>CAJGYO010000007.1:141514598-142218528 GCA_904845875.1 Miscanthus lutarioriparius | reverse complement strand
GTGATGGATGCCGAGGCAAGGCAGAAAGAAGATGGTACCTGCCCGCTAAAGCTGCTGTTGCTCACATTGAGCGTGACCAGATTCTTCAACAGCTTCCATGTTCTTGATGGAAACTCTCCAGTAAACTGGTTGCTCGAGATGTTCAGCACCTGCGGTGGCCGACCATGGGTGACTGAAACTGAAGATGACAGCTCACCTAGCTCTCCTCGAGGTGATTGAAACTGACATCGATGGCGACTATACTACTGAGTGGAGGACATGAGCTGCTCTAGTGGAAGTCCACCAGACAGAGTGTTCCATGAAAGGTTGATGTGCAGCAACCCAGTGGAGTTCGCCAAGGGCCGGCGAGATGCGCCCTTGGAGTCCCCTGCTGGGCAGGGAGACCTCTGTGACCACCCCTCTCCGTTGCAGGTGATGCCTTCCCCACAAGCAGCAGTCTGCCGTGTCGTTCTGCCATGACGGCATAGCAAGGCCGCCATTCACTGAGAGCTCTGAAATGAAGCCAGGCTGGATCTCTTGTCCTGCTCAGGGCATGGGTGGCATGAGAGGAGACAGAGGGACAAGGAGAGCAACGAGCATGCCGAGAGCAAGGCTGGAGGAAACCCATGTCTGGCTACTTGCTGTTGCTGCTTTTTTCCTTCCTGCTTTGTTGCTCTGTGGCTGCTTTTTCTCTCATGAAGAGTACGAGCATGGCAAAAAAAGTCATAAGAACTTCGCATTGGACTAGCAAACGCAATTTGCATCCTGCATCACCTGTCAAGAAAATTATGTCCTGCACATTTAAATAGGAACAAGTACGGTTGATTTCCCTGTCACTGGGCACCAACAACGCGGGTGTATCTGAATGTTAGCCTGAGAAAAAAGCTATGTTCACACGTCGGCATGGGTACGGGAACCACTGTCTCTCCACCGCAGGCTATACTAGCCAAATTTGCTTTCCGTCAGCTTTGTCAGTTGAAAATGTGCTCTAGAACAGTTAAAAAAATGTGCTCTAGAGACTGCTTTACCCACATCGCATTCTCTGGTGAGTGCTTCTGTATTGTGTCAGATGGACCGATCGGTTCCTCTGCAAGCTACATTGATGGTCTGCAGGATATCAACTCCATAACTTTTTTTTTGTCCGAGCCTATCTGGCCTGACCAAGCTCCTATACAACTTGGAGCGTTGTGAAAGGCCTGAAGACTTCTCTACAGGAGAGGAACATTGTAGGCCTTTTTTAGTTCTTGTGTACATACACCTCTTTTTTGGTAGAGAACCTGAACTCCTGAAGCTACTGACAATATCTTTTTTTTACCCTTTTCTCTCCAGGATCACTAGAGCCTCCGTCCGGCTGCTTCTGCATGCGGTTGCTGGGGACCGCGCTATGCAATCGCCAGCTATGTCGTGCGGCTACTGACCACCAGTTGCAAAGCCTTGGTCTTGGTCTTTGATTTATTTGATTGGGTGTTGTATGTGCTCGTCTGAAACATAGAGGAAATTGATTTATATCAGTTGTAAGAATACATTGGAAATCGTTCATGATAGTGTTGTCCTTTTTTTCTTAATTAGTAGGCAAAACTATGTATCATATATTAACAAGAGGAGTCTAGGCATTTATAGAGGCTACTGTGTTGAATTTTTAGAGGCAGCTTCTTGGCCTACCTCTACTCAGTGATTTCTATAATCAGCTATCCAACCATTTTAGAAATCGATTTCTAGAAGCGAATTAAAACCAAAGCGCCCTAGAGATCGATTTACTAGACGGGGACAAAACCCAACCACATCTAGAAATCGTTTTACATAATTTGCAAATTGGGCTAAAAACTAGTAAATTTTAGGCTAGCTTGTGCAGGCTTTGTGTGACCTTAACCTTGTTAGATTAGTTTAGGCTAGCCGAAAAGGTTTGATTCTAGGTTGTTAAATATTTTTTGGGTTAAAGGATAAGTTAGAGCACATAGAAAACCCTTAGGTGTACAACATGCTAGAACTAGTTTATCATTTTCCTAGTGGTATGTTCGAGAATTTTTTTTCCTAGTGGTAGTTTTATTTGAGCCCTAGGATTAAGGTTTTAAATTAGACACACAACAACCCCCTCTTGGACGCTCGTGGGGACCTCTCACCTAGGTTGAGCTGCTCGCACCAGAGAGGCAGGGTTAGCAGCTAGAGGATGAGCGACAAATAACATTAGGTGGTGCTGAGGGTGACATGGAGGCTGTCGTGGTAGAGGTGTCCAGATCGATGGAGGCCACAATGAGCCGACGATTGGCGATGTGTGGACAAAGAGGTGTAGAGTCGGTGCATGAGGGCGTGCCCTGGAACACCCGCATGCCACATTATGCCACACAGTCAGAGACAAAGGTGAGTCGAAGCTGACACCAGAGTAAGAGACACGCAAAGATGACGACGGTGGGCAACACAAACTGATCTTAGACTGGAAAAACCAAAACAAAAGCCGATCAACAATTGGCGAGAGAGAGAAAACCCTTATCAATGGATTGGAAAAATGCTCTCTAGGGCACCAATCAATACGATCGGCGACACAAATCCTAGATACAAGTGGTGATGCCCCCGGTGGAGATCTTCATGGGTGATCTCCATGTGGTTGGAGGGGGGTGGGGGTGGGGCATATAAGCAGAAGCTTTAGGGTTTATGGTCTAGGATCTAAACCTAAACTCATGATACCAATTGGTGAAATAGTCAATATATATATTGTTGAGCCTAGTAGCTGAATTATATAGGAGTACAAGAGATTGTCTTGGAGTACAACACAAGTTAAGGTTATATGGAAACATACTCAAACTCTATCTATTTTACTAAAGGAACCATATATTTTTAATACTCTAACAAACAATATCCGTACAAGATACATTTTTGCATGCATGTATATATATCCACAGGTACTAACATAAGACACCTTATTTTTGGCTTCAAGGAAAATGAAGCAAAGACTGAGCACAAGTCGATAGCTAGTTTTACACTTCTCTGGCTTCATTTAGACACAAAGACTGAGCACAAGTTGCAGGTTGAAGCACTGTCCAGGAGCTGTTCACCTTGGCCATCAGTTTGTCATTCAGTTACTGTCTTCATAGCAAGTCTTGCCCAAGTAACAACAACAAACACATATACTTTGTCGTACAGCTTGTCGAAGAGATGGAAGTAAGCGATTCTTCAACCTTTCATCAACAGTAGAGCACTAAAGACCATCCAGGTACCCACGATGAAGCCACATCCAAGTCCAAGATAAAACATTTCAGGCCCATTACCTTTTTCAGTTCTTCTCAAATGTGGCAACTTGTTGCTCGAACAGTTCTTTTTTAGAGGAGCCCCGCAGAGAAAACTAGTGAAAGACCCAATAAATGATGGGTCAAGTGATGGATTTGATGCAAAGAGTGTGTCAAGCTGCGATCCTGATGGTATCCTTCCTGTAAAATTGTTGTATGACAAGTCCAAATAACTTAAGAATGTCAGATCTGATAGACTCGATGGTATTTCTCCTGCAAGATTGTTCCATGAAAGGTCAAGTGATTCTAGCCGTTGCATGGCCCCAATATTGTTGGGAACGTTCCTGCTGAAATAATTCCTTGAGATATTCAAAGATTGTATTGCATCAAGAGTAGCAATGTCTTCAGGAATTTCACCTGTGAAGTAGTTTGAAGATAGGTCGATGACCGTCATATTCATATCCATCATTCTTTGTACAGAACCGTAGTCACGTTGTTGTCCCTTTATGACTTGAGACAAAGTGACACTCCTATACTCAACTGGTTGAGAGTAGCGACAATTGAAATGATGCCCTTCCAAATATTTATGTCTCATAGAGCTTAAGTTACCTAAATGCCTAGGCAAAGAACCATACATACCATTGCTTGCTATATCCAAGCATTTTAGACATTCAAGATTGGTGATGCTTGTCGGAATTTTCCCAGAGAACATGTTGTGACTCAGCCGTAAAATTGTAATCTCACTAAGTTTCCAATCCATGCTGGCAATCTCCCAGAGAATTTATTCCTAGCTAAATCAAGGAACTGCAGCTTCGTGTAATTTTGTAGAAATGATGGAAATTTTCCAGATAAGCTATTGTTACTTAACTCTAAATTTTGAATACTGCTCCTCCCAGAGCAAATGGGAAGTCCCCCTTCTAAAAAATTGTTTGCTAGATCTAAAATTTCCAGCTCCTCACAGTTACAAATAGACCTCGGAATACCACCAGTGATGTGATTGGAGTACAAGGACAGCTCTACTAGGTTTGGACCTCCAAAATTTGATGGTAGAGGTCCTGACAGGGAGTTCATGGAGATGTCCAAGTTGGTTATGTTTGGTGGTAATGCTGATATTTGACCAGTTAATTGGTTTGCACTAAGATAGAGTTCTTGTGATGGCATGGTTCCAAGGTGTATTGGGAGATGTCCATTCACCTGATTGTTGGAAATGTTCAAATATATGAGATTGGACAAGGAACCATGAAGCCAATTTGAAGCTTATCAGTTATTCCTGCGCTTGAGATATCAATATATAGAACATCCACCTGCCATTGCAACCAGGCAGGAAATAATGGACCCATCTGGCAAGCTGCAAAAGATGCAATAAGTAATCTAAATGGCGGTTGCCATTCGGAACTGAGCTCAATCTTCAATGAACTGTAAGATAAATCAATGTATTGTAAGTTCTTTATACTAGTGAAGTGCTCCTCTCTTATCGCACCATCCAAGTTATTGTTGCTCAGGTCAAGCCTGATCAAATTAGTGAGCATACCAATCTCATATGGTACATGTCCACTAAAGTGGTTATGAGAGAGGTCAAGGGTCTTCAAACTAGTGAAAGACCCAATAAATGATGGGATGGGCCCAGTAATATTGTTGCTGCTGAGATCAAGCACTACTAAGCTGGTGAACTGCCCCATCAATGTTGGGATGTCCCCTGTAAGCTGATTTGATCCCAGAGAAAGCTCAACCAATTTGTTTGCTGATGAACACCGTGGCAAGTTCTCGATTACCTCTGTCATACTTCCCTGTGAGAAACAATTGTCGAGGCCTAGGATCCTCAAGTTGCATAGGCTCTTCATGCTTTTCATCGTCATGCTTAGGTTGCTACTTATATATGATAAATCTAGGTACTGCAAGGATGTCATACCTCCCAGTGCACTAGGGAGTTGACCATACAAACCACTGTAGTCAAGGTCGAGGTACCTGAGGCTTGTTATGTTCCAAAACCAACAGGATGCAACAGGTTGGTCAAGCAGATTGTCGGAAAGATCGAGCTTCTCAAGACTTGTAAGGTTAAGATGTGAGAGCGGTTGGTTTGCACTTGTGAGCCCGCAGTTGGAAAGATCCAAGACCCTTATAGAAGGAATCATGTTCAGAACAAGCATCCAGTCAGCATTTGCACGGAGTAAAATGCCACCAAGGCTAAGATACTGAAGGGAAGATAGGTGTGCTAGCCATGACAAATCCGATGTGTGAGTTAACCCTCCGTCTCCTCCCATATACGAAAGATCGAGATATTGCAGCTTCGACAAGTTACCAAGGTGGGTAAGGACAGCAGGTCCAAAAAACTGTATGCCAGAGAGGTTAAGGTACCTTAAGTTCTTGAGAGAGCCCAGGAACTCTGGAATACGACCTGTTGAGCCCTCGACGTCATTCCAGCTCAGATCAAGGTACTCCAAATTCTCCAACCTGAGCAAAGAACGACTTATCTGGCCAACCAGAGGTTTAACCGGCCTCCAATCAATTTTGCCGAATTGCTCGTTACGAAGTTGAAGCTTGAGGACGTGGCCTGTCCGGTTGCTGCACCGGACGCCTCTCCACCGGCAGCAGTCTTCTAGGTCTTGTTGCCATGAGGTGAGGGCTCCCGCCGGGTCACTCGTGATACCTCGCTTGAACGCCAGCAGCGCATCCCTCTCCTCAGGTATGCAGCTTCTTGAGGTAACATTACTACGGCCACCAGCTGGATCTGGATGTTGAGGCTTCTGCAGCGCATGCGCATGGGTGAGAAGCGAGGCTCAATAAGGTGGCCGCAGCTACAAGCAGCAACAAGTTGTCAGCTGATCGATGCATTGTGGTTCTAGGCAGGGATGATCAGTGATCGAGTAGTGTTCTTGTGCAGTTAGCCGGTGGTTCAGTCCAGTCCAGTCCCTTAAAATGGCATGGTATGTAGTATGTAGAAATTATTTCTATGACGACTGTAGTACTGAAGTTTGCTATGCACAGTGGTACGCGTTCGGTAGGTTGTGCATCAATTCAGTTGTGAAAGATGTGTGTGTGGAAGCCATAGGTCGTCTGGTCGGCCGTCGATAATTGCCTGCCCCGTACGGTATGGCGCTAGTTGACGCACGACTTTACATTAGCTAAGTTCGTTAGTCACGAATCACTGAACCATCAACCCGTCCTACGCGCGGGCTAGAATCTTATGAAACATATACACATAGTAATAATAAAGTTTTTGTTTAGCATCGTATCTTACTAACTAACCCGCTAACTTTGTATCTAAATTACCTATCTCTGATATTACCAAAGATAATTTTAAAAACTCCTAAAGACTGTTTGAATCCTTGGATTGAAATCCATTCTACTAATCATAATTTATACACAAATTAATTAAGTTAATATGGCTATATGCCAAATATATAATGAAGTGAGCGGAGCGAGCCAAAGAGCGTGCTATAAGGTACAGAGCATAAACATAGTATGAGGATCTATGAAATCAAATTTTATCTCTCAAGTCTCACACCATGAATTTAAGACAAGATTATATCTAAACTTTAGAAAGTTATGGAATATCAAATTCCAAGCTAAGTAGCCTAATCCATAAAGTAGATTCTAATTTCTCCAAAATGAAAGGATCCAAACGGACTTTATTAGTTTTTATAAATTACTTACATTTGTCATTATAAAAGATAATGCACTGTAACCCCTACGTTTGCATTCAAACTACCCATATATGCAAGTATGAAAAATATAAAGTAACACATTTTGATTTATATTTAAAATTATCCACCTCAGTCGTCATAGAAATAAACAAAAATATCTCTTATATCTAAAATAGATACTAATTTAAGCTATCACAAAATTAATTCAATATAAATATATATGTTAAATATAAATACCCACTTCTATTTATATTAGTATATTAAAATTTGAATAAAGTAAACATACATGTTGTGCCACCATGCAGACAAAGTAAACATGGATGTATCATGTATGAGAGATAAATATATATGTTATGTTTTAGCAATCATGAAAAATATTTCCTTAATGACTCATATATTAATGATATATAAAATTATTTAAAGTTATATTATAATCAATATCATACATTTTATATAAATTATTGCTTTAGATATATTTATACAAGTTAACTAAAACTTTTGGCATGCCTATATTATAATATAAACATTATAGTACACAAATAATTCTTTGATATAAAAATTCAAACACCTTGAGAAGTGGGAGAGGCTAGTGGAGACCACAGGTAGCTATATCTCCTAGCCTTTAAGTTTTTTTAATGGAGTAAATAGATTTTTAATATTCCCTTGAAGTTAGCACTACTACCTACCACTAATCTTAAGCAATTTGGTGCATGTTTTAAATGACTATTTATGCATAGTACTTAAGAATGCAGTATGCAATCTAAAGTCCTTATTCTTAAAACGCACGAAAGAATTGTTAATAAAAGATACAATAAGTACAAGAGTTTTAACTTAACTTGAGAATAAAAAATATGTACCAATCGATAAAACTAATATTTGAGAACAAAAATTTAGATTCATGACATCATAAGATATAGTGTACCACAAGAGCCAGTATAGTTGAAGCTTATGATTTAGCTAAATATATATTAAAGATACATAGAGGTACCATGCAAATAGAAAAAAAAAGTCTCAGGATATGGATGAAAAAACATATAGACCACTAATTGATAAATTTATCACAACTAGATAGAGACTACAAAGTATCCATTATGCATATTATGTTAGAAATGACTAAAGGGAAAAATATACAATTTAATATACGTAATTTTTATTAGCTAGAGGTATTAAATAATTAATAACTAATGCTTATATCTCCTAAAAAATATTGTAGCATGTGCAAGAGCACGGGTTGATAAACTAGTCTATAACTAATCAAAATTGCATATCTTAGCATTCCCTCTTTATGCATTTTATAACACAATAAATATATATAGATGTAATTAATCTTTATAAAGTTGTGATAGGCTTATCAATTACTCCTCCGTTCGAATTATAATTGTTTAACTTTTTTACCCTAAGTTTGACCACTCGTCTTATTCAAAAAATTTGTGCAAACATAGTCAAATTTAAGTTATTCTTGAAGAACAACTTTGTTAATAAAGCAAGCTACGGCAAAAGAAGTGATATTTTGCATAAATTTTGAATAAGGCGAGTGTCAAAGTTGGGGTCAAAAAATTAAACGAATTATAATTTGGAATGTGGTACTCTATATGTTTTCGACATCAATGCATATCAATAATTGTTCTCACTCTCTCCATAGCACCTTCACGTGTCTTTGGCTTGAAAATGTAACGTGAAGAGGCCAAGATGTCTAAAAAAGAGTGAATTAGGTTACTTAAAAACTAAGACCCAAAAATCAATTCTAAAAACCTAAATAAGTTCTATTTAGACGTGCAATAGATGTTTCTAAATGTTGCTATATCTAACGGTAACGCTTAGATGCACGGGCGTCCGTCCGTCTGGAAGGCTCACCCGCCCACAACTTGATTGGTCCCGCCACACATATTCGCTTCTGCTCTGTCGCGTCCCGCCCGCCACGACTATCTCCATCTGCCTGCTGCAGTTGTGGCCACCTCCACTACGCCACTTGCATGCCCGGACACGTTCCGCACGGCTGCCTCCACCACGCCAGTTCGCCCGGCACGCCCGTGCATGTTGCGCTGAAAGCATATGTTGCAAACACATATTTCAAGTGTTTTATATGTTTAGAGAATGTTGCAAGTGTTTCATATTCATGTTGCAAATAGATCCAAATGTTGTATGTTGCAATGGCTATACACATACGTTGCAATTGTCTATTCAAAATGTTTCATCTACCTCGGACGTATGTTGCAAGTGTTTATCCCGAATGTTGCATATATGTTGCAAAGGGCGATGGCGGACCCGAGATTTGAAACGAGGGTAGTCCTAATCAAAATTTTTCAACACAATACAATAAAATCTGAAAAAAATCACTGACCAAAAAATTGCAATAAAATCTAAAAAGTTCACTCACTAAAAAGTTGTAATAAAATCTAAAAAGTTCAAAGGTGACTATAGATCCAATCAGCCCAAGCCCTTCTCTCGCTCGATCACCGTCCGTGAGCCTACCTCGAGGCTCTTCCCCTACCTCTCACTGCGCCGCCTCACGCCATCGCCGGCGCCCATGCGGCAGGCCGCCCCATCGCGACCAAGTCCATGGACCCGAGCACCACATGAGCCAGCCCCTCCGCTACCGCGTCCGGCCTGGCCCACCGCGCTCACGCCCAATCGCAGCCGCGCTACTGACCCACTCTCGCGCAAGAATCAATTACGGCTTTGCCATTGACAATGAAGCTCCACGACTGGCCCTTCCTCCTCCCTCGCCTCGCGTCCATAAATCCCGCCCCAAGACATGCAACCACACGCCGCAACCGCTCCGCCCATCCCGAACCCTCTCCTCTCTCCCGGTGCCTCCATCCACTACCGCCACCGCATGGACGAACTCCATCTCGAGCTCCTCGATCTCCCAACTCCGAACCCCTCCGGCGCGAGCACGGCCAGTTGCAGCCACCCGGCTCGTCCATCGGCTCCGACTCCCTTCCCATTGCCACGGCGCGACCTCGTCCCGGCGGGGGGGTGGAAGGAGGTCGGCCACGGCGGCCCCTAGAGTCCTTGGTGAGCTGCCCGTGGCCGGTAGTCCCGGCCTACAGGACTACCACTGGGTCCGCCATTGTCTGATGGCTATAGACATATGTTGCAAGCGTATGTCCCAAATGTTTCCTTTATTTTAGACGTATGTTGCATCAAGTGCTTCATGTTGCAAGTGCTTCATAAGCAGGAGCGGGAAAGTGAGCGCAGGCGTAGGCGGTCCCAGCGTGAGCGAGCACGGAGCGAGCATGGCGGTCCCGCATGCCTTGTGAAAGTCTTGGCATGGGGCGATTCCCATGTGCATGCAAGCGGGAAAGCGGAGCGGGCGCGGGCGGTCCCTTTATCTCCTGCCAGACGCTGGTGCAGCAGCAGGCAATGTGAGCGTCCGTCTAGGCGATCGACGCTAGCCTATCCTCCATCTCTAACTAAAGAGTTTTATACCCTTGGCTCCAGTCATTAGCTATATACTAACCTAGCAAACTAGACTTGGAAGATGATGACACGCCAAGGAGTGAAAAAAGTAAATACATAAACGTAAATTGAGTTAGAGAATGCAAATTACATAAAAAAGATTTCCCCTAGTATCGAAAAGTTCACGTTTTCACTAATCCTCGTTGGAACTCCTCGTAATGATGCCCTTGCAAGGCGAGGGTTTCTAGATGGATACGTGGATAGCTCACGAGGCCTTCCCTACGGTAAAGGCACATTTTGGAACGAAGAGAAACAAAAACATGGGAATAGAAAAAACACAGAATATGATAGATGTGTAGTGGTAAAATAGAGGAAAGAAAAACTGCAGGAAATAACTAGGTAGAGGTGTTTTGGAACATAGGAATTCATAACACGATAATAATAAAATATGAGAGTATAATTAGTTGCACATTTTGTTCATGACTATCTTACGTATGGGCCCGCAGGTCCATGTCCTTGCTTATCCACCGTATGCATACGATGGAGCCAAATAAAAAATCCAGCAACCTTGTGGCATTTATCCTTTCCAGAAACAAAGGGCGGATCGACAGTATTTAGTAAGGCCAAGGGAGCGGAGCGGAGGTCTTTGGCCACGCCACGATCTGACCAAGCGACGAACAGCCGCGGTGAAGCGTGGCCCAGGAGTGGTGCAGGCAGGCATGGTGCCGCCGGGGCCTAGAGCGGCATGAGTGAGCCGAACATCGGCGAGTTCTGGAGCGGCGCAGCGGGGTGGCACCACAGACACTCCTCCGTGCATGTGAGCACGCGCTCTCTCTCTCTCTCTCTCTCTCTAGTGCGCATGAGAGCGTGCGCCTCGGTCTTCCGCCAAAACCTTGGCCAAGAGTGGATGTAAAAATTCCTGCGTTTTGATGAGCCATGGAAACCTTTCTAGAGGAACGGGAAGTTCGATTCCTTCGTTCCAAACAGTAGGTGACATCAGCAAAATACAGGTTCGACAATCCTTTGAAATTTCTTCGAAAATTCTCCATTGCAAACGGGCCCTATAGATCTCCAGGTAGCCTTCCCCACCCACTATTCACTAGAGAGAGGGAGAAGCTTTTGGTGGCAACAAATAATGTTGGCTTCCTTGTTCTCCTGGGCCTTTCAGTATAGGCTTCAGTCACAGGCCTTGGCACAATAGCTGGGCAGACACGGTTGGTGACAAAACATTGATGGGAATTTTTAAATGACGTAACGCTATGTTACAGCTTTGCTGTTTTTTTCATAAATTTACCTTAGTATATAGTATCTTTTTACTCCTGTACTTGGACCTTCTTCCTCTTCTTTCAAAATGATACCACTTGGAAATCTATCACGATTTAACTGCTCTTAGTGTTATCATCATTATCTTAAAAAAACTGCTTAGTGTTAATTTGTTATTGTTCATCACCAAAAGTAAACGATAAAATTAATCCAGACTACTTATTTTTTTAAATATGCTTCTTCGGTCTAATTCGGCTCGCATTGGTGTGCATTTTCTCCATTTGTCCTTCTGGTAAACGCGAAAGGGAGCTACATATTGTTTACAACTATAGTACAAATTAAGCGAAGCTTGTCCATTATAGATGTTGGTAACCGTGATAAAGGGTTTTTGTCTACATGAAACTCTACGAAACTCTTTTTATCTCTCTTCACAATTGACCTGTCAAGCAATCAAATCTGTTGTGTCACAGTATTAAATGAAACTTAGATGAAAGCTGCACTGACACTAGCCTAAAAACTCGAAAGTATAAACCACGTGCTAGCATGTTTCCCTCTTGGTATATCTGTAAGGTTGAAAACGGATGGAAAAAAATCTCGTTCCGACTGTTCCGTTTTCTACCTTGTTCCATATTTCGTATTTGTGGGATCCGGTTTCCATATTTACGAAAATGGGAGAGGATTTTTCCTCTTGTTTTCATGGGATCCCGTTTTCATCTGAATTGACCTGTATTTATTCCGTTTTTCATCCCGTTTTCAATCTATGTGAGATATGTCTAGAAATTGATATGCTCATAAACCTACTAGTCACCAATTATGCACGCGTAACATGCTAACACATGGCATGCTAGTGAATATTAGACCGATAACTTCATACGTGTATATTATTTTGTGACTTTGTTCATGTATACTTCGAGAATATTTGATCATGTTATTCTAACTTAATGTTCCGTCCATATTTATTTGTTTCCGTATTTCCGTATATCCCCATCCGGCTTTATTTCTGTTTTTCGTCCGAACCCAATCCCATTTTAAGCTAAAAGTATAGAAAGCGGAAATGGGAGAGGAGTTTTCATCCCGTTTCCGTCCATTTTCATCCCTATTTATCTGTTTATAATCAATGGATGCATGTTAACTTTTAACAAATAAGTGAATGGTTTGATTTACAGTTAGTGCAACAACATATAGTTCATTTTCCATCGAAAAAGAAATATAACAAGACTAATTAGTGACCGGTATGATGGACAATCGTACATTTATAAATGCACTAATAAAGGAATAACATTTATTTGCAATGTTGTGCCCGTATTTAAGGGTCTGTTTGGTGCCGTCTCGCCTCAGCACCGAAGTAGAAGGATAAAGATGCTCTGGGCCTACGGTAAACGAGTCAGAGTTGTTTTTGGCATACAAAGACGATCGAAGCTGCGATTTGAGGCTCTTTGTGGCTCTAACTCCGGTGACGAACTGACGATGGTAGAGCACAGGTGTAGCCATGGCAAACGCGCCCTAATTACTTGTATTGGTGCACCCAAAATTAAATCCTGATCCCTTGAGTGCCTCCTCGACGATGCCATCCAGCCTTGCTGCCATCTCCGGTGTCATGTGGTTCCTCCAGTCCCCAAGGATTCCCTTCCTGAAGAAATGCTTGTTCTCGACGGCGGTTGTCACCACCACGCCCTCCAGAACGCTGACGTAGGCTCCGGTCTTGTTCACCGCCAGGCTCCGCTGCTTGTCCAGGCTGCACAGCTAAAGGATGGAGCGCGCCACGCCGGCGTCGTCCTCCGCCGCGGAGAACGGGCACCCCATGAACTCCGGCACTCCGCCATGAGCAGTGAAGAAAGGGAATAGCTGAAAACAACGGATTAACCGTCGTGAGCAGTGGTTGAACAATTGCAGACGGAAACAATAATGGATGAACACGACGGGAAAAAGTGGATGCACAGTGAACAGTAGACGATCAGTCGTAGCCACCTGCCGCAGTGGATGAACAGCGCAGAGGTGCTCACTGTGTTGTGCCAAATAAAATAAAATATAGGATCCCACTCTACTTTATCGGCGGAGTAGTTTTTTTACTTCAACTTCAGCTCCGTTTGTGGAGATGAAGCTGTTTTGACAATGCTTTTTTTTTCAATTTTTCTCTTTATTTTCTCTCTTTCTTTTTATTCTCTGCTTCCTTGTCCTTATCCGCTTGAAAGGAGAGCAAGTGAGCTGTAGAGGTGCGTTTTGGAGAAGAACTGCGCGCACAGTTGAAGAGCCATCCGAAGCTGGGTTTTCAGCTTCCTAGGTCTTATCCAACTTCAGATAGCATAAAATATGGGAGGAGTTGGCCGGGCAGGTCATTTGACCCCGTTTGGTCGGTGAAAAAGCGAAATTGCTCCTAAGAGCATATTAAAAAGTTCCCTAAATATTCCTCCTAGAAAGTCTATATTTTTTAACTTCTAAAAAGGTTTTACGAGAAAAAAAGAAGGTTATCTCCAATAATTCCTAATATTTAACTTTAAAGAATCAAATGTTGATTTTACTTGTGTATATACGAACACATATGCAAAATACAGGCAATCAGCATTCATGTCAAAAGCACAGGCTATCTGCAGGCATCAGGCGGCAGCAGCAGGTACGCATCAGCGGCAACAGCATGTAGCAATCAGACGAGCAACAATAGCTGAATTTTGACATGATCCCCCGCCGCCGCCGGGCTCCTGCAAAAACAAACAAAGAGATCGGTGGTGGCAGTGAGTGGAGAGAGCGGGCGTGCCAACCTGGAGCGCGCGTCGGAGCGGGCGGGAGCCGCCGCGCGCGGCCTCGGCGCCGAGCCAGGGCGTGCGGCGCCAGGCGACGCAGCCGTCGCTGCCCGCGGCGACGCTCTGCCCGGCCACGGACATCTCGACGAGCCACATGCTGGGCGCGAGCTGCCACAGCACGAAGCTCCCCTCGTGGCCGCGCCCGCCGCCGTTGCCGATGACGCCTGATCCCCGCCGCCGCCGGGCTCCTGCAGCATGGAGAGGCGCACCCGGCCGGACGCGTACATGCTCTTGACGGCGCCGTCCTCGAGCTTCCCGCACCCGTCGTGGCCCTGAACTGCTCGATGATGTACTGCGCGGAGAAGGATCCGCGGAACTCAAGAGCGGCTTAAAGTTACGCGGAGCTAGCTCAGTTTATAAGTACCTAAATATTAAGAGGATGTCTGAAAAACTGTTGGAGAGATATTTTTCTTATTTTCCTAAAAATCAAGTATTATGAAGGCAAATAGGGAACTCTCAAGATAATTTAAAGCTGCCTGAGGAGCGCTACCAAACGGCCTATAATAGTTCCAACTAAGAAGGTTCTTAAAACGCGCTTTCATGAGGATGGATGCATGGGAGATGGAGGGGAAAATTGTAACTTCATTCAGCTCTAACTCGCTCTGGTGTGCCTAGCGTGGGATTTCGTGATATCATATTTTAAAGAGCTATGTGAAGTTGTTTGGCCAAAGCGGTTTACTGTAAATAGCTCTAGCTCCAATGATAAAGCTACTTGTGGTGCTGAAAAAAAATAGATTCACTAATAAAATAAAGTTGTACCAAACGGAACCTTATATAAGTATTTATAAGTATACTAGCACCGTATGCACGGCAAAGGCATGGTTTACTCTAAGATGAATGGGTGTGTCCGTGCTTGCCGCCGTCGTATGGTCATGCTCATGCACGGATGCACATGTAGCTGGTAGCGAGGGAGGAGATGGCTACCGCAGTGGGACTCGTTTCAATAAATGGCTATGGCTTCCACTGATTGATTACATCTTAGATCATACTCCCTCTGTCCATGAATGGCTATGGTTTTTCTAGAAATTCAATCAAAGTTTAAAATTTTTGATTTAACAACTCTGGGAGCCGGAGCTGTTTTTATATAGAGGATCCAGAGAAAAAAATGGCTTCTCCCTGCTACTACTCACAAACCTACTACACATTATTACAAGATTGTCGCTGAGCCGTTTTTTGCCAAACATTTTCTAAAACCCAAAATGACACACACGAGGAGTCGAGTTGGAGCTCTTTTAAGCGGGCGAGCCCTACCAAACACTAACGACAGAGCTGGTGCACAGCCAGCATTCAAAGGAGACGACCATACGAGGCGAATGAGGCAGCCTTTCACATCACATCTGCCTCAGCCATGACGACTCCGATCTGCGCTATATGCTCCACGCATGACCCAATCAACCACAAATCTAAACCCAAAATGATGCTAGCACACGGGGAGGGCGGAAGGCACTTGTCTAGGGTCATAACACGGGCTAGACGTCCGGACGGACGTCCGGGAGCTATCATGGAGAGTGCACAATACATATACATAGGGTGCTAAATGGCGTGGGATGACACACGTCGATCAAGAAGTAGGTGAGTCACGAGTGCTCGGATGAAGGGGATTCTTTCCCATAGCCCTACCAAGCAAAGGATGGCGGAGCTAGTGCAAGTTAGCTAGTATTCAAAGGAGATGATCGCCACATCTTCCTCGGCCATGACAATTCTGATCCGAGTGCTTCGTGGCGTGCTCCACGCATGACCCAATCAACCACAAATCTAAGCCCAAAACACGCACTCAAGCACACGGGGAGGCTAGGGTGGAGCTAGAATAAATCCGAAAAAGGGTGCACTTGTCTTGTGGGTGTAATGTTTTATGATATGAGAGTACAAATATGGTGAAAATTTAGCTTTTATCGCTGCTTTCCTATTTTGTTATGAATGTGGCCGCACACACCTAGCACTGTGGCTATGATCCGCCCTTAGAGGAGGCTCGTGTCTAGTGCCATAACATGGGCTAGACAAACGTTTGGGGGCTGTTATGGAGAGGGCATGATACATAAGGGGACAATAGGGTGCCAACATGGCGCGGGAGCTAGGATGACACGCGTCAACCAAGAAGGTGTGGCTGAGACACGAGTGCTTGGATGTAGAGGGATTCTTTCCTGCATAAAGATAGACACTAGTGATTAACCGTGCGCACCCACACGTATGTTGGCACCTCGCCCCTGGGAGTGTGAAAGGTCCTAAATGGCTAGAGGGGGGTGAATAGCCTATAAAAATTTTCTACAAAATCAGTAGAGCAAAGGGTTAGTATGACAAATGACGATAGCAAGTTTTTCTCTAGCTCTAATAGGGTTGCAAGCCACCTATACCACAATTCTAGTTCTCTATGATCTCTAAGACACGCATAAGGATAAGTTGCTAAAGCTACTCTAGTTGAGCTAGCTAGAGACTAAGGAAACTAAACAACTAACTAGCTACTCAACTAACTAAGCAACTAAACAACAAGCTACACAAGTATATCAACTAAAGTAAATACAAGAGGTGAAGGTGATATACTGATCATGGCAAGAGACAATATATGATCACCAAGTGAAAATCAAAGAGCCAAATGACACACAATTTATTTGAGGTTCACTTGCTTGCCGTCAAGCTACGTCCTCGTTGTGACAGCCGATTCACTTGGTGGTTTGCGAGCTAATAGGCACCACGCCTAGCCCAACAAATGGGCACTGCAAGAACCTACACAAGATGAGGGCGCTCAATGTCACGAGCAATCCAATAGAGGTGCTTTTAGCGCTCCGCCAGAGAATAAGCCCAAGAACCCCTCACAAATCACTGGAAGATGGCCACGAACAATCACCAACACGTGCCAACCTCCTCAAACTGCTCCAAGCCATCTAGGTGACGGCAACCACCAAGAGTAACCAGCAATTCCGTAGCTTACACGATCGCTAGTGCCACTAGATGCTCAAACTCTAAGCAAATGCACTAAGATCTCTCCCAATCTCAACTTGGATGAACAAATCAAGAGCTAGATGAGTGGGAGGTGTTGGAGTATGCTCACAAGGTGTATCAATGAGTTAGAGAGCTAAGAGATTGAGCAAGAGCCGACCAACCCATTTTATAGAGAGCCCCAAGGCTCAAAGAGCCGTTAATAACTCACCCAACACTGCGCCTTGACCGGATCGTTGCGAGGGGGCAATTGGATGCGTTCAAATCCGCCACATGTCAAGACGCTGGGTCGATCGATCGTTTGAATCATGTCGTTGCCGCCCAATTGTCGTGCCACCTCAGCATCCAGTCACGTGACCGGACTCGCTGGCATTCAGAGTCCGGTAACGAACAGAGAGCTCCCAGAGCTGCTGATCGTTGACCGGACGCGTCCGGTCCAGGTGACCGGACTCGCCAAGCGTCCAAAGAAATAATTATCTCAAACAGAGAGCGACCAAAACGACACCGGATGCTGATGCGTCCGGTCCTCTCTGCGCGCATTTTTCAATCGATTATACGGTCGACGATCGAGTCCGGGTCCTTGGCCAAGCTGGTCCTGGTCCGTCCAAAGACCTCTGGCCGAGCCTAGGGTTCCGGTCCACCCGGGGACAGCATCTAGTCAATGCAGTGACCCTTCATCTCTTTACTTCTTCATCCCTTGTGCAAATGTGTTAACTCCACCAAGTCCCATCACTTGTGCACGTGAGTTAGCATTTCACAAACATGTTTTCCAAGGGATGTTAGTACTCACTAAGTCCTATAATGTAAATGCATGGAGTTAATTCACCTAGTGGCACTTAGATAACCGTATTTGCTTCGAGATTACCCATCTTAATAGTACGACTATCTATCCTAAACCTAATCACACCCTCTATGGTGTCTTGATTGGTAAAAACAAAATGGCCTTATCAATTATACCTTTGCCTTGAGCCAATTTTGTTTTTCTCTTTCTTCTTTTCCAAGTTAGAGCCTTGATCATCATCACTTGTCCACCTTCATCACCATGGACTTCATCTTGCTCCACCACTTGGACTTGGACCACCCTAACTTCATCCATTACTTAAACAAAGGGTTAGTCCAATAGATTTCATCAATTAGCCATAACCAGACTAGGGCTTTCAGAGTGATCCTGCGCTGGCAGTGGCCGATGACACGGTCTCGCGGGAGCGATGGAACAGAGCCCCGGCAGGGCCTGCCATCCTATGGCTCTGCCCATCTGTCAGGCGATGGGGAGCAGGCCCAAGCAAGGTGCAGGGACGCATAGTGGCCCTTGGTCGGCTGCCGCCTCCCAAAGTCGGGAACCACTTAGGTCTGGTCGAGCCCCCGAGTGTGAGTGACTTGGGCAATGACTTATCTTCTTGGCTCATTTTCTGTGCACTAGGCTTTCTCCCGAAGCGAGCATTCTGAGGCCCATCAAGCCATTCATTAATGGGCCAGAGGGTGTGCATGAGTGCACTCGATGGGTGTATCCTCCAAGCCCCTAGTTGATTAGGAGAATCAATTAGGGGGTTAATCATACTATCATGGCACTAATCCAAAGGTTTAAGCTACCCCTATGTTTGATACTCAACATGTCTCTCGTAAGGATGTCCTCACAAAGGCCGAGTTTTTGGATGGGTAACTCTGTGTATAACTCATAGGCCTTCCCCACATGCAAGTAGATCTCTATGAAGCCTCTCCCCCTATGGCATTCACTAGGGAGAGGGAGAGCTTTTGGTGAAACCACCGAGAACCTCTTCCTCGGACAAAAACAACAGCCACACCACAAATGCGCCAACAAATACTTGATTTTGGGCTTCCTTGTTCTCATGGGCTTTTCAGCTTGGGCTTCAGTCACGGGCCTTGACTTCTCAAATATCGAGAATTGCATTTTTTTTTTGACCGAGGGAGTATATAGTATCTATTTACTCCTGTACTTGGACCTTCTTCTTCCTTTTCTTTGTAGATGTAAGAACTGGGAAATCTATCATGATTTAACTGTTGAGTGTCAACATCATCTAAAAAAACTGCTTAGTGTCAACGTGTTATTGTCCATTACCAAAAGTAAACAATAAAATCAATCCAGAATATTTTTTTTAAATGCTTCTTCAGTCCAAATGTCCAATTCGGCTTACATAGGTGTGCCTTTTTCCCCATTTGCCCTTTTGGTAAACACGAAAAGGAGCTACATGTTGTTTTGTTTACAACTATAGTACAAACTAGTCCATCGCGCGCGCCGGCAAATCACCTAGTTAAGGCGCAGGGAAAAAATATGTTTAATCTTTGCATGGAAGTAATATTAGGAGTTTAATTTAGAGGACTGTTGGTCCAAATTGAAAGGTTGGGCTGATGAACATACCATGATGGATGATTTCTGCTCCAGTGTTGCAAGTACAAACACTGAAAATTAGCAGGAGGCAGTTCCTGTGCTTTCAATTTGGATTATGTAAACCACCAACCAACATAAACAGCAGAGGAGAAAATATACTAATCTAGACTGGCTTAGATTTATGAAGCTAGGTAAAGAGTCACCGGAATTACAGTGTAGCAAAGGAATGGCATACTAAGCAATAGCTAAAATAAACCCCATCAAGTTTGCATTAGTTTAAAAAAGCAAGTGTGAATGTGAAGCCGATAAAAAAAGGCAAGATTGAGAATCAATAGAACCACGAAAGATGTACCTCATTAGGTGTGGTGGACACGACATCTTAGATGTCCAAATTTGTTAAAAAACTAAAATGATAGATGTGTCGATTAGCTGACCTCTATCTAATGGTATATACATCAACCTAAAAAGTTGTATCCTGCTACGATCAACAATAGCAGGGGAGACATCTTCTGGTTATTTAGTTTCCAACTATTAAAATGATACTATCACCTTCGGAAAATGTTGCTACATGTAGGCAAACGAACGGTCCTTGCTTATAAAGAGGCTAGACAGGGTATCCTTTTTTAAGCTTTGAAGAAGCTGAACTGTATGTTGTAAGTCAATTCATTTACAAAGGACGTGAAAGGCTATATAAGTAAGGCTTACCTAGTAGTTCTGTTGATGGATATAACTCTAAACTAGAGAATAGTCGTCTGTTTTTGTTTGAGGGGTTGTGCAGGTGTGGTTTACTGGGTGCTCCAAAAAGCTCAGCGACAACTCTTTGTACTATGTACTGATTTGCATACTGTATAACAGCAAGTTTAGAAATTGTGTGGAGCGGCACAAGAGTATGGAGTTATGTATAAGCCCGAGCAGCTGTGTAGTGCTTACCTATTTTGGGACTTGGGAAGGCCTACGGGTACTGCCTTTTGGCTGAAGCTTGGAGGCACTGGATTTGGACCTGTTTGTGGTATGGAGATGGTGTTATACGAAAGGTACTAACACATGTTAACTGAATATGTATAACAGGATTTTTCCAAATATTATATCCCTGATTAGGCAGTGTAAATAGGAAAAGGACAGTACATTTTAATTATACAATGTAAATAGGCGGTGAAAGGCAAATACATCTCCATGATTAATTAGAAAAAATGGCCGGCATAACTAACAACTCAGTTAATTTGAGAACGAACGCTTTAAATATAGTAAGGGAGATCGCATGACTATATATATAGCTGTTGTACGTACCTGGTGCGAAGAACGAAAAACTACAGTAGCATAGATGATAAAATTGAAAAAATGTAAATTGATTTGGGGAAGAAGCAACCTGCCCAGTAAATATGAAACCAAAAACCAACACATTAGGAGATTGGAGTTAACTGAAGACAAGAAGCATTCCAAAATTATCACATGAAGACTAGAATACCTACACAGGGCCTTGAGCTGTTCAGTCCAAATTTGAATGTGACATAATCCATGGTAATAGACAAAAAACTGAAAACCCAAAATATCTCATAAATCCAGACTATAGACACTTCAAATCTTAAATCAAGGCCACTCTAAATTTCAAACCGAGGCATAAAAAACACTTATAACTATAATCATCAGCACTACAATACGGCAAGCGCCTTTATATTATGTAAATATGGCATGTCAATAGGCAGCAACAAATCAACTAATACTTTGTCTAAGTGAACATGTGGAGGGGGGAAGGTAGGACGTCACATAGCTTGGAAGGGAAAACTTTAAAATTTTGGCAGGGAAATAGACAGCAACAAATCAGCTAATACTTGGTCAAGTGAACATGTGGAGGTGGGAAGTTAGCAGCTCACATAGCTTGCAAGGGAAAACTTTAAGATTTTGGCAGGGAGAACCTATAAATTGGAAAGTTTCTGTAGCAGGGAATAATTATATAAATTTAAAAGTCTAATGTATTATTTGGTTGTAGAGGTTTCATATAGCTTCAATCCAGTTATGTGAGACTGAGATGCAGACATATTAAATAACAGTAGAATGTATGAAATATTTTTGGCACAAAAATCAGCAAGACAGACCATTCAATACCACAGGAGCCGTTCAAGAGTATGCAAATAAGGTCGAGGAGGATGCGTGTAGGGTCTGGTGGAGCACATCCAGGAAACTGCATCTGCATAGAAGCTGCCGCGAACATGAAATTACCTAACGCAAGGAAATAAGTCTGTAAATAAGACAACACAAAGAGAAGTCATGTATGTAACAGATTCAGCACATAGACAAAAAAAACTGAGGTACCGAGCTGCAGCAACAGGCCCAAATTCCATTTTGTTAAACACGACATCATTTTAGGTGTGCAAATACAAACTAACCCATTCAGGTTTCGCACATATAAACCTTGAACTGTTTTTATGTGTGCATAGATAAATATAAATTAAGCCATATCTATTTTTTAAATACAACCTTAGAGACATTTCATGAAGCAATTTATAGCTTATTCATGTCATTTATACTAATTTAATTTTTTAGCTGAAAACAAACTGAAGATGTGCACAGGACAAATTGCAAAATGACCCAAAGGAAAAGCTGAAGATATTTTTTGACGGTGCTAGAACGAAATCATCACAACTTTACCCCCACTGTGTGAAGTGGCCTCTGTGGCAAGAAATCCAGTGTACTCCCCCGAAATGCAAAGAGCAGATGGTTTGCAATGATGAGGTCTGCAATGATGTCCTCTGGAGGAACATCAAGCTCAAATGCTACAGGCTAGGAACAAGGCAGACATGAGAGCGATGATTGTGAATCACTAAATGATACCCCATTATATGCATATAGTAATACATATACTAATTTAACTTTGTAGTAGGAACAAACTGAAGATAACGTGATCGCCGCTGCTGATCTGGCTTGTCTAGACTTCTCAAGACTTTTGCACTGAACTTGCAGATTAGGTGACAGCTGCATCTTTGACCCTGGGCGATTGTTCGAACACACTGGATGTAGTAGAACATCCGAAAAAATAGAACAACACAGAATACAAAAACAGCTATTAGACGATTTCAGAGAAAATTGTCAGCCGGCAACTGGTTCCTTCACAGCTTCTACCTGCGGCCAAACCTAGATTTAATTGAGCGATACACTTGCCAGCAGAAGTGTGGTGGGGTTAGCTGGGTACCTTGCGTCCCATAAATCAACGAGGAGACAAGAGATCCGCCAGATCCAGACTCGGAGCTGAGACGCCATCGTGGCCGTCGGCGACGAAGATGGCACGAGCAGCGGAGCCGTGGAGCACAGGCAGGTAGGGTTTCGTGGAAGCGGGGCAAGGCGACGTCGTTCGGGGGCTGCGTCGCCGGGGGCCGCTCGTGACTCCGGGCTGGCCGTGCTGGGTGCTCTCGCGGGGAACGACGGGATCCGGCCATGGAGGCCCCGGATCGACCCAGCAAAGAAGGCAACAACCACAGACCGCACAGATCGACGCTGGGCACCGGCGAGGGAAAGAGAGGAGGAGCAAGGAGAGAGGCCACCTTCACCTGCGTCTGCTCACGCCGGAGCCGCTGCGTGCTGGGTGCGCCCTTGGGGCCCACCGGCGCCATCGCACAGCTATGCCGAGGGGAGCAGTCGGCCCGCTCTGCCGCACCGCCGTGCCTGGGGGCCGCACCCGCGGCGCCGCGCTGGTGGGCGGCCTCGCCTGGTCGGCGCGCGTCCGTGCTAGGGGGCCGCCGGACCGCGGCCTCGCCTGGCCGCCGCGGTGGGGGCCTACCCTAGCCGCCGCCGTGAGAGCTGAGGGAGAGGGAAGAGGCGCGGATGCGGATGCGGACGCGAGAGGGAGCGGTGGAAGGATTGGGAAGGCAGAATCGGAAGCCGGCGTATATATCTGATGGGCCTGCTCCGGAGCAGAAGCCGCACAACACCGAGAGAATTTACGGGAAAGCTGTGGAAGCGAAGCCGGAGCGGCAGAAGCCGCTGCCGGCCGAATCCGCTCCAGACAACCATGGCCACACGATGGAAGATCCAACAGCTGTAAACGATGGAGCGGCGCGGATAGGCTGAGAGGCGGCCCAAGAACGCTGAAGCGGCTACAATCCATCTGGACCGCACGTTGGGAGATCGGACGGACGAAAAAAAACGGGGCGACGTGGACGGTCTGGTTAATGGCCAAAGCTCCCTACTTTGATAATAAGAGATTAAGCAAAGCTTGTCCATTACAGACGTTGCTACAGCTCGATAGCGCCATGTATGACAAAAATAAACCCATATGTAAACTCAGCTAAAATACTTTGACATTACTATTTGATCATACAACACCCCTACACCAAAGAAAGCACAAAAAGCAATCGCAAAGGCGATCCTTCTGTCTTTTTGTTCTGTGGTGAGAGTAGAGACCAGAGGCGCTTCAGCCGAACCACAAGGCCGATCAATAGCATTTCCACACAACTTTGGATTGCCCCCAAAGCTTGAATTTGTGAATGTACTAAACTGGCCTCCTCTTGGAATTGGCCCTTCCAAATCGTTGTTAGAAACATTGATTGTAGAGAGGAAGTGAAGTTTGTTAAGATCTGATGGGATTGCACCTGTGAGGAGGTTGTTTGACAAGTCTAGCACTTGCAGATTCTTCAGGCTGCAGAGCTGCACCGGAATCTCTCCGGACAAGCTGTTAGAGCTGAGATTGAGTATACTGAGCGATTTCAACTGACCAATTTCTTTAGGGATCACTCCAGTGAAGTTGTTATAGCCAAGATTCAGCATATTTGGGAAACCACTGATTACCCTGTACTCAAATGATGTACCTCTGTAAACAATCAGCAGAAATATACTTTGATCCAAATGGATCGCCGTATTTTCTGCTGTTAGCATTGGCATCTCCATTAACGCTGTCGGTATTTCCCCTGCAAGTTTGTTGTATGATATGTCTAGATGGAAAAGCGACTTTAGGCTCTTTATCCAGGCAGGTATTGGTCCACTGAGTTGATTATTTTGCAAAAACAGCACATTGAGATTCTTGAGCTTTGATAGCCAAAGTGGTATCTTCCTGATAATGAGCACCTAGCTAGGAGAGAATCCGAAGATTCTGAAATCCTTCAATCGCTTCATCTTCCGGCATGGCTTCACCCTTGTAGTTACTATTAGTAAGCAGGATGGTGAGGTTCTTACAATCCTTGAGGACATGGAGCGTGTTGGTGATGTTTGCAAAATTGTTGAAAGCAAGTGACAGAAAAACAAGAGACTTCAGATTGACTATTCCCGGTGATATCTGCCCGTGTAATCTGTTGTCAGCCAGCCGCAGCGCACTAAGATTGCTGCACGAGAAGATGCTTTCCGGAATCATGCCGGTAATGCCGTTGAAAAGAAGATCCAACGTCTTCCGGTTGGTCAGGGCAGAGAACTCGATCCTGGTAAGCTCTCCGCTGAAATAGTTGTTCTTAAGGTCAACCGTCATGAGATTTGTGCAGTTGCTCAAGGTTGGTGGCAGCTCTCCGGACATGTTGTTATGGCCCAGACGAAGCACCTCGAGTCTCCTGAGCTCACCTATGGAGTCTGGGATCTTTCCATCTAGCCCATTGCCTCCGAGATCAAGATGGGCGAGATTTCTGAGGTTGACGATACGTGCACCGTCAAGTTGTCCATGCAAGCCATTGTTTGGAAGCGAGAGGTGCTCCAACGAGGAGGCGTTGAAGAGTTCATCCGGGAGCGTCCCACTGAATCTGTTGTGCCCAGCCCTGAGCACTCGGAGCGATGAGCAGTTACCTAGACTAACTGGGATGCGTCCGCTGAATTGGTTGTAGCGAAGGTCAAGCACGGCGAAGGACGTCGATGAGCTGATGCAGAAGGAAGAAGGCATCCTTCCATGGATGCTGTTGTTGCTGGCATTGAGCACGACCAGATCACCCATGGCCTGCCACGTGGCTGACGGGAACTCCCCGGTAAATCGGTTGCTCGAGATGTTCAGCACCTGCAACAGCCAGCCTGAATTAGACGATCGCAGCTCGCGGAGCTCTCCCTCGAGGCGGTTGAAGCTGACGTCGATGGCGACTAAGCCACTGGGAGTGGGAGAGGACGACTTCAGGAGCCGCTCCAGTGGCAGCTCGCCGGACAGCGAGTTGTGGGAGAGGTTGAGTCGGCGCAGGCCGGCGAGGTCACCGAGGGCCGGCGAGATGGGCCCCTGGAGTCCTCTACCGGGCAAGGAGACCTCGGTGACTACCACGCCGCCTCCACCGCAGGTGATGCCTTCCCACGAGCAGCAGTCGGCCGCCGCCGTGCCGTTGTTCCGCCACGACGACATGGCAAGGCCGCCGTCCCATGAGAGCCCTGTAATGAAGTGGAACAGGGAGCTCTTCTCCTGCTCAGTGCATGGCCTGGCTCTGGAAGCCATGGAGATCAGCAGCAAGACGGCGATAGCGAGGCCTGACAATGGCATGGCCGACGACTGCTTGTTGCTGCTTATCGATCGTTTCTGTTGCTAAAAATGTGAGCTCCTCCTCCTGGCTGGCTGCTGCTGCACGTTTTTCTATTGAGAAAGTGAAGCTCTTGCTGTCATGGAGGTCAGAAGCAACCTGAACCGGACGAGCAAGCGTAAGTGGCATTCTTTCGTCGCCAGTCAAGACAGAAATGGCTCCCTTTTTTAAAACGGTAAAAAATTAAATCTAAAATGTTCAGTCGCTGTAGCTGTATTTGAAGGGCGTGTTGCCCGTCGACCCTCGTGCATGGAAAGCGCGGTAGATGTGTACTGGTGTGAATTCTATGGAAGACTGAAGAAACGGTGTGCAATCTCTGTCTCAGCTGAAATCTCTGTCCGTCGTCGCATTCGTCACTCGGCCGCCAATTCCCTCTGTGGGAACCACGGGTTGGAATGGAACTCGGAGGACGATGAAAGACGGAGGCAGTTGATCCACCAAGAATCCGGCCGGGTCTCTCTTGTCTCCTCCTCTCCTTGTGAGTTCTGATACTTCAGTCTGAATCTCAATTCAGAAAGAGTGGTCTGCTAATGCAATGGTGCTTGACATGTTGGAGTGAGGCATCTTTTGCAGCAGTGAAGTAATTATTGTTGCCTTCTTTCTTGTGTACTTAATTATTTAAGTGTTTCCCTTGTGGCTAACTTGTGATCAGTAAGCAGTAGTATATCAGTGCAGCTCTAGCTCTTGTCTCTGTTGTCACGTTGGCAAAAGGTGCAGTTCGGCAGCACAATAGCTAGCGCTAAATATTTTTCATCTTGAGTAAGGTACCTTTTCCATGCTACAGTGATGCAACTCTCAAGGAAGAATATAGCCAAGAGTAGAGAGTAAGGAAAGTTGCAAGCTTTGATATAAACATGGTATGTTGCATGCTAGCTTTAAAACTACGATAATGATCCAACACGGGCTTCGTCCGTGACTTCCGCCCAGCGCCCGCTCTCATATGCTTATCCACCCGACGCCCGAAGCAGCGTGGCCGCTCATCCGTCCGACCCCTTCCCCCACCACGCGCTCGTTGGGCTGTTGTATCGTGCCCTTCTCCCCATCGTCGGCCGCGCTGCGCGCCCTCGCTCCCTGCACCGCTCACCTGCGTCCTAGTCACCTGTGTCGCTCGCTCCCTCGTCATCCGTCCGTCGCCCATCGCCGTCGGGCGCGCCACGACCTTCGTCTCATGGCCATTAGAAGCACATGCCGTGGCGCCTCGTCTTCCCGTGAGCCAAGGGCACCTGAAGCGTGGCTGTGATCGGTGGTGCTTTCATGCGCTGCTCACCGTCGGCTCCCATCGATAGCCGGAATCGACCGGCCCGGCCTTCTCTCCTCTATATTGCATATGTATGTTTCAAGTGTTTCAGACGTCTCATATATATATTGCAATTGTTTCATCTTGATGTTGTAAAAGTAGATCGGGAGATGTTGCACATGTTGCATATATGTTGCAAGTGTTTCAGAGGCATGTTGCAAGTGTTTTAGAGGCATGTTGCAAGCGTTTGTTTAAAATGTTTCATCTGTTTTCGGACGTATGTTGCAATCATTTTTTATCTAGATGTTGGCATGTTGCATATGTTTCACACATATTTTGCAACAGTACGTTTCAAATGTTTCAGCTATTTCAGTCTTATGTTGCAGCAAGTGGTTTCACGTTACAAGTTGCAAGTGTTTTATTTGGATGTTTCATGTGTTTCACACACATATTACAAGTGCATGTTCCAAATGTTTTATCTATTTTTAATCTTATGTTGCATTCACGTTGCAAGTGTTTTACGTTGTTCGGCCGTGGGATGAGTCGGGGGCCGTGCGAACGGGCGGGGGGATGAGGGTGTTGGGGCGTGATCGTCCTCAGCCGCTCATCTTGGCTCCCGATTGTCGCTTGCGCAAAGAGTCTGAGAGAGAGGAGGGGGTCAGGGGATGGATCGGCAGACGCAGAGATGGGGGCGGAGTGCACTTGCGCGGGCGTCTAGACGCGCGCGTCCGTCCGAACGTCCGGGCGCTAGCCACGCCGCTAAAACTATAGATATTTTAAACTAAGTGCTAATACCTATAGGAGGGAGAGGAGTCAGGCGGGGGCGACAGATGCCATAAACTAAGTGGTGACTGGTCAATGGTGATGGGAGAGGAAGGGACAGTGTGAATGAGCGGCGAGGGATGGAGGAACCGAGCCGAGAGCTGCCTGAGCACGCAATGAGTGGAGCCATTTTAGAAACGGAGATGGAGCCGATTGCATGCGACGGTCCCCACTGCCAAAAAAGCTTGCATACATACGGTCCACGCTGAAAAGTGAAAAGCAGGCAACCGCAGCCATCGTTGTTGATGAGGTCCACGCTAATACATGGTCACAATTGTATTTATACCTAGGCAAAATTTAATCTTGCTTTTTTTTCATCCACCTCCCCAAACTACAGGATAGTGAAAAGTTTCTTCTGTATCACTTTTTTTTTTTACTTTTCAAATTGCGCTCACCTGTCACGTCCTCAATGTCTCATATGTGACCTTGAGTTGTGACCCATGATCATATAAGTTAAAATAACTCGAGTATAGCGATGATCGATTCAAAGTGCGATTCCAAGACGTATTACGCCACGCCCTCCATATATCGTACATGACCTTGACTCATGATTCGTGCACATACTACGAGCTAGAGCAACTCGCATCTAGCGATGAAACAGAGTTCGATTTCTATACGTATTGGATTTCATTGTAACTTACTAGCAAGTTTGCTAGTACAGTATAAACCACGTACTAGTAGGTTTCCCTCTTGGTTTGTCTGTGTGTAGGCATGTTCAATGTTAACAAACAAGTGTGAATGGTTTGATTCACAATTAGTGCAACAATATATATTACTTTTTTCATCTAAAAAGAAATATAACAATGTACAACAATCTAACTAATGACCGGCATTTTTGTCAATAAGGGAAGCTTTATTATATTCAAGTTCATTACATCGAGTGATATAAAGATCTTGAAACACTGTCGGCCTCTGCATAACAAGGATGCACATAGCCTTACAAAGTTTTGCGAGGTTCAGACACTAACGACAGGCATGATGGACGATCGTACATTTAAAAAATACACTAAAAAGAAATAACAGTTATCTGCAATGGTGTTCCGAATGGAACCTCACCAAACACTCACAGGAGGAGGATGCTCTGGACATACTGCAGAGGAGCCACCGAGCCAGAGTTGTCTTTAACGTACGGAAGCGAAGCTGCGATTTGAGGCTCCTGTCTCCAGCTCCAACTCCGGTGACGACAGTAAATCGGAGGCTGCGGAGCCGTGCCAAACGCGCCCTAATTACTTGCATTTTGTTGCCAAAGGTAAATCTTGATCCCTGGAGTGCCTCCTCGACGATGTGCCATCCAGCCTTGCTGCCATCTCTGGTGTCATGTGGTTCCTCCAGCCCCCCATGATCCCCTTCCTGAAGAAATGCTTGTTCTCGACGGCGTTTGTCGTCACCAAGCCCTCCTGAACGCTGACGTAAGCCCCGGTCTTGTTCACTGCCAGGCTCCGCTGCTTGTCCAGGCTGCACAGCTCAAGGATGGAGCTCACCACGCCGGCGTCATCCTCCGCCGCAGAGAACAGGCACCCAACCAAGAGTCTCATCCAAAGCTTGCAAGAAGTAATTAGGAGCGCTCAATAAGATGATTACGTTAGACAACTCTGTTGCACTTGGTGTGTTACGAAGGTGGCTTGTTATATGTTGCGTGGATGGAGGATACGGGCATTTCTCCATGACAACGAGGGAAGAGGTAGTATTAGCCTAGTTTTTCATTATATATAATAATAGCCTAATAGTTAGCCAAAGCATTAGTTTTTACATTTGTTCTTCATGATATGATCATACAAATAAGGAAATATTAATTTAGTAATAGAAACTAAATTTAATAATTTTAATCATCTAACATGATGTTTTATTAGGCTTAATATGTTTCTATTCATAAGCTAAAAAGCAATCATACTCCCTCTATCCTAAAAATAATGTCATATGAGGTTTGAGACTAAATTAAACTTCCTTAAGTGCGGCTAGATTTATAAAAAAAATATTATCAACATTTGTATTTCTAAATAGATTTATTATGAAAATATACTATATGGTTCATCTAATGATTAGTATCATATATATATTAGTATTTTTTATATATTTGTCAAACATGAAATTTATTGACTCCTCGAAACATAAGAATGACATTCTTTTTGGGATGAAGAAACTTTTAATTAAGAAAAAGAATTGATATTTAACTATATGATATCTTAATTCAAATTAAGATATGAACAATCCAATTCGAGCATATTCAGGCCTCGTTCGCGTGTCCTTAAATCCGGTTTGATTTGCTTCTTTTTTCATCCAGAACAGTGTTTTTCTCTCACAAATTTCTCCAGCATTCCTCCAAACCATCCAAATTCCTCCAAACAAACATGCCCTCAAATTTGTATGTATCTATTTTAATATATATATAAATGTGGAAAGCATGCTATCCAATTTAAATCTGACCGACTTGTATCCCTAGAGAAGAGGAGAGTTGTACTCTGTATAGTGGCAGGTGGAGTCCAGATCTTGGGGGCGCTCTGCTCAAGTAGTAGGTCGCATTAAGTCATCAACTCAATCGTCCATTATTTCACAACTACCGTATGGTAAGCTATGGAAACCTAGAACACATATACAGCATGTTTGGATGTTGGTTTCAGCCATGGCTTATCAGTCATGATACAGTATTTTTCTCTCACAATAAACCAGCACCAGTCGGACTTATTAGCCTAGAAACCAACCAGCAAGCAGGCTTATAGCAAAGAAATGTTAAACACAATAATCACACTAGTAGTGAGACAAAAGTGATCGGCATTTTATGTGCCTATGCGTTCAGAGGCGGACCTAGAATTTTACAATAAGGTATTTCACACCAAATTTTTCGTATGTTATTTGGTAAATCCATTTACCAATTCAATAAACAATTATAAATTTTGCATTGTGTTTCGGTATAAAACATTACATAACATGATTGGTCCTAAATTCAAAGTTGAAATCAGAGAAATTAACAAACCAAATACACCATGCGTGAAGAAGATTACTCTCTCTTTAAAAAAAATAAAGATCACATACATGAGAGAGAGTGACAGGGGGCGGCAATACCTATAAAAGATGGCTATAAAAAAATACCTATAAAAGATATGGCAATGCTTGTATTAGGGCGTCCGTCCGCCAGAAGGCCCAAAAGGCTCCCATATCTATTCCCATCCGCTTCTCTTCGGTTACCGCAGTTTTCTAAAAAAGAAAAAAGAAAAAACTCACTGCAGTGTTGTGACCACGCTCCACCGCGCATACCACACGCCTTCACCATGCCTCCCGTGCTGCCTTCTCTCCACCGTGCCTCCCTCTCCACCTCGTGCTCCTCCTACCTTCCTCTCCACCGCGCCTCTCTCTCCACCACGTCTCCCACCCGCCTTCTCCACCGAGCGACCCGCCACGGCCTTCTCCACCAAAGCGGCGAGCTCCGCACCACCGGTGGACTCCACATGCCGACGAGTCTCCATTCTCCCAAGCAGCAATGAGATATTGCACCGAAAATGCATGTTGCAGGTGTATATTTCTAGTGTTTCAGATGTATGTTGCAAGTGTTTCATATGGATGTTTACAAAGTAGATTGGGATGTTGCACATGTTGCAATGGTTGTACACGTATGTTGTAAGCGTCTGTTCTAATTGTTTCATCTACTATTTTCAGACGTATGTTGCAAGTGTGTTTATTTAGAGTTGCATATGTTTCACACATATGTTGGAAGTGTTTTATCCAGGATGTTGCATTTGTTTGGCAATGGCTTTTAAGGTGTTTTCATGTGTTTTTTTGCAAGTGTTTCAGATGCATGTTTCAAGTGTTTCATTTATCTTCAGACGCATGTTGTAAATATTTCATCTGGATATTTCAAAAGTAGATCGGGTGTTGCTACAGGGGACCCATCTGTCGTAGCCTTCTGCTGCAGCTGTAGGGGCACAGATGTCCGGGTGGAGGAAGCGAAGGGGACGCGAGCGGTGCCCACATGGGGTCGGGCGGCGCAGACCCTGTGTGGGCATGTGAAACGGAGTGCAGGCGCGGGCGTCTGAACGCGCGCGTCCGTCCGAACGTCCGGGAGCTAGCACTGCCAGATGTCTGCATGAACAATATTGATATGACACGAGCGGCCGGCCGTCCATGCCCGTACTCCGCTTCCCTACCTCGCCTTATCCAACGCCGCTCGTCAGTCCGCTTCTCCGAAAAAAGATGTGATGCTCCCTTCTCCAACGCGAGGCTCATCGCTGCAGGCAGCGCGAGGCCGCTCGCCGTGGCCTTCTCCAGCGCGGCGGTGCCGCATCCGCCCCCATACCGCACTGCTTCGTACTCCTCTCCCCACTTCGCACCGCACGACGTGGCTACCTGCCCCACTATGCCACGCCGCTGCCTCCATCCCACGTCGTGGCCCACTCCTGCGTTCCACCACCATCCCCCGCGACGCCTGCGTCCCCTGCCGTGCCCAGGCCAGGCAACCAGGAGAGGGGGCCGTCGCAAGCTGGGCCCAGGCCAAGCACAGGCGCTGCTGGCCGCTGCCAGGCCAAGCCACCATCCTCGGCCACCGGCTGGCCAGAACTGGCCATCCTCCCGCTCTGCGCTGCGTCGTACGAAAGAAGGGTGAAAAATGCATGTTGCAAGCCTATGTTTCAAGTGTTTCAGATGTTTTATAGGTATGTTGTAAGTGTTTCATGTGGATGTTGTAAAAGTAGATCAGGATATTGCATATGTTGCAAGTATTTCAAAGGCATGTTGCAAGAGTTTGTTCAAAATATTTCATCTGTTTTCAGACGTATGTTTGCAAAAGTTTTTTATTTGGATGTTGCATATGTTTCACACATGTTGCAAGAGTATGTTCCAATGATTTCAGCTGTTTTAGTCTTATGTTGCATTAAGTGTTTTCATGTTGCAAGTTGCAAGTGTTTTATCTAGATGTTGCATATGTTTCGCACATATACTTCAAGTGTATGTTCCAGTTTTATCTGCTTCAGACGTATGTTGCATTCTAGTGTTTCATGTTGCAAGTTAGTCATGGGGGCACGACGTGGGTGTTGGGGGATGGGGCTCGGCGAGATGTGTGCCCGCGAATGGGGCGCGCTGGGGGCGTGCCTAGGATCCTGCGGACGGGGCGTGCTCGTCCTCATCTCGGCTCCCGGGTCCCACCCACGCTGAGAGAGGAGAGCGGTGTCGCTGGGAAGGAGCCGCGGGCGCAGCGACAAGGGCGGGATGCACATGCGGGGTGTTGCGAGGCGGACAGGGACGCGCTGCACGGACGTCCAGGCGCTAGCCACGCCCTTGCGTGAATGATCGCCAACTGTTAAAGGTGCTTCCTCCAAAGAATTTTCAATCAAAACTATGTTGCCGTGCAGCTGTGCCGATGAGGCCCGATGACCCAGTGTGGTGATGTTGAGTTGTTGATGTACCTCCTTCAGTCCTTCAAGGCTCGATCCGACTCTCCCAGCGACGAGAGCTGCAAGGGCACGCGAAGGCCATAGGTGTAGGGCGATGCACCGAGCGGCGAGCCACGAGCACCGAGTTGCATAGATGTTTAGAGTTTAGACATTGACCACATACAATATGATAGAACCGAATATCAAAGATAGCTCAAGATGCCTATAGAGACGGAACCAGGCATCTCTGTTGTGTCTTTGATGTGGACTACATTAATGACGCGTTATTCTCTGTCTTTATTTAGTCTCATTAGATATGGTGTTTAGTTAATTCGCCATCTCTGATGGTTCATACCATAATCATAGACGAGTTTATCAAGCGCGCGTACGGCTCAAATGAGACCAATCCAAGATAATTTACTTTTACTCACATCTCTAATGTGACTCTGTGTCTCTGTCTGAGACATGGATCATTAAACCTGGGTCACTGCTGTCGGTTCAATTTACGATCCAGCGGTGATATCGTGTCACCGCTGTCGAATCAAGCCACAACTCAGCATTGGCATATCATTGTCAGCTATTCCTCATATCACTATTGATCTGTGGTTCAGACTGGTAGTGACAGGAGTCTTCACTCCCGGATCAACAGGATCCTCAATCATTGTCCGTATCCTAGGCTTAGGGTCTGTTTGGAACGCAGGAATTTTACAGGAATCAGTTCAATTTCACAGGAAAAACACAGGAACAGGAGAATTTTCCCGCGTTCCAAACATGCCCTTAACTCCACAGTGAAGCCAACTCCAGCACACATAGCAGTGATGGGCTGGTAGGGATTGTGTGTCTTACAGTAGCGAAACTCACAATTTCCTGCAGATTGTTCTATTAGAGCACTTGTCAATTATTATCAAGTGGGATTCCCAAAGTTTCTATTTTCTGCTTTGAAAGAATCAAAGGGGGAAAATTAATCACCAAGTAGGCTGTAAACAAAGCATAATATATAGCTGTTCAGGTCAACCAACCCTTACTAGTCTCCTTGTGTCTAAAACAAATTCCCTGGAGCTATTATTGGTTTGTTGCCAGATAAGCAATGACAACACGGCATCAAAGGTCAGACTTCAGAGAAGATTATTTTGCGGGAACGATGTCATCGAGCTGTCCTGTTAGCCAGCATCCTGATATGATATACTGCCGTGCCACTATAAACGAAGGGATGTCACCGTCCTGCTGCATCTGCATAGTCACAACTCGCAACCCATCAGAGGTCATCCCTGTTACCCTGTGTCAATGGCGTCTGCAGTGACCAGCAGGTAACTAAACTAGACTAGAAAGGCAAAGGCAACTACCATATCTCCTCCATCTACAACTTTTGAGTGCATCTGATGTTGCTTCGCCGTTAGCTTGTTGATGCATGCATGGATTTGCAGCATCCATTACAAACAGTTCTGCTGCGAAACAAATGGATGCATTTGGATTAACCAGAATCAACCTTGATGTGCAGCGAGAAGGAGCAGGCCATCCCTACCATCGACGCTGACCAAGCGCATGTGTTGTTGAGCTCTGGCCATGGCTATGTGGATGTCAGGTATGCGTGTAATATATATACTGAAGCTTCCATGTTCTTTTTTTGAGGAAAGAAGCTTCCATGTTCTTATGATCAACTGCGAATGAACTGACGGGGACGAAATGGTTCTTCAGGATGCGGGAGGACTTCGACAAGGCGCATGCACCCGGTGCTCGGAATGTTCCCTACTACCTGTCAGTCACGCCGCAAGGTCAGTTTCTTGATTCTGCTTGCTCACTGGCAGTGGGGGCCTGCTGGGATCGATTGGGGGTGTATTCTCCTTCTTTTTGTTTTTTTAGAAACTAAGTCAGTGATTGATTTCGAATTTAAACTTGCCTGATTATTCTACCTGTTCTCTTTGCTGATCACAAGGGAAGGAGAAAAATCCACGCTTTGTAGAGGAAGTGGCTGTGTTCTGTAGGAAGGATGATGTCTTCATTGTGGTAGATTACTACCTTCATCAATCATATATACTCATAATTACCTTCCTAAAAAAATATACTTATAAATGCTATATTGGTAATTCTAACTAGCATCAGGCAGCATGGCTAGTTAACCGAATCTAGTAATACAATGCCTGCATACTAGCACCACTCATCATACTCTTTATTATATCAGTATAAAAGAAGTTAACTTCATATATTTACGTAGGCTTGCAACACGGGGAACAGATCCAGATTCGCGACTGCAGACCTTCTAAACGCGGTAAATACAGGGCCATCTGAGCTATCAACCTAGTAGGACAAGCTTGTGTCTGATTAGGGTCACACACTCACACTAGGCTGCTCACCTGGATGTGTTCAGGGGTTCAAGAACGTGAGGAACCTGCAAGGTGGCTACCGCTCCTTTCTCCAGAGTGCAAATCAGCAGCGACCTCAACAGCAGTAACCACCACTGGTTAATTGAGCTTGCACTCCCTGAAAGTGGCCTTGTGTGCTATAATCACGGATGTGGATAGCAAGGAAAACCTCTAGTTCAGCGCTGGAGAACGTTCTTTCAAACGTGCTGTAACGATCTGTAACTCCTCTGTTTCTTTCGTTTGTTTCTCTTCTGTTCCATTTCCTCTATTCACATACTGCAGTTGAGTGACACATTTGTCATGTATGAATATTCATGAAGTACTCCAGGAAATGTTTAATGTGCTACGTGCTACATATATTTTACAAGGTATATTCAACTGTATAATCAAGTCTGTGTAGCATTACAAGGAATTGGATTACATGATGCCCTTTGACATATGAATTTCGTACATGTGCCTGGCAAAACTCTGTATCAACATGATTGTTTACCATCATAACCTGACATACAAAGCAAAATTAGTGAATGCCAGTCGCCAGATTAGCTGCTTTGTTCTGGGAGTGATCGGTAGTTGACTGGTTCCTCTGGTCCAGAGCTGCCAGGTTGAATCACAGTGACCTGTTGTCTCAAAACTCTCTTGAGTATACTTGCGAAGTGGAGTTGTGCACAAGGAGAGATCTTTAATTTACAGAGACACAAAGTTTCATGAGCTCTTTCATAGCACCTCCTTCTCCAGTTTCAACACGGCCATGAATGCTTCTTGAGGAACATCAACCCTTCCTATTGCCTTCATCCTTTTCTTTCCTTCAGCCTGTTTGCAAATATCCAGTGACCGCATTATAAGATCACAAAGGGATTCTGGTTTACTACTAGTCATTCATTGTGTTCTATGAAAGCTTAAGTCAATCATTTGTCAGTATAACCATTCTACTACTTATGTATTATACACAAAATGATATTTTCAAAGTTCTTTCTTTGGCCAAACAGCGTTTTTTTTCTAAGAATACCTGTTTCTTCAGCAACTTCTTTTTCCTTGTTATATCACCACCTGCAAGTCAAAAAAAAAACATAGTATTCTGAATAAAGCTTTGTAAGTCTGTAAGGCAAGAATATAGAACACAAGTGTATTAACTGCTATTTGTATGAGATAAGTGTGCACTTGATCATGAAGTGTCAGACAAAGATATTCCATTAGCTTTACAAATGCTTCCAAAGTGCAGGTTATAGTGTTATGTTTACCATAGCATTTTGATAGGACATCCTTCCTGATAGCAGACAGGGCTTCGCTCGCAATGACCTTTGTGCCAATACATGCCTGCCAATGTTCTCATTAGCATCTGATTGCTATTGGAAAATGGGATTGTGAAGTGGAGTTTTTATCACCGCAGGAAAAGGATTGGTACAAGTTGTTTATGCTAATTTTCTAGCACAGGATGCTTGGTTTAAATAAAGCCAAGGAAGGTCTCAAAAGAAAATATGAAGCAGGATCGGTGCCAATCACTTCTTTAGTTTGTTGCTGAAAAAAATTGCAAGATCAAATTCAATGCTCCTTCTTGATATAGCTCGCAAAAAGTAGGCTGAAACATTTGGAAACCCATGACCGCATATTAAAGCATTTCCACCCCCATAGATGGTAGCACTAGCACACAAAGATGTGCATGTGTTCCACATAGTATTTTCTCACTAAATAACTCTTTACCAAGATTCTCTCCGACCCTTATTATCTAACATCCCTTCATGCTGGTATGAAAGGTACTCTTAACTCTCTCATAACTGTCTGACTGATCTTGTTATATACATAAAAGATAAAAGAAATCTGAGAGAACAAGACAAGCAAATCTCACTTGAATAGGAACTCTAAACATTTGCCGAGGTATGAGTTCCTTGAGTTTTTGAGTAAGTGCCCTGCCAACAGCATATGCCTAGAAAAAATATTTCACCAATCAGATTGCCTCGAGAAGCTATTCCATAATAACTATAGGTCTATGGATACAGGTTACTTTTTCGAAAATGAAGTTAGCACTTGATGAGAGAGAAAAAAAGCTCAAACTAAATACAGTCAGAATAACTAACTGTTGTGCTACTTTGTAGACTGCAGGTTTATATAGATGGTTACATGAGAGTACAAAGGAAAGATAATATGTGATAAATCATTAATTAACACAATTGTATCATTGACAATAAGCATGATCAAATACTCAGTCACAAGTAGATTCCTGAAATGTATCTATTGTTTGCAGTTTGCCATAAGTACAGAATCAATGTAAATATTTGTGTCTGTGGGCTGGATAGATGTTTATCTCTTTTTTTTGAGACATAAATATAGCAGGGGAGGCCCCCACTGTATGGATAGATGTTTATCACGTCATAAATAAGTTGTATCGTAATATTTTTATTGATCGTTTGGCCTTGGATAAGAAACAATTGGTCGCTGTTATTTCTGAACTGCATAAGTTATATGTGTAGATATCAACTAAAATGAAGCACCTTATCTCTGTGTACAATTGTTGACAACGCCTCGACAGGATCCCCGTTGATTTGTATATCTAGTTTTACTAGTTGACTTTCTCTGTACCTGTAGAGAAACATATCTCAGCTAACTGTTTCACAAAGGACTACATGGGCACTACCAAAAGGCTGAAACTGCAGAGAAACAAGAGAATAGCAACAATGAGTACCCGATAAGTGAATATTCCATGCTAGCATATCCTTTACTTCGTGATTTCAGTTGATCAAAGAAATCGCCAACCATCTGCATACACAAATGTCCACTAAGCAATAGGAAAAAAATTTCTTCAATTCCTTCGTACGTTCTACAGGTATATTAGCATCAACGAAATAGAACAGCTAAAGGAATATGTTTTGCAAGATACATCATTGTTTAATAATGTATGATAGAATGAAACAACGGAAGTATCTTTTTCATAGCCAGGCTCAAGAGAAACAAACATTACAGACGCAGCAAAAAGATGCAACATGCTTAATGCTGAGACATATCATGCAGTATCAGGTTGCTGCAGGATGAATTTAACAGTGATGATGATGCATTTCGTATAGTCATCTTTATGGCGTAGAAATATTTCAGACAGACTAAAAACTGTTGAAAATAACTATATCAACTGTTTCTGAAACACCTCCTTTTGTATATTTTGCAGATGCATTACGGAATGCATCTAATTACTTCTACAAACTTTTTTAATCTTCAATTTACTGCAAAGAAAATAGCTCCGTTTCACACCTCTGCTAGTGGTAGCTCATAAATAAGTTTGGCCCTGCTTTCTGTGATGAAGTTCATTTCCTTGAATTCACCTCTTCTATCTTGAGCCAGCTCCATTATTGAACCAATATAATCCTTCGGTGTAAGCATTTCAATCTGTAAAGGGGAAAAAAGTAAGACACCAAAAACAATAATCAGACCTGTGCAGGATACTACTCCCAAAGTTCAGTAATACAGATACAACCTTCACATATGGTTCTTCTATAGACCTCCGCTTCCCGGGCTCCGGAAGCAAGGATGGATTTGAACATTCAACCTATATGACATCTGTAAGCAATCATTTTTTTCACATGCAAATAAAACTGACTGGTTTCTGGTTAAGAAAAGGCAGATATTTTTGTCCCAATGCAAATTTACGCACACTTGGATGGTTTAGCTTAGTTGCTCGCAACATGCACCATATAAGAATTTTTGGTAAAAACACTAGGAGTGACTGCAAATGCTATACATGTCATCTGAAATGATAACAGTTGGTCTCTTAAGACCTACATTTCCCCCCTGGCTGTACCAGTGACTGTTTTAATAGAGAACAAGCTTTTCCTGTAGTGTGCAAGTAGAAACTTAGGCACCGCTGTGCAGTACCACTATTTCATTAGTTGTGCAAGTAACAAGTACAGGTGGTTTCCATAAATTAATTCTCCATAGTGAAGTTCCCAAAACATATCCATATTTCCTTAGTGTGACAACAGGACGTTCTTTAATGAGGATTTAAGATGGAAATATGGAATATGTCGTGTTTGAGGTCATTTGAACAGACTTGACAAAAATTGTTGATTATTTGATTTTGAATACAGCTTAAGTTCTTGCACCTCCAACAGATGTACTGATTTGAACAATAGGAGTTATGGCCATATAACTATTATTCTGTTAAGCAATGTTGATTCCAGGAAAAGACAAAAGAGTTCAAGATCATAAAAGACTTACGGTTTCACCATCAGCACAGTTCACACGGTATACCACACTTGGTGCAGTAATTATTAAGTTCAAGTTGTACTCCCTCTCAAGCCTTTCCTGAAAATAGAAAAAAACTATATTGTAGAAATTTCAAGCCATAGTGGTTTTAATATGAACTACACTGCCATGAACCAAGTAGATTGTAAGAACCTGAACAATTTCCATATGGAGAAGACCAAGGAACCCACATCTGAAGCCAAACCCCATGGCACTAGAAGATTCCGGTTCAAACTGCATTAATGGCATGGACTTAGAGAAAATGAAGTATCATACAAAACACCCATGCATAAAGAACATTCAATATTACAGAATCCAAATGAGAACAAACATGTTTGTTTTTGTTATTACATACGTTTTTTATCAGTCACTGTTATGTACGGCTTTAATGACATTGCTTTTACTGCATACATTTTTGTAAAATGAGATGAAGTACTGTTGTGTTTCTTGGCGGTTAGAATGGAACATTGGTCTGATATTCATAACTGAAGGTACTGGATTTGAATTTATTGATCAGCATTCTTGTTCATATTTTAACACAAAGAATTAGTAAACCATCAGGAGAAGACAAGTTTGTCAATTCTTGTTTTTACATTTAATTAGAGATATTGATTACAACTATCTTCATATTCAAGTATATCAATAATTCAATATACTGATCTCATGCATCATGCGGCTACTTGTATACTGAAGACACTGTGGTTAAATTAGTTGTTAGTGGAACTGTTTTGGGGTTTGCCATACCCTCTCTGTTCCAAATTATAGTTCACTTCAGCATTGTCCTAGGTCAAACTTCTCTAACTTTGATCAAGTTTTTAGAAAAATATATCAACATCTACAAATTTAAACAAATGCACAATCAAGGTATATTTCATGGAAAAATTTAATGAAACTAATTTGATATTGTAGATGTTGATAAATTTTTCTATAAACTTGGTCAAAATTAGGACAAAGCCGAGTAAGCTATAATTTGGAATGGAGGAGTATATTTCATGATATCTGAGCTTGTGCCAACACCATTATGTATGTAAGAATCTTGACGCTGTTGCATTAGGATTTCACTTTATAAACTATATTTGATCAATTTCTTTTTTAAGTTCACAATATCCACAATTTGGGTGGGTCAAGGAAAATATGTTCCAAACTTCAAATGCTAGAAATGAACAAAATGCCTTGACAATACATTCATGACAATATGATGATATAGCTAGGCCAGGAAACCCACCTTTAGGGCAGCATCATTTAACTGAAGTTTTTCCAGCGCTTCCCGCAACTCCTCAAACCTATTGACAAATACAATGTTTCATACAACTACACCGTAACAGAAAAGAACGGGACTCAATATAAAGGGAAGATACAGTACTGATCAGCATCTATAGGGAACAAGCCACAAAAAACCATTGGAGTGGCTTGAGAATATCCTGGTAAAGCATGATCTGCTTTTTTTGAATAATGAGTAATCGTATCACCAACCCTGGCATCTGCTACTGATCTTATAGAAGCAGAGAGATAACCGACCTGTCAAAGAGTGGGCAACTAATCAAGATACAAAGAGACATTGTTTTAAATGAACGCAAGATGAAGGTTGAAGAAAAACTTCTGAACTAGACCCTGTTCAGAGATTGCTGATAATTCTATACAGTTATAAGTTTATAAAAGGCCTGGTTTAATTGTTCCGATTGCAGCAGTTAATTTTGTAATCTGGTATGGTTAATACATGGTAACTGTGTTTTTATTTATGAGGAATCATAGCTAACAATAGTTAAAAATAATATGTTCAAGAAAAAAAATAGTTGGCTGATATAGTCGAATAGACAGTTGAACAATATCCTTGAGGAAATGAAATTAGAGAGACAAAAATTTAATATCTTCTTCAAAGGATTATAAATGATGTAAGACATCACAGCATAAAAGTTACCTCGCCAGCATATAGTTCGTCAACTTGCATCTGATTTGGGGATAGTACACCAATTTCATCAGCAACATATTCCTGTTAAATGGACAACAAGCTTAGCATGACGTTCTACCCATGGTATACACAAGGATTATGAAGGTTGAAGAAGTTTTTTTTTTTTGAAAAGAACAACAGCAGGGGAGGCCCCCGCTGTTAGGAATTTTTATTACCCTTTCGCTGTTGAAGAAGATTTGGTAGAATGGGTTTCTGGAAACTAATTTAGATGATGAGAAATACCTAAAGTGGCATACAAATAAATTACTAGGAGGGAGCTTTGGATGGTGTTTCACCAGTGCTACTTTAGGAACTAATTTTTCCGAATAAAAAGTATTGCAGCAATAGAAAGCACATTAACTTTCCGGGTGTGGTTTATGTTTGGTTTTGATTACCTTTCCACAACAACAACAACAAAGCCTTTAAGTCCCAAACAAGTTGGGGTTTTGATTACCTTTCCATTGGCCATAAAACATATCTTGTCCCCTTTCTTCATACTGCCATCAATAACACGGAAGTACACAATTACACCTCTGTATGGATCATAATAGCTGCAATCACAAAGACAACATATAACAATAGTTCAGATACATGTAGAACATTAATTAGCCAATTCTAAAGAGCTCAATTACTTAAAGGGAACCTGTCAAATATAAGAGCCCTGAGAGGATCTTTTGCCGTATCTTTTGGTGGGGGGATTTTGGTCACAAGGGCATCTAGTATTTCAGTGATGCCTATGCCTTCCTACACGAAAGAACAAAAAAGCCAATATGAAGATTATATCTGTTCATAAAGGGGGCACGATATGTTCTATCTGCAGCTACCAGCTTATATAAGCAACTCTGTAAAAAAAGAAAAAAAAAGGAAAAGGAAACAAAAACTAACCTTTGCTGAACACCGAATTGCATCACGGCAGTCCAATCCAATTATCTGGTAACAATAAAGACAAGGATGGATTTTTAGTTCTAAGGAAAAAATGGGGCATAACTTTTAAGTAGGAAATGGAAGGAACTGTTGGCCAAAGAATGTAGAGGACAAGTCTAAGACAGGGGTGATGCTTTCGGAAATACCTCTTCAATTTCCTGTGCGACACGGTCAGGTTCAGCACCAGGAAGATCTATTTTATTTAGAACCTAAACTCGAGGACAAAGTCATTGTCAAACAGACAACAAAAGGAGAATAGACAGCTGGATATCATATAAATTGTTTATTTTTCTATTTCAGTTTAATAAGGGCAATCAAACAATTAAAGCTTAAATGTATTTTTTACGAAGCAACACGAGCAAACTTAAGCAAGTTGTTATCCATGTTACAGAATGATTTTCACATTAGCTATCATCATTAGTTCATTACTCAGTTTGCATCCAGATCTAATAAGGTAAAAGGGCAATACCAAGAAGGAAAACTAGTATTTCAAAGACTCAGATGAAGTCCAATGTATTGGGATTTAGCAATGAAATGAAAATGATTGTAAAAATTGAAAATAGGAACAACAGTTTGTACACAGGAAATGGGGTAGAACAAACCGGTATGATTTCAAGGTTGTTTTCCAATGCAAGATATACATTCGCTAACGTCTGAGCTTCAACACCCTGCATGAAGCCATCATACATCTTTCACTTTGCAGCAAATGTATATTGGAAGCCAGTGAAATCATTGGCTAGATTCCGTGCATTGGCATGCAGAAGACAAATATCTTCAGATACATAGCTATTGAAACTTACAGGAAGGAAATATATATTGCACCTGAGAAGCGTCAACAACAAGAAGTGCGCCCTCACAGGCAGCAAGAGAGCGGGAAACCTAGCATCCAATCAGATAGTTCCAAAGATGTTTAAATGAACTCACAATGTTAAACATGGTATGATCAAATTTACCATAGTACTACCACATACTCTCCAAAAGGTCTTAAAATTTCAGAGTGATCAAATCTTCAATTAGTAATTCTAATAGGAAGCAATCATCCTTGCTGCCTAGAAGCAGGAAAACTTCTCTGTCTGAGAGTGGTATGAACAAGTGACTATATACCTCATATGAGAAATCGACATGCCCTGGTGTATCAATTAAATTCAGGCAGTAAGGCTTATTATTCATGACGTAAGCGCATCCGAGCTGCCTAAAACAAATTATTAGAACAGGTGCAAACATATCAAACACCAAATACGAATAATGTAATGGGAGAACTCATCCAGTACGAGCTATGTACAAGCAAATGACAGCTCAAACTAACAAAAACACAAGAAAACTGTCCCTATATAGCAACTAGTAATTTCAAGAGTTTTCCCCGATTGGTCAAGATAGAGATGGTTAAATGATCGTAATTAACCGGTTAAAGGTTATAGTTTTGTATATGGGTACCTGTAATTTGATTGTGATCCTCTCTCCTCTCCAGGTCCATATTATCCAGAAACTGCTCCTTCATCTCCCTCTTCTGCACCGTGCCGGTAAGCTCTAGCAACTTATCCGCCAGCGTGGACTTGCCGTGGTCGATGTGCGCGATGATGCAGAAGTTCCTGATATTCGAAATGGGCACCTAGCAGGACAAACACGCGCTGAGTCAACACGCTAACGAGCACCGGCACGGCGCGATAGTAGTAACAGTAACATTGCTTGAGGCTTACTGGCTTAGGTGACCAATCACCAATGTATACATACACGATTATATAAATAAAACAGGACTAACGAGTAAGGACGGACTGGCGGCTACCTTCTGGAGGCGGTCCTGGCCGGCGTCGGTGGTGGAAGGAGCAGCAGGCGCGGGGGGCCGCGAGGCAGATGACGCGGCCGCGGGGCGCGGCGTAGAGACCGCGCGGGCGGGAATGACCGCAACCGGGAGCAGGGACATGTCGCCGGCGTCCCGGAGCGGGGAGCAACAACCGCGGCGCGAGGACGGCGAGGCGGGAGGCGGTGGCGGTGGCCATGAGAGCCTGAGAGGTGGAGGAGCGCTGGAGCCTGCGGGCCGCAGAGGTTCGCTTGCCTCTCCGCGCTCTCTATCCACAGGCAGACGCAGTGGAGATTTTGGGCCCACCCAGTAACCGTTGCAACCGACCCGAGCCTGAGTCGAGACAGCCCACCAGGCCTAGCAGTCGAACGCGTTCTCAAAAAAAAAAAAAAAGCTTTAAATTCCACTAAAAAACCAAAAACTGGAGCTTTAAATCTATATGACTATAGACGTCGCTTAATTTTAGAGGCTTTAGAATTTAGATCGACTTAATTTAATTTTCATCTGCTATCATAGTCATGGATCCTATCACCACTTCATACAAAATGAAAAATATATCATGATAATACATTAAAGTTACTAGTAAAGCATTAAAATAAATAAGTTTTCAAGTGAACCATGATTTTAGTTTTACTAGCAAATATGTACGTCCGACAGGCACATGTTTATGAAAACTATTTCAAATGCAATGAAAATATTAATTGAATTCTCGATATGTCAATTTATATATATCATCAACAATTTCTTTAATGCAAAAATAGAATGATGAGTTATTTACTGGATCTATAAAATGTTACAGAAATTTATGGTGCCATGTCTCTCTCGAATATATCTATACAAAGTATACAAACAAATCAAAGTAATTAATCTCAATAAATGATACACAAGTTTATTTATTTTCCTCAATGCAAAATTATATATAGCACAAGTTTTTTTAAACATTTTTTGAAGACACTCGTACCATTTTATCATTTCCCTTTTTTCAAGTGAAACAAAACATGAGCACATGCCCACAACCTTTAAAACATTGAAGTCAACGATGACTTCCAGTGGGGCTGTTCGGCTTCATATTAAGGGTCTAATTGGTTCGTTTCTAAAATTTACCATGCTAATGATTTGACATGTCAAAGCTAGTATTTGGTTTGCTACCAAATTTACTAAAATCTCACATTTATCTTACCAAATTGATGGCAATGTTTTATCCAATTTTAGTTTGCCAGATTTTTAGCATGATAAATTTTGAATGTCAACCAAGCATGCCTAAAGCCACGGCCCCTACAGCAGTTTTATCAATCTACACGGGTTTGTATTGTCAGCATGCCTGTTATATCCCGTCCGTACGTGTTCAGATGGAAATCATCAGACCCGGCCCCTGTACGTTGAATCGCTGACGATGGGATCCGTGTTAGCCTGGAGTACACGCATGGACGCGGCAGAGCGACCTCGGGATCGACATTCGTCAACTGCTACTCCAATCGAACACAACGTCTGGTTTAGATTTGAACGAGCCTATCAACTCGAATGAGATTGAGGAATTTGAGGAGACATACATGATTTGAACTAGGATTATATTTGGGACTCGACAACGAAGGTAATCATCGAGACTTTTCTTTTTTCTATATGTTTTGGGCAGCACTAGCGCCCAGACGTCCGGACACCCACGGCTGCTCTCCGTCTCATCTGGCTTCGGATTCTACGCGCCGCTTCCGCTATCTCCGTTTCAGCTTCGCATCCGAACATGCACGCTTTAGATCCGCTGTCCACGCCGCTTGGATGACTCGCCCCGCCTCTTCCATACCGCACGACGCCTGCCTCTACCAAACCGCTGGAAGACTCGCCCCTCCTCTTTCACAACAAAGATCTCATTGCTCATACCTCCTCCCCACATAGCCGGTGGCGCCCTACACCTCCTCCATGCGTCGGTGTGGTCGCGGCTTGGCCCTGCCCGCCCTCATGGACACCAAACGCCATAGATCTGCACTTACAATATGAAACACTCGAATGCAACATATATTTGAAACAGATGAAACATTTGGGACACACGCTTACAACATGTGTGTGAAATATATGCAACATCCAGATAAAAACAATTACAACACGAAAAAACACTTACCGCAACATAAGACTGAAACAGATGAAACATTTGGAACATACTGTTGCAACATATGTATGAAACATATGCAACATCCAGATAAAAATGAATGCAACATACGTGTGGAAACAGATGAAATATTTTGAACAAACGCTTGCAACATGCTTCTAAAACACTTGCAACATGTGCAACATTCCCTGATCTGCTTTTGCAACATCCATAAGAAGCAACTTGTCGGATACTATAATAAAGGGTACCCTGAGCAAGAACCGAAAAATTGCTTAGGCCTTGTAAATAACGAAACCAAAAAACAACCGCAGTCAAACCCGCCACATCGAGAGGCCATACCGGACCGCCTACCCACCTCGAACAGATATCCGGCTCGCCCAAGCGGGCTCGCCCCAGAAACTAAACCGCAAGGCCTCGGACGAGGTTCCGATTCTCCGACTTGCCGAGGCCCCACACCGCAAGGCCTCGGACGAGGTACCAATTCTCTCGATTCGCCCGAGGCCCGTGCCACGAGGCCTCTGGACGAAAGCACTCGCCATCGACTTCGCTCGAGGCCGCCTCGGCATCAACCCCATCACCGCCGCCTTGATCGATTTCTTTGACAGGATGTCACATCCAACCAACGCGTCCAACCACTCCCGCGACGTCAGCCACACGTCGGCGCAGTACATCGGAGTGGCCGACGAGACGGGAGTCACATCGACGCCATGCGATCCGGACAGACGGCAGGCGACCGTTTCTGGTCACCGTGCTCAACCTCGCGTGCCCATGGTCGACACCCGTCTTTGCATCATCTTGCCTAACCCCTGCTCCAAGGACAACGCGGCGTGGAGAGTCAAGTCCAGGTCCCTGTAGCCTCGGAATCGATGAACAAGACCAACTGCTCCCTCCGAGCCTCGGCTATCCGCTTCGGGCTCACAGTAGCTCGGGACTCGCGCCACCGAACCCCACGACGGCCCACCTGCATCAACTAGGCCTCGGCTCTCCACGTTGTTAGCACTCTAGGACCGCACGCCGCGAACACACGCCATACCTGCGTCAGTCAGCGAGCCCCCACGTAGCGCCACAGGCCTAGCTCATGTAGCCTCGAAATCAGCGTACCACGCCATCGCATCAACCCGGCCTCGGCACTCCGCGGCCGGTCAAACATCTGATAACCAAAGACGCCTCCAACAAAGAAAAAGCGCGCTACCACCACCAGAGCTCCCAAGTCGCACGGGATCAAGCGTGACAAATAGCGTCGCTCTAGTGCACGGAGGACAAGACCGCTCCACCGACCACGCCGCCACAGTAACAAGTTGCAGGGCTCGGACATGCCGCCCCTGCCGAAGAACGCCACGTAACGAATACATGTACCGCCCCGGGGCCTCCCTTTGACTATAAAAGGGAGTGACCAGGGCCGCTTCTAAGGGAGACACCCAGGCAAGCAACGCGCAACGCTCTGTAACACACACGCTCCCTCACTGCAAGAGATCAACATCTCAACCAACCCACGCCACTCCACGCAGAGACCTGGGACTAGCTCCCTCTCTCGCTTAGCTTGTAAGCCCCTACTACAAGCACCTCGGTGCAAGGAATACAAGATCGCTCTCTCAGACTGGACGTAGGGCACCTATTGCCTGAACTAGTATAAACCTTGTGTCTCTTTGCATCACCATCCGGGATTAGGAACACGTAGTACACTTTCACTAGTTGGTTGAGGACCCCCCGGTCCAAAACACCGACACAACTGCAACATATACCTTTGAAACGAATGAAACACCTGAAACATACATTTGCAACATATGGGAGGGGGAGCCTGGGCCGGTCGATTCTAGCCGTCGGGGTCGGAGCCGGCGGCGAGCGACTGCGCACGAGCACCACCGACACCAACGCCACCGGTACCGGGCTTGGCTCGACGGCGACGGTGGGGGATGGGGGCGAGGAGCACCATGGCTGTCGAAGTGGGGGGGGCTCGGTTGATAAGGTGAGGGAGGGCACCGCCAGGGGTGGGGAGGGCACCGCACCGGGGTGGACTAGAGGCGCCCACTCCCCTACAACACCTCGCCGGATGCGAGTCGATCTCGCCAGGGTAGGGGAGAGGGCTGCTGGATCTACAGGCGTTCGGGGCTCCCGGTGGGGAAGGGCGTCGGGCGTTGGTGTGCTGCGGCAGGGGATGAGGAGCGCGGAAGGGGTAAGTGCATGAGCGGAGCAGAGCGAGGCGTGCGGGAATTGATTTTGTTTTTTTAGGTGAGCGGCGCATGCGGCAATGAGTGGAGCGAGACGTTCGGCCTTACGTACGTCTTAATGGTAGCACTACCAATATGTTTTCATTGTAAGAGCGGTGTACTTTGAAAGGATCAAGATGCCCAAGAGGGGGGTGAATTGGGCAAATTCTAAATTTTATGCAATAATTAAGTCCTACACTTAGCCCACTTCACCCCTTGTGCCTAGAATATGTTTCTATTGTTCTACCGCACAAAAGTTTTGCACTCTAGGTTCCAATCCTACTCTAGCATAGCAATTCTAGGAATGTAAAGACATGAAATGAATTGCTCAAATGTAAATGCTCCAAGTAAAGAGAGAGAAAGGAACATGGCGATGTTTTCCCGAGGTATCGAAGAGTCGCCACTCTCCACTAGTCCTCGTTGGAGCACCCGCGTAAGGGTGTAGCTCCCCCTTGATGCGCGCAATGATCAAGTGCTCTCTATGGGCTGATTCTTTGACACTCCATCACGGTGAATCGCCCACAACTGCTCACAACATGACTTGGGTCATCCACAGCTCCACCAAATGAACACCAAGCTCCCGATCACCACCGAGCCGTTTAGGTGATGGCGATCACCAAGAGTAACAAACACAAACTCTCACTCGACCAAGACAAGCCTAATGAGAAAGGTGGATGCACACCTGCTACTCTCTATTCACTAATGAAGTCCTTAATCTTGGATTCTCAAACCTCAATCACTTCACTAGGCTCTTGCTCTTCCTTGCACTCCAAAAGTGTTTCTAAGCTGAACAAATGGGCAAGAGACAACCCTTGGACGAGTGGAGTAAATATCTATAGATCCTCATTCAAAACATAACGTTTGGAAGCTTAGTCATCACTCTGCGGGCCGATCGGACGCTCTAGTCGGGGGTGAACGGATGCTCCGGTCCGATTATGCCCGCCATCGTCGTCGAAAAGTCATTTAAGTTCGACCGGACTCGACCAGTCGTCCGATCAAGAAAAACCCTTTTGGAACCTTCTCGAGTGATCGGGCCGCAGTACCCCAGTCGTCAGGTTCTCCTCCACTCGGTGTCAAGGTCATTTAGACATCTGCAGCTTGATCAAATGAACCCGACCAGACTTACCTCCGTCAGGTCTGGCCACAACTGCATCAAATCCGGTCGATCATTTGACCCTCCATTCACTTCCAACTCAAAATCCTATGTGAATGAAATTGACTCCAATTGATCTTAGGGCTATTCCTGAGTTATCTAGTGTTAGGTTTGATAAGTGTGCACCACACCTAACCCACTAGACTCACCTATATCAAGCTACTAGTCCATACCCCCTTAATAGTAGGGCCAAAGGAAAAACAATGTCCTAAACTACTTTAAGTGTTTCTCCAATACCAAACGACACTTAAAACTAGTCCATCCTTAACTTTGTCGTCCATCCTTTGAAAACCGAAACGATTTCCATCGTCAGGGGCATGACAACCATGATTGCCCAATCAATTTCTATTAACATGACATAACTTGAATTGCCTCTGCAAAACACACATTAGTCATAGTAATCTTATGTCGTTATTAATCACCGAAACCCAACTATGGGCCTAGATGCTTTCATACTTAATAACAACTACTATATTGCCCGTGCTAACGCTACGATAACATCTAGAAACAATAAAATCATAAAACTAAAATAAATCATAAAACTAAAAAATGAATCCACTAATGAAAAAAACATAAATTCATAAACTAATGAAGTAAGACCATGTATTATTGTGTGTTAAAAGATATTGATGGAATTCAGAAATAAGAAACTGAAAAAATAAAATAAGAAAAGTGAAAAAAAAAGGGAGCAGTAGCCAAGACCCTGTTCGCTTGAATTTATCGATCGTACCATTTCAGTGAAATAACAGTGTTTTTTTCTTATAATAAATTAATATTAGTACCCGTCGTTTTTCCAGCCAAGAAACAGCGGCAGGACAGTAGTGTGGCTAGCTGTTGGATTTTTGGACGATGGTGCCCAACGTCGCTGAACCCGGTGATACCCCCAGCCCCAGGTCCTGTCACGTTCCGCTGGAAACAAAAATGCATGGCGCTGGTGATAAACCCGACGGTACGAGGGCCCCTGCTCCCGCCCCCGGCGCCCGGCCGGTTGGGAGCGCTGTGCCGTTCGGCCACCAATCCGTCTGCTGGCCCGCCCCGCGACAGGGAGTGCGTGTGTGAACCTACGGGATCGAAGCTCGTGTGTCTTGTGTAGTTGTGTCGTGTGTGCACGCGACACGCCCTGCTTCCCTCCCTTCTCAGACTTCTTCGTGCACCCCACACCATACACACACACCGCCCGGCGATCGCCGATCAGCGATCAGGACTCAGGAGGAGGATTAGGAGGATGCATACCGACAAGGCTGCTGCTGCGTCTGCGACTCTGCGTGCATGGGGTGTCGTGCAACTAGCCAACTAGTTTCCTCTTCTTACACGCGCGCCTTGTAACGGGCTTTAGCTAATGGAACGACGAGCTGATGTCCCTGGCTCCCTGCACTCGGGTCCTGCCTGCAGTGAGAGAAAGTTGGCCAGGGCCTTGTTTAGGGCCTTGTTTAGATGGGTGTGAGAAATCAGTATTCGGTACTGTAGTATTTTTGTTTGTATTTGATAATTATTATCCAATCATAGTCTAACTAGGCTCAAAAGATTCGTCTCGTAATTTACAATCAAACTGTGTAATTAGTTATTTTTTTTATCTACATTTAATACTCCATACATGTGTCGAAAGATTTGATGTGATGGAGAGAGAGTGAAAAAACTTGGAATCTAAACAAGGCCTAGATTGAAAAAAATTTCAACCCGATGAATAGTAGCACTTTCGTCTTATTTGGTAAATATTGTCTAATCGTGGACCAACTAAACTCAAAAGATTCATCTCGTGATTTCCAACTAAACTGTGTAATTAGTTATTTTTTTACCTACATTTAATACTTTATGCAAATAGTTAAAAATTGATGTGATGAAAAGAGAGTGAAAAAACTTAAAATTTTGAGGGTATCTAAACCAGCCCACGAACCAATTTCACGGAGGTCTCCCTTCTCCCGCACGGGGATCCAGACGAACACAATCATGGTTCATGGGTCGCACGACCGCGGAACGCCGAACACGCCCCCGGCCGAGCAGTGTAGTGGTACTAGCAGCACGTAGGAGTAGGCGGCTGTTGGATTGATTAGATGGTATGGTGAGAGAAAATCCGTATTTCACGTCAAAAGATAACGGAGTACTCACTCCGTTTCATATTATTTATTGCTTTATTTAGTTCTGAATACGAAAAATAAAGAGGAATGGAAAATTTGGGTGCATAAAGAAGCCAGAAGAAGAAATAGAGATGTATAAAAAAGGATAAGATACTTTAGAAAGCACGTAAGAATGACAAATAATTTAGGTAACGTCTAAAATATTTTACCAAGCTTCGTAAAATATGACGGTCGTTCCATGTTCCGGATGGAACGTGTCACTGTTACGCTCATGATGTCCCGGCCGGGTCTTGTCATCTCTCACATGGTAGTACTCCCGCTGCAAGCTCGCTCAGTCACAGTCGCTCCTGATCCCGACCAGACGGTCACGGCCCACGGCCAAGCGCTCCTCGAGTGTCGACCACGCCGTAGTGGGTAGTGCCGTACGCAGCGCCACCATCTGCGTGAGATAGCCTTAACTTGGCATTCTCGATCTTTTTCTTTTCCGTGCACCTCATCATCCTCATCCGCTTAGGCGATGGGGGAGAAGGACAAGGCTGCTGGGGGTGCCTCAGAGGCTTGGACAGTTGCGAAAGAAAGTATTCCTATTACCCGTTCGGCTCGCTGAGACGGACTAAAACTGACTGAAAAATAATATTCTGACTAAATTATTGTGAGAAAAAAATAATGTTTCAGCTGAAAAAAGAAGCCGAACAAACTGAACGGACTAGCTTTTCATGCTGCGGTGCTGTTTGCTTCTTTTTACTCATGCTGTGTTTAGTTCGCGAAATGAAAATTTTTGGATGTCACGTCGGATGTTTCGGGGAGGTCGGAAGGGGTTTTCGGATACTAATAAAAAAAACTAATTACATAGCTCGTCTAGAAACTGTGAGACGAATTTATTAAGCCTAATTAATCCATCATTAGCGCATGTTAGTACTGTAGCACTTCTAGCTCATCATAGACTAATTAGTCTTAAAACATTCGTCTCGTGATTTCTAACCAAACTGTGCAATTAGTTTTTTTCGTCTATATTTAATACTCCATGCATGTGCCGCAAGATTCGATGTGATAGTTTGGGATGAAAATTTTTGGGAACTAAACCAGGCCTCAGCGGTCAGCCCACTGTCTGATCTTTCTTGCCACACCCACCGAAATTGTTTATAACATCAAACAAATGTACTATCAAAATAGTGTGGATGGTTCGCCATGGACTATTGGTAGAAGGGCTGTTTTAATTCAGGATTTTGATGCATCTATGAGGCCAACAGATGTCCATTTGGACCAGATGTCGATTTGGGTGAGAATTAATAATCTACCTTTTGGACTGATGAATGGTAAGTGGGGATACGAGATAGCAAACAAAATAGGACCAGTAGAAAAACTTGATGTGGGTGCTCAAGATCGTGCTTGGGGGGCTTACCTTAGAGCAAAAGTGAATATTAATATAACAAAGCCACTCCGTAGGGGTGTATCAATTTTCTCGGCCAAAAGAAAAACAACGGAGTGGTATGAAGTGCGCTATGAAAAATTACCAAGTTATTGTTACTCATGTGGTATTATTGGACATTCTTCGACGGAATGTCCTACTCCTACTGAGCGAGACGCGAATGGTTTACTCCCTTATGACACTGATTTGAGAGTTCCAGATGATAGAAAAAAGAAGGTAAATGATGAAGTGATGGTCCATAAAAAATAGTGGTTTAGCAAGTTATCGTGACTCAATGTTAGGGGGCTCTACTCCAAAATCCTCAAATAATCCTGCTAATGGTACTAGCAACTCAGGACAACAGGTCGGGGATTTAGAAAATATGAAGGTTGATGAGTCCATGCCTCCAAGATCTTGTAAGAACACTAGAGGCACAACCAGATCTACTAGAACAACATCCAAGCTCCCAAGAAGTCCAGCAAAAATAAAATAAAAAAAACAGGACAGAAATTTCGCTTCTTCAGACCTGGGTAAAAAAAGGAAGCAGGTGCGAAGTTCCTTTGAAGATGCAACTAAGGGCTTGATTTCAGAGGAAGCTGAAAGAGTTGATTCCATGCAACTGGCTTTAGCATTGCCCCAATCAACTGATCTTCCTGATATTAATTTGAGTGATGAGCTTGTTGGACCATATGTAGAAGGAGAGCCATCAAAAAAGCAGAAAAAATATTACCACCTCACCCTTAATATATCGGCGGTGGTTGGGACCCAGCCCCGCCGGGGGCCATGAATCTCTTGTGTTGGAACTATCGAGGATTAGGGATGGACTCGACAGTTGGAGAGCTTCGCCGCTTGGTGAAGTGTTATCGTCCCTCCCTCCTATTTTTATCAGAAACTAAAATGAGGGATACCAAGGTGAGAAAGTTTATGTGGTCTTTTGGCTTTTCTGGTTGCTTTGCGGTGAGTAGTGATGGAAGAAGTGGAGGTTTGGCTTTATTTTGGGTTCATGATTGCCCAGTTTCTTTGAAACATTATAATTCCAATATTATTGATGTGACAATAGGTTACGTCCCAGAGCATATGTGGAGAGCTTCTTTTGTTTATGGTGAGCCTAAAGTGGGATTGCGTCACAATTTATGGGATCTTCTACGTTTGGTACGCACAGAGTGGTCTGGACCTTGGATATGTGCTGGCGACTTTAATGAAATCTTGAGCAGAGATGAACATTTGAGCAGGAGGGAAAGAGGTGAACAACAAATAAGATTATTTAGGGAATACCTTGAGTTTTGTGATTTGGTTAATCTAGGATTTTTAGGCCCGAAGTTTACTTGGAATAATAGGCAGGAAGGAAATGATAATGTGAAGGTACGCTTGGACCGAGCGGTGGCAAATGGAAAATTTAACCAGCTTTTTGATGAATGTCACGTGGAGAATGTCATTACATCTTCATCAGATCACTATGCCATTTTAATATCAATTAATAAAAAACATGGCACAGTGAGAATAATTATTTCAAAATTGGATTTAAGTATGAAGCAATGTGGGCAAGAGCACCAGATTATAATGAGGTTGTTGAAAAGAATTGGAACGATGGCTTCGAAGGTGCAAGAAATCTTCATTCTATTTGGACTAATCTGAACAAAATGGCCACTTCGCTAAAACAGTGGAGTAAAAGTACTTTTGGATCAATCCAGAAGAAGATAAAAAAACTGGAACAACAACTAGCAATGCTTCGATCCTCAAGCTCTGTTCCAGCCTACTCAATAGAGGAGAGAGCGATTGAACGACAACTATGTCACTTGTTTGAATGTGAAGAAATTATGGCTCGTCAACGTTCTAGAGTGGATTGGCTACAAGAGGGTGACCGGAATACTTCTTTTTTCCATGCCAGAGCATCTGCCAGGCGAAAAACAAATAAAATAACGTATCTATTGAAAGATGATGGTACAAGGTGTGAAAATAAAGATGACATCAAAGGTATGACTCGTGATTTCTTTGTTAACTTATATTCTAGTGAGCCAACTGACCAGATTGACAGTATTCTTGAAGCCATCCCATGCAAGATAGATGAAAATACCAATATAATGTTATGTAAGCCCTACACTGATGAGGAGATCCATGAAGCCTTATTCCAAATGGGTCCGACCAAAGCACCTGGCCCGGATGGTTTCCCAGCACTGTTTTATCAGCGCCATTGGGATTTTTAAGGCTGATATTTGCTTTGCAGTTAGGGGCTTTCTACAAGGTGACACTATTCTAGATGGTCTTTGTCATACAACTATTGTCTTAATTCCTAAGACCTTCAAGGCCGAGAGGCTGCTTAATTTTCGTCCAATCAGCTTATGCAATGTGCTTTATAAAATTGCATCAAAGGTCCTAGCAAATAGATTGAAAACTCTCCTTCAAGCTCATGTATATCAAGGACATAATTTTCTTCACCAGAGGGGATGCCAAGAACCTTCAAGCTCTAAATGAGGTGCTGCACACTTATAGTAAGGGATCGGGGCAGCGAATTAGTTTTGAAAAATCTTCAGTTTTCTTTGGTGATCATTGCCCAGAGCATATCAAGGACAGAATAATGACATGCCTCAATGTCCAGTGTGTGGCCATACAAACCAATTACTTGGGCATGCCATCTTGGGTAGGAAGATCTCCTACGAATACTTTTAATTTCCTACCTGACTGTATGTGGAAGAAAATAAGAGGATGGAGTGACCGTCCCCTCTCAAAGGCTGGTAAGGAAATAATATTAAAGTTAGTCATCCAAGCTATTCCATTGTATGTTATGAGTTGCTTCCGTTTACCAGTTGCAATTTGTGATAGAATGAGGACAACAATATCGAACCACTGGTGGGGAATTGAAGATGGTAAGAAGAAATTGCATTGGCAATCCTGGGAATGGTTAACAACACCGAAAGCCATGGGAGGTATGGGATTTCGAGATATGGAACTCTTCAATCAGGCAATGCTAGGAAAGCAATGTTGGAGAATTCTTACAGTACCTGATTCACTTTGTGCCAGAGTACTCAAAGGGCGCTATTTTCCAAACTGCACATTTTGGGATGCGCCTCTGCCTAGAAGCTCTTCGTTCACATGGCGTAGTCTTATGTATGGTAAGGAAATCTTGATGAAAGGTATCCTGTGGAGAGTGGGAGATGGAAAAACTATTCGTATAATTAAGGATAATTGGATTCAAAGCACAAATACTATTAAATCTGCTGTTCATCTGCCAGAAAATTTGAAGGTGCGTTCTCTTATAGATGAGGTTGCTGGCAGACGGAATGAGGACATTGTCCGATCATATTTTAGTGAAGATGATGCTGAAAAGATCCTACATATACCATTATGCTATACTTCATGTGAGGACTTTCCATCTTGGCCTCACACCAAATCAGGAATATATACTGTCAAATCAGCATACTCACTCACAAGATTGGAAAGCCTTCATCACTTTTTAAGCGAAAATGGCAGAGGTGAATCTTCATATCAACATGAGACATCTAAATTATGGAAGCGACTATGGGCAATTAAAGCACCACCAAAAATGAAAATAATCCTATGGAGAATGGCTCATGATTGTTTACCAACAGGAGCACAACTAAAGTATAGACATGTTCCTGCATCTGATGCTTTTTGCTGTTGTGGAAGAGAAGAAACAGTGGAGCATGCCATTTTAATGTGCCAATATGCTTCAGAGGTATGGCGTCAAATTAGAAAGTGTTTTGTTATAAATTGCAAGCCTCATGCTTTTCTACACATCAAACAATGCCTTTTTTATTTCTTAGATAGAGCAAAGGATGATGAAGCCACCACATTTACAATTACTGTGTGGCACATTTGGGATGCAAGAAATGCAGTTAGGAATGTAGAGAAAATGTTGCATCCTCATTCCATTGCTGAACGAACAAAAGCTTACATAGAGATGGTATTGATGCACTCTATAAAAGAATCCGCCCCCACAGGTGCGAGTCTAATTGCTTGGCCCCTAAATGGACTCCACCGCCGGATGGCTGGTTGATGCTCAATGTAGATGCAGCCACCTTTAAAGATCTCTCTCGAATCGAAATAGGTGGAGTGATTCGTGATCATTTTGGGGATTTTAAAATGGCTTTTTTAAGAAGATGCACAGAGTTGAAGATCCTGAGGTGGCTGAAATTTTAGCAATTCGATGTGGTGTTTTGTTTGCAAAAGAACGAAATCTTTAGCATATCATTGTGGCTTCTGACTGTCAAAACATCATCAAAAAATACAATCACCGCATCTAGATAGATCTCATGTTGGAGCCATTGTGTGTGATGTCAAAAACTTAGTACGTGAAGTTTCTGTCTCTTTCATGTACATTAAGAGAAGTTGTAATGAGGCAGCTCATGTAATGGCTAGGCTAGCTGATCAGTTCTCTGGTTTAGTTTGGTGTAACGAGGCTCCAGATGCAATTCGGACCCTCCTTATGTTAAGATAATATATAATGCTGCCTTTTTCAAAAAAAATTGTGTTTTACAATCTTGTATATGTTATATATATATATATATATATATATATATATATATATATATATATATATATATATATATATATATATATATATATATATATATATATATATATATATATATATATATAGACAGGTTTAGCTAACTGTGTAATTCTAAAAAACTTATATGATAAAAAAAACTATTTTTTTTGTTTGAACGGTGGGAGTACAGTGCACCGGCAGGATAGATCCAAAACTTAAAAGCCTGTTTAGAGGCTATGTATTCAGGGTCTGTTTGGCAAGGCTCCTCTTCGGATCTGGCTCTCCTCCTCCATAGGAGCCCTGCTAAATGTTTTTCTGGATGAGTCATTTTTTCAGTAAAAAGCAGAGGAGCCGGAGCCGTTGTGGCTCCTCCAAAACGGCTCTAGCTCCTCCGGAAGAAGCTCTCAAGAGGAGCCATGCCAAACACCCCCTCAATACTATTCCTTCCCTTCCAAGTTATAAATCGTTCTATATAGTTTTTACTACGTATCTAAATGAAATATATATCTAGTAGATGCGTCTCTAGAAAACCTAGAACAACTTACAATGTGGAACAGATAGAATATCGTTTTGCAAAATACTTTAATTTTCAAAAGTTGATGTGTGTTTGAGACAACAAACCTTGTAAATTCTGAAACTGTGGTTTGTCAAAACAAGAGTCTTTTTGGAGTTTTTGAAACTTAGTAAGCTAGTCTTCATCTTTTTTTTTTTCTAAACCACGTTTTTATGTGTCTCTAGAATATAAAACTGAATTTTCACGATGCCATAGTTTTTTAAGACTACGTCATCCAAATAACCACTTAACTATATTGCTTGGAACACTATGATGTAATGTGTGTTAGTGAGTTCACGGTTGGCTGGTTATAACTCCATGTATCGCTAGAGCATGAAGCCGTAAACCCAAGTACAAACTACCCATGCAAATTAGACTAAACTTAGTTATCATTAAACATCATCATCAAGATGGAAGTCCATAGACTAAATACCAAATAAGCTGGGAAAAAAGAAAATCTATTAACGAGAAATATAAATCCATAACCCGAACTACCAAGACAATAATACTCCTCTCATATCATAATAGTTTGATGTTTTAGTATTTTAAAATAGATTAGTCTTCAAAAGAAAGTACTCATATACCCCCATTTATGAAATATGATCCACACTAATTTTAAGAGTAAATCGCTAACTAAAAGAAATGTTTGGAGGTATGCAAACCGCTGTATCATATTTTTTTTTAAGAAGACGGGAGTATTATTTTAATATAGTGTGTTAAGTACAACTTTTATCTCCAGTTATTATACCATACAAACGTGGCACAATTAATCTGTAGTAACGCACACAATCAAATCATTCGGCCAATCAGACCTGAACATCCTGAACTGCAGCCTGCAGACAATCCGGCCCCGCACCTTGGTCCCACCTGCAGTGAGACAAAGTTCCGCCCAAGCCCGGCACCAACCCCCTACCGGCCCACTCCGGTCCCCCTTGCCTTGCCACGCTCTATAAAGCCGGCCGGCCATGGACCACGGCTCCAGCGAACGCGGCCGCGCTTCGCCTCGTCCGACCGAGTGCGTCCCTCCCTTCCTTTGCTTGCAGCCCTCTCCGTCCTCACCGGGACACCCGCAGCCACCATGGCAGCCGCCACGAAGCTCAACCCGTTCGCGGCCCCGTTCCCTTGCCCCTACCCCTACGCACACCACCTCGCACCGCCGGCGCCGCCCCCGTTCCCGCTCGCGGACGCCTGCCCGCCGCGGTTCCCATTCGTCACCTACTGCTGCGTCGGCGTCGCCTCCCCGCAGGGCCGCCTCGGCTTCTGCTTCCCCGTCCCTGTGCAGCAGTCCTCCGGCTCCCCGCCGGTCCTCCGCAAGGGCGTCCTCGCGGCGCCGCCGCACGGCCTCCCGCCGCACAAGCTCATGGCGGCGTTCTCCGGCCCCTGCGGCGCGGGGAAGCAGCGCCAGGCCCCGGCGCCCGTGCCCATGAAGCCGGTAGCCGCCGCCGCCGCCGCGCCGCCTGCCCAGGTGCCGGCGGCGCCGCGCAAGCCGCGGATGGCGCGGCTGAAGGCGGAGAGCAGGAGCCAGGCCAAGGCGCCGCGCCCACGGAAGGCGGCGGGTCCGCGCGCGCGCCTGCCCCCGCAGCGTGAGGCGCCGCCGCCGTCCCTCTACACGAAGCGGCCGCGGGATTGGGAGAAGCCGAAGCCTTCAGAGCTCGGCGACTGCACCACCATTATGCTCCGGAATATCCCCAACAAGCTCAGGTAACCGTAACCGCCCCAGTGATCATCACAAGGGCACGGAAATGCACACTAGCTGCATTTTTTTTTTAGCTTCTTCTTGATGAATCTTGCCCCCCATAGATTCAGCGGTTTATCATGTGTGCAGGAGCGGAGATATGATCAGTTTGCTCGACGAGCAGTGCTCGCGCGCCAACAGGGCCGCCGGCTCCGTCGTCGCAGCCTACGACGTCTTGTACTTGCCGATGGACTTCAGGTGATAAATCTAGATTCTGCATCTTCTTCTTCTTTTTTCTGCAATTTTTTGGGGGAAAAAAAGTACATGAAATTAAGTCTTAAGAGAAAACGAGGCCACATCGTGTCCCTTTTGCTTTTCTTCTTTTGACACATACAAGAACGCAGATTTCAGTTGTTCCTTGTTCTGAGAAAAGCTATAAAGCAAAGAAGCGGAACAAGACAATAAAATTTCATAGTAATGTAGAATGGTTTCTTAACGGATACTTAATATTTGCTGCATAGGCTTGGACATGAATCTGGCCACATTATCTAGTGCAGTGTATGTCCTGTCTCATTGCACACGCGAGTAGGATGGTTTTTTAACGGATACAGTTTTGGTGCAAATTTGCATGAGGCCTCAATTTGTAGGGTACTTTTGCTTCTTTTGCACATAAATAGGCAGGATTCAGTCGTCCTTGTTATGGAGAAAGCTAAAGAACAAGGAGACAAAACTGCTGAAGTTTAATGCTAGCATTTTTTAGTCTGAAACAACTTAAAATGGAATTTACGTTATAGCCAATTTTAGTATGGAGCACTGTTCTGTTTAAATTTTCTTCCTGACAGACTTGGCCAATGGCCACTTTAGGTTAATTTCCTGCATTTTCTCGCTAACAAGTTTGGTCAGTGCGTGCATTTTTCTTGGTGCAAATTACTCAATACATATTATTTCTTAAATCTTAAGGCCACTAATGAATGCTGCAAGAATAAAGTTAAGGAAACTGAAATTGCACAACACTTTTTCGTGGTTTTTTCCTCTTTTGAACACGCAAAAATGCTGGATTGGGTCCTCCTCCTGGGGAAAGCTAAAAGACAGAACAGCACAGAATGAAACTTGATGCCAGTGCTTTCTTTAGAAACAAGAAAATGGATGGTTTTATGTTACTTCTAGTTGTATAAGTAGACAGTAGTAAACTAGTAACCACTACTAAACTTTTAGAGTGTTTTTCCTTTCTTTTACTTGTTTTGTACATATGCATGTACATAAATGCTGTCCTCGTTGTTCTGGAGAAAAGCTAAAGGACAAAGACAAAACAGCACAAGTGAAATTCGATGCTAGCCTTTTGCATTCCTTTCTGGATCAACAATGCAAAGCAAATGAAATTTTAGTAGCCAATGGAAGCTTGGATCACTAATAACTGCTATGCTATTGTCGTGATTTACTTATCACCTTGTTGTGCACAGATAGAATATACCATGTAACTTGGTGGATTATGTTTCCTGCATTTTCTTGGTCAACAGTCACAATCAACATGTTCGACTGGGGCTGAAATGATCGTGGATTATTACTGCTGGCTGGTTTGGTGTGAGAGAAAAATACTGTTTTAGCTGGAAATTTACGATCGTTTACCATCAAGCGAACATGCAGATTGTATTTTTTTTAGATAAAATATGAGCACTTCTTTGTTGTACTATTTAGTAGTATACCTTAGGGGCAAATTCAACTTTTTCCAGCATTTCTGAAAGCCTCTTGAATGAAAGCTGTAAAAATCCGAAGTTCACTTTCACAGTACTTTCCCTTTCTTTTTCTTCTTTTGTACACACAACAGACACAATGACACGAATGCTGGCCTCAAGTCTGTCCTCGTGCTGGGGAAAGCTAAAGAGCAAAGAGACAAACACAGCACAAAATGAAAATTGATGTCAGTGGTCTTTTGGAGCAACAGAATATTGTTTCGTTGTGGAAAAACTGATGTCCTGTCATTGATCACTTGTGATGAACTGATGTGGTGGTGGTAGACTGGTAGACGGTAGTATCTTGTTTCGTTGTTTCCTCCTCCATCTGATATGTGTGCTGTGGTGGTGCTTTTTTTTTAAGCCGATTACTACTACTATTGTGATGGAATTCATGAATTGATGATTTTGTGTGTTGATGCTCAGGAAAGAGGCCAACTTCGGCTACGCTTTCATCAACTTCACCACCACATCGGCGGCCAAGGAGCTCTACTGCTCCCTGCAGAACTGCCTCTGGAAAGTGCACGGCTCCAAGAAGGTGATCAGGATCGACCAGGCCACGCAACAGGTGTGTCATGTGTGTGCAAAAAACACAATCATGAGGGTGATTTGATGTGCCTGCATGCATGCGATGGTGCCATGATTGGCTGTGTGACTGACTGATTTGACTGATCGAGATTTGCTGCCATGGATGGGTTTGCTGTGTGCGCAGGGAAAGGCGATGCTGGTGAGGCACTTGGAGAAGATGAGGCTGGAGTGCGCCAAGGACGAGTTCCTGCCGGTGGAGTTCTCCCCGCCGCGCGACGGCGTGAACGTCCCTGCCGCGCCCAGGCGCATCCGCATGGCTCGCCGGGGCGCGCGCACCGCATCCAAGGCCAAGGCTGGCTGCATAGCCAGCTAGCTAGCTAGCGCCATGGGGGCAGGCTAGCTGCTGCTGCTGGCAGTGGGAGTCGAACGATGCATATGCATGCATGCGATGGATGCGGGCATGCGGCGGAGGGGCGTACAGTATGTACGTTGTTGGTGGTGCAGCGTTGGTCGGTGAGTCCGAAGTCCGTCAGCTATGCCTTCCCCTTCTCTTCTTCCGCTTCCCGGCCGACGAGGAGGGGGGGTAGGCTGGGGGACTTTGGACGGTAGCGTTAGTAGTAGGATGACTCGATGCATGTGTACTGTAGAGTCTGTGTGTAGTGGTTGTGCTTGTGCAGCATGTCTCATGCATGTCATGTGTACTAGTAGTAGCCTGTGTTGTGTGCTAGGACGTCTAAAAGCTAGGGCAGCAGCAGCAGCTGTCTAGCTAGGAGTAGGGTACTAGTACTGTAGTAGGCAATGTGTGTGTCCCACCCATTTTCCCCTGCGAATGCTGCCGGGCTTGTTCATGGATCATGGAACTGGTAGTGCTAGGAGCATGCATGCATGGGCATCACCTGTGGTGGTGTTGGTGTTCCCCGAAGCAAGAGAGAATCTCTTGAGGAAAAGGAAGCCGCCCGAATCCGTGGTGCCATACTGGCGGCGAGCCGGGGTTCGCGGTCAAACAGTTGCCACTCCGGTGAAAGCTGTGTCCGGGCTCTCGCGCCTCGCCCCGGCCGCCGAGCCGATCCTGTCTCTGCTTCGCCTGCGGCAACGAGCCAACGACTCTCTCTCTCTCTCTCTCTCGGCCTCGGACAGGCATAGGACTGCAAGTCTGCAAGGGCATGTTTGTCGGCATGTGCCTTGGACCGTTAGGTCTGTCTGTCTCTTGCGCCGTCTCCTCCCTCTCAGTCTCGGCCTCCGATCGATCCGTCTCTCTGCATGCCTGCGCGTTCATCCTTTCATTCTTTCTTGTACGTGCGTGCGTATTAACTCAAACAGCCCCGGATTACGTAATTAGCTAGAGGCACAGACGTGTTGTCTGTTTGGTTGCTGTTGCATGGCATGCTTAGGCACTGTGGCGATCATGGGCATGGGCGCATGGTGCTGCTGGAGCCAGGGAGCGACAGGGTGCAGGTGCACGCTTTGCTTTGCAATGCTTGCTCAGGTCCGATCCCTCCAGAGCCCAGGAATCCCCAGTACGGCGGAGCTGCACCCTGCACGCCTGCACACCCCGCGCGCGCAGGTACGGTACGGGCCGTGGCGCGGCAGGAGAAAGGGCGAAAGGCTACGGCCGCATGCCGTTGCTGTAGCGAACGCCGCGGTCCCCTGCGTGGTCCGTGCTGCGGCTGCCGCCGCTGCCGCTGCGGCGCGTGCTGCGTTGGGAAGGAACGATCGGAACGGGGACGTACGAGTTGACGGGAGGGCGATCTGCCGGAAGTCCGCTGTCCACCCATGCCTCTGTCTCTCGGTAGAGTACGTACGAGTAGAAGGGTCGGAGTTTTCAATCGCGCAATCATGGCCTGCCTCTCCTTGCTGCTGCGTGTGCGACGTGATTGACCTGTGACTTGTGATCGACCAGACAGTGTCAGCTATCAAAGATTTGAAGAGGAATGAAAAACAAAGGCTGTGAGACTGATAAAAAACGTTTCATTTTGTTTGGAAGCTTGTGGCTTGTCCGCTCATTCGCCCGCCGCGCTGCCCTGCCCGCGAAAGGGTGCAAGGGCAAGGCAAAGATCTCCCCCTGCCGCCTGCCGCAGCCAGTGCAGACGCCCAGATCTGGCCTCGCGAGTCGAGACCAGCGGGCAGAAGGCAGAAGCTGCCTGCGCAGCGCAGTACTGGCTGGCACAGGAAAGGAGAGCGGCCTTTTGGACGGACACGGACGGGCCAAGCCAAGCCAAACATTTGATTTTGATTTGCTTCGCCTTTTCGCCGCCACTCCCCGCTCTGCCGACCGGAACCATGACCAAAAGCGTGTACCGTAACGACTGTCACGCCAGGGAATGGCGTCTCCAATCGGCTGGAACGGTTCGATATCTGTTTGATCCGATCGCTGGTCGCTAGCGTGCGCTGCGTGCGTCCAACTCACGAAGCTGCAGCGAGGCCCAAGCTGCTGCTGTCTCGGCAGGTCGACAGCCGCGCCATGCCATCTCCCACTTCCCAAATGCCAATCCGCGAAAACTGCGCACGCTAGCTAAACACGTCCAACCGAGAAACGTACGTCAAGATCAGTCTTAAGCGTAGGAGTACTACCAAACTCTCAAGCGGTCAAGTATCTAGGAGTAGGTTCCCAAGCAGCTCACAGGAACTAGACAAGACAAGGAACGAACGGGGCTAAACACAAAATGAGCTGGCTGCTACTAATCACTACTAAAACCAGTTGAACATTTTGGATCTGCAGAAATTTAGTGCTAGTACAGAGCTTTGCGTTTTACGGTGGCTTTGGTTAATTGGCTTGGACAAATATAGAGCGAGCCTAGAATGGCATGCTCAAACCTGTTGACTCGATTGACAGAGCTCTGTTCCGGCAACCCTCCTCTTCTTGATGTTACTCCATCACAGTAAAATGGCGATAAGCAACAACAGATGGGTGCATGACATTGCCCATAGCCTGACGTTTGAGCTGCTCGTACATTTTGTTTTCCACAATGGTCTCTCCTCTCAAAACGAGCAGTTTCAGCACTGAGAATCAGGAGGAAGGCAAGATCGTCACATGGACCCAGCAGCAACCATCGGATCAGTATGGCCCTGTTCCCTTCTCTTATAATTCGTACTTTTTAACTTGTTTTTTAACCGAAACAGTGTTTTTCTCTTACAACAAATTAGCCGAACAGTGTTTCGCCTTATTTTTTTCAGCGCACAACGTCGTTCAATGTTATTAAGACATGTGTGCGCAATGTATCTTCACATTGACTTGTAACTTGTAACATAAACAATTGGTCTATATATATTCCAAAAATATGCGCTGCTTTTCTAATTCTCTACGTAGTATCGTGAGTCCAGGAATACATCAATCCCTATCTCCGTCCACCCCCCGCTGCACAAGGGCTCGCCGCCCTAAACTTGCCGCACGAGCGCGCTAGCCTTCACCTCGTAACCGACGCCACACCCTCTTCCTCTGGTCCCTGCATGGCGGAGCGGGCCCCTTCTTATCAACGCCTTTGCAGCTGTCAACGTAAAGACGCATGTTCCAACCGTCTTGGAACTCAAGCTCCCCAACTTCACCAAGTGGGTGTTGTTCTTCCGCTCATGTGCACCAAGTTCAATCTTCTATCACATTAATGGCATCGTCCCCGCGTCCCACGATCGAACTGGACCTAGACCGGTGGTCGCGTTCGCCGCTTGCTCTATAGCAGCATTGCCGACGCGTACTGGACCTTGCCATGGAGCTGGATTAGACGGCCCACACTCTCTTTGGGTGGCTATTGATGGTCTATTCCAGACTAACAAAAATACCCGCGCCATATCCTCCTACAAGTTCTACTCGTTTGTGCAAGGGATTTCTTCGTCAATGGATACCGCAGGCCACAGCCCGAGTTTGGCTCCCTAGGCCCCATGCCCCCGTCCTATTTTTGCTCTTCCTACCTGACTCCTCGGACCCACACCGCTTTTGTCCGTGACAGTACGTACTTGCTGTCGGTCGACATGTGAGACCAGGAAGAACTGTTTGGCAGTATAAAACTATTTGGCAGAGAGCTTCTCTTGAGTTTAATCTAGAAGCTACTTTGCAAACTCTACCAAATACGCTCTAACATCGCCCCTGTTTGGAACCGCTTATATACGAATCGATTGTAATCTAATCGTGATTTTCTTATAAGCGACGGTATAAAAAAATCTACAAGAATCGAGATGTTTGGCAATCCTGATTATTTTGGTTATCGGGAGTGTAAAAGGAATTTTGTGCCATTCTTCTTTGTTCCGATCACCATCCATTGCCCTTCTCCTTCGACCAAGGCAAGCTTGAGGGAGTGGACAGGGAGTGGCGATGGTGTCTCTGATCGAGCCAAAGCGGGGGCGGCGAGAAAGCGGACGAGAAACAGAGGGGCAAGCGCGGCGAAGCGGACAGGCAGACGAGGGAGTGGAGCGGAAAGGTGACAGGCAAAAAATCCTTTGTGGTACAGAGAACACTGGTTCCAGTTGAAACATCAATTGTTTTCACCGTCCCATTCCTTATTCTATATCTAATATTAAAGAACTAAAATTTCCTCTCATTTTTTGTATGGCCTCCCTTAACTACCCATGTGGACCACAATACATCACACGCAATCCACATTGACTACAAATCAAATAATAGAATTAATACGCTTTTCAGTTTTACAGCTCATTTGACAATAAGTTGGAGACAAAAAAAAAAAGAGTTAACTTCAACGGCCAAATATCTTATTTTAATTTTCCAAATTGAATCCACCACAGACCCACCAGAGCAAATCAAGGCTTGCTTGAGGAAGTCTGGTAGGACGGACTGACACCACGCGCGTTACGCCCAATAAAAAAAGGGGGACGTAGTTACAGTTAGGCGGAGTCTGCACCCTTGGAGCATGCATGCGTGAGAGAGGACTTCGTGCCTGCCGCGTCCGCTGCTAGCTAGACTAGTCGGCTAGGCCCTAGCCGCACGTGCCCAGAGCCGCAGGCCTCCCTGGCGTGCCTGCCCTCTGCTGCCTAGCGCCTAGGCCTGCTGCTGCTACTTTGCCGTGCTGCTCTTTTTTTCTCTCTGTGTTGTCTATGCCTTGGCCAAGTTGCCTCTGCCGCATGCTGCCTGTCGCGTTGCTGCTTTGGCCCATTGGCTTAGGCACTTAGCCAGTTGTAGGGCTGGCCAGGCCGCTTTCCTATTTGTGAGAGGAGCGCAGGCCCATCTACATGGCAGTTGAGTGCTGGCCCAACTTTTTTCGTCACTCCATGGCATTTAGCTCTGTATGTTTCATGCGTTTCAGATGTATGTTTCATCGGGATGTTGCATGTGTTTGATCTAGATGTTGTATATGTTGCAATGGCTATACACGTATGTTGCAAGTGTATATTTCAAATGTTTTCGCTGTTTCAAACGTATGTTACAAGTGTTTTATTTGGATGTTGCATATGTTGCAATGGCTATACATGTATGTTGTAAGTATATGTTTCAAATGTTTTAGCTGTTTCAAACGTATGTTGCAAGTGTTTTATCAAGATGTTGCATATGTTGCACTGGCTATGCACTATATTGCCAGTGTATGTTTTAAATATTTCATCTTGTTTAAAATATATGTTGCAAGTATTTTATCTAGATGTTGCATATGTTGCAATGGCTATACATGTATGTTATAAGTGTATGTTTTAAATGTTCCATTGTTTTCGGACGTATGTTGTAGTAAATGCTTTATGTTGCAAATGTTACATGACCAGGCGCGGGAAGTGGGCGCAGTCAGAGATGATCCCCTCATGCGTGCGGGAATCATAGCGAGCACGGCGGCCCCCACATGCCAAATGCGGGCATGGGTCGCATGGCCGGGCAAGGCGGCAGCGGCCAGCGATAATAACAGCAGCAACAACGCATGCGACAAAAGGATAACAATAACGTCTCCGCACGCGAGCGGCGATGTGGGGGCGCCCGGCGCAAAGTGGGAGGTCAAGACGGCGTGCACGCCATGCCCTTCGCCATTGGCCCGCCATGCATCCGTGGGAGGAAAGTGTGTTGCCTGCGTCGTTACGTGTCGCATGCAGAGAGAGCGAGTCAGGCACGTGGGCGGGCAGTAGGCACGGGCGTCCCTCCAGACGCTGTGTCCGGAGGTCACGGCGATAGTCTTTCCCTGTATATATATCGAGATAAAATTGAAAACATGAAGTAAAAAAAAAAATGAGATGACCATGGGCGAAATCAAACCGCCTTGGTGCTACCTCTCCACACGGCGATGTGTACTATGTCGTGACGGTGAGCTCGTACTGGTCTCATATACGGAACCAGATCCTCTAACGTAGTTGGAACTACGTGAGGTGGGACATCGAACGTCCGTGCACCGTCGATGGTCCATCCGACGGCATGCTTGCCATAAAACAGAGCGCAGGAGCACACGGACGCAGCCCAACAGAGCCCAGTTCAACAGAGCTCGGACTGGTCTCATATACGGAGTAGTAGGTAATAAATAAACATCGATAAGCTTTAGGCAATTTTTTTCTCTAGAGTCCGTTCACGTTTAACCTGGGTGCGCTCCCTATTCCGGCGAGTTAAAAGAAAAGGTGACCGCCGCCGCCGCCCTATTCCAGGTGTTCTGTGTTCACGTCTTGGTCGGTACCTTCTCCGGCGACGAGCCCTCACCAGGTACGCGCATCCTTTCTCGCCCCTCACTGTTGTGTGAAACCTGGCACCTGAACCCTAACCTAAGCTAATTTGGATATTTGTGGGCCTGATCTTAACAAGAACTGTATATGTATTACCCTACTATCTTCGATTTTTTCCCAAAAAAAAAAAGGTGTGTATGTGTACACCCATGTCCTTTATGCACAGCCATGTCCTTTACTGGCTCCGTGGTTCACTCCAAACAATGCATTAGAAACAAATTCCATGTTTTTGGAATCAAACAAATATAGGTTATGGGTAATAATGTCGATGGATTACTATGTGTATGTCTATTCATTCTCGTGGAAATCATTTTTACAGAAAGCGAGCAATATTGTTGGATGGCAGACAAAAAGAGTCTCTTAAGGTTGAAACACAATGGACCACCGGTGAAAACAAAGAGATCAAGGCTTGAGTTGAGTGACTTACCAATGGTATGACCCAAATTGTAGTCAAGTAATATAATTCTGTGAACGTGCGATTCTCCTCCCCCTCACAACATGATGTACTTTGTTGCATTAAAGGACATATACTCTACTATACAATTTTTAAGGTGACACATTATGGGAATATATTTAATTATTTTTTGTTCAATATTAAGTAATTATGAAACCATTGTTTCTCTGCTGCAGGAAATCTTGCACTCTATTGTATCACGATTGCCAATAAGAGAGGCTGTGAGGACAAGTATATTGTCAAACCATTGGAAGCGTGTCTGGTGTTATCGCACAAAATTGAAGTTTTCTTTCAGATCATTGGTTTATAAAAAAAGATCAGAGATTCCTCGTTTTTTCATAAGTGAACAAGTTTTTGTTCAGAGGGTTGATGCAGTCCTAAAGCAACACTCAGGCATAGGGGTTGAGAAAATGGAAGTCCAGTTTTCACCATTAAACAATGATCATGCAGAGCACATTGACAGATGGGTGCAGTTTGCTGTTGCATCAAAGACAAAGCAGCTTACTTTTGATTTCGAAGCTCAAAATACTAAGAAGGAATCATATAGCTTTCCTTTCCAATTTTTTAATGCTGCTAATGGTTCCCACTTGCAGTCTTTGAAACTTGGTTCTGTTTCTCTGAAGCACCCTTCCAACATCAAGTTTTTGCTAAACCTTAAAAAACTTGAGCTAGCAGATGTGAATATTGATAATGACAATCTTGAACTTATGCTGTCTGCTTGCAATGTTTTGGAGTTCTTTGGAATATCTGGTTGTAAAATGCTCACAAGCCTACATACACCTCGTCATTCAAATCACCTCAAGGGTTTGAAAGTCAGCCTCTGCCCCTTGCTTCAATCGATAGAGTTAAATTCTGGCCTGATAACACTTGAATATGAAGGCTCGTTGATTCCATTAGGACCTCCTAGCACTTTGAGAAATATATGCATCAAGTCATTGGATATTCACTCTTCTATTGCATATATCTTCACTGAATTGGCCAGTACTTTGCCTTGTCTTGATAAGCTGACTCTAAAGTGCCCAGAACTGAAGGTTTGAGCTGCACATGGTTATTTTTATTTCTGATGTTTATGTACATCCTTAAGTATAATCGGTGCTAATCTTTTTTCAATTAACTTGCTGTGTGTTATAGAAAGCTACTTTACCGAACAAGACTTTGAAGTTTCTCTACCTAAGGCATCTGAGATTGGAGTTAATTTTTGTTTCCCGGAGAAAAAGTGCTGATGTTCTAGACCTTGCCAAATTCCTAGAGGCTGCTCCTTTGATGGAGGAACTGGAAGTTCATGTAAGTTATGATTTTTTCGATATTTAAGAATAGCTGGGTACTTCCTTAATTATTTATTATGCTGCCCCTGTCAACTTTTTTCATTGGAATTATGGGAGTTCCCCACAGCATGATATATTTTTATATTTTATAAAAAGAAAAGAAAAGAAAATAAGTTATGTATAAAAAATGTTATGTGGACATGGTAAGATTAAGAAACAAGATCCTGTAAAGTTAATCAACTAATTACTTAATAGAGTTATCATCTAAGGTTTCACCCTCAGGATTGACAGAATAAATTGTGATTTGATGTGTTTGCTGCTGCATAACATTTGTTTTGTACACATCAGCATTATGAAAAGAACTGTGTGTGGTGCTTCTCTCATGTTAATCTCTTTTACAGATGTGGATGGACTACAAACTTGAACGGTATCGCAAGCGTCATGGCGAGCTAAGGAATCTACCTTTGCACCCTCATTCCCATTTGAAGATGGTCGATATAACGGGGTTTTATGGTCAGAAAGATCAGCTCGAGTTGGCACTCCATGTTCTCAGAGTTTCTACTGCACTCGAGGCTATGAAGATAGATCCAAGGCCAGTGGTAGGTTGTATAACTCAGGACTTGGGTATGGAAGATGGACTCTGTTTCATAGATGGCTACAAGATTGCTCGGAAATACCTTCACAAAGCTGACAGTCGTGGTGTTGTTGATGTTGTAAAAGTCAGTAAGGACGTCAAAAATATTTGGCCATGCAAGTCAATTCACCCATATTGGCTTTCTGTGGTGTCTGAAGATTAAGGCTTTATGTTGATCAAGCTGCACTGATATGATCTCGTTTGGATGCCCCCAACCAAAATATTTTTCTTCTCGTTATTTGAATGGCAATATTTCGAGCTCATCACCAACCAAAAAACAATATGTTTATTCTCGTTATTTGATCTACTTTCAACTATAGAATGACAAGGTGTGCCGTTCAGAGCACTAAAATCACCCAATGCCAACTAATGTGTCAACTTTCAGTTGTATCATCACGTTACCTGTAAAACATACTTTGGAGATGGTGTTTAGGAAGTGATGATGCCAACTTATGCATACGTTATTGTTCTACAAATCATTTATCTTTGTTAAGAGGAATGCATATTATATGTGTGGTTCAGTCGTTCAGAGCACTAAAATCACCTAATGCCAACTAATGGATAGTCAACTTTCCATCTTGAACGTTTAAAGCTAAACTTCCAAGACTTGGATTTTTCTTCTGCTTGCTCAAGGAGCTCATTATATGCAGAACAAAGTGCTTTGAAGAAATCCACGAGTGCCTCCTCCTTTGACTGTAAGTACTTCAGGTTGAGCTTCCAGAAGGCAAGCTGTGAAGCTCCATCTCTCAGCTGAAGATCAACTTCCAACGGCAATTGCCGGACCCAGCGGACGGCACCGCCTCGCTGCCATCATTAGCCTGGGTAAATCGCACGAAAGGGGTCTCCATCCCAACGGATGTAGCGAACTTGATGGCGGCTTCACCGCAGTGGCGGTCACTCAGCAACGTGTGAAGTCCGGGCGTGGGGCCACGTGCACGCGGCACCGGCACCTTGCAGAACGAGCGCCAGACCTCAATGCGAATGCGAGATCCAAAATTCACCAATTTGGAATTAATTGAATCAATCCGCTCCAACGGGCCTAATCATCCGAAATCTCTAATGAACAGACTTAATCATCGGAGATCCCCAACCCCATTCCCATGAGCAGTGATAACCCCCAATCCAAACCCGACTTGAATCATCAGTGAGCAGTGGGAATCCCCAATCCAAACCCGACTTGAATCATCGGTCGTTCCAATTGACGAAATCAAAACAGCCCAATCGAAGAAATCAAAACAGCCAGGATGGGAACATAAAACGTACGGTGTAGATCACTTGCTCGAACTGCACGGTGCCTTCGTCGTTTGGGTTTGCAGCTTGGTGGGCGCCCGTCGCCATGTCCAGCTCCAGAGCGCTGATCTTCTTCTCCAGATCGATGATCCTCTGGCGGGTCCTTTCGATCTTCTCGAGCACTTTGATCTCCGACTTCAAAATCCGCGCGAGCGCGCCCTCCGAGATGGCCTGCGTCGCCTCCGCCTTGAGTCGAACGACCTCGGGGTTGTACACCTGGAAGGCATCGGGGCACCTGAGCCCGGCCTGCATCTGTACGTCGATGTCGCACGCTTGATGCAGAGGGGTGTTGACGTCGATGCGGATCTGGTGGGTCACCGGGCTAATGTAGTTGAAGAGCTTGTCGATACGGCGCATGGATGATGCCCCGCGGATGATGAGAGCGGGGTCCGGATCCATGGCGCCCCCAACGAACGGGAACCACGCACGTCGATCGGTTTGTTGGTAGGGTTTGGGCCCCAAGGAACGGGAACCACGCACGTCGATGGTTTGTGGTAGGGTTTCGGTTGGTGGTACGGGGGTGGAGTGGAGGCGAGGCGGAGAGGAAGGAGAAGGCGAGGCGGAGCGAGGTCGGCGATGTGATTGGTGGAAAGGGGAGAGAAGGATGGGTTCAATTTTTATAATGGTGAACGGACACCCAAAGCGAGCGCGCTGCTGGCTTTTCCAAATTTTTGGGAGAAGAACTTTCCAGAAGCCCACCAGAGGAGGGTGGATTTCGCCCGTGCGTGGGCGACGGGTCCCGCGTGTGCGTGAGTGAGACCGACTTGGCGGTGGGACCTATCATAGCATGTTTCTGCTGTTCTGCGGTGCTGATTGGCTACATTTATTCATCCTCCTCCTGTCCTAAAATAAGACTCCGTCTACTAAATAACCATACGTTTTATACAGTTTCAACATATGAATTTTTTTCACCATAAAATTTAGATTCAACGGCCTCTACCCTCCTTCTACCTCCAGCCTCCAGCCTTTTTCTACATTCAGACAATCACAAATCACAAGATCACATATCATAAGAAACAATTTTTGTTTTCTATGGAAGGACAAATCACAGATCGCGGAGGAGGGAGAGAGGCCTGCCTAAAGCCGGATCCGCCGCTGCCGCCGCCCACTCCGGCTCGCGGCGCAGTTGGCAGTCCGGTCGGCCACGCGACAGACTGAGCTGCACCGTGGTCATGCATCCGTCGTCCATAGCGATCCGTCATTCCATCCATCTGTCAGTCCATGTCCGTCGTCCATGCATCCATTAGTCCCTGGACTCAGGGTCAGCAGAACGGCGGTAAGCATAGCGAAAACATAGCGACGGAGCGGGTGGGATCGGAGGACGCGTGCGTGTGTTGTGTGGCGTCAGCAGAACGGAGTGAGAGAGAGAGAGAGAAAATTCATTTTTTTTTTCTAAAACACATGTGTGTTGTATTGTATTTCTATAAAATAAATACACTTAGTATATCATTCAAATTTATCCTATGATAAATATACTTTTAGGCTATGGATCATCAAGTATAGTAACATCTCAGCCATATGCAGCAGTACCAAGTACATTATGATAAGATAATCGCCTGTTCTTCAGCACTACTTCAGCAGTACTTTTCAGCGAACTATGTTTTCCTCTCACAACAAATCAGCATAAGCATCGGCATAAGCCAAATTTCAGCGAAACGAATAGAGCCAATGATATACTGCAAAAATTGTCCATCGTCGATATATAATTTACCCGTGCGTTGCTACGGGATGCATAGTATATAGTCGGGTCACTTGGACGACATAAAGTTCATAAGATTTTTTCAATAATCATGTCATGTGTTCTCATTCATCTCGAAATCAAACTCTATAACATGTCCGGACACACTCTACTCGAATTCGTATAGGTAAAGGACGTTTGAAGTTTTATCCAATGATCGGGTCATGCATTTCAATTTGTCTTGGAATCAAACTCCCCACCGTGTCTTAACACAATATTCTAACTCATAAAAGTATGGGAGAGAACAAATTATAACAAAAGCACTAATATTTACTCAAAATATATCATAACCTTAATTTTCATACCTTCCAAGTGTTGGTATATCGAGTTTTGTGACTTACTATGAGGACCCATAAAAATATGTAATTTATCTTATTAATCTCAAAAATATTTACTTGTAAATATATCCTAACCTTAATTTCCATACTATCCATGTGTTAGTATATTTAAATACCGAGTTTTATGACTTACTTTGAGGACCCATAAAAAATTATAATTCATCTTATTAAAACTAATAAGAGTTTAGTTACTACGTGTCAAGGTAAAGATAACCTCCAAGCGAGCTCCACTGCCAGACATGTCTCCACCATGCCACCATTGTTGTAAGCACGTAACCCATGTGATGCTTTCTGCTAAGGCCTGGCCTCATGGCCCGCTGCAGGAGGTGCAGTGTGGCGGGTAGGCACCTCTCTCCTCGTGTTCATAAGGTGGCGAGACATGTTGATCTTGTCAATGGCGTCCACTCGTTGATTTTGATCTCTCTTCATGGGGTGCTCCACCATGACTCCAGCCGAGGTCGGTGGTGGAGACGTGTACGAATAACACATGCAACAAATCTATGGCCAAGACGTGTGAATCCATAGTAGGTGGCACGCTGGAATTTTCAGCCATCCATTGAGCCTGTTCGTCCACCACATCGATTGACATTCTCGCTGTGCAGAAGCCAATGGCAAGATCGCATGGCTTACCTCATCTCCTTCATCTAGAACTTGCTTGTTTCTGTTTTTTTTTTGTTTTGAGACATCCATTGATGTTATACAGTTGTCATATGTTTCCTTTTATTTGACAGATTTCTTTTTTTCTCTTTTCTTTAGTTCCCTCTTTTTTATGGGTTAGCTTTAATGAGCTACAATTGGACTCCATATTGAACACCCTTCGAACAAAAAGAAATAGAAAAAGAAAAACTAAAAAGCCAGATAAAACAAAGAAACTCCTCACGGTATATATGTATTAAAATAGGACTAGAAAGGGACTTTAGGCCCCGTTCGGCTTATCTTAAATCCGGCTTTGAAAGCTCTAGTTTGGTTTTGGTGAATTAATGAAACCATAAGTGCTAACCTAGTTTATCAAGTGATCGTGAGATATGTAGCACACTCTAAGTGGTGAAGCAAATGAAGATCATAGCATGATGATGATGATGGCATGGTGATGATCAAGTGCTTCGACTTGGAAAGAAGAAAGAGAAAAATAAAAAGCTCAAGGCAAAGGTATATTTTGTAGGAGCTATTTTGTTTTGGTGATCAAGACACTTAGAGAGTGTGATCACATTTAGGTTCGATAGCTATACTATTAAGAGGGGTGAAATTCGTATCGGAATGCGGTTATCAAAGTGCCACTAGATGCTCTAACTCATTGCATATGCATTTAGTATCTAGTGGAGCACTAACATCCTTGAAAATGTTTATGAAAATATGCTAACATGTGTGCACAAGGTAATACACTTGGTGGTTGGCACATTTGAGCAAGGGTGAAGAAGATAGACGTGAAGATGAGTTGGTCTCGCTAGTCACAAAGTGACCGGACGCTGGTCTTAGAGGAACCAGTGCGTCTGGTCAGTTGTAACAGCGAAGACGCTGGCGTCGGTCAAACGACCGGACGCTGGGTCGCTCAGCGACCGGACGCTGGAGGGATGTGTCCGGTCGTGTTGACCAACAGCGTAGTGTGAAGTCAACAAGTGATCGGACGCTGGCTGTGTCCGATTAAGCATGACCGGACGTGTCCGGTCGTGAAATATCGTTTCTAGAACCTTACTGAAAACGACCGGACGCTGGGGGCTGAGCGTCCGGTCAGTTTGTGCGCTGTGTCCGGTCAACAGACGACCGTTGAAATCTGACGAACAACATTTGAAGCAGGGGACACGTGGCGTGAATCACGTGACCGGACGCTGAGGGCCAATGTCCGGTCGATCGGACCAGAGCGTCCGGTCACCCCGCGCTGTGCCCAGTGAAGGGGTACAACGGCTCTATTTCATGGGGGCTTCTATTTAAGCCCCATGGCCGGCTCAAGCTCAATCTCTTGGCCATTTGTATTGATATAACAACCTTGTGAGCTTAGCCAAAGCCCTCCTACTCATCTCCATCATTGATTCATCATCTTTGTGAGATTGGGAGAGAATCCAAGTGCATTGCTTGAGTGTTTGCATCTAGAGGCACTTGGTGTTCGTGTTTTGCTGTGGGATTCGCTTGTTACTCTTGGTGGTTGCCGCCACCTAGACGGCTTGGAGCAGCGAGGATCGTCGAGCGGAGGGTGGTGATTGTCTCTGGCTCCGATCGTGGTGATTGTGAGGGGTTCTTGACCTTTCCCCGGCGGAGCGCCAAAAGGTACTCTAGTGGATTGCTCGTGGCTTATGTGATCCTCATCTTGTGTTGGTTGTGCAGCACCCTATTGAGGGTTTGGCGTGTGATGCCACTTAGCGCATGAACCTCCAAGTGAGTGAATCACCACAACGAGGACTAGCTTGCTGGCAAGCAAGTGGACCTCGGTAAAAAATCATTGTGTCATCTTTTGATTCCGAGTTGATTGGTCTTCATTGCTATTCATTCTTGTGATTGATTGGCTTCTTCCTCGACACGGCGGTATAATCATCTTGCTCACTCTCTTTACATTACCACAAACTAGTTGTCAAACCTCTTTAGTGTAGCTAGTCATGAGAGCTTGTTAGTTTGGTTAGTGTGGCTCTTTAGTTAGCCTTTGAGAGCACACTAACTTAGTGTAGTGACATAGCTATTGTGTGGATAGAAACTATATTAACTAGAATTGTGGTAGGTGGCTTGTATTTTTAGAAGGCTAGCGCAATACTTGCTTCGCCTCATAATTGTCTAACCGGTTTGCTAAGTGTTGTTGTAGAAATTTTTATTAGGCTATTCACCCCCCTCTAGCCATTAGGACCTTTCAAGTGGTATCGGAGCTGAGGTCACCGTGATTTGAGGCTTAACAACCTTCGGTGTAAAAATGGCTCAAATCAACAACACAAAGAAGTCACCTCAATTTAATGGCACAAATTATCCATATTAGAAGTCAAATATGACCACATATATCAAGTCAATCAATAGAAAGGTGTGGAAGGTGGTAGAAACCAAAATTGAGATTGATGATCCAGAGAATCCCACCACGGCCGAAGAAGTACTTCTCCAAAACAATGATATTGCTCTAAGTGCCATTCATGAAGCAATTGATGAGAGAACATTTGAGCAAATCAAGAATATTGAGATGGCTCATAAGGCTTGGAAGAAGTTGGAAGAATCATTTGAGGGCACTCAAGCCATGAAGAGTGCAAAGGCATACATTCTTAAAGAGAAGTTTGCAAGCTTCAAGATGAAGGAGGATGAGAGTGTACCGGAGATGTTCCATAGGCTTCAAGTGCTTGTCAATGATCTCAAAGCACTTGAAGAAGAGGTGAAGAACAAGGACTTCTCCCACAAGTTCTTGAAATATTTGCCTTCAAGATTTGGTACATTGGTCACTATTGCAGTGAGGAGTGGTTTGGACACCATGACACCAAACCAAGTGTTGGGAGACATAATGACCGATGATACATATAGAGATGATGATGAGAAGGAAGAAAAGAGGGAGAAGAAAGATGACAAGAAGGATGACAAGAAGAAGAGCGTGGCATTCAAGGCCACATCATCCAAGGGCAAAGCCAAGCAAGAAACATTAAATGAAGAAGATGATTCATGGGATGATGATGATGATGAGAAGATGGCTCTCTTTGTCAAGAGATTTGGCAAGTTCATGATGAAGAAGGGCTATCGTGCTAGAAGAAAGAAGTCTTCATCCAAGAACTAAGAAGAGTCAAGAAGGTGCTTCAAATGTGGAAGCAAAGATCATCTTGTTGCTCAATGTCCATACAATAGCGACAATGATGATGACAACAGGAAGAACAAGAAGAAGGACAAGAAGGAAAAGAAAGAGAAGAAGGACAAGATGGTCTTCAAGAAGAAGAAGGGTGGTTCATATGTGCTCACTTGGGATAGTGATGCTTCCTCAAGTGATAATGATGACAATAGTGATGATAACAGGACCACCAAAAAGAAGGTTCTAGCAAGCATTGCTATCAATGAGAAGCCTTATCTCTTCGACTCTTCATCATGCTTCATGGCTAAGGCCACAAAGGTACAAACTTGTGATGATAAAAGTGATGAAGAACATGATGATGATAATGAAAATGAAAATGAAAATAAAAATAAAAATGATAGTGATAGTGATAGTGATGATGATGAACCTACTAAGGATGAATTAATTTACATGCTAGAAGATGTTAGAGAACACTTTGACATCAAAAGAAGGGAATGCAAAAGCTTGCGTAAGGAACTAAAAGCCCTTAAGCAAACCTTTGATGAGCTCAATACATCTCATGAGAGGCTAGAGGAATCCAACGAGAAGCTTGGCAAAGCTCACAAAAAGCTTGAAAAGGCTCATTCCTCTTTGCTTGATGAGCAAAATAAAAAGAAGCATGTTAATAATTGTGATGTAGGTTTAACTTGTGATATAATTGATGAATCACTATCTATGCCTATCATTGTTCCTTCTACTAACCCTTCTTGTAGTACTTCCACTTCCACCGCATCTAGTGGTGATGGTCTTACTTGTGATGCCTCACTAGTGGTTGAGAATGAGAATATCAAGAAGGAGGTTAACAAGCTCACTCACACTTTGGCTAAGACCTATGGTGGTAAGGACTGCTTGCTTATGTGCTTATGAAGCCAAAGAGCTTCTCTCTACAAAGAGGGATTGTGCTATACCCCCAAGAAAGGCAAGACGGCCTTTGCTCCTCACAAGACTAGTTTTGTGAAGAACAATGGTCGGTTTTGCATTAGTTGTAATCAAGTGGGTCATAAAGAGCATGAATGCACCAACAAGAGCAAAAATGCTAATGTATCATCCCTTAAGCTTGATTCATGCTACATGCTTATTAAAGGTACAAATGGTGTGAAAGCTAAGTTCATTAGTAAAACATGGATGGGCTCAAAGAAGAAAGTCATTTGGGTACCAAAGAGTTTAGTGACTAACCTTCAAGGACCCAAGCAAGTTTGGGTACCTAAAAGGAATTGATATTTTTTTGTAGGTCAATTACAAAGTCGGAGGAAGGCATTGGGTTTTTGATAGTGGGTGCACTCGACACATGATTGGTGATGCAAGAATGTTCAACCCAATCAACACCAATGGCAATAATGGTTATGATAGTATCACATTTGGTGACAATGGCGAAGGCAAGGTCAAAGGACTTGGTAAGATTGCAATATCCAATGACATGAGCATATCCAATGTGTTGCTAGTAGAGAGCTTGAATTTCAATTTGCTATCCGTGGCTCAATTGTGTGATTTTGGATTCAAATGCATATTTAGGGTAGATGATGTAGAGATCATAAGTGTAGATGGCTCTAACTTGATCTTCAAAGGCTTTAGAAATGAGAATCTATACTTGGTTGATTTCAATGCTAGTGAAGCTAGATTATCTATATGCTTGTTCACTAAGTCTAGTATGGGTTGGTTATGGTATAGAAGGCTTGGTCATGTTGGAATGAAACAATTGAATAGATTGGTTAAGCATGACTTGGTTAGAGGCTTGAAAGATGTTGTGTTTGAAAAGGATAAGCTTTGTAGCTCTTGTCAAACCGGAAAACAAGTTGGAAACACTTATCCTAAGAAAAGTATGATGAGCACTAGTAAACCATTTGAGTTATTGCACATGGACTTGTTTGGGCCAACACAATACACTACCATTGATGAAAATAAATATGGCTTTGTGATAGTGGATGATTATACTAGATACACTTGGGTATTCTTTATAGTGGACAAAAGTGATGTGTTTGCAACATTCAAATCATTTGTCAAGGGCATTCACAATGAGTTTGAAACAACCATCAAGAGAGTTAGAAGTGACAATGGTAGTGAGTTCAAGAACACTAGAATTGATGAGTTGTGTGATGAATTTGGAATTAGACATCAATTCTTGGCCAAGTACACTCCACAATTAAATGGCCTTGTTGAGAGGAAGAATAGAACACTCATTGATATGGCAACGTCTATGCTTAGTGAGTACAATGTGAGTCAATCCTTTTGGGCCGAAGCTATCAACACGGCTTGCTATTGTAGCAACCGCCTCTATTGTCACCCATTGAAAGAGAAGACACCATATGAGCTCTTAAATGGTAGAAAGCCCAACATTGCATATTTTTGGGTCTTTGGTTGCAAATGCTATATCTTGAAGGACACTAGATTGGGAAAATTTGACAAGAAATGTGATGAAGGATTCCTACTTGGTTACTCCACTACAAGCAAAGCATATAGAGTTTGTAATTTGGATCTCATAGTGGTACTCTTGAGAAAGTTCATGATGTTGAATTTGATGAAACCAATGGTTCACAAGTAGGGAATGAGAACTTAGAAGATGTTAGAGACATTCAACTCTCAAATGCTATGAGGAACATGGATATTGGTGAATTGAGGCCTAGGCAAGTGAATGATGATGAAGATGATCAAGTGCAAGTGCTCTCTAACTCAAATGTGCAAGATGATACAAATCAAGTTAGTACAAGTGGCTCTCATGACAATGAACAAGATCAAGTGACTAGTACATCATCATAACCCAATGATCATGTAAGTGCAAGCAATCAAGTTCCAATCCTCCAACCAACCAATGTTGTAAGAGATCATCTATTGGACACCATAATTGGTGATATTTCAAGAGGTGTGCAAACAAGGTCAAGATTGGCATCATTTTGTGAACACTTCTCATTTGTGTCATCCATTGAACCAAAGAAGATAGATGAAGCCTTGAAGGATGTTGATTGGGTGAATGCTATGCATGAAGAGTTAAACAACTTTACAAGAAATCAAGTATGGGAATTGGTAGAGAGACCAAAGGAACACAATGTGATTGGAACCAAATGGGTCTTTAGACACAAGCAAGATCAAGATGGGATAGTAGTAAGGAACAAAGCAAGATTGGTAGCACAAGGATATACACAAGTGGAAGATCTTGACTTTGGAGAAACATATGCCCCAGTTGCTAGATTGGAAGCAATTAGAATCTTGCTAGCCTATGTTTGTGCCCACAACATCAAACTTTATCAAATAGATGTGAAGAGTGCACTTCTCAATGGTTACATCAATGAAAAAGTATATGTTGAGCAACCTCCCGGTTTTGAAGATGATAAGAAGCCCAACCATGTGTACAAGTTGAAGAAGGCATTGTATGGTTTGAAGCAAGCACCTAGAGCATGTATGAGAGATTGAGGGACTTTCTACTCTCTAAAGGGTTTATGATGGGCAAGGTTGACACCACTCTTTTCATCAAGAAGATCAGAAAAGATCTATTTGTATTATAAATCTGTGTTGATGACATCATATTTGGATCAACCAATCAAGACTTTTGTGATAAGTTTGGAAAGATGATGGCTAAAAAGTTTGAAATGTCTATGATTGGAGAGTTAAGTTACTTCCTTGGTCTTCAAATCAAGCAATTGAAGAGTGGTACATTTGTGAGTCAAGACAAGTATATCAAGGACATGATTAAGAAGTTTGGCATGAGTGATAGCAAAGCCATTAGCACACCAATGAGAACCAATGGCAACTTGGATAGTGATGCAAGTGGAAATATGGTGGATCAAAAGTTGTATCGGTCTATGATTGGAAACCTACTCTATGTGACCGCATCAAGGCCGGATGTCATGTTTAGTGTATGCATGTGTGCAAGATTTCAATCATCACCAAGAGAAAGTCATTTGAAGGCTACAAAGAGAATATTGAGGTACTTGAATCATATACCAAATGTTGGTTTGTGGTATCCTAAAGGAGCAAAGTTTGAGCTAGTTGGTTACTCCGACTCGGATTATGCGGGATGCAAGGTTGAAAGGAAGAGCACCTCGGGCACATGTCAATTGTTGGAAAGATCACTTATTTCATGGTCATCAAAGAAGCAAAATAGTGTTGCATTATCAACCGCCGAAGCCGAATACATATCTGCCGGTAGTTGTTGTGCACAAATTCTTTGGATGAAGGCCACCTTGAATGACTTTGGAATCAAGTTCAAGAAAGTGCCATTGCTATGTGACAATGAGAGTGCTATTAAGCTAACCAATAATCCAGTTCAACATGCAAGAACAAAGCACATTGATGTCCGTCATCATTTCATAAGAGATCACCAACAAAAAGTGGACATTTACATTGAGAGTGTAGACACCAAAGATCAACTTGCCGATATATTCACCAAGCCATTGGATAAGAAAAGGTTTTGCAAGCTAAGGAATGAGTTGAACATATTGGATTTCTCAAATATGTGTTGACGCACCCCCACACTTATATGACATGCCTCTACTTCGAGCAATCCAAGGTAAAAGTTGATTAGCATAGCATACATCCTTGCTAAAGACATGTTTAGTGCATCTAGTCATTTCTCTATTTTATTAGGCTCATTCATGAAAATCAAATGAATTTGATGTTTATATGGTATCACTATTGCTTCTATGCTTTACTTGATCTAGTGGTAGCATATGACATGTTTATGAGCTTGTAAACCTAGTATTTGATCTAGTGGTAGCTTCTATGCTCTAAGTGTTTAACTCAATATGGTACAAGATAACCCTTATTTAGAGGTGTGAAGAAGCTTGTCCTTGGATCAAACCGAGTTAAATATCTTTGTCAAATAATCTAGTTTGAACCAAATTTAGGACAATGATCCTCACCCCATTGATTGACATTGATGATCTCGACCCTACAAATGGTATTATCTACCTTTTTGAACCTTTATGGTCATTGATGACAAAGGAGAAGAAATAGTGTACAAAGATAGAGTGAAAAGACAACAAAGGGGGAGAGAAATAAAGATATAAGTGATAGAGGGAGAACTTGAAATAAGGAAGAGATATGACAAAGGAAAGCGATCAATTAAAATTTTGAGCACACAAGTAGGGGGAGCAAGCTCATGAACTTGTATGATGCATTTGAATGAGCATTTCATATGTTTGCTCGCATAGCACAAGTTTTTAATTTAAATATCCATGCTTGTGTGATGAATGATAGTTGTAAATTTGATTGATGAAATGAAAATCTAGCATGCAAAGGTTTATTTACAAGTGGTATCTAGCTATCAAAGATTTTAAATGGTATCTAAACTAACCATGATGCTAAGGATGGTATAATGATGCACTCCGATTGGTATCACGCTTCAAAGGTCCATCTCTTATACCTTAGCATCATTTGGTAGACATTGTCTCCTATATTTCCTATCTAATCATATGTGCAAGCTACAATCCAAACTCTTAGCACATATGTAGGGAGAGCAATTGCTACCATATGGAGTTCATGAAACTTGTCCATATCCTTTTACACATGGTAAATATGCTTGGACAAGCAACATGGATTCAATTGAATTTCAATTCATATCTTTGTATAAGGGTTGTCATTAATTACCAAAAAGGAGGAGATTGAAAGCTCTAGTTTGGTTTTGGTGAATTGATGAAACCCTAAATGCTAACCTAGTTTATCAAGTGATCATGAGATAGATAGCACACTCCAAGTGGTGAAGCAAATGAAGATCATAGCATGATGATGATAATGGCATGGTGATGATCAAGTGCTTCGACTTGGAAAGAAGAAAGAGAAAAACAAAAAGCTCAAGGCAAAGGTATATTTTGTAGGAGCTATTTTGTTTTGGTGATCAAGACACTTAGACAGTATGATCACATTTAGGTTCAATAGCCGTACTATTAAGAGGGGTAAAACTCGTATTGGAATGCGGTTATCAAAGTTTCACTAGATGCTCTAACTCATTGCATATGCAATTAGTATCTAGTGGAGTGCTAACACCCTTAAAAATGTTTGTGAAAATATGCTAACACATGTGCACAAGGTGATACACTTGGTGGTTGGCACATTTGAGCAAGGGTGAAGAAGATAGACGTGAAGAGGAGTTGGTCTCGCTGGTCACAAAGTGACCGGACGCTGGTCTTAGAGGAACCAGTGCGTCCGGTCAGTTGTAATAGCGAAGACGCTGGCATCGGTCAAAGGACCGGACGCTGGGTCGCTCAGCGACAGGACGTTGGAGGGATGTGTCCGGTCGTATTGACCAATAGCGCAGTGTGAAGTCAACAAGTGATCGGACGCTGGCCGTGCCCGGTCAAGCATGACCGGACGCGTCCAGTCGTGAAATATCGTTTCTAGAACCTTACTGGAAACGACCGGACGCTGGGGGCTGAGCGTCTGGTCAGTTTGTACGCTGTGTCCGGTCAATAGACGACCGTTAAAATTTGACGAACATCATTTGAAGCAAGGGACACGTGGCGTGAATCACATGACCGGACGCTGAGGGCCAGTGTCCGGTCGATCGGGCCGGAGCTCCGGTCACCCCGCGCTGTGCCCAGTGAAGGGGTACAACGGCTCTATTTCGTGGGGGCTTCTATTTAAGCCCTATGGCCAGCTCAAGATCAATCTCTTGGCCATTTACATTGACATAGTAACTTGTGAGCTTAGTCAAAGCCCTCCCACTCATCTCCATCATTGATTCATCATCTTTATGAGATTGGGAGAGAATCCAAGTGCATTGCTTGAGTGTTTGCATCTAAAGGCACTTGGTGTTCGTGTTTCGCTGTCGGATTCGCTTGTTACTCTTGGTGGTTGCCGCCACCTAGACGGCTTGGAGCAGCGAGGATCATCGAGCGGAGGGTGGTGATTGTCTCCGGCTCCGACCGTGGTGATTGTGAGGGGTTCTTGACCTTTTCCCGGCGGAGCGCCAAAAGGTGCTCTAGTGGATTGCTCGTGGCTTATGTGATCCTCATCTTGTGTTGGTTGTGCGGCACCCTATTAAGGGTTTTGCGTGTGATGCCAATTAGCGCGTGAACCTCCAAGTGAGTGAATCACCACAACGAGGACTAGCTTGCCGGCAAGCAAGTGAACCTCGATAAAAAATCATTGTGTCATCATTTAATTCCGAGGTGATTTGTCTTCATTGCTATTCATTCTTGTGATTGATCGGCTCCTTCCTCGATACGACAGTATAATCATCTTGCCCACTCTCTTTACATTACCGCAAACTAGCTGTGAAAGCTCTTTAGTGTAGCTAGTCGTGAGAGCTTGTTAGTTTGGTTAGTGTGGCTCTTTAGTTAGCCTTTGAGAGCACAATAACTTAGTGAGTGACATAGCTATTGTGTGGATAGAAACTATATTAACTAGAATTGTGGTAGGTGGCTTGCATTTTTAGTAGGCTAGCGCAACACTTGCTTCGCCTCATAATTGTCTAACCGGTTTGCTATGTGTTGTTGTAGAAATTTTTATTAGGCTATTCACCCCCTCTAGCCATTAGGACCTTTCAGGCTTGTTCGGTTTTTTTTTCAGCCGGAACAGTGTTTTTCTCTAATAACATTTCAGCCAGAACAATGTTTTTCAGCCACTTTCAGTCAAGTTTCAGCAAACCGAACGAGGCCAAATAAGTCATGGCAATCGGAACCCTATATATTTAGCATGTTGTGGACGTACGACTCATAAAAAAGAAAATAAAATAGTATGTGCACTAGGAAATTTGAAAAGGACACGGACGGATGGATGGTATGGTTGACCGAAACGGGAAAAAAAGCGTAGCCGAGCAGGAGATTTCTATTTTTATATATACTTTTTTATATGGATTGGATTAGGATTTCTATTCAGACTACTCAGGATCGGAGAGATCTAATTGAATTATGATGCACTGTTATATAAAGAGAATGACTATATGCGGTTTTCATATTCATGAAAATTAGTTAAGGAGAGGGACGGACGAAAAAAATAGGTGGAGAGAAATGTTGCCTCTTTAATATTAGGTATAGATCCTAGCTTAAAATCTCCATATATTTTGTTAATAACCAGTGTTCACAGCATTATTAACAAATTTGTCAAGCTATTGCAGGAGAAAATTCCTAGTTGCATAATCACACCACGAAACTAAAAACCTCACCAGCAAAGTAAAGATACATACTACCTGAAGTACTACTAAGAGCATATTCAAGAGTTTTCAAACTCACTTTCAATCTTGATTTTTTAACAAGATTAAAAAAAAACCGCTCTCCAACAACTCTCTATCTCAACTCCCAATCTTTTCGTATTTGGGAAAATCGATCCAATCGTGCGGAAATATACGCGCGCATATCCATCGACCATTTTGAAGGTGGAAGGACGTGGAGAACAATAAGAAGTAGATATGATGGTTCTCACTGAAAATGTATGAGAGAGAAAGAAAATATGATTTGCAAATAGTATGAGATTCTTGATGCAAAATTGTATTGTATATTTTAGGAGCGAGATTTTAGAAACTGTTAAAGTAACTCAACAAATATGCTCCCAACTTTTTTTAGCCACTTAAAAAACTAATCGATTTTTTGTTACCAATTTAATTTTTGGAAGCTATTGGAGGTGCTCTAAAGATCCTTTGTCATTGCACGATTATTTTACAGATTTATCTAGCCGCAACAAAAAACAAACAAACAAACAAACAAAAGAGTAAAACAGCCATTCAGAATATGGAATATGTAGTTTCTACTGCTGAAAAATACAAGGCTGCCATGTTAAACATTAAGTGGAATCTAGTTTTGTAAACGCATCTTGCAATGCTAGTGTGTTGCAAAAAATAGCCGGTAGATAAGAACCGAAACCGCGACAGATATCAACTCTGTATCTAAAAGATAAAAGAAAAAAAAGACACATGCAAGATCCTAAAAAGTAAAAAACACATTGACAACTTATTAAATGCAGAGCATCCAAAGCATACTCAATTTTGGGACTTCTAAAATTCGACCATACCTAATTATAAATCTGATGCAATCCATAATAGTGGCACTTATGGATCTCACCTTGGCGGGGTGGCTCCATTTGCTCCGAGGATCATTTCCGGATGATGATTGCACTCTCATATACCACCCCTGGAAAATGCACAAACATAACTAACATGTCATTAAATAAGTGCAGGAAAAAAGATAGGTCTAAGAAGTCTAATATACTAGTCCCCTTGCTGTCGAGAAACAATTACAAGAATACATATACATACATCTAATAAGTGTCTAAGCAACTCTACTGCATTGAAAAATGCCCAAGAAACTGTGATCACGTCACTCAATTTTTGAGTTTGTACCATTTGCCATCCTAGATTGACCAAAACATGTAAGCATGTACTATGGTGTAAACTAGACTTCATCCTGGGCCACCCGACCTGACCCACTCGAAAAAAAAAACTGAACTGACCCGACGTTTGATCAAGTCTAATGTAAACATAACTTTCTTAAAAAGTTATGCATGCCAGCTTATAGTTATAGGGCATGTTTGGTTGAAAGCCTATAGAACTTGCTTGGTAAAAAATGATGTCTAAGAGTCGTGTGGAAAGTTGATGATTTTTTTCTGGCCAAGCAAGTATGAAGAAGAAGAAGAAGACACGTTTGGTTGGACGCATGTGACTGAAAATATTAATGAGATAAGTGATTCATAGTATCAATATGCTTGTAATGTTTGTGGTATATAATTAACATGTATATTTATATCAATATTTTTCTCAGTTAAATAAAATAGAGAATTATTTACAAATCAAACAACTTTATATGTATCTAATAAATAACTACATTTACTTCAAGAGAGGAAAAAATAGTCTAGGAGAAAACTAAAAGAAAAAATGTTTATCGTTAAGAGCGCGTTGGCAAAATTTTTTGGGTTTGGCTACCGTAGCACTTTCGTTTGTATTTGGCAATTAGTGTCTAATTATGGACTAATTAGGTTCGAAAGTTTCGTCTCGCAATTTCTCACCCAACTGTGCAATTAGTTTTTTTCGTCTACATTTAGGGCCCGTTTGGCACGGTTTCCACCGGCTCCGGCTCCGCCTGACAAAATCTGCGCTGATCACTGTAGCGATGAGCCGGTTTTCTCTCTTCACCTTTTTCTGTGTCACTGTAGTGCAGGTACTGTAGCATGCGAGAGATGAAGCCGGAGAAGCCAGGAAAACGAGCTTCTCCGGCTCCGATGAACAGTGCGAGTGTCAGTGAGAGAGGGAGAGGAGGAGAGAGGAAAGCCACTTCTATAAACAGTACGCTACAGTGTCGGTGTCAGGGAAGTAGAGTATAATGATAAACAACGTATCAACTTGTAATTATGACAGGCAATGTAAAAATACTATTTCTGGCTCCGTCACTCACATCTAAATTTTTTAGGGGCAATGGTACTTTTACTCCCATTACCTGGTAGGAGGTAATAACTCAAACAAACCTAAGCTATTGATTTTTTTTTGATTTTATGAATTAAATAAATGAACAATAAATAATGTAGAAAGAAAAAAGTCTCCTAAGCCTCGTAACCACGTATCACGTATAGTGGGAAAGGGGATGCACAGCGTCAACAGGGCCAAAACACATTAGCTAGGCACGTAGCGAACTGATAAAAGAGGACGTTACATGGCCGAAACACGTTACCTGACACGCTACATGTGCAGACCCAGACCCAGTTATTTTGGACGACAGCATACAACTGTAGTATGTGGATTGGACACATTGCTAAACCTCTCTATGACAAATCTCTAAGCTAAACTAGCTCAATCTCTTCAGTTCTGACTTCTACCGATATCTGGATTGTTTCGTCAGTTATTCTTCAGTACCGGAGTTCTTCACACACTGCGTCTGCATTGTACCATCATGTCCACCGTTGCAGCCTTCAAACTTGATCATCTTAAGGAGCTAGGGCCGCGCCCCATGCCACCTGAGCCATCAGTCTACCGTGCCGCCGCACATTACCGTGCAACCCGCTTGTCACGTACGCCGCACGCCCGTCGCCCGCCTGTCCTCCGCGTCGTATGCGGTATGCCCGAGCCACCCCCCACCTGCCGTGCTGTGCGTGCGAGCAGGCCAGCGCACAGATCGCCTGAGTGCACCGCTCACCCGCTCTTCCATGTTATTGCGTCCTTCGAGAGCAGTGCGAGCTCAGGGTTTGGGCTCGCCCGCACGCGCCCGCGGTGGCCGGGGCAGAGCTCGCCCGTGCGTGCCCGCGGTAGTCGCGGCAGAGCTCTCCTGCGTCCGCCGAGTCAGACCCTTCTTCTTCCTACAAACTTCACCGTGGTGCTGACTAGTGTGCGGGGCGGACGCAGCGTGGCCGTCGCGGCCGTGCGCGCGGGGTGGGGCGGCACACGCGCGACTAGCGGCCGGACAACCCACGAGGGGTCGAGCGGCGCATGCGCGGCCGCGCTCGAGGGTCCGTAAGGAACGAGGAGTGCACGGCGGCGACCATAGCACGCGCGCACGGCGTCCAGACTCCCGCGCACGGCGTCCAGACTCCCGCGCGCGAGGGCCTGCGAGGAGGAGCGAAGGCCTGCGTCGGTGGGCTCCCTCGGCACCATGAGGAGCATGCGGTGGCAGCCAGACTTTTATGCGGCGGCGACCGGATTCCTGGACTGGGCGACCGACGACGAGGTGGCTCAAGACGCACTGCGACCGCCCGGCCCACTCCTTGAGACGGCGGCTTCGTGGCGCTGGCGGCATCCTGCTTAGCAGATGGGCAGGGGCTTGCCGTCCCACTCCTTGAGGCAGTCGAGCATTGGGTCGATGAGCTTGTCCATGGCGTTCACCTCCTTTGCGAGCCCAGTCATGTCATCCTGACCGGCTGCTGCCGCCCTGAAGACGCGCAGGCGCCAGGCCACCGCCACGGATCTAGGTCGCCGTTGGGCCAGCCACGCAGTCAAGGGCAAGCGCGCGCGGACTCGCAGGCTCGGCCACCGCCCCAGCCGCTCGCATCCTGCCGCCGCTATTGTAACCGCGCCAGGCGCCGTCAGGCGAAGGGGTGCGGGTGACCCTGGCCGAGGCACAGGCAGGCGCACGGTTGCGCCCCCGCCGCTCGCCACAGCCAGGGCCCCGCTGGCACCGGCGCAAGAGGCCCCACCACCGCCACTGAGGGCCGTGCGTTCACGTGAGTGGGTGCAGGCGCGAGCGCCTCCCCCCTCGCAAAGCGTGCCTAGCCGCCAAAGTCTTCGTGCGTGTTTTTTTAGCATGGAACCTGAGGTCAGTTTGGACTTTCTTCGGGGCACATCCGTTAAGTAAAAAGTGGACATAAACACGTTGAGGGCAAAAAAAATAAAAAATAAAAATGTTTGGACCAATGGTATCCGTGACCGCTTAAACTTTTTAGTAGTCTGTAGATCAGGACCATCTTTTACAGTGGCACGTAGGTAAAAGACTCATGAATTATGTGCTGCATATGGATGACTAGGGGACTGGATGAGCGAGTGTGGGAGGATGTAGTGGATATATAAAGGGTAATTAAGTAATTTCATCTTCTCTTGTTATAGTTTTTCTTTTCCATTAGTTTGCCAGGGTCACGTTATTGAGAAGTACTCCTCCATCTCTAAAAAGGAGTCATTATGAAAATCGTGCTGGTCAAACTTTCTTCTTTGACTAAGTTTATATAAAAATACGTGCAACATTTATATCTCCAAATAAGTTTATTATAAAAGTATATTCAACGATCTACCTAATGATACTAATTATGTACCATAAATATTAATATTTTGTTAAATTATTTGGTTAAAGATAAAAGTTGATTTTTTGAGACGAGAATGACTCTTTTTAGAACAGAGGGAGCAGGATATACCTCAAATCATATGTTCTACGTTTTGTTGGGTCCATTCCGCATTGTCTTGAACTTTGACACAATTTCATATACTCTTTTTCATGCGTTTCAATATGCATTCCAAACATCCACTCAAACAAAGATATTTTGCTACATGTATTTTCGTATGATATAAAAAAATTTCCAAACTTAAAAAATAAAATCTCATGTAGTCCAAACTAGGCTCCTGCCGCCCTATCTATGAAGTTCTATCATCCGCTTCTTGCTTGCATGCATACTTGCTGCATGACATCATGTGTAAACTGTTTTTTGCGACACACCAGCTTTTGTACCTTCAAATTAGCCTTCGGTCCTATTCTTTAGTCTTGATTTACTCTCTATTAACTCTATATGCTAGCATTAGCAGCTGCTCTATGTGAAGCTTAAATTAGTAATCAATTTACACTTATGCGCGTAGAGAGCCTATCATAATTTTGGGACATACTATTTTCTAGGGATGCACTATGTTTTTTTTTGTTATGATTCTAGGACATACTTTTTTTTATAGATGTATTATATTTTTCTCTGTTACAATGCATGGGCCTATTTGCTAGTAATATTAAAACATTCCAATATTTTCAATGGAATTGTCAATTATTTTCACCTAAAATCTCTATCTCTACATCTATCTACACCTAAAAAATACCTAAGGGTATCGTCTGCGCTACGGCCCGCTCCGTCGCCCCGCTCTGTTGATCCCAAACATGCAATACGAAACTGAACCGTGCATGTCCACATGTAATACAAAACCAAGACGGAACCATGCAAACATGTACGTCACCCATTGGAGACTTGTACATGCCAACACATGCAACACGAAGCCACACACATGCAAACATGCTACTTGCACAGTACCAGCTTGGAGCCTTGGAGGCCTGCCGGGACCCGGGACAGGAACCGTGCCGCCAGGTGCTTGCTGCTTCTTGGAGGCTGCCAGGCCGGGAGTTGAGGACAGGGGCCATGCCGCCAGATCTGGCGCGGAGTTGACCTAGAGGATCTTGAGTGCGGCGAGGTCACCAAGGGACGACAGGACTAGCGTCCAGACATCAGCGAGAGACCGCTGGGCGCTAGCAGAACACGGCGAGATCCCAATCCCACGCACAACAGTTGGACGGAAGCCACAAGGAGAATAGGATTCGGATGCTGAGCTACGCTTTCACCCGAACAGCACGGCACGCTCGGAGGCATCCACGCACGCGGCCTACTCCTCGGAGGGCTTCAACACAGTAGCGACAGAGTGCGCCAGCCTAGCAGATGAGCTGGTGTTCCACGACGAGATGAGGCGCGCGGCATGTGTCGTGGGTGATGCGGCACGAGCGGGTTGTGGGGGACGCCGACACTGTGGCGGCATTCCCACCGGCGAGGAAGGAGTAGAGGAGAACGACAGCCATGAGCCCACAAGCTTCGGGGCCAAACTATTGCACGCGACACAGGGACGACCGAAGAAGGGCCAAGGGTGCTCACTGGCTGCACGCGTCAAGACGTTCGAGGAGAAGACCGCCGTGGCCAAGTGAGTCCTCTTGTAGCATGTAGCATCTCATCTAGCCGGACGGCGGCAGCGAGCGCGTGGTCAAGGCAAGGAGGACGCGTGGGCAAGGAATGGGAGATGCGCATGCCGAGGCAGGCAACATGTAGACGTCTGAGCAAGGGCCAATGGTGTTGGCGATTTAAGTGGTTTTTTTTTCTGGTTTTTATCTTCTCTCTGTTGTAGCCGAGCAGTGGCAAGATGCTTGACCAGTTTGTGGTGGAGCCTGGAGAGCATTAATTTGAGATGCAACTTTGAAAAAACTAACTTTGTCCATTGCTTGTTTGGGTCTTAACATCATTAGATTTATTATGTTAATTTATATTTTTTCTGTAATCTTTCTCTTGATCTACACTAAAGATCCTAAAATAGGCTTTATATATTCATCTAAGCCATAATCCACGTGTGTTGACGTTGGCATGACTAAAAATGAATTTGTTACCCATGTGTTGCAAGGGCATAATCTAGTATGATTTTATATAAGCAACTTCAAATGAGCTCATCACCGATCACCTCGACAGCAATCCGCGGATCGCAACGTTTACGCATAGAGGCTCGGACTGGTCTCATGTACGGAGTAGTGTTATATAGGTAATAAACATCAGTTATCAATAAGTTTTAGGTATTTTTTAGAACACACTGTCGGATAAAAAAAAGGCATTATTCCGGCCCGCTTCAGGCCCACAAAATTTTCTAGAGTCCGTTCATCCCCTGCCTAAATTTTCTAGAGTCCGTTCATCCCCTGCCTTTCCTTCTTCCGTTTAACCCGGGTGCGCTCCCTATTGTGGCGAGTTAAAAAAGGGTGACCGCCGCCGCCGCCGCCCTATTCCAGGTGTTCTGTGTTCACGTGTTGGTCGGTCCCTTCTCCGGCGACGAGCCCTCACCAGCCACCTGGTATGCGCATCCCTTCTCGCCCCTTACTGTTGTGCGAAACCTGGCACCTGAACCCTAACCTAAGGTCATTTGGATATTTGTAGGCCTGATCTAACTAGAACTATATGTATTAGCCTACTATCTTTGATTTTTTTGCAAAAAAATAAAATAAGAATAGTGTGCATATGTACACCCATGACCCATCTCCTTTATGCACACCCATGTCCTTTAATGGCTCCGTGGTTCACTCCAAACAATGCATTAGAAACAAATTCCATGTTTTTGGAATCAAGCAAATATAGGTTATGGGTAATAATTTCGATGGATTACTATCTGTATGTCTATTGATTCTCGTGGAAATAATTTGTACAGAAAGCGAGCAATATTGTTGGATGGCAGACAAAAAGAGTCTCTTAAAGTTGAAACAGAATGGACTGGTGAAAACAAAGAGATCAAGGCTTGAGTTGAGTGACTTACCAATGGTATGACCCAAATTGTAGTCAAGTAATATAATTCTATGAACGTGCTATCCCCCCCCCTCTCTCTCTCTCTCTGACACACACACACACATAACATGATGTACTTTGTTGCATTAAAGGACATATACTCTACTATATATTTTTTAAGGTGATACATTATATTTATTTATTTTGGTTCAATGTTCAGTAATTATGAAACCATTGTTCCTCTGCTGCAGGAAATTTTGCACTCTATTGTATCACGATTGCCAATAAGAGAGGCTGTGAGGACAAGTATATTATCAAACCATTGGAAGCGTGTCTGGTGTTATCGCACAAAATTGAAGTTTTCTTTCAGATCATTGGTTTATAAAAAAAGATCAGGGATTCCTCGTTTTTTCATAAGTGAACAAGTTTTTGTTCAGAGGGTTGATGCAGTCCTAAAGCAACACTCAGGCATAGGGGTTGAGAAAATGGAAGTCCAGTTTTCACCATTAAACAATGATCATGCAGAGCACATTGACAGATGGGTGCAGTTTGCTGTTGCATCAAAGACAAAGCAGCTTGCTTTTGATTTCGAAGCTCAAAATGCTAAGAAGGAATCATATAGCTTTCCTTTCCAATTTTTTAATGCTGCTAATGGTTCCCACTTGCAGTCTTTGAAACTTGGTTCTGTTTCTCTGAAGCACCCTTCCAACATCAAGTTTTTGCTAAACCTTAAAAAACTTGAGCTAGCAGATGTGAATATTGATAATGACAATCTTGAACTTATGCTGTCTGCTTGCAATGTTTTGGAGTTCTTTGGAATATCTGGTTGTAAAATGCTCACAAGCCTACATACACCTCGTCATTCAAATCACCTCAAGGGTTTGAAAGTCAGCCTCTGCCCCTTGCTTCAATCGATAGAGTTAAATTCTGGTCTGATAACACTTGAATATGAAGGCTCGTTGATTCCATTAGGACCTCCTAGCACTTTGAGAAATATATGCATCAAGTCATTGGATATTCACTCTTCTATTGCATATATCTTCACTGAATTGGCCAGTGCTTTGCCTTGTCTTGATAAGCTGACTCTAAAGTGCCCAGAACTGAAGGTTTGAGCTGCACATGGTTATTTTTATTTCCGATGTTTATGTACATCCTTAAGTATAATCGGTGCTAATCTTTTTTCAATTAACTTGCTGTGTGTTATAGAAAGCTACTTTACCGAACAAGACTTTGAAGTTTCTCTACCTAAGGCATCTGAGATTGGAGTTAATGTTTGTTTCCCGGAGAAAAAGTTCTGATGTTCTAGACCTTGACAAATTCCTGGAGGCTGCTCCTTTGATGGAGGAACTGGAAGTTCATGTAAGTTATGATTTTTTCGATATTTAAGAATAGCTGGGTACTTCCTTAATTATTTATTTTGCTGCCCCTGTCAACTTTTTTCATTGGAATTATGGGGAGTTCCCCACAGCATGATATATTTTTATATTTTATAAAAAGAAAAGAAAAGAAGTTATGTATACAAAATGTTATGTGGACATGGTAAGAGAAAGAAACTAGATCCTGTAAAGTTAATCAACTAATTACTTAATAGAGTTATCATCTAAGGTTTCACCCTCAGGATTGACAGAATAAATTGTGATTTGATGTGTTTGCTGCTGCATAACATTTGTTTTGTACACATCAGCATTATGAAAACAACTGTGTGTGGTGCTTCTCTCATGTTAATCTCTTTTACAGATGTGGATGGATTACAAGCTTGAACGGTATCGCAAGCGTCATGGCGAGCTTAGGAATCTACCTTTGCACCCTCATTCCCATTTGAAGATGGTCGATATAACGGGGTTTTATGGTCAGAAAGATAGATCCAAGGCCGGTGGTAGGTTGTATAACTCAGGACTTGGGTATGGAAGATGGACTCTGTTTCATAGATGGCTACAAGATTGCTCGGAAATACCTTCACAAAGCTGACGGTCGTGGTGTTGTTGATGTTGTAAAAGTCAGTAGGGACGTCAAAAATATTTGGCCATGCAAGTCAATTCACCCATATTGGCTTTCTGTGGTGTCTGAAGATTAAGGCTTTATGTTGATCAAGCTGCACTGATATGATCTCGTTTGGATGCCCCCCTTTTTTTCTCCTTTTGCATGAATGGCAATATTTCGAGCTCATCACCAACGAAAAATAATATGTTTATTCTAGTTATTTGATCTACTTTCAACTATAGAATGACAAGGTGTGCAGTGTGCTCAGTTGTATCATCACGTATTCACGTTATCTGTAAAACATAGTTTAGAGATGATGTTTAGGAAGTGATGATGCCAACTTATGCATACATTATTGTTCTAGAAATCATTTGTTTTTGTTAAGAGGAATGCATATTATATGTGTGGTTCAGTCGTTCAGATCACTAAAATCACCTAATGCGGAGACTGGCGACAGGCTTGAACATAAGCTAAGCCAAGAGCAGTTCTGGACAAATTCATATTATTGAACGTATGTGGAGGCATAAATAAAATTTTGAAAATAAGGGGGCAGGAGCAACAAAAGCACAACGGCTCTCATGCAAGCTACGGAATCTCAAAGGGGTTGCTTGGTACCTTTGCTAGCTCTCTTTACTTAGCTGGCACAAACAATAACAACCTTGCCCATTGAGGAGAGCCAAATTGGTTCTCTCATACCAGCAAAAAAAATCTTATCAGTCTTTGCCAACCAACCAAACAAACTATTTACAGTAGGGCGGTGATGCTGGAGGGTTCTGTTTGTCGGCCTCTCCGACCATCCACATTCGGCACCCTCCTTCACTACACTAGTTGAGGTGATTATTACTCACTCGAGCTAGAGGCTAACCGGACGCTTGCGTCGTCCCAAGTGGGCGGCACCCCCGAACCACCCCCCTCCCTGCAACCACCTACTTCTCTTCCCTGCTTCCTCCGCTGCTGGAGCAACCGGCCGAAAGCCTGGCGGACTGTGAAGGTAGCGGCAGAGAGGTCATCTCTCCCCGTACTGTTCGTTTTTGTGAGTTTTGGTGGAGCTTTGCGATGCAGCCGTGACTCTTGGGTCATTGCCAGTGGGTGGCGGGCGAATCCAGGGAGGGCAATTCAAGGGACGACTAGATCCGGTCCTCTGATGACGTCCAACGGCGAGGGGTGGCTCCGCTGTTGCTCCATGGCTGAGTCTTGGTTCCTTGTTGGGGCAGCGCAACGCCGATGACTTGGCTTGGCTCCGATGCAGCCACGTTCAAAGTTGGGAGCCCGGATCCTTTGCCTCCTACTCCGGATCTGGGGCGGGACTACGCGGCTATGGCAGTGGCAGTGGCAGCGGCTTGGCCTGGTGCCCACGGTGGTGCTCTCGGCGCCATGCTTCGGGCATGCCAGTAGGGGCCAAGTTGTTGTGGCTCGTCGGCATCCTGTGTGGGCTAGCCCCCGCAGTCCTCTGTGGCGGTTCTCCCACCGACATTTGGGCGTGAGCACATAAGCCGAAGACACAACATAGATGGAGCATCTTGTGGAGGTCGCATTGTGGTGGATGGTGTGACTGGTGGGTTGGGCGTGCCTCGATCCTTGTTGGAGTGTCCACGGTGGCCGGCAATGACTTAGTTGGTAGCGCAGCAGTCCTTGACGACCGGCATGGCACGTCTGTGGTTAGCATGCATATTAGTGCTAGCTCGGTGCATCGGTGACAGCTAGTCGGAGGCGGCTCATTATGGTCGTGGCCATGATAATTGGTCTCCCTCAGTGGTGGTTGTCAACTTGGTAGGGTTGCGACGCCCTATGTTTAGTGGGGCTAATTGGGTACGATGGTGGTAAGGACATGTCTAGTATTAACTTCAGAGTTTGATGGGTGGTTGCGGATGCGACATCCTATGTAGTGGATTGCAATTTCTACAAGTTCCCTTCAAGAGTGATCTGCAACGGGCTGGCTACAGTCTGTATAGACTAGCGCGACGGCAATTTGCCACGCATGCCTATGACAGACTCATCGCAGCGACAACCAACAAGAGGCAGGTCTCTGTGGATGGCGGCTTGTGGAGGGTTAGATGCTTGTCCTTTGTCTTGAAGCTTGATGGATGGCGATGTGTATCGGCGATATCGATGCTCCTTGTCTTGGTGCATAAACAAGATGTGGGCGACCTGCTATAGTTGGTGTTGGGCGGGATGGAGGCAGTCGTTGTGGGACAGCGTGGCTACAACAGTTCACGCATGCCAGTGTTCTCGTTAGGGCTGCAGCGATCTCCTGCCCACAGCGACTTCCTGTGGCCTTTGCCTCACTAGCTTGTCTTGCATGGCAAGTTGGTGTTGCAGCGGTGGTCAATATATGTCTAGCTTTGGGGTGTGAGTTTGGGAGGTGGGGGACTTTTGGGCGAAAACCCTGCTTGGCGACACGCAGGAGGTCATTGTTCGAGGTCTCCTACCTCTTGGGGTTTCGGTTGAAAAATCTTGGGTCCCTTTGCTGATGTTGGCGACATCTTTAGATGTCGCTTTCCTTTTTGGAGGCATCGTCATGGTGATCACCCCATTTCCCCAAAGCTCTTCACTTGTTTGTTGCGGCTTGCAAGGGCGTCTATGTGTCGATGCTGTGGTGGCTTGTTGGTGGTGTCTTATTATGGTGGTTGCTTGTTGTTGCTTTCATTGTGGGAGTGGTTTTATTCATTGAGTATTGTTGTAAGTTGCTTCTTATCTATTGATACGAAAGTCCCTCTTGGGTGCTCACCCAACGTAGTTGACGTCCACGGATGTCATCCCCTTCTTGAAGGCTTCGTTGGTGCACTTTGGCAGCCGTGGCGCTGCCGCACGTTCCGCATCAATCGCCGGAGTTGCTCCTTGCGCGTGCTTCAACCTAATCTTCGCATTGGTTTGTCTTGCCTATTGGTGTTGCCGTAGTCGTTTGGTTCTTCGCAGTTGATACTTGGCCGATGTCGCTCTCTATGACGCATACTTTGCTGCCATTACTGCTCGGGCAGATGCTTTGCCGCCACGTCGCTTAGGTCTCCTTGTTCATGCTGTTGCTGAGTGCGTGATGCCCCACACTTGCATATACTTTGCCACGATGTCTCTGGTGGATGATTTGCCGCCGTACTGCTAGAGGTTCTTGCTCGGGCAGATACTTTGCTGCCGTAGTCTCATGTTTTTCGGTGTATGATTTGCCACCATGTTTGCAGGTCCAATTGGTTAGGTTTTGTGGGAGTTACCGCCTTTCTTTCTTCTTTGTTGTCATTTTGATTTCTAACCACTACCTTTGTGGTTCTGTAATATGCACTATGGGATCTCTCTTAGCTGCGTCATGTACACCGTTCTTTCGACTTTTATCTCGTCTTAATGAAAACCGCATCAACGGAAGTGTTCTTGAAAAAAGTGTCTAATAGTTATTTTTTGAATTCTAATTACCATTAAACGAGCCCAGGTGACACTGTGATGTAGTGGTGGAATTCATGATATGTATTGATGTGCAAGGAGGTCAACTTCACCACGCCACAGGAGGGGGAAGCCTGTGTTAATTTGGACCATAGCATAGTAGACTTGCCCATGTGTTACGCGTACTGTGGTCTAGTACCTGTTGAGTGTATATTGTAGTAGTCCGTGTACTACTGTACTTGTAACACCCTAAAAATTTGACTTAGTTTAAAAATCATTAAAAATTTGAACTTTTTAAACTTTGCATAGAAACTCACACATACAACTAGTTAACCTAGAAAATAATATAAATAAATCAACATAGGAATAGAATATTAGGAAACCTTGGTTGGTTGAGTGTTTGTTTGCTTGTTGAACTTATGGTGGCATCACTAAATTCAAATTGCATTTGAATTTGCATTCAAACCATTTCAAAATAGCTAAATAAGAAAAGAAGGAAAATAGAAAAGGAAAGGAAATAGAAAAGGGGTAACGGGCCTCCTCTCCCTTCCCCTCTCCATTCGGTCCGCAGCATAGCCCACTTCCCCCTCTCTTCTTCCCCTTCCCACATGGGCCGGCCGCGGCCCAGTATCGCAGTGCCAGCAGCCCACGGCCCTTCTCCCTCTCTCTCTTCGATAGGTGGGACCCGGCCGTCAGCTCCTTCGTCTCCCCCACGTCGACCACGCCTGCGCCGCTGTACCTGCCCCACCGTGGACCAGCTCGGCGCTGGGGACGACGAGCACACAGTCGCCGAGTTGACAACACCTCGAGCTGTCCCATCTCCCCTCTCCCTCCCTCTCTTCTCTCTCAACGCCCACAGTGCGTCAATGCCGGTGTCGGGGACCTAATACCGGGGTACCTAATGAGGTGGAACTAATGACCATCGAACGTTGACACTTCCGATCAGACGAGAACGCTACTGCGTTTCTTGTCCGAACGATGGAAGACTGGTTCCGCCTCGCCCGACCCCCGAGGGCTAGGCTCCGCCTCGCCCGACGTCCAAGGGCAGGCTCTGCCTCGCCCGACATCCGAGGGCGGGCTCCGCCTCGCCCGACCCCCGAGGGCAGGCTCCGCCTCGCCCAACCCCCCGAGGGTTGGCTCCGCCTCGCCCGACGTCCGAGGGCGGGCTTCGCCTCGCCCGATGTCCGAGGGCTGGTCCCGCCTCGCCCGACGGTTGAGGGCAGGCTCCGCCTCGCCCGACGACTACACCCTGTTCCTTCATAATTACAAGCACTGGGTACGACAGGACATTCGAGTCAAACGCAGCACCAAGGACCTTGCCCTGCACTGCTGCAGGAAAGTATCGTCAGGGTACGACGGGACGGGCGCTTTAGACCATTCCGGGCATGGCAGAGTTCGAATAGTGTTGTAGGCGCCGCCTTCAGCCCTCGGGCGTGGAACCTGACATAAACATACGACAACCACTACGGTCCAAGAAGAGACTCGCGTCCTCTACAGTGACGAACGTGCAGTCACCGAGCCGTCCGCTCCCCACAGGGCTATAGGTCAATACCCCTGTCTAACACGCCCCCCGAGGGGGCGGGACAGGACGTGACAGCTTGCTGAGCAAGTAAGGGCATGGCGTCGTCAACACACAGGTGTCCGGCGAACGTGCCAATCCCTGACACCATCCGGCCGTGTCGATGAAGCCGGCTCAGAGGAAAAGGAAGACCCAGCGCCTTCGGAAGGGCTTCTTGGCCTCTGGTTTTCCCCTTTCTCCGAGATGTAACCCCTGTCTTCCCTTGGTCTATAAAAGGGAAGGCAGGTCACCCCGCTAAAAGAAAGGACAGAAAAACTCACAGAGAGATCAATCGATACGACTCAACAACACACATCACACACAGCTAAGCAGCGACTAAGCTCTCGGCGACCTTTCAACCATTCCATCAGAGACTTGGGACCCGTCCCCCTCTCGACCGTTTATACCCCCTACTACGAACCTTTTTCGGTACTAATAACACGAGCAGCAGCAGACTGGACGTAGGGACATTCAGCCCGAACCAGTATAAACCTTGTGTCCTTTAGTGCACCATCCGGGCCTAACGCGCAACAATTATAAATTTACTTGCCGGTGTTTGTTCGAAACACCGACAGCCGGCATGGCAGCCAGCAAGGGAAGACCAAGCACGGCGACAACCTTGCTAGAGTACGAACGGACGTGGAGGCGTCTAGCTCACCGCCACCGAGCTCGAGCACGTGCGTGAGGTGGAAAATATCCACTGGCGGGTAGGGAAATATCCTGCCACCGCCGCCGACCTTGCCCACCTATAAAAGGGGCTGGCCGGTGAGCCTCCGCCTCACCGACCACTGCTCCGAGCTCCGTAGTGAGCCGGAGCACACCATCTCCCCCTCCGTTTCCTCTTTCCCCCTTCCGATAAGAGCACTAGGTCGGTTTTCCCCAATCTGGTCTCCGCTGACGCCATTGGAGCTTCCTCCCTTTTCATCCCCTCTCGCTGCGTCCCCGACCAATTGGAGCAGCAGGTGAGTTTTCCCATAGCCTCCTCTATCTAATGGCATAGCTATTTCCTTCTCTTCACCTATGTGTTGCCCGGTCCACGTGCACCACTGAGCCGCCATGGCCGCCGACTCGCCGTCGGCAGGGCTCGGCTGGTCCTCACGTCACCCCCATAGCATACCTCACACTCCCGCGCACCAACACATGTAGTTGGTTAGGTAGTTTAGGCTAGTTAGGAGCACCTTCACCTCTCGCCACCACCGCACTGGCTCCGGCGAGCCACCACTTCCGTCTCGGACGCCCGCAGTCGTCGTGGAACCCACCACTGGCCGCGATGAGCCACCCCGAGTGCCGTCCACCTACCACACATCTTTCCCAAGGCATGACGCTGCCGGCAAAGCTTTTCCCGGCAAGCCCGTGGCCGCCTTCCCTGTTCCGGCCGACGCCGACGACCACCATCCCGTCACCGTTCCCCTCTTCCCTTCTTTCTCTCACTGACGGGTGGGACCGGGGCATAACGATGTCCCTGTTACCGCTGTCCCCATCCGTTATCTTCCCCTCCTCCTCATCTCTCTATCACGTGGGCCATGGTCCTAACGCCGTCCCAAGCTGACGTGGCCATGGGACCCACCTGTCACACACACACACACACGCACACCACACATAGCGCTAGATACACTAAGGAAAACGCTGGGTACACCCGGTTAGTGCACACAGAATGTTAAAAACCTATTTTCCTGACTTAGAAAAATTCCCAGAAATTTTGTAAATAAACAAGATGCATTAAACAAATTAACCATGTAGTTTGCACCCATTTTCATGCACTAGAAAATGCATATAAAATTTTACCTAGTTAATTAGCTATAGAATAAACTTCTAAAATTCATAACTTTTAAACCATAACTCCGTTTTACATGAAACCACATCTAAAATTCATCTAAAATCAAACCCTACCATATGCACCTAGTTCCACCATATAGTTCTATGTTTGCTTTTGCCTTTTTCTTTTGCGAGTAGCGGTAGTCTTATTCGAAAGATATGTTCGACAGACGATGGTGATCATCAAGAGGACGAAGACCCAAAGTTCGTAGATGTGCCGGAAAGTGTCAACGACGAAGGCATGTCCTAGCTCCCCTCCCTACCATCTTGCTTAAAACCATCGAAATGTTAAAACATGACTATGAAATTATTACCTTAGAAAATGAGCTCGGTTAGTATGAAATAATTAAGATAAATGGTTATCTTGTTATTTTATGAGCTCCACACCATGACTAGATTTAGGAAAAATAATAGAACTTAAAACTTGTTAAACCTGAACTAAACCTCGACATGGGTCGAGTAGTGGGAAACTATGGAGGTAGTTTATCATGGCAGGGATGCCTAGAGAGGATTCCTGTGGGAGATACTCGCCTCGATCATATAAGGACCGGTTCATAGTCCCTCTCGCCTAGTGAGTTATTTTGTACAGCCACATGTCTATATGGTTAGGCTTGACCTCACACCTCGTTAGATAGAAGTATAGTTTCTACTAGGAGGCCAGTGTAGGTAGCAGAATATCAGGAGCCGATACGGGGGATGGATTTCTTCCGTATTCAGTTGGCGTGGATGCTATGTGATCTTCCATGTTAAGCTTTAGGTTTTTAGTCCGCGCTCGAGCCACTGCTTTCTTGGCCGTGTTCGAGCCATGTTTTCTTTTGTGATGATTTGGTATCATCACGTTTGGGGGGATTTGGTATCTTTCTGGTTTTGTGTCTCCAACCCCTGAGAAGCCATAGTAGAGTTATATGGACATCTAAGGTCGTGTACATTCGGGTATGAGATCTCGTTAGGTCTATTTCGTCCACCGATCATGGATGAGGTTGCACCTATCGTGTGGGGAAATTTGTATACCTCTATAGAGTTTATTAAATCTATTCGAATAGCCACGTCCTTGGAATGGGCACATGTTAGAATGGGATACTATGATTAGTTTTACTTTTATGTGTAATGAAACTGGTAATGGAATGATGCTAACCCAGGCACTAGTGGGAATGGTAATACTCCGCTAGGACCCAGCCTTTAATCATAATCACCACCACATCTCTATTTCCACCCTGTAGTTGGGACTTGCTGAGTACGTATGTACTCACCCATTCTTGACTCACAGACCTCGGCACAGAAGAAGACTATGACTTCGAAGATGAAATGTACCATGAGGATTAGGTTCCCCGTCAGGAGATACGATAGTAGGAATGTGACATCGAGGCTAGGGTTTCATCCGTGCTTAAGTTGCCTGTAGAATAGGATACCGTTTCGTTGTGTTATAATCCCGCTTTAAAGACCACCAATAATGCTGTTTCACGGCCGTAGTCTTCTGCTAGCTATGTAGCCTATGACTATGCCCCTTGGGCCACTGTTGTAGACCTTAATTTAGAGTATTAATAAAGCTCAGAACCTTTTATTATATATCTATGTACCATCCCTGTGATTAGTGCATATTTGTGCGTGATCCTGGCGCAAATACGGATGTACTAAGGACTCTCAAATTGAGGGGCTGATAGTACTGTGTGCATGTGTAGTGGTAGCTTAGCATGTCTCATCTCATGCGCACTCTCCCTGGCTGTGTTGTCGTTGTGGTAGCTCCTAGCTAGAGGCGGATATGGACCTAGGGCTGCAGCTACAGGCGTGGCCCAATTTATGGGAACAAGTGTTTGAAACCAGCTCCCTGAGATGGCCAAACCCAAACCCTATCCCCGAGGCATCTAACCATGTCATCTTAATATGTTAGGGATTTAACACAAGGCACTTTTTCATTGCAGTTTCAATTTTGTATCAAGACATGGAATGGTGTTTTAATGTTAGTGCAAATGGATACTGCTAAGATGACTATGGGCTCGCTAATCCAATCAACATGTAAAAAGTTGGGCATACCCAGCAATTGTTGCTATGCCGTTTTGGAGGGTACACCTTGATGGCTATCCTATGTATTTTTCTCAACATCTGAAATATCTGCCACTTGTCCTGCTCGGCAATTCTTAAATACGGAGGTTGTAGTTGGATTTGTCACCAACCATCCCTGCCTTCAACCCTTTGAGGATAGGATCAAGCAGATAATGGTTCTAGCAAACATATTACCTAGACTTGATTCAGTAGAACTACAAGCTTAGGAGATTACAAGTACTAGGAAGAACACCATTTGAATGGTGTACCTAAAATGGACCGTATATACTACTACTTTCACATGGTGAGTGCGGCTGGAATCATTAGGGTAAATCATCAGTACACCGATACCCCGGCGAGTTATATTTATTATTCAATCTATATGAAGCATGCCAAAGTTCAGGTTGGTATAGCACTTATATTCTTTTTCTTCTATATCAACTACTTGCTGTCCCAAATATGTCTATTAAGTTTTTTTCCTAAGTCAATCCTTTTTAAGTTGTAGCATCACTAGTTGTATGGTTAATAATACTACATTAATTAAAATCTTTTTATTACTATGCCAAAGAGTTACATAAGACCACACACACCTTTAAATGGCTATCCTAGCACCTATCACCCTTCTCACATCTATCATGCTCTTGGATGGTATATCACGGCAAGGAGGTGTGCAATTTATAGGCTATGGGGGCTCATAGGAGGATGACATGTGTCCCCCCTAGATAGTTCCAAGATAAATATCTATGTTCTACATTATTCTAATTTTCCATAGTGATAATATATATCTTGTAGCTTCATGCCAACTATCAATCATCAAGAGATATGTAGAAGCTTCTAGGAGTTTGCAATGTAATCTTCAACCCATCAATAAGTTGTCACGGAAAATCCTTACTTGATAATCTGTTGGTTGATGAAGGTCTTCCATTAATTGCTTGAGCCAAGTACTCCCTTGTGCTACCATTGCCACTGACTGATACTCCACTTCAGTACTGGATAGTGCCATGGTAGGTTGTTTCTTGCTACACAATGATATAGCATCTGATCCTAGCAAGACTAAAGAAGTATCCTGTGGTCGATCGTTGTGTGCCATTGTCTCCAGCATAATCAGCATCACAATATCCATTCATCTGATAGTCCCTGTCTTTATAAATAGGATACCAAAGTTGATGGTGTCCTTGACATACCTTAGCATCTGCTTGTCTGCATCAAGATGAGGCTTCTTTGGATTGCTCATGTATCGACTGACGACTCCAACTGAGTAGGCTATATCTGGCCGAGTCAATGTGAGATATATGATACTCCAACAAGTTGCTGATACATAAGGACATCATCCAAGTCTTTTCCTTCGTCCTCTTATAGCCTCATATTTGAATTCACAGGTGTGGAGATAGGTTTGCAGTCAAGTAGTAGCCCATACCTCTATAAAATATCCTTGGCATATTTCTGTTGTCCCAGAAATAGCCCTTCCTTTGTATGCTTCACCTCCAATCCAAGGAAGTGCTTCAGCTCTCCAAGCTCTTTCATTTGAAATCAGACGGAGAGATTTTCTCTTGTCCTTTGTATCTCATTAGAGTAGTCTCCCATGATGATCAAGTCATCAACATAGACTAGGACTACTACAAGTCTCCCTTCCTTGGTCTTCACAAATAAGCTAGAATCTGATGGAGCGACCTTAAAACCACTTTGTATGAGAAACCCACCAATCTTTCCATACCAAGCTCGTGGAGCTAGCTTTAAGCCATAGAGAGCCTTTTTCAATTTGCAAACATACTCGGGGTGAATTTTGCTCTCAAAGCCTCTTGGTTGCTCCATGTAGATGTCTTTGTCAAGTTCATCATGTAGGAAGGCGTTCTTGACATCCATCTGCCATGACTTCCAAGACTTGCATGTGGCCATTGCATGCAAGACCCAAACATTTGTGATCTTTGCCACTGTGCTAAATGTTTCTTCATAAGCCTATATTGTTGAGAAAATCCCCAAGCCACTAGTCGAGCATTATACCTCTCAATTGAGCAATTTGGTTGTGTCTTTATCTTGTAAACCCATTTGCAGGATATGTGCTTTACTTCTTTTGGCCTTGGCACTAAATACCATGTTTGATTTTTGTTTAGTGCCTTAATCTCTTCCACCATTGCTTTACATCACTCAGGGTCTTATGCCGCTCCTTCATAAGACAATGGTTCGATAGGTAAGACTCATCAACAAGGGCAATATTTGCATACTTTGGATTAGGCTTGACTTTCCTTGTTGTACGACCTCCGTATTTCTTAATAGGCTCATCAATCTCTATTTCTGTGGTCGAGGATCCTCTGAGGTTTTCTGATGCAAACCAGTCTTCCAAGGGCTATTATCTTGGTTTGATGAACCTTCTATGTCTTCACTCGAAATAAGTGGTGGCTCCTCTTCAATAGTTATCTTCAGCACAAACATAGCCTTGTCGGCTTTGATACGCCATTTCCGCAAGGCACCATCACTTTCCTTTGGTGGAGGCACTATTTTGGCACCAGCAATAACTTCACATAGGTCCTGTCCTTGTAGGTCACTACTACAAAAAGCTAAACACCGTCGGCTCCAGAACCCCCATTACCGACGGTTTTAGCCCCCGTTGGTGTATGTCGGCAGTGATCGGCGACCTTTATTTCCGCCGGCTATGCGCCCGCGGTGATGGTATTTTACCACCGTCGGTCAGGCATACCATACAGCGGTGATGGTATATCAACACCGTCGGATCGGTGTATCATCCGACAGTGATAATGCGCCATTCGACGCCAGTCCGGCGTACCATCCGGCGGTGATGATGTGTCCATCGACGCCGGCCCGACGTACCGTTCGGCGGTGATGATGCATCCATAGACGCCGGCTTGGCGTACCGTCCGGCGGTGATGATGCGTCCATCGACGCCGGTCCGGTGTACCATCCAGCGGTGATGATGTAACCATTGACGTTGGCCCGACGTACCATCTGATGGTGACGATGCTGACCCAGCGTACCATCCGGCGGTGACGATGTACCTATCATCGCCGGGTCAGCGTACCAACCAGTGATGATGATAGACCTATCGACGCCAGACTGGTGTACCATCCGGTTGTGATGACGAGAACATCAACGCTGGTCCGTCGTACCATTCGGCCATGATGACGAGAATATCAATGCCGGTCCGGAGTACCATCCGGTGGTAATGTAGGTGCCAGCGCACGCGGTCGTTGCTCCCTCCGGTGGTAATGAGGGGCAGCATCGCCGCCACCATTGTGTTTGTTCCGGCAGTAATGTTTTGTCTATTACCGCCGACGTTACCACTGTGTATCATTATTGTTCACAATACAATATAACACCAACAATAATATAGAAATTTCATGGCTTACGCATCGCCAGCAACATATATATATTTTCAGAACACCACTGAGACAAATATCCATACAAAACGATAGCAACATACATAGTTTTAAATCACAGCGATATAATGCCCAAATCCAACCACAACGAATATATAGTTTTCAGAACACAAATAGACGTCCAAAATGAAACCGACATTCCAAGGTCAGGAACCGTAGCACCTTGATTAAGGTGATGGTCTTCATAATGAAACCGCCAAGATCTTCTTGCAGCCTAGATATCTCCAAAATGGTCAGCTCCACCAAAGATGACACTACTATCTGCAACATAAGGAAAAAGGTGAAACATAGTTAAGACAAGCTTTGTTGCATAGTCTAAGTAGGTCGCTAGGTTGTCAATTGACTGAAGGGCTTCAGGGGCCAACCTCTGAGCCGGAGGAGAGATCATAGATGAGGATGCATGCGTATCTGATTCATCCCACTCACAAAAACACTCCAATACTCTTGCTGATGTGGGTATTCACTCCATTCTGGCTCGATGCCCTTCCTTACATATTAGGAGTTCAGGTAGTACCTAAAATACTTGAGTGAGCTGCCCATGATAAAGAACACCCGATCCTTTACCACCTCTTCATCAAACCCATCAGGAAAAAACAAACAGGTCCTTTAGCTTTTCCCAGCAAAGATTCTTCAGACTGGATGGAACCACCCATTCGCTGCCCGGTTGTTTCTAGTACCTGTATTTGATGGGTATGTTGTCCTTCACTAACACCCCGATGGCCGTCTTGTAAGGCCCCATGACACCAAATGGCACCACGGGTTCTCCGACCGGATCTAACTCGTTGATAAACTGTTTATAGGTGCGCAACTTGCTCCACCCTCGCCTAGCCTGGCGCCTAGGAGGCCTATCTGATGTGGTTGTGTTACTCTCGGTGGGAGCTTGCTCCTGCACATATTGATCAAATACTCAGTCTATAAGATTGTTCTATATATAACAAAGTAATTGAACCAGCTATGGATATACGCAGATGGATTACCCTGCCGATTCCCTCAAGGTCGAGGTACCATGAAGGGGATGGCTCCACAGGTTCTCCGGACGGATCTAACTTGGCCACTGATCCAAAAGTTGTGTTCTCCGGTAGACCGGAAGACAAACAATATGGAAGTGAGTGAGGAGTTTAATAAGACGACCACTCAGACCACAAGGCTTGTTGGTGCAAACGAATTTATACAAAGCTAAGCTAAGCTATAAAAAGATTGATGCACTCATCGTTGACGAGGAGTAATTATGTAGAGTACATGATTGATGCACTCGAGTCTCAAACTCTCAACCAGCCCTCAGTTCCCTAACCTTCATGCACGCAATGGCACCGCTGCCACACAACATCCATCCGTGCCTACGCCTAGGACGCCTCCTCCTACCACTCCTCGTCGTGACGGCCGTCTCTGCCTCTGCGAGGACCTCGCCGGAGAGCGACTTGTACTCTCTCTCGAAGCTCAAGTCCTCCCTACTCTCCCGCAGCGCCCGCAACAGTCCCTTGCTCACCGACTGGGACATCGAGACGTCGGCGTCTGGCGGCGTATCATCTCGGACGACCAATTATTGCAACTTCTCCGGGATCACCTGCGATGCCTCCAACAACCGCGTCGTCGCCATCAACCTCACCGGCGTCCCTCTCAACGGCGGCGTGCTCCCAACCGAGATCTCGCTGCTGGATGCTCTCACCAGCCTCACCGTCGCCGACTGCTCCCTGGCAGGCCTCATCCCCGCCAAGCTTTCCTCAATGCCTCTCCTTCGCCACCTCAACCTCTCCAACAACAATCTTGCCGGAACCTTATCGTCTCCCCCAGACCGGTGGCACGCCATGGACGACGCTGCGCCAGAGCCGTACTTCCCCTCCTTGGAGGTGGTCGACGTGTACAACAACGACCTCGCTGGCGCCCTCCCGCCGTTCGGCAGGTCGCACGCCAGGCTGCGGTACTTGCACCTTGGCGGGAACGTCTTCACCAGCAGCATACCCGAGGCATACGGTGACATGGAGCATGGAGGGACTCGAGTACCTGGGGCTCAACGGCAAGTCGTCAACACGCTTTCCGGCCGTGTCCCGCCTTCACTCCTCAAGGCTCAAGAGACTCAGGCAGATGTATGTTGGGTACTACAACTCGTTCGACGGTGGCATCCCGATGGAGTTCGGCGAGCTCGAGGCCCTCGTCGAACTTGACATGTCCAGCTGCAATCTCACAGGTCCTGTCCCTCCGGAACTAGGCAGTCTCACTCAGCTCGAAACACTCTACCTCAGCGGCAACGAACTGTCCGGTGGAATCTCTGTCGAACTCGGCAACCTCAAAAACCTCACGAGCCTGGACATCTACAGCAACAAGCTTACTGGACAGATACCGGCGAGCTTCGCCGGCTTAACCAAACTGGAAGTGCTAATTTTATCTGAGAACAATCTCCAAGGTGTGATTCCGGAGCTTCTTGGGGAGTTGGCAGAATTGGAATACCTCGTGATCGGATCGAACAACCTTTCCGGGAAGCTCCCGGCAAACCTGGGCAAGAACAGCAGGCTGCTGCACCTGGATGTCAGGGACAGCCAGCTCACCGGCGCTATACCGCCCCACCTCTGTGCCGGAAGGCGGGTGCTTGCTATCTTTCTGATGGAGAACCAGATTTCCGGGGCCATCCCTGAAGACCTCGGCAACTGCAAGACGCTTGCCGAGGTTGGGCTAAACCACAACTTCCTCAATGGTTCTATTCCCGCCGGGCTCTTTGGTCTTCCTAGAATCAACCGGCTGGAATTGAGCAATAACTTGCTCTCTGGTGAGCTCCCGGTGATGAACCCCAGTGAGAGTTTGAACTATTTGTCGGTGGCATCGAACAACCTATCCGGCCTTGTGCCACCAGAGATTGGCCATTTCAAGAATCTGTCCTGGCTCAGCCTAAGTGCCAACGCACTCACCGGTGACATTCCCCGAGAGCTCAGCCACTGTGACTCGCTAACCGTGCTCGATCTCAGTGCCAACCAGTTTACCGGAGAGATACCGAAGGAAATGGCAAATTTGAAGATCCTCCAAAGTTTGAATTTGTCTAGGAATAGCATTTCTGGTGATCTTCCGATGGAAATTCTTCGTATGCCTAGCCTCACCATGCTCGATGTGTCCTACAACAACCTCACAGGCAGTGTGTCACTGCCGCAACACGGGCTGCTCGCATTTCATTCAAACAAAATAGATTTTGAAGGCAACCCTGGTCTTTGTGTGGAGCACGTCACTGCCGCTTCGTGCCCCATATTGCTGCAGCGTTCACGCCGTTTCAAGACGAGGACGCTGCTGTGGCTCGTCCCAACTGCCAGCGCCATGGTGGTGACTGTGTGCCTCGGACTAAGATGGGCGCGCAGGGCGCAGCGGGAGACGGCGAATCGTCGGCGGCCTACGGCGTGGAAGATGACACGGTTCGAGAACATGGACCTGGAAATGGACGACGTGCTCGGGTGCCTCAGGGAGGAGAACGCCATTGGCAGAGGAGGTGCCGGCACCGTGTACCGCTGCGTGACGCGGGGCGGCGCGGAGGTGGCGGTCAAGCGCCTGCCCGGCCCCGGCCGCCGCGACCACGGCTTCCGGGCCGAGGTGACCACGCTCGGTGGCATCCGGCACCGCAACGTCGTGCGGCTGCTCGGCTTCGCGTCCAGCGCGGAGGCCAACCTGCTCCTGTACGAGTACATGCCGATGGGGTCGCTGGGCGCGGTCCTGCACGGCGACAGCGGCGGGCTCCTCCTGAGCTGGGTCGCCAGGCACCGCGTCGCCACCGAGGCGGCGCGCGCGCTATGCTACCTGCACCACGAGTGCTCGCCGAGGATCCTGCACCGCGACGTCAAGTGCAACAACATCCTGCTAGACTCGGCGATGGAGGCGCACGTCGCCGACTTCGGCCTCGCCAAGTTCCTCAGCCGCGGCGCGTCCTGCTCTGGCGGCACAGGGGCGGTGGCGGCGGAGGAGTCCGTACGTGTCGGTCGTCGCCGGCACGTACGGGTACATCGCTCCTGGTAAGAACGTCGTGCGCTGGACATATAAGCACTTGCATCGCCATACAGTGACAGGCACGAAGTGGTGCGTGCAGAGTACGCGTACACGCTGCGGGTGGACGAGAAGACGGACGTGTACAGCTTCGGCGTGGTGCTGCTGGAGCTCGTCACGGGGCGCCGCCCGCTCGGCGACTTCGGCGACGAGATCGACCTCGTCCACTGGGCGCGGGGCGTCGTGCCGAGACCCACGGACACGGCGGCAGTCCTGGCCGTGGCTGACCCCCGACTGCCGCCAGAGACGGCCGGCCTGATCGCTCGCCTCTTCAGGGTGGGCATATCGTGCGTCCGTGAGAGCAGCCAGGCACGGCCCACCATGCGTGAGGTTGTGCACGTCCTCTCCAGCTTCGCCGTACCACCTGTAGATTCGCCTTCTTGACTTCTGCTGTTCCCCTAATCACCAAGTATTAACGTAGTCTACACCAAAGTCATCTAACGATCTCTTTTATTGATGCACTTTTACTAAAAAAACAGGTGCCTGAAATCTGCCTTTTCTTCAGGCGACGTGGTGGTCCTTTGGTCTGCCTTTTCTTGGTGTGAATTTAAATCCATTTGATCTCCATCAGATGGTTTAAAGTTGTTGCCTGAACAGTGAACAGATATTATTTTTCAGGCCTGAAAAATAGCAAATCCCAGATTGATGTAGTCTACATCAAAGCTGTAGCTTTTAATATAACTAGCAAATACGCCAGTGCGTTGCAACGGGAGAAGAAAAAACTATCAGACATTAATAAAACATAAGGACAAAAATATATATCTATTTGTATTTTACCTTTTTCATAAATTTTAATGGCTATAATTTATTTTGTTATGATCATGACATCCATAATAAAGTTAAAATTGTTAATAATATGACAATGTCCTACTAATTCTAACGAATTAGAATACTCCCGTTGTTTCAAATCTTAAGTCGTTTTGACTTTTTAGAATACATAGTATCGGTGTTTCGAGTCACCGACTAGTAAGTTTCTAGATTGCGCGTCTGGCTCAGATGGTGTGCTTAGAGGACACGAGGTTTATACTTGTTCGGGCAGAAAGTCTCTACGTCCAGTTCGTCGCTGCTGGTCGTGTTACTAGCACTGAAGGTTTGTAGTAGGGGTTACAAACATGCAAGAGAGGGAAATGGTCCCAAGTCTCAGGTGTGTGCGTGTGCCGCTAAGGCGTGTTAGGGTGTGTGTTCAGATGTCTAAAGCCATATAGAGTCATGCCCTTCATGGGGCGTCCTGCCTCCCCTTTTATAGGCCAAGGGGAGGTACAGGTTTACAGGGAGAAAGATGAAGAGAAGTCAAAGGTCTTCCGGGTCACACGGGTCCACCGGTCTTGTAGATGTCAACAGGGACAGCTCCATGCTGGGCTCCCGTCCACCGCTGGTGCCACGCCTTGGCGTCATCAGCTGGTCGTGGCATCCCATCCCATCCTGGCGGATGACGCGGTGAACCGACACGCCGATCAGCAGCCGTACTGGGAGTAGGCAGCACAGTGACCATGCATCCGTCACTGTTGGTGATGTGAATTCCCGGGAGTGGCCTATCGTGGCCAGGGATCACGTCGAGGCGTGCCTGCTACCTGCCCAGTGTCAGAAGTTTGACCTTAGGGTCGTACCTTTTGACCCTGAGTGGTTGGCGACGGTGTAGGCTTCCGTCGGGTGAGACGGGAGCCGCACATGAGGGGTTGGGCGAGGTGGAGTCCCCGACTCAGAGGTTGGGGTGAGGCGGAATCCGCCCCCAGCGGTCGGGCGAGGCGGGGCCCGTACCCCGCGGTCGGCCGAGGTGGGACCCGCCCCTCAGCGGTCGGTCGAGGCGAGGCCCGCGCCCCAGGGGTCGGCAGAGGCGAGGCCCGCCCTTCAGTGGTCGAGCGAGGCGGAGCCCGCATGCCTAGGGGTCGGTAGGAGTCGTAGTCGCGCACTTGATTGCTCGGGTGAATCAGTGCTGATGACTGACAGCTCCTCCTCAGTACCCTAGTATTGGTCCCCAACAGTAGCCCCCGAGCCCCCAGGCGATTTGGGTAGAATCGTCTGGGAGATTTTTCGACTTACCAGTGGGTGCGCGTGAGCGCACCCGGTGGGTGTAGCCCCCGAGCCTACGGAGGAGTAGAGTACTCCTTTGGAGGCTTTTTCGGGCGGGAGGACTCTGAGGGCCTTTGCCTTCTTTCGTAGTCCACAGCGTGTTCTGGTAGGGCGGTGATCTCTGTTTCGTCACGATCAGTCTCCTTGGGCATACGACCGTGAGATTCAGAGTTCGGGGGAGATCCCTCCCAATTCCAACCCCACAAGGACCTGATCGATCGTGACTGCGCATTCGTTCTCTTTGTGAGTCCAACTTTCCTCGAGCCCCCGCACGTAGTAGGGGTCCAGTCGAGGGTCGGCTCATCTTTGTGATCATCTTCCCTCAATCGTTTTTTCCGATAAAAACGGAGGGGCTGAGCCGTGCCATGATTTTTCTCTATGAACGAACCATGGTGCTTGGTGAGTTGCTAATGGGCTAGTCCGAGTGGGGTCCCGGCATCCTGTTCACGGGGATCCGGCTTGGGTCAGCTGGTGACTGACTCTAGATTCCCAGCGGTCAATCCATATAGTTCTCGGGTCCGTTCGACCAGTCCCGAGGGCTCTCTGCCTTTCTTCAAAGAAAAACCATGGATTGTATCTGGCCGAGACTCGGACGTGGACCGGGATGCCCATGGCGCTCGTGTGCCTAGGTACTGGCCACTAGCGGGCCCATCTGATTCCACCCCTCACTCTAAGGTGCCCTAGAGCGGTTGTCGAACCTGTCAGTGGGCCAACCTTCAAACTCTTAGGCCTATATGGGCCATAGGAACATTTTTAGCTCCGTATCCCTCTTACCCGCGACAGGTCGCGGCCCGTTCGGGGAGGCAAAATGTCCGGCGCATTTTTTGAGGGGACAGCCAGACATCACGTGCGCACGCCCTGTGATGATACATGGGGGCAGGGCGCGGTGGGCGCGGAGATCTAGGCGGGTGGTTGGTTTCCTCGCACCCGTCGTTCCTATAAAACCAAAGGGTTAGCCCTTCGTGTTTTGCACGTGTTCCTGCATCCTTACCTCCGTAGCTCTACCGTTGTTGCCTACGCTAGGGTTTCCTGCCTCCGTATCCTTGCCGCCATCAAGCTCGTCCATCCGCCCCCACCTTCAATGGATCCATGGTGCCACTTTGACATCACCTTCCAGCGCATAGAGATCCTCGTCCGTCGCAGTCTTCTCTGCGCACGGACCACGGCCGAGGAGTGGTTGCTGCCCGTCAACAAGTATTCATCGTCACCGCTGAGACGGCTATGTCATGTCGTTCGCACACTTCCACGAGCACGGGCTCACGACCCCTGCCCACAAATTCCTCCGAGGGTTACTGCACTTCTACAAGATTGAGTTGCAGCATTGGAATCCCAACGGGATCCAGCACATGGCGGCATTCGTCATGCTGTGTGAAGGATTCCTAGGGATCTATGCTCACTTCGACTTGTGGAGGTACTTCTTTGCCATTAACCTCTAGAAGAAGAGGGAGAAGGGCGGCAAGCAGGAGCTGCATATGCCGATGGGGTGCGTTGGCATCCAACTTTGGAACAATTGGGTTGGTGAGTACCCGTCCATGTGGCTCTCGATGTCCAACAAGGGGTGGCACTCGCAGTGGTTCTACCTCAAGAACGACGTTGTCCCCCTCTGTCGGAGTTCACCGGACGCCATAGAGGAAGTGGGGCATCTTGGAGAAGGATAAGAAGAGGATCCGAGACCACATCGTCGCCATCCACATCCTGAAGGAGAATGGCCTGAAAGGGTCAGGCGTCATCGGGGCTTACCACGTGAGGAGGGTGGCGCCATTGATGACGCGCGCGCTCCCGCTATACGCGATGACGCCCGAGGAGTTGTTCGACGGAACAACGCTCACCGAGGGAACGCTCCCCGACTCTGAGATCGCACAACGCATCAAGGAGGTGATGGAGCCTCTGTGGGACGACGTGGGTGCCACCCTTGACTTCGTCTACCCAGTGCTGGGGCATCCCTCGATGAGGCCGAAGCTAGGCTACGTTATCTTCATGAGTTTCCCTTTCTCCTGCCTCTCTTTCAATTGATTTCCTAACCCCGTGAGACTAACTTTGAGAGGGGCGGGACCAGCCGAGAGACCTCATCCCCACGGATCACCCGGCGTCGTTGCCGAGGGATTCGGCCGTGAGGGCGGTGTTGACGGTAGTTATCATACACATTTAGCCATCAATTAAACATGCAAAAAAGGTATAAATGAATCACAAACATAGACCTAGGGGTTTAAAATGACAAATTCTATAAGTTTTAGTGAATCTGTGTTTCCAATAGGCTTTAATCTGAAAACCGCCAAGGAGGACCTAAACGTCAAAGGAAAATACAGATTTCCACCGTGGCACCAACGTGGGAAGGCTCTAGAAGGATCCAAAAGCCACGCCACCGAAGCAGAGGGCGAGATGCCGGCCCCACCTATAGGTCTGCTGGACCCCATGGGTCCCCCTGTCAGCCATCTTTGAGGGTCGGTTTCCCACTGCCTTTGAGGACGCATCTAGGCCGTTGCTTAAGTCGGTTTGATCTAAGGGCTCACGTTGCACCCTCAGGGCTATATAACCCAGACCCCCTCCCCCCAGGGCATCTGCATCAAGTCATCAGATCAGTAGTTAGGGTTAGACAGAAACTAGGGTTTCTAGAGATTAGAGATTAGAGCTCTAGTTCTTCAAAGTTCTAGTATAGATTAGCTAGCAAGGTTCAAGAAGAGTGTGGGCTATTGCTCAGGATTCTGGATCTGCCATCTGGAGACTGGTATATCCGTTGTATCTCTATATTTATTACTTTATGCTACTTTAATATCATTATGTTGCTATTTATTATGTTCCTAGTTTGCTCTAGTTGTATGCTTGATATAGTTATGATTAATGATGAGTTTATGCACATGTTCGCAAAAGCTTAGCTCATTGTGCGCGTGAGTTAAGTGGTAGACACTATGCAGGCATGGTGCTTAGATATTGTTTGCCTATGGATGCCCTCTACACTTTGGGTCATGTGGTAGATCGTGATGTGACACTTCCGTTGAGTCCTTTGTAGTCCACTCCCCGTTTGTAGAGCACGTAGAACGTGATTGCGAGGGTAGACAAGCTCTGTTCTTGATCTTCCTTAGTAATGTTCCTTATGCATAGATCCAAAGTTAGTTATACTATAGATGAGAGTGTACAAAAGACTTAGTAGATAAGTAATGACTTAGGAATCTTTTGCTCTTAGCGAATCTCCTGCTTAGCTATACTACATTAGATGAGTCTCTAATTCTATCTCTGGAATACCACTATTACCTTATATTTATCATTTATTTACCCTTTGACTTACCCCTACCATAGCATGAGGATGATTATTATCATAAGTATACACATTTGTCAATATCTCTATGCCAACACCACTCCATAAGCTCCTCCCTGAGGTAAAAATATAAATAACGATACCTGGTATACTCCTAGGTGAAATGCTGCAATGGTATATTATCTGTGCGCTTGTGGATACTTTAATATATATATATATAAAGTTTATAGGTGTCATTAATAATTACCAACCACGCATTTCTAGCATTATGCTAGGGATGACAACCTAGTAACAAGTGATGCTAAGAAATGCCAACAGGTGGCGAATCGCGCCAAGGGCGAGCGGCTAAAGAAGGCGAAGGAGGATAGGAAGAGAAAGAAGCAGCGGAAGCTGCGGGCGCGGGAACGAGGGGAGGACACTGATGATGACGACGATGATGATGATGATGGCAATGATGACGAGGTGATGGAGGAAGAAGAAATGGTAGCCGACGATATCGAGTGGGACAACCTAGAGAACGAGGATGCACTGACAGGTATCGGTTCGTCCTTGCAGGCGTCGAGACCCTTCTAGTTCCACAGAGGGAAGGGCATGTCTGGGGAGCCAACGGGGGTGGGCCATTCCGACGACGCCCCCAAGAACCGACAAAGGCAGGACGCACTGCCGGCCTACCCTAGGAGCCAATAGAGATGGACGGTTCCGCCATCGTGCTCCAGGAGCCAGCAGAGGCGGGCGGCTCCGCCGTCATGCCCCAAGAGCCAATGGGAGCGGGGCGCACTGCCAATGTGCCCTAGGAGCCGTCAGGGGCGAGCCCCTCTGCCTAGGAGCAGAGGGTAGGCTCGAAATGCCCTCGTACCGACGAGATGGAGCAGGGGTCGGGGGGTTCATCCCCCAAACGCATCTGCCGCCCAACGGCACCATGGTGAGCCATCGACTCCTCTATTTTTCCTGTTTTAATCGGATTTCATTGTAACTTATGTTTTTCGCCCCTTGCAGCGCTGGTAGGTATCATAATCCTTTGGTGTTGGCGCCGAAGAAGAGCATCGTCCTCCAATTGGGGCGGTGGCCGTCTACTGGCGTTGCGCCCAGATCAAGCAGGAGTGGCGCTAGTGTGGTCGTGTCGCTAGCCGGTCAGGCACTGTCCACGTTGATGCCGGTGCCCCCAGCGAGACAGGTGGATGCGGGCGCACAAGGGGTGCCCTCTGTGGTCATGGAGCAGCCGGTGAAGGCCGTGATACCGCTGCCGACGATGGGGCAGACGGGTTTACCGACCGCGCTCATGGTAACGACCATGGCGGGGGTGACGCAGCCGGTCATGACCCCACTGACGTAGGTGGAGGTGGTGGTGTCCATGATGGATGGGTCGCAGCCGGGCCGACCATAGCGTTGCCTAAGGTATCGGCACGACTCGTGCCATCGGCGGCCCAAGCAACAGCGCCTGACGTGGGTCGAATGGAGGGGGACGTGGCCGAGGGGTCCCCGCAAGTCATGGTGCTAGGAGAGAGGCTCGTGTCTGAATCGCTGATGCCTTCCGTCACCAGAGGGGGCATCCCGGCGGAGGTGTCACGGTGAGAGGGATCGGCGGCGCTTGGGACCGATAGGGAGTCATCCTTGACCCTGGCCTCAGCGGGCAGTGGCTCACTAGCACAGGGCGTGCCCCTGCTTTAGTGGATGGATCCGCAGGATCTGGCGTCGACGCCCTTGACGATGCCGCAGAGAGCATGGAGCGGGAGAGCCTCGACGTAGGGATCACGTCCGTGCTCGAGGCCCTAGATAATGCCATGGACGCATTGCGTGATGTCATTGTTCCCTCTGGCCATGTATTGCTCAGTCTTGCTTCTTACCAAGATGCCACAACGATCGAGCGGCTGTGCAAGGAGTGGGACGGGCTATCCCAACCCGTGGAGAGGCTCCGCTCAGAGCACGGCATGGCTCACGAGGAGCACGACTAGGCTTTCCAAGAGCATGACTAGGCCTGTCGAGAGTGCGACGATGCACAACAGAAGGTTGGCTCCCTCTAGACCAAGCTCGAAAGGGAGATGACCCAAAAGCTGAAGACCGAGAGCATTTCTGCTGGGCTGGCTGTGGATCTCGCCGAGGTGAAAAGAATCTTCAGGCGGAGAGTGACGAGCTCGATATCCTGAGCACTACCCTCGGAGTGGTCTACAACGACCTTGAAGTGGTGTAGTCAGAGGGGACCAGCTCGCTCGTGGCTCGTGTCGTTGAGATCACGGCTCGAGCGCGCCAGCTCGAGAGGAATGCCCTTCACACTGGCATCGATCAAACGTTTGCGATTGCTCGTTCCCATTATGGGGACAATATCATCCTGCAAGCAATGAGCCTCGGCTACATGCTTGGTTATGAAGACAACGAGCTAGAGGAGATGGAGACGATGGTGGCTCCCCTTTCGCAGGACATAGTACTCCCCCAGAGGGGTTAGTCAGTTAGGTGGATTCGCGCTGTAGAGCCATTATCTTGTAATGAACAAGTATTTCTTTGTCATTTTAAATCGTTCGTCCTTATTGGTAAAAGGAGTGTGATGCGAACTTGTGATGAACAAGTTTTTATTTCGAATGTAAAGCGAGTTGATGCGACCCGATCCCTTCCGACGTTGAGTCTGCTCAGCTCGAGCCGTGGGTGAAAAAACTTTGATCACGCCGGGGAGCAAAAAGCGCCATAGTCATCGGGGCGTAGGTCGTTTAGCGGTCCGCCCGGTTTTACTCAAAGTTAGTTTCCATGACTTTTACTTTTTAGGCCTTAACGTAGGGAGGGGTCGGATGTTAAGGGTGTTTCTGAGTAAAAGTATTCCCCTATCAGCCCCCGAGTGAGGCCTGACCCCTGGCCATTGCTGGGGTCGGGTGTCACTGAGAGCTAAGGAAACAATAACGAAATTGATAAGGGAAAGTGCTTTTTATTTCAGAAACATGATTTTACATAAGTACATCATCGACATGGAAAAAAGCTAAGGATAAAAGCAACGTAGCTGCTCAATGTTCCATGCGTTGGTGAAGACTTCGCCGTCAATGGTTTTGAGCTTGTAGGTGTCTGGTCGGAGCACCTCCGCGACCACATACGGCCCTTCCCATGGTGGAGATAACTTGTGGCGATCCTTGTTGCTCTGGACGAGGTGGAGTACCAAGTCTCCGACGTTGAAGGCCCGACCCCACACCCGACGGCTGTGGTACTAGCACAACGCTTGCTGGTGCTTAGCCGAGCAAAGGAGGGCTACGTCGCGTGCTTCATCGAGCTTGTCCATGGCATCTTCGAGGGACGCCTCAGCTCCTTGCTCATTGTACGCCCTGACCCTCGACGCTCTGTACTCAAGGTCGGCCGGGAGGATGGCCTCGGAGCCATAGACCATGAAGAAGGGAGTGCAGCCGGTGGCCCGGCTAGGGGTTGTCCTTAGACTCCAGAGCAGCGTGGGGAGTTTCGCGACCCATCGGCCGGCAAACTTGTTCAGCCGGTTGAAGATCCTAGGCTTGAGGCCTTGCAGGACCATACCATTCGCGCGCTTGACTTGCCCGTTCGTACAGGGGTGCCCCACGGCAGCCCAATCAACGCAGATGTGATGCTCTTTGGCGAACTGGAGGAACTTCTTCCCGGTGAACTACGTGCCGTTGTCCATGATGATGGAGTTCGGGACCCTAAAACGATGGATATTGTCGAGGAAAAACAACACAGCTTGCTCAGATTTGATCATGGAGATCAGACAAGCTTCTATCCATTTTGTGAACTTGTCTACGGCGACAAGAAGGTGCTTGTAGACCCTAGGAGCCTTCTTGATAGGTTCGACCATATCGAGCCCCCAGACCACGAATGACTAGGTGATGGGGATCGTCTGAAGCGCCTGGGCAGGCAGGTGGGTCTGTCGAGCATAGTACTGGCACCCTTTGCAGGTGCACATGACCTGCTCAGTGTCAGCTACCGCAGTCGGCCAGTAGAAGCCTTGTTGGAACGTATTTCCAACCAAGGTTCTTGGTGCAGCATGGTGCCCGCAAACCCCACCATGGATGTCATCCAGCAGCTGCTTCCCTTGTTCGATTGGGATACAGCGCTGCAGGATCCTAGTGTGGCTGCATTTGTAGAGCTCTTCCTTGATGACGGCAAATGACTTGGCATGGCGCGCAAGCCACCGAGCCTCCGTCTTGTCCACCGGTAACACCTCTTGGAGGAGGTAGTTGAGGTAGGGCGTCCTCTAGTCGGTAGGAGGGTCAGGCTCCGCCGCTAGGTCAACGTCAAGCTCCATCACTAGATCTTCATGGATCTCCATAGCCTCGAGGTCGGATGAGGCCAATGGAGGGCTGAGTCCTGAGCCTGGGGCGGGCAACGTGTTGCCGGCTCTAGCCCCCGAGCCCATGCCGGGGGGATCGAAAGGGGCCGACGGTCGCCCAGCCCCTAAGCCCTGGGCTGAGGGGTCAATCAAAGCTGTCGGTTGCCCAGCCCCTGGGTAAAAAACGAGTGGCTTGTTACCAGCCTGCCTTGGTCCTTCGTATTGGATCGAGGGTTTGTGCTAATTGCTGGAAAAGACACCATCCGAGACTGGCTCTTTGTTGGACGCCATCTTTGCTAGCTCATTGGCTGCGTCGTTGAGCCATCGAGGGATATGGTTGAGCTCGAGGCTATCAAACTTGTCCTCTTGCTTGCGGAACCCTGGCAGTACACGACCATCTTAGGATTGTGGCAGCTTGATTCCTTCATGACCTGGTCGATGACTAGCTGGGAGTCACCTTAGACGTCGAGTCATCAGATGCCCAACTCTATCGCGATACGTAGGCCATTGACGAGAGCCTCGTACTTAGCCATGTTGTTTGAGGCGGGGAAGTGGAGGCGGACCATGTACCTCATGCGCACCCCGAGGGGCGAGATGAAAACTAGCCCTACGCCGGCACCCTTCTTCATCAATGAACCATCGAAGTACATGGTCTAGTACTCCTGATCAATGGCTGCCGGCAGCATTTGGATCTCGGTCCATTCCGCCATGAAGTCGGCTAGCGTCTAGGACTTGATGGCGGCCTGTGGGACATACGAGATGCCTTGAGCCATTAACTCGAGACCCCACTTGGCGATTCTTCCCGTTGCATCCCGATTTTGGACGACCACGCTGAGAGGAAATGACGTCACCACCATCACAGGGTGTGACTTTGTTGACACCAAAATGTGGTAAGAAAGGAGGGATCTCGACTAATGGCATCACAGTTGGCCAAATGTGCATTTTTATTCAGTGGAGCTGTCCGAGTGCACATGGATATATTTCGAAGACTTCGGACCAATCAAGATAAAGATAGAGGGTGACAAGTTCAATTGGAAGAAGCTAGCCGGAATATATATTATTTAATTATTAATCAAGTCATGCATTAGAGGAAGCATCTCCAAACACACGGTTATCATTGGTCTGCATGTTGCTTGTATATACGTACACTTGAAGGAGTCAAGAGAAAGAAGAAACATGCATGCGCATGTGTTCAACAGACTTGGAAGGCCAGACACGTTCTTGTTTATTCTAGATTTGGAAAAGATTGTAAAAGGCCATGGCATCAGCAGTGTTGGCCTGGGCATGATGAAGCCTATTTGTGTACGGATACAGGAGTATGCCGAGGAGGAAAGTTTTGTTGCAGCATGATATGTTGATAACATTTGGCCAGGCTATATGAGGAAAATCTTTGGGTGGAGACATGAAGCTTCTTGATTAAAGAAAGAGTCCATGCATGAAGGAAATAATACAACTCCTGGTTGCCGACGTAGTGAAGATGCAAGTCAATAAAGATGCATCCAAGCAAATGCACACGTACATGTTACCAGGCCACTGTGGAGAAGATTTCTAAGATCGGCCGATCAAGGAAAGGGAAGTCATGTTTGCATAGGACTCTGGAGAGTACATTGCTTGCATGGTCGATCGAATGGAGATTAATTAGGAATATTTTATTCCATTTTTGCTTAATGAGCAAGGACACGCACGTATCTTATTTGTCGGCAAGGATTCCACGTGAAGGAAGTTAAACGTCTGTGTATCTTAATATTTCTTTTTGTTATCTAGTCGTGTTCGTTTAGGACTCTTATTAGCCTAGGGTATAAATATAAACCCCTGACTATTGTAACAGATAGACAGATCCAAATCAATCAATACCAATTACATTTTTTGGCTTTACGCCAACCCTTAGGAGTAGGAGTACTACAGATTACGGTGAGTTCTTCAACAAGCAAGGCTGCATCGGTTCGGCCAACCTCCGGCTTATCTGTAAATACCGTCATGGCTTATACTTCTATTCATAAGGCTACATCGGTCTGGCCGACCTCTTGCGAGCTCTAGCATAAGCTAGTTATCGATCCATATCTAGTTCAAGTACGGCTGCATCAGTTAAGTTCGACCTCCACAGCTCGAATTAGATTAAGGTCTAGTTATTGGCTCTACCTAAGGGTGGCATCCTTTGGGTAGATTCATTAAGTTATCGATCTTGCTGTTGTTCTTATTGTCATTAGTTCCAGCAATATCAACCTGCCCGATCGAGATCGATCTAGATCGGCCTCACATCTTTTTAGTCCATCGTTTATTTTGTTATATTGCGACGGTTCTTACTTTAAATGATGGATTAAATTTCATCGGCTATTCTACTTCGATCTTAATCATGCATAGTATGCGGTTAAGTCATGTCTGATCTTGAGAAGGTTTACTAGCTAGTTGAATCTGGTCTATAGCTCGCTATTATGGATGTAACGATCCAGTCGATCCCCACTGTTAGTACTTTAGATCAGAGGATGCTATTTGGTAGATTTACTTTCAACCAGGCATGACCCTGGCTGTTTGTTATGCCTGCATCGGCTAAATAGCCGATCGCCTGCACTTTAACGCTTATAGTGTGTCTTCATGATTCTGTTAAATGTGAATACATCTGTTTATTTTAAAGGTTTGATTTGTTGTCTTTATCATGGCTGTCATCGATCTGGTCAAACCCCACTGTTAAGGACAACATGTTAGGTCTGATGAATTTATAGATCTGTCAATGTTAAATAGTCGATTGTTTACATGCTGTAATCCCTTTTCTACCTAAATCGGTTATTTCAGCCGATTCGCCTGTGCTTTCACACATGTAACATGTCTTTCAGAAACATGTCAATATATAGATGGTTTTATGGATTCTTTAGCTTTAGTTTGTTGTTATCATCATAGCTGCATCGATCCGGTCGAACCTCACTATTGATGGTAACAGATTAGATTCAGAGTATTTGTAGATTCATTTGTACTAGACAGTTGATTTGTTCGCATGTTACAGTATTTCTCGTTGAACTTATCGGCTCAATGCTTTACACTGGTTATACTTATCTAGCTGATGATGCTACTTATATCTGGGTGCATTGTATTTATTACCGTAAAATCAATCACGTCCCACGAGCTTCGCAGTCCTTAACAGCCGATTTCTTCGCGTATCGGCTATTTAGCCAATTTTCCCGTCTGGCTACTCCCAAAGCAGCACACTTGGAACTGTGTAGGCAAAACCAACATGTTCCACCTTAAATTACTGATAAACTTTTTCTCCTTGTCAATTGCAGGTCAAATTGACTGGCACGCCTTCAGGAATTCGTAGGGTCGACTGGTCCTGTGTTGAAGTCAAGCGGATCTCCAGCCTTGCTCCATCAAGCAGATCCTTCCGGCTTGTTGCGTGTTGACATGTTTTTATGCTGACAGACTTGAAGTAGTGGTGCCACTTCCGTTTGGTGATGAGGATGGCATAGAGGAGCTTTTGGATCTAGGGGTAGCGGGTCTTGGAGTCGGACAAGACCTCGCTGATGAAGTATATAGGGCGCTGTACTTTGAGGACGTGTCCCTCTTCTTCCTGCTCCACTACCAGCACGGAGCTGACCACTTGCACGGTGGCCACAACGTAGAGCAGGAGTGGCTCCCCGACGATCAAGGGAACCAGGATTGGGGCCTTTGTTAGGAGCTCCTTGAGCATGTCAAGCGCCTCCTGGAACTCGGGCGTCCACTTGAAGCGGTCAGCTTTCTTCAGGAGCCGATAATGGGGGAGGCCTCATTCGCTGAGGTGTGAGATAAAGCGGTTGAGTGCGGCGAGGCACCCTATGATTTGTTGTACACCCTTTATATTCTGTATCGGGCCCATACTTGTGATGGCCGAGATTTTTTCCAGGTTGGCTTCGATGCCACGCTCGAAAATGATGAATCCAGGCAACATACCCCTGGGAACCCCGAAGATGCATTTTTCAGGGTTGAGTTTGATGTCATTTGCTCGGAGCTTCGCAAAGGTTAGCTCAAGATCGGTCACAAGCTCATCGGTGCGTTTGGATTTGACTACGATGTCATCCACGTAAGCCTCAATAGTCTGCCCGATGAGGTCACCGAAACACTTGAGCATGCAACGCTGATACGTAGCCCAAACATTTTTCAGACCAAACGACATTGTGACGTAGCTGTATGATCCGAAGGGGGCGATGAAAGAAGTCATGAGCTAGTTGGACTCCTTCATCATGATCTAATGGTACCCGGAGTACGCATCAAGGAAGTAGAGGGTTTCGCACCCTTAGGTCGAGTCGACTACTTGATCTATGCGCGGCAAAGAAAACGGATCCTTTGGGCACGCTTTGTTGAGACCCGTGTAATCAACACATATTCTCCATTTTCCACTCTTTTTTCTTACAAGAACGGGATTGGCTAACCACTCAGGATGATACACATCCTTGATGAATCCGGCCGCCAAAAGCTTTGCTATCTCCTCACCGATGGCCCTATGCTTTTCTTCGTTAGAGCGACACAGGCACTGCTTCACTGGCCTAGAGCTCGACCTGATCTTCAAGGTGTGCTTGGCGACTTCTCTCAGAATGCCCAGCATGTTCGAGGGTTTCCACACAAAGATATCTCTGTTGGCGTGGAGGAAGTCGACGAGCGTGCTTTCCTATTTGGAGGAAAGTGTGGTGTCGATCCGAAGCACCTTGCCATCAGGGCTACTGGGGGTCCACGGGGATCTCCTTGATGCCTTCAGTGGTCCTTGACCCTACCGACCGCTTGGAGTCTGGTGGCCCCTCAGCAGTCTTCTCCTAGATGGCCGTGAGCTCAGTGGAGGCGACTACTGCCGCAGCGTGCTCATAGCACTCCACCTCGCACTCATAAGCACACTGGAAGGAAGTGCCGACGGTGATGACCCCTTGTGGACCCGACATCTTCAGCTTCAGGTAGGTGTAGTTGGGAACGACCATGAACTTTGCGTAACAAGGTTGCCTGAGGATGGAGTGGTAGGTCCTGTGGAACCCGACCACTTTGAATGTAAGGGTTTCTGTCCTGTAGTTGGTCGGACTCCCAAAGGTGATAGGCAGATCGATCTGCCTGAGCAGCATGGCCTGCTTTCTAGGCACGATGCCATAGAAAGGCGCCCCGGTCGATGCCCTTGGTGTCGAGCATCTCGGTGTACATGATGTTGAGACCGCTACCGCCATCCATCAGCACCTTGGTAAGTCGCTTCGTGCCAACGATCGGGTCAACGACGAGCGGGTACCTCCCCATTTGAGGGATGCTGTCAGGTTGGTTGGTCCGATCGAAGGTGATGGTGGACTCCGACCACCGGAGCAAGGTGGGTGCGGTGGGCTCGATCGTGCAGACCTCGCGGCGCGCCAGCTTCTGCCAGTGCTTGGAGTCGTAAGTCGTCGATCCCCCGAAGATCATGAGGCAACCATCAGGGGTCGGGAAGCCGTCATCCTTCCCGTCGGCGTCATCTGCCGTTGGCTTGGGGTCTCTTCTCGGCTCCCCTTTGTTGGCGCCATCGGACAAGAACCGCTTCATGAGAGTGTAGTCCTTGTATAGATGCTTGATGGGGAAGGCATGGTTAGGGCACGGTCCTTCAAGTAGCTTCTCAAAGTGGTTGGGGACGCCCTCGGTGGGCTTACGACCCCCTTTATGGTCAGCAGTGGCCACAAGTGAGCTCTTGTGCCACTGCTTGTTCTTCTTCTTGTGGGGATAGTTGGAAGCGCCTTCACCGGTGTTGTCGTCCCACTTGGCCTTGCCCTTGGAACAGTCAAAGCTAGCTCCAACCGCCACCTTGCTTGAGGCGTGGCTAGTGGCGATGTCGAGGAGCTCCTTGGTGGTCCTCAGACCCTTGCGGCCCAACTTGTGGACCAAGGACTCGCAGGTGGTCCCAGACAAGAAGGCTCTGATGACATCAACATTGGCGATGTCGGGCAGCTCGTTGCATTGTCGGGAGAAGCGCCGAATGTACTCGTGAAGAGTTTCTCTAGACTTCTGCTGAAAGTTTTTGAGGTCCTATGGGTTTCTAGGGCGTGTGTAGGTGCCCTAAAAGTTGCCCACGAAGATCTCCTTAAGGTCCGCCCAACTATGGATGCGGTTGGGCGAAAGGTGCTCCAGCCATGTTCGTGCCAAATCGGCGAGGAACAAGGGGAGATTACGGATAATGAAGCTGTCACTATCCACACCATCGGCATGGCAGGCAAGCCGATAGTCCTCGAGCCATAGCCCAAGGTTTCTTTCCTCAGAATACTTCAGGACATTGGTTGGTGGCCGGTATCGTGGCAGGAAGGGCGCATTGAGGATGTGCCGGCCAAAGGCATGAGGCCCCGGTGAGGGCGGTAGCCACGGCTGTCCCCCCTCTCTCTCGCCGCCATGGGTACGCCTGTGAGCATTCAAGGTGTCCCTGGCGTTGCCATTGTGGCCGAGGCGCTCGCACACCGGGACCGTAACCCACTTCCTGTCGTCGTGCACTGCCTGGTGGACGGAGACGTCCTTGCCGTGCCGCCCTGAGGGTGTGTGGCGGCCGACGTCAAGCTCACGTCATCGGGACAATGAGCTCTCTGCTTGTTGCACCGCGGCACGCTCGATTAATGTGCGGATCTCTCGGTGAGTACGATGGTCCTCGGGCGTCGCGGGCTCAGGGAGCCCTTGAAGCAAGGCTATTGCGGCCGCTATGTTCTGGCTCACCCGAGCAAAGCGCGGGAGGCCCCCGTCGTCCTCGATGATCCTTTGGTTCACCTCACGGGCCCTAACACGCGCGCGTCCCCTGTCTCCCCGTCATGCAATCTCTTGCTCGAGCTCTACGCGTTCTTGCTCGAGCTCGAGCCGTACCACCTCGAGCTCCTAGAGCCATGCTTGCAGCTGTTCCTCCTGCAAGTGCGGGAAAGCCCCCGCGCCTTTATCTTCATCATTGTTGCACAGCAGGTCAGGCTCTCCCTCATGGACGCTCTCATCGCATCCCTCAAGGGTCTCCGCCATGAAGCATTCCCGCGAGGGGTGATGGCTTCTGCTACCGGTGTCGGAGTCAGAGTCAGAGAAGGATTCTGAGTCCCCCGCAAGAAGGTCATGGAGTGATTCCGTGATATACTATGTCGTCCCTATGAACCCATCATTCATAGGGGATGGGTGGGCGTGCTATGCCATAAATGGCCAGCGGTCCATGCAGCATTGTGCAGGCCGAATGGGAAAGCCATCGTGGCACCTTGGGTGAGTTGTTCCGGGGTGAGTGGCGCCCCTCCCGCGAGCTACGTCATGACGTTGGCGAAGGAGAAGGCGAGACAGCGCTTGTCCTCCCAGGATGGTCGAGGTCCTAGGAAGGTGGCGAGCTAGCGCTCAAGCCTCTGGTAGTCGAAGTCAAGGAGCTGGTCGCTCTTGGGGTCACAAGCCTCCGGTGCGTGCAGCCACCGCTCCTCGAATGCCTCATCGATCGCGTCGAGGCTGGGTGGTGGTGGGAGCCTGTGCCAGGTCTCCCTCCATCATGATGGTGAAGTCTAGGCTCCCGAAGCGCACGTGCGCGCCTAGGACCCAGCTAATGCCGTGGTTGGCCATCCGAAGCCTGATGAAGATGTCGAGAAGCGCAAAAGGACTCTACCTGGCGCGCCAACTATCGGTGTTTCGAGTCACCAACTAGTAAATTTCTAGATTGCGCGTCTGGCTCGGATGGTGTACTTAGAGGACACGAGGTTTATACTGGTTCGGACAAAAAGTCCCCATATCTAGTTCATCGTTGCTGCTCGTGTTACTAGCACTGAAGGTTTATAGTAGGGGTTACAAACGGACGAGAGAGGGACAGGGTCCCAAGTCTCTAGTGTGTGCGTGTGTCGCTAAGGCGTGTTGGGGTGTGTGTTCAGATGTCTAAAGCCGTGTAGAGTCATGCCCTTCATGGGGCATCCTACCTCCCCTTTTATAGGCCAAGGGGAGGTACAGGTTTACAGGGAGAAAGATGAAGAGAAGTCAAAGGTCTTTTGGGTCACACGGGTCCATCGGTCTGGTAGATGTCAACAGGGACAGCTCCACGCTGGGCTCCCGTTCACCGCTAGTGCCATGCCCTGGCGTCATCAGCTGGTCGTGGCATCCCATCTCGTCCTGGCGGATGACGTGGTGAACCGACGCGCCGGTCAGTAGCTGTACGGGGAGTAGGCAGCGCAGTGACCACACATCCGTCACGGTTGGCGATGTGAATTCCCGGGAGTGGCCTGTCGTGGCCAGGGGTCATGTTGAGGCGTGCCTGCTCCTGCTGGTGTGTCAGAAGTTTGACCTTGGGGTTGTACCTTCTGACCTGGAGTGGTTGGCGGTGGTATGGGCTTTCGTCGGGCGCCGCGCCTGAGGGGTCGGGCGCGGCGGAGTCCCCGACTCAGAGGTCGGGCAAGGCAGAACCCGCCCCCAACGGTCGGGCGAGGTGGAGCCCATACCCCAGCTGTCGGGCGAGGCAGAGCCCGGGCCCCAGGGGTCGGCCGAGGCGGGACCCACCCCTCAGCGGTCGGTCGAGGCGAGGCCCGCGCCCTAGGGGTCGGCCGAGGCGAGGCCCGCCCTTCAGTGATCGGGCGAGGCGGAGCCCGCGTGCCTAGGAGTCGATTGGAGTCGTAGTCGCGCACTTGATTGCTCGGATGAATCAGTGTTGATGACCGTCAGCTCCTCCTCTTCGGGTACTCTAGTATTGGTCCCCGACACATAACTTTTACTACGCTTCTACATATGTACATTATATCTAAATACATAGTAAACATGTTGGTTTTCCGTCCATGGGAGTCGTGGTGCCGTGTCCATCCTTGTTTCTTTTTTCTTTCCTTTTTCTGCACGTATGTTATTTTTCACAATCAAATTCCCTTTTCTTTGCGTCTTTTTTTTGTCCACGTTATATTTTCCTGAAGAATCGAACGATGGGAGTGAAGAATTACGGAAGTAGCCGACTTAATAAGAAGTTTAAGAGTTGGATTTGACTTGCAGTCAATGAAAAGAAAATAGATTCCTACGTGGACTCACAGACTAAAAAAAGGAAAGCAGCGTACATGTCTGAACTAAAATAGCACCGCAGACAAATCAAAACTACATTAATAATTTAGTTGTAGAAATCTCTGTTTTTTTAGAAAAGAATCTGTAGCTCAAATGGTTCATAATATTATATTTATTATTTGTTATTCAGAAAAAACAAAAAAACCAAAAGAGACGACGTGCGTAACCAAAGATAATGACCCATTAATAACCAATCTAATTTCCCATTAATCCAGGAAGGTCCGTCCGTTGTTCGGCATCATCCTCACATGTTAGTTTTCTATTTTCCTTTTTTCGTATCAAACAAAATCTTTTTGTCGTAACAAACAAAATCACGCGTTCAGATTTTTATTATTTTCCTTTTTCATGGTATAGGAGGAATCTTAGTTTAGGAGGAGTCTTACATCTTACATGTAAGATCACAGATGATGGAGGACTTATATAGCACGATTTTTAGATCGAACGGTTATTACCCCTCAAAAAAACTCGCTCTTTTACAGTGTGACGATGATCTGTTATATTATTTTGTAACAAAAAAGTTAAAATTACTCTCTCCAAATTGAGGCAATGTCTAAATAACCCCCCAAAAAACTGAAAATTAAAATATGATAACTTAAAAAATTGAAAATTTTGAGTTAAAAAATTAGAGAACTTAAAACAAATATTTAGTCCTCTAAACAATCTCGAATAAAAAAGTTATCAACTACAAAGTTGTAGATCTTAGTGCGAACTATTACTTTCGTATATACTATGTCAATATCAGAAGTCATTAAAATATGATAACTTAGTATGAATATTTGAGCCTCTAATTAAAACAAAAAAAAGTTATCAACTACAAAGTTGTCGATCATGTTGAGCTCTACAACTTTAAAATAAAGTTTGTATTAAAACATCATGCTTTTCTATATATGAAAGAAAGATGGACACCAATGACAGGTTTGCCCCATTGCCCCATTAGCAAAACTAACCACCCAAGAAACCATTTTAAAATGGTTAAGGGGGTGTTTTGTCTGATTTTAAAAGTTAAGGTGTGTATGTTGTTCGGTATTGTAGTTCGAGAGAGTCTTTCAAATTCAGCGACTACTTTAAGTGGTGAATCAGACTTTACTCTTTATTGTAAGCAGATGATTGTTTGTGTACCAATTTAGCCTGGGGCCTTTACACATTATTAGTGGTAATTTCAAATCTACAATAACATCACATACATACATGTATATAGTCACATACACTCTATCCCGATGAACAGCTCCAAACGGCTAGTCCGATAGATCTCGATATTGATGATTTATCGTAGTGTTTGATTATCTTGTTTTCTTCTCTAAAGACATGAGGCAAGAGGCATGCACCACAGTCATCCAAAGTCTAGCATTGACTAAGACCAGGCGACTTTCCGGTCAAAAGACACCGAATGGAACCACTACGGCTACGATGGATAGTGGAAAGTGGAAACGCGTCTCTTTTGTGGATGGAAGCTACGTACTCCAGTGATTCCAAATTAAAAGTTGTATTCCTGGTAGACTGGAAAGACAAACAATATGGAAGACTTCCATTGCAAGTGAGTGAGGAATTTAATAAGACAGCCACTGAAACCACAAGGCTTGTTGGTGCACACGAATTTATACAAAGCTAAGCTATAAAAAGAGAGGGAATGTACAAGGAATTCCAGCAGAAGTGCAGGTGGGGAGTAATTAAAGCTCCTAATGACGACTCAACGTTGACGAGGAGTAATTAGTACATGACTGATGCACTCGAGTCTCAAACTCTCAACCAGTTCTCATCAGTCGATCACTAACTTCATGCAGATAATGGCGCGGCTGCCACACAACCTCCGGCATCCCAGCCTAAGCCTACGCCTCCTCCTATCCCCACTCCTCGTCGTGACGGCCGTCTCTGTGGGGACCTCGCCGGATAGTGACTTGTACGCTCTCTCCAAGCTTAAGTCCGCCCTACTCTCTGGCAGCGCCCGCAATAGTCCTTTGCTTGCCGACTGGGACATCGAGACGTCGGTGTCAGGCGGCGTGTCTTCCCCGACGAGCCACTGCAACTTCTCCGAGATCACCTGCGACACCTCCAACCACGTAGTCGCCATCAACATCACCGGCATCCCTCTCCACCACGGAGTTCTTCCAAGGGAGATCTCACTGCTAGATGCTCTCTCCAACCTCACCATCGCCTCGTGCTCCTTGTCAGGAGTTATACCCTCATCACTCGCCTCGATGCCTCTCCTTCGTCACCTCAAACTCTCCATCAACAACTGCTGGTTCTTTAGTATCACCAAGGTGTAGATCAGAGGGTGATTACTAGTTAAACAGCAAGAATAACCTTGGATGGACAAACTGAGAGAGAGAGAGAGGGAGGTAGTAGAAGTTGCTGACCGTCGGTGGGCTTGAGGAGGAGGAGCTGTCCATGGCGACGGTGGAAGATGAGTGGCGGTGAAGAGGTCGTAGTGCAGAGCGGTGGCGTCCTGGCGGCGACGAGGGCGGTGGACTTCCCGTCGCTGTCAGCGCTGCCCTCTCAATCGGACTAGGGTTAGGATGTAGTGGGGAGTTGGCGGCTGCGGTCAACCTCGTGTCCTGAGCCCCGGCCCCCATCTTCCTTTTATAACGCTGCGCGATGGGGACCCAGCAACCACGGGTTGGTTTGTGCGCCCCCGATCAGGGCACAAGATCAGGACCCAGCCCCGGTCGTTGGACCAGGCTGGCTGAGATCAATCCTAAGAATCCCCCCTCGATCTCACCTTATTTCTTGAACTTTAGACTTAAACTTAATACTTAACTTGGTACCCATTTCGTTATAGATTAGTGTATAGAGCGTGCCTCGTCATGACAGTTAGTACTGTCAGATTAACAGCTACAATACACATTTCTATTTTGAAACAGATCTTTAACTTATTCTAGGCCCTTAGTATCCAGAAATCATAGGCTTTCCCGTAAACCCATGTCGACTGTGTGTTCTCTGAACGCACTGGATGGTAAGCCTTTGATAAGCGGATACGCAAGTACTTGCTCGGTACTTATAAGCTCAAATACTTTCAAAATGATTCTAGATTTTCTCCTTTACAACATATAACTTAATGTCAATGTGTTTGGTAACACACTTGACCTGTTGTCATAGGAGTGAATTACTTTAAATGGTTATTGCTGTTATCTATCATTGTTAATTCCGGGTACAAATTCCTTTAACCACTTTTGTCTGTCCCCGAAACCTCATAACAAGCTATACTATAGGTATGCATCATTGATGATACCACAACTATTTCTTTGAGCTTTTCCATAATAAAACTCCAACTGCGAGTGTTAGTAACTACTGTGGATTTCTTTACACATCTCGCCGAAGTTTAACATTTATACCCACAACTATTTGAGAGTACTTGTTCTTCCTTACTCAGCATGAGGCCTTTAATACTTTGCAAAACTACAAGACATTCTTAATTCTATTCCAGTGATCTATATCTGGACTAGACTTTTGTCAAAACATCCCGGATACGTGAACTATATCAGGATAAGTTCTTACTTGTGCACTCATAAAGCTTCCAACAGCTGAAGCATATGGAACCATGTTCATTTGATTGATCTCATATTGGTTCCTAGAACACTCAAAGTTCCCAAATCTATTACCCTTGACTATAGGAGCAGGCATAAATTTACTCGCATGCATACTTTATTTCTTTAGAATCTCTTCTAAGTATGCCTTTGCGATAGTCCTAATACCCCTTTTTCTTCTATCTCGGTGAATTTCAATTGCTAGAATGAATGATGCTTCACCAAGATCATTCATATTGAAACTTGGAGACAAGAACTTCTCCAATAGCAGGTTAACATCACTACTAGCAAGTAGGATGTCATCTATACACAGGATGCGGAAAATGAATTTTCCATTATTGAACTTTGCATAAACGCTATTATATTTCTCATTCTCTTTAAACCCAAACTTTCTTATTGTTTGATCAACTTTAAATACTACTGTCTATAGACTTGTTTTAATCCATAAATGCATTTCTGCAGGCGGCATCCCATACGTTCTTTTTCTTCCATGACAAAAACTTTGGGTTGTGCCATGTAAATGTTTTCATACAAATCCCCATTGCAGAATGTCGTCTTTACATCCATCTAATGTAACTCTAAATCATAATGTGCCACTAACGCCATTATGATTCCAAAGGAATCCTTGCATGAGACTGGAGAAAAAAAACTCTCATTGTAATCTATTCCTTCTCTTTGCGTAAAGCCTTTTGCTACAAGTTGAGCTTTATATCTTTTCATATTCCATTTGGAGTCACATTTTGTCTCGTAGACCCATTTATAGCCTACTATTTTAGCTCCATTAGGAATATCTTCTAAGTCCCAAACACCGTTGGTATTCATCGATTTTATTTCATCTTCCATAGCTTCTTAACATTTAGACGAGTGAACGCTTCTTATGGCTTCTTCAAATGAGGTGGAATCACCCTCCATTTGAATTTCTTCACTAACATAGACTTCATAGTCATAAAAAATAGGTGGTTTTCTAATTCTTTGAGACCTTCCGAGGACTTAGCTACTGGCACTTCTTTCATATGGGGTTGTTGTTGCTCTTCATTGCCAAGTGTCAATTGATTCTATAGGCTCCTGTATAACAAGATCCTTGTTTATATTATTCATGTTCTTTGAAGAGCTAACAATAGGTGTTGTATAAGTCATATAGCATCAACAGGTATTGAGAAATTTGTTGCTCTTAAATCACTGGAGTGGGCGTGCAGTCCCACTTCTCTTGAAGTCTTAAGTCTCTACATACCATGCTCCCCAAATTATCCCATCTTCTGTAAAGATAGTGTTTCTACAAATTTCTTATTTGGGTTTAATCTGTTAAAACCTCATATGGCGCTTTAAGCACCGCCTTAATATCTTTGAGGCTCGTCCGGTATGAATTCTGGCTGACTACGCTATCTTCCTATCGGAACTATAAAAGGACTAGGAACTTAGCTATTTCTCTGCTTAGGAGTATCGTTATTATGACCGTTGTACTCCTCCGACGGTCACATTCATCTTAATTGATTTTATCTCACTCTTAATGCAGAGTGCTTTTCTTAATTGATCTTTATCTTATCTTTCTTAATTGATTTTTATCTCACTCTTAGTGGTGAGTATCTTTCTTAATTGATCTTTATCTAATCTTTCTTAATTGATCTTTATCTCACTCTTAATGGAGAGTATCTTTCTTAATTGATCTTTATCTTATGTTTCTTAATTGATCTTTATCTCACTCTTAATTGATCTCACAATTCTCCCTCTTAAAATATGGCATAAACTTTATTGCCATAATTTCAAAAGCCATTCAGAACTCCTGTGAACGAGAAGACACTTATGACTTACTTCATTCACATAAGTATGCAAACAAAATTATTTCTTAATTCGTATGGGAGTACACTTTCCTCATTCCACTTTAAGAACTCAACAAAGTCCTTTATTAGCAGTACTTCTGCAAGTCATGCTTGCATATTTTTCTTATTTTTTGGTTCGTTTGCAACTTCCTTTCGTCCTTAAACTCATTTTATGTCAAAATGATACTACAAGGAAGGATTTGAATTGTTATTCCAATAATTCATTTTTTAATTGATGTGCTTAGCTCAGTTGATAGATTCAACATGTCAAGCCTTAATCTTTTCCTTTCCTTTTGATCCATGTCTAATGACTCCATCTTAGTGGCCATATTATACATTCAAAGATGTGCATTCCACCATTACTAGATTACTCCGCAATGAGCTACTCAATTATAGTGCCCGCATATGTTTGTAAAGAGTCAGTTAACCGACTCTCCACCTTCTTAAGATTTAGCATTGGTGTGATTTTGGAATTGCCCCCCTTATGGCCCTCAACCCATTGAGTGCTTAATGATCATGACACAACAGAAATGCACAGTCAATACTAGGATAGCATAAGAGCTACCCCAAACTTCTCTCACTGTGCAGGATAAAAAAAAAAACATGAGTCATCACAAACTTCTCCCACTATACAGGATTTGAATAGCAAGAGTACTATGCCAAAACTCCTCTCGCCATGCAGGATAATTCCCTATAAGGGACATAAATACCAGAATTTGCTCTCAGGACATAGGAAGTGTTTGAACATTCAATATATCAAATTCAGAAATAAATCCAAATACTTTGTAACACACATGCTTAATCCAACGTTGGTCAAACTAGACATGCATCTTACTTATTGCATCTTTTAGCATAATGATGGAGAATATTACTATTTATAGTAACAAAAACTTGGTCTTTACGACTAAAAAATTCACTTGTACCTCATTTTTTCATTAAATCTAATATTCTTCTACATGGATTCCACATCACCGTTGGGCAGAAATGGAATTAATGCATGGAAAAACTCATGAATAAACTTATATTATTATTATCATCAACGTTGGACAGAAAAATAACAATATCATAATTAACTTGAAAACATATAACTACTCTTCAAAATTAAATTCTTCTGTTGGTTCGAATTTAATTAGAAGATAATCAACATCATTGCAGCGAAAACATGAGAATAAAATACATTCTACTAGTTTAGGAGCATTTTTTTGTCCTTATCTACTCTCTGAAAAATTGATCACGTTGATGCAAAATTTATCAGAAATTTAAACTTCAAACTTAAACTCATAAATGAAATTATAATATTGTTATCATCAACGTTGGTCAGAAAAATAACAATACCATAATTTAACTTAAATAAATATGACTACTCCTCTAACTAAATTTTTCAATTGGTTTCAATTTAATTAGAAGGTCATAAACATCATCTTTGTAGCGGAAACACGAAAATTATACTTAAAAAATATTATTCAGAAGCATCTTTACGTACTTAACTACTCTCTAAATAAATTCTCCAGTTGGTTCAAATTTGTGCAAAGATTGATCATCAAACTTCACAAACTTCAGCAGAAATTGCTTCTGGAAAATAATAAAACTAAACCAAAAATTTCTTCTCTTTCGGCCCGTCAGCGAACGAGCGGCCTGCGGCCCATCTCGCGTTCGCGCGCCCACACGCCGGCCCATGGCCCAATGCACGCTGTCGCGCTTCCCCCCACCCAGGCCGCAACCTGGGCCTGGGCCGAGAAAGAACTCTCCCCCTGGGCCAAAACCAGCATAGGCAACTCTTAGCCGTCCATCAGCATCCGACGGCCGGGCATCATTCTCGCGGGAACCAAACCGCTTCCGGCCTCCCGCCCCAAACCCTAAATCACACTCTCTCCCTTCCCTTCTCTCTCTCACGCCGCACAGCAGCCGCGGTGGCCGTCGATGCTGGTGAGGGGATAGTGCCGTCGGAGCTTGTCCTGGTCAGCTCCCCGCCTCCCCCTCCTCTTTCCTTTCTCTTCCCTTTTCGCTTTTCACTCTCTCGCGTGCGGAACCCGAAGACGACAGAGCAGCGGCAGCGACCACGTGTGGCGGCTAGAGGAAGGTGCAGCGCTGCCGCATGCCCCCTCGCCAGTGCGCGTGCTCCCCCGGAGGGTGAGCGCGCTGTCATCGAGCAGTTGTGCAGCAGGGCTCTTAGCTTCCCAAGCTCACACGCCAGCGGGCAACGTCTGTCTTAGGGTTAGGGTTAGGGTTTCTTCTAAATCGAAACTCGTTTCATCTCCTTCTTTATTCTTCTGCCCCGATCTAGATCTACACACTAGGGTTAGGATTCGATACCATTGCTAGTTCTTTAGTATCACCTAGGTGTAGATCAGAGGGTGATTACTAGTTAAACAGCAAGAATAACCTTGGATGGACAAACTAAGAGAGAGAGGGAGGTAGTAGAAGTTGTTGATTGTCAGTGGGTGAAAGGACCAAGGATGCCACCTAGAGGGGGGTGAATAGGTGTTTCTAAAATTTAACCCTTTAAAATGTGGAAATAATTAGTGTTGGAGTTTCCAATTACTTGAAAAGCCCAAATCAGAGAAATAAACCCCTCACGAGTTAGCTAATAATGAATACAAGGTATACAGAATAAGTCTAGAAGATACAACCCTGCAACAAATAAGTTAGACCAACAGGTATACAAATTCAGCGCAGTGACCAAATACCGGACACGTCTGGTATTCACGGGTTTGCTCGGCCAGCTCTCAACTTGCTCCGATTGATCTCTCTTTTCAAACCAAGGTACAGACCACTATTGGTAATCTGTAGATAAGCTCAAACAACACACAAAGATCACAAATACCAAATGTAGAGAGAGATTGATACACGGTATTTGTTTTACCGAAGTTCAGACTCCGTCGAGTCCTACTCTCCATTGAGGGGGCTGCGAGCGACCCAGCGAAGGTCAGCTCTAGAGGACCACAAAGGCCACTCTAGCTAGAGTCTTTTCCAACTCCTTTTTCTCCTTCGACTAGTTGATTCCTTCCCTTGCGGCGATGGAATCGAACCGTTATAAACTTCCCGAGGCACACCACAATCTCTTGGGTGCTCTCCGACGACGCCTAGTCGTCTAGGACCGAAGAGTCCAAGAGTAACAAATGCAAATCATAAGATCGACAAATATGAACAAGTGCTCAAGGGTGGCTTGCTCTCAATTTTGAATCTCACTCAACCCACAAGATGGATTTTGCAAGTTTGAATCAATCACTCACTAAGAGAGGGTTGGAGAGTGTTCTCAAGGCTCAAAAACGTGTGAGAATGTCAGCAGAATCAGCAGCCTCCAAAAGTGGAGGCTAAGGGGTATTTATAGCCCCTTTGAAAAACTAGCCGATATGTAGCCGTTGGGCAACACCGAACATGTCCGGTATCAATATTGGACACGTCCGGTATTTGCTGTACAGCCCCAACGGCTACTATGTCAGTGAAGCGCGAGGCATCAGAACTCCCGACGATTGCCAGAACTCTCGACCATCGCAACTCCTAACTCACGTCAGAACTCCCGACGAACCAACCCGAGAACACCAAGAATTTTATCATGGCTGGGCAAATACCGAACACGTTTGGTATTGCTAGACCAGTAAAAACAAGTTAGCTCTTTTGTCTCTCAAACACTCAAAACTCACATGGGTTGGCATGAGTACTTATGAATGATTATCTATCAACATGATGCATCCCTCTTAATAGTACGACATACCTATTAACTCAAGATCAAATGAAAATAGAATTTGAGGCGCTTGAGTTGATTTCTCTTGAACCGAAGTGCCATATACTTCAATGACCACCAAGTGAGGGTGTCAATTATGTCGATCTTGATTTTCTCCTTGAGCATAGCCATCTTGAGCATTTCACTTGATTCCTTTCAACAAATGAGAGTTGGATTCAAAGGTATCAAGTCATCACTTTATAAATTCATCTAGGATATGATTCTCCACTTTAATATGACCAACATGATTTGATTGGTGCCATGACTAAATGCAAGTACTTCCTTCTTCGCCTTAGCTAGATTCCTCGGTCGCCAAGCCGTCGCTTGTCCTTCACCTTTGCTTAGTACCTCGAAGCCTTTCCTTGCTATCTTCACCAACTCAAACCATCAAGTCACACTTTATGTTGAATCATTCATTAAATTCATTTGTATACTTGTTTTTCATCTCACAAGCTCAGAAAAGGTGAGACCATTCCATATGCAATCCCTCATGTCTCATCAATTATTTTTCAACGTGCTTGCTTTCATATGAGTCATCGAATTCCACAATGAATAAGCCTTACATGAATTACATTTGCATTGTTGTCTTGCATTTGAACTAGATTGTTTCCAACAATACATCATTTTGGCTTTCATTAAATATATGTGAGATGACCTATTTCCTGTCCACACTTAGCAAACATGTTAGACCTTTAATCACGTTGTCATTTAATCATCCAAAACCCACTAAAGGACTAGATGCACTTTCAGTGGGCTTGGAGGAGGAGTTGTCCATGGCGACGGTGGAAGACGAGTGGCAGTGAAGAGGTCGTAGTGCAAAGCGGTGGCATCCTGGCGGCGACGAGGGCGATGGACTTTCCGTCGCTGTCAGCGCTGCCTCTTGATCGGACTAGGGTTAGGATGCAGTGGGGAGTTGGTGGATGCGGTCAACCTCGTGTCCTGAGCCCTAGCCCCCACCTTCCTTTTATAACGCTGTATGCGATGGGGGCCACCAACAATGGGTTGGTTTGTGCGCCCCGATCAGGGCGCAAGATCAGGGCCCAGCCCCCGGTCGTTGGACCGGGCTAGCTGAGATCAATCCTAACAACAACATCTCCGGTTCGTTTCCGTTTCGACCGGCACCGCCCTACTTCCCCTCCACGAAGGTCATTGACGTCTATGACAACAACCTCACTGGCCCCCTCCTGTCTTTGGGCAGGTCGCATGCAAGGTTGCGCCACCTGCACCTCAACGGGAACAACTTCTCAGGCGGTATACCCGAGGAGTATGGCGACATGAAGGGGCTCGAGTACCTCTTCCTTAGTGGTAACTCCCTATCTGGCCTTGTGCCGCCATCGCTCTCGAGGCTCAAGAGACTCAAGGAGATGTATCTCATGTTGAACTTGTTCGATGGTGGTTTCCCACAAGAGTTGGGCGAGCTCGAGGCCCTTGTCACGCTTGACATGGCCCACTGCAATCTCCAAGGACCTATCCCTCCGGAGCTCGGCCACCTCACTCAGATCGAAGTGCTATTCTTATTCTCTAATAACTTGGTTAGCGAAATCCCGGCCGAGCTCGGCAGCCTCAAGAACCTCATGTCCCTAGATCTCTCCTTCAACCAGCTTACCGGTGAGATACCGACAAGCTTCGCCGGTCTAATCACACTGAAACTACTCAATCTACTTGGGAACAAACTCAAAGGCGTAATCCTAGAGTTCATCGAGGAATTGTCTCAGTTGGAAATCCTCCATGTATGGCAAAACAACCTTACCGGGGAGCTCCCAGCACACCTGGGCAAGAACAGCAGGCTGTTGGAGCTGGATGTCACGGACAACCAGCTCAGTGGCACCATACCGTCCTACCTCTGTGCCGAGAGGCAGCTTTGTTCTCTCATTCTGATGTGGAACAAGCTTTCTGGGCCAATCCCTGAAGACCTCGGTAATTGCAAGACCCTTGCCCAAGTTCGCCTGAACAACAACTTCCTCTGTGGTTGCATTCCAGCAGCCCTTTTTTATCTCCCCATGAATGACATCTTGGACTTGAGCAATAACTTACTCTCAGGGGAGCTCCCGGAGGTGATCCCCAGTCCCGGGCTGAGTTTGTTGTCAGTGGCGTCCAATAATCTGTCCGGTCCTGTGCCGCCGGAGATCGGCCATCTCAAGAAGTTGTCCTTGCTCAACGCCAGTGCCAATGCGCTCACTGTCGATGTTTCACGAGAGCTTAGCCACTGTGAGTCGCTGATAGTGCTAGACCTCAGTCGCAACCAGCTCACCGGTGAGATACCGAAAGAGATCACAAGCTTGAAGGTTCTGACAATGCTAAACCTGTCGAGGAACAGAATCTCCGGTGAGCTTCCGGTCGAGCTCGGTGAGATGATCGGCCTCTCGAAGCTGGACATGTCCTACAACGACCTCAGCGGCCATGTCTCGCTGCCACAGCTTCAAGGGGTGTTCACGGTTTCAGACAAGACAGACTTTGAAGGCAACCACGGCCTTTGTGTGGAGCACATCATTGCCGCTTCATGCCCCATCCCCAGGTCGTTGCAGAGTTCATGGCGTTTCAAGCCGAGGATGTTGCTGTGGCTTGTGCCAACCGCCCGCCGCCATGGTGGTGGTCGTGTGCCTCGGACTAAGGTGGGGCGCGAGGGAGTGGTGGGAGACAATGAAGCGGTGGCTGTGACATGGAAGATGACACGGTTCTAGAACACCGAGCTGGGAATGGACGATGTGCTCCAGTGTCTCGGGAGGAGAACGTCATCGGAAGAGGAGGTGTCGGCACCGTAGTGTACCGCTGCGTGGCGCGGGGCGGCACGGAGGTAGCCGTCAAGCACCTGCCCGGCCCGAGCCGCCGCGACCACGGCTTCTGGGCCGAGGTGACCATGCTCGGTGGCATCCGGCACTGCAACATCGTCTGGCTGCTCGGCTTCACGTCCGGCGTGGAGGCCAACCTTTGCTCATGTCACGAGTACATGCCGATGGGGATTCGGCCGGGCGCGGTCCTTCACAACGACAGCGGTGGGCTCCTCCTGAGCTGAGCCGCCAGGCACCGCATCGCCACCGAGGCGGCGTGCGCGCTATGCTACCTGCACCACGAGTGCTCACCGAGGATCCTACACCGCGACCTCAAGTGCAACAACATCCTGCTAGACTCGGCGATGGAGGCGCACATCGCCGACTTCGGCCTCGCCAAGTTCCTCAGCCGCGGCGCGTCCTGCTCGGGCGGCACAGGGGTGGTGGCGACGGAGGAGTCCATGTCGGTCGTCGTCGGCACATACGGGTACATCGCTCGTGGTAAGAACTAAGAACATGACGTCCACTCAGCATACTGTGTTACGTCTGGACCGGCTTCTGTGACGAGTCTGGCAACGGATGCTGAAGATGGGCTGGAGCCGCAAGCTGAGGACGGACTGAAGCCACAGGAGATGAATGGGCCACAGCTACGAAGGTCCAGTCGGCCTAGGTTTGCTAACCGGCACGTCGCGGGCGAAGAATGGGCCAAGGCGTGAAGCGCAGCGTTATACATACGGAGTGTTGCGAGAATGAGGGTATCAAAGATTATTGTACAAACTATTGCTTCTGTCTGCAAACTTCCTCTGATCCCGTCCTCCTGCTCTGCTGCCTTCCCCTGCTCCAATCCTGCTACCGCCCCAAACTCTGTTACCGATACCTGAATACTGAGATCCATTGAGTTCGTAACAAATTGGTATCAGAGCCACGAAACCACCATCTCATCGCCTGCTCGCTACCCAGCATAGAGATCATCGTCGGTGTTCCGCTGGAGCCCCATGAGATCATCCATGACCACTTCACCCGGTTCCGCAAGCAGCTTGGCGATATGGACTCCAACACCATGCTCATCCTCGACGAACTTAGATCAGTGCAGGTGAATCTCACCGCCCGCATGGATTTGGTGGAGAACTCTGTCGGCAAGCGCGTCGCCTCCCTGGAGGATGCTGCTAAGGCGTTCGACACTTGGCGCCCGAAGGTGGACGCGGCCGTGGACGAGTTGCATGCGGAGGTGGGCGCGATTCAAAAGACGGATCAGAAGGTGGAGACATTGCGGGAAGAGATGACCGCGCTGCGCAAGTCCATGAGCCGCTCCGTCCTCGACACTGCATCGGCCGTGCCAACTGGAGTGCTGCCATCGCCTCCAAAGGTGTCCACGGTGACGATTCCCATCGGCTGGAATCAAGCCATCGGGGATTCGAGTATCCAACTCAATCCCCGGTCAAGGGTACGCTCACTCCTTCCAATCCTGATCCCAAACCCAAGCTACTGCGTTCTTACTCTGGGTCAGCGCTCATAGCCGGTGTGCCCAGTGGATCGGGTGGGGGAGATGGCTTTCCGCGTCGTCCTTGGCATGGGGAAGGGGTTCCTGGGGGCAATTGGTTTAGGGAGGGAACTCACAAACACATACCCAAAATGAATTTTCCCCCATTTGATGGAGAGAACCCGAAATTGTGGCTAGGACATTGTTTGGATTATTTTGACATGTACACGGTACCACACCATCGTTGGGTTAAGGTCACCACCATGCACATGACTGCAGCCGCGGCTCGCTGGTTTCAGTCGGTGGAAGATCAAGTTCGTTAGGGAACCTAGGAATCCTTTTGTTAGGATGTCATGGAGCGATTTGGTAAGGATCAGCATGCTTTTCTGATCCGCCAGCTCTTCCACATATACCAAGCTGGGTCCATGCAGGAATATATTGATAAGTATACTGGGCTGGTTGAGCAATTGATAGCCTATGGCCGCAATACCGATCCTCTGTACTATGCCATGCGCTTTGTTGATGGTCTTCGTGCTGATATTCGTGTTGCTGTGCATTTTCAACGTCCTGCTACTCTGGATATTGCCTGCATGCTCGCCTTGTTGCAGGAAGAATTGGTGGAGCTGGGACGCCGGTGGGATGTTCGGCGGCCGGAGCCGTTCACTTTTGCCAAGGCGGCGCCACGGGTTCCCTTGCCTCTACCCCTGCCACCTCTTCGGACTTAGCGCCAGGACAAGCTGGCTATGCTAGGAGCTGGGTCGTAGGACAAGCGTGACCAAGGCATTGAAGCCAAGCTGAACACCCTGCGCGACTACCGCCGAGATCGAGGTCTCTGCGTCCATTGTGGCGACAAATGGGTTCGCGACCACAAGTGTTCAGAGGTTATCTAGCTACATGTCTTGCAGGAGTTCTAGGACATCTGCCATTCAGAGGGCTGCTCAGATTCTACATCGGTTCAGGATGATGATGAACCCCAGTGTACAGCTATCTCCATGGCAGCATCAGGCAGTAATCGGCCCGCTCGTGCTATTTAGTTTGTGGGCACTGTCCAGGGTCATCCAGCTCGGATTTTGGTGGACTCTAGAAGCACTCACACTTTTGTCAGTCAGACTCTAGCCTCTCAGCTGTCTGGGGTATCTACTTTTAGCCCTGCTCTCTAAGTCACCGTAGCTGATGGTCCTCAAGTGGCTTGTTGCTCCCAAATTGCTCAGTTGTCTTGGTCTATTCAGCATTGTGACTTTGTCTCCGCAGCCAAGATTTTGCCTCTGCCATCTTATGAGCTGATTGTCAGCATGGACTGGTTGGCTTCTCGCAGCCCGATGCAGGTAGATTGGCACAACAAATGGATGCTCATTCCCTACGGTCAAGGCCACAATTGCTTGCAAGGTGAGCTGATGAGCCTGCCCACCGGTTCGGTCATTCAGGTTACCACTATCTTGTCAGATGATGCTGTAGCTCGTCAGGAGCCTGTTCCACCTGAGATTGCAGCACTCTTAATAGAGTTTCAATCTGTCTTTGCTCCTCCGGCTGGCTATCCGCCGGCATGCCATTGCGACCATGCCATTCCATTGCTTCCTAGTACCGGTCCATTTTCAGTAAGGCCCTATCGTTACTCTCCCTTGCTTAAGGATGAAATTGAGTGTCAAGTGATTGAAATGCTGCAAGCTGGACTGATCCAACCCAGTTCTAGTCCATTCTCTTCATCGGTTTTGCTGGTCAAGAAGAAGGATGGCACATATCGCTTTTGTGTGGATTTCCGACAACTCAATGCCATCACCGTCAAAGCTAAGTATCTAGTTCCAGTCATTGAAGAGCTCCTCGATGAACTCACACATGCATCTTGGTTTTCTTGCCTTGATCTGACAGCAGGTTACCACCAGATTCGTTTGCAGCGTGGGGAGGAATTCAAGACTGCCTTTCAAACTCACTCTGACCATTACGAGTTTCGTGTCATGGCTTTTGGTCTCACAGGAGCGCCAGCCACCTTTCTCAAGGCTATGAACACTACCCTCCACCCCCTGTTGCGCAAGTGTGTACTCGTTTTCTTCGACGACATTCTCATTTTCAGTCGTTCCTATGAAGAGCATGTTGAGCATTTGCGGTTGGTCTTCCAGTTGCTGCAGCAAGATCAGTGGCAGGTGAAGAGGTCCAAATGTCACTTTGCACAACAACAGCTTCGTTATTTGGGGCACGTTATCTCAGAGGAGGGCATGGCCACTGATCCTAATAAGGTTCAGGCTGTTTTGAAATGGCCTGTTCCACGGTCCGTTAAGGAATTGAGTAGCTTTTTGGGCCTACCAGGATACTACAGGCGATTTGTTAAGCACTTTGGCATCATCTCCAAACCCTTGACGGACCTTCTTCGCAAAGGTGTTGTTTATGTTTGGACAACTAGCCAGGACCAGGCCTTCTCACCTTTGAAGCATGCCCTGACAACTGCTCCGGTCTTGGCCTTACCAGATTTCAGTCGACCTTTTGTGGTGGAAACTGATGCCAGTGGCACTGGGATTGGTGCCGTGCTTATGCAAGGGGGTCATCCCTTGCCATTCCTCAGTAAAGCTTTAGGACCCCACTTGCAAGGATTATCTACATATGAGAAGGAATATATGGCTATCTTGTTGGCCCTAGAGCAATGGCACATCTATTTGCAGCATGCCGAGTTTTAGATCATCATTGATCATCGCAGCCTAGTGCAACTGACCGATCAACGGCTTCACACACCATGGCAGCAAAAGGTCTTCACCAAGCTCATTGGCCTGCAGTATCGGATTGTCTATCGCAAAGGCGCGGACAATGGCGCAGCTGATGCCCTCTCCTGTTATCCTTCTGCGCAATTGGCCACACTGTTAGTCTGTCAGGCTCAGTGGCTGGAGGCAGTAGCTGAGTCGTACTCTCATGATGATCGTGCCCAACACTTGCTTGCACAGTTGGTCGTGGCTCCAGATTAAGTGACTGACTTTACTCTTCGAGATGGTTTGCTGCGCTACAAGTCCAGAATCTGGGTGGGTGCTGTCCCTGAGTTGCATACTCGGTTGATTACAGTGGTGCACTCTACGGCTGTGGGTGGACACTCAGACATGTCAGTCACCTATCGCCGTTTGAAGCAACTCTTTGCCTGGCACGGCATGAAGTCAGCGGTCCAGTCTTTCATCGCTGCTTGTGTTGTCTGTCAGCAGGCTAAACCTGACTTCTCCAAACTGCCTGGCTTGCTGCAACCGTTGCTAGTTCCTAACGGTGCCTGATTTGTGATATCCATGGATTTTATTGAAGGCTTACCATCTTCGCACGGTTATAACTGCATCCTAGTGGTGGTGGATCTTTTTTCCAAGTATGGTCATTTCCTGCCTCTCAAGCATCCTTTTACTGCTCGATCAGTGGCTCAGTCTTTTCTATCTCAAGTCTATAAGCTACACGGTATGCCGCAAGCCATTGTCTCGGATCGCGATAAAATCTTTACAAGTCATTTCTGGCGCGAGCTATTCTAGTTGGCTAGCATTGAACTGCGGATGAGTACTGCTTATCATCCGCAAACGGATGGGCAAACGGAACGGGTCAACCAATGCCTTGAGACATACCTGCGTTGTTTCGTGCATGCTTGTCTGCATCAGTGGCGACAGTGGTTGGATCAGGCCGAGTTTTGGTATAACACCAATTGGCATTCAGCGTTGGGGCGTTCCCCTTTTGAGGTCTTGTATGGTTATGCACCACGTCATTTTTGTGTCGCCACTCATCCAGACACGCACATTACAGATTTGGCTACTTGGCTGTCGGACCGAGCTCTAATGTCGGAGGTGATTCGCCATCATCTGAACCGTGCTAATCAACGTATGAAGAAACAATCTGATGAGCATCGGTCCGAACGGCAGTTTCAGCTTGGTGATCTGGTGTTCGTCAAACTCCAACCATATGTGCAATCTTCTTTAGCACATCGCAGCAATCAGAAACTGGCCTTCAAATTCTTCGGGCCGTACCGTATTCTGGCTCGCGTGGGAGAGGTGGCTTAGAGACTTGAGCTTCCAGCTTCGTCTTCGGTGTATCTGGTGTTCCACGTTTCGCAGCTTAAGAAGTCAGTGGGGAATTCTCATTCTGTCACCAGTCACCCACCTTCTGAGGTGATTCTGTGGAGCGTTCCAGAACGCATTCTTCAAACTCGATCCATCAACAAGGGTAAGCGCTCTATCACACAAGGTTTTGTTCTGTGGTCTAACTTGCCAAGGTCTCTAGCTACTTGGGAGGACTTGGAGTTTCTTCGCCAGCAGTTTCCCTGCGCCGCCGTCTGGGACCGGCTCGGCGCGCAAGGAAGGGGGGGTGTTACGTCTGGACCGGCTTCTGTGACGAGTCCGGCAACGGATGCTGGAGATGGGCTGGAGCCGCAAGCTGAGGACGGACTGAAGCCACAGGAGATGAATGGGCCGCAGCTGTGAAGGTCCAGCCGGCCCAGGTTTGCTAACCGGCGCGTCGCGGGAGAAGAATGGGCCAAGGCGTGAAGCACAGCGTTATACATACGGAGTGTTGCGAGAATGAGGGTATCAAAGATTATTGTACAAACTATTGCTTCCGTCTGCAAACTTCCTCTGATCCCGTCCTCCTGCTCTGCTGCCTTCCCCTGCTTCAATCCTGCTACCGCCCCAAACTCTGTTACCCATACCTAAATACTGAGATCCGTTGAGTTCTGTAACATACTGTTGCGTTGCCATAGCCATACAGTGACAGCCACGGAGTGGTGCGTGCAGAGTACACGTACACGCTGCGAGTGGACGAGAAGACGGACGTGTACAGCTTCGGCGTGGTGCTGCTGGAGCTCGTCACGGGGCGCCGCCCGCTCGGCGACTTCGGCGACGACATCGACCTCGTCCACTGGGCGCGGAGCGTCGTGCCGAGACCAGGGACTGTTGGAACCGAGGATCGACGGGCGATCACGAAAACATGAATAATAGACATAGACTTGCCGGCGATGAACGCCTATATCTTGGCTTCTATTATTCAAACACACGACTCGGCTCAACCCACACAACGCTTACAAGCCGTATTTATAGCCCACACCAACACAACACCCATGCAGCCTTGCCCATCAATACGCGCACGAACGCTTCGTGCTGGTGACCGCGAACTCCTGGCCACGAGCCGCTGCTCTCTCCACAAGAATAGATCTCCATCTTGACCACAGATTTGGGCCATGAGCCATTGCTCTCCACAGGAATCAGTCTCCAGCTTGATTGTAGACTTGGCGCGCATGCATGTTCCAGCCTTCTTCGCCGAACGTCGAAGACCTGGCCAACACCGACTCGAAGCACACCAGCGCATGCACACTTGCATGCAGCCGTACACACCACGACGAACATGGCGTGGTTTATTCTAACTAACTCCCCCTAAACCACGACATCACCGTACGTCCTGCCCTACATCGGCGACATCGCCAAACAATGTCTAATCTACATGCATGGATGTGACTAAACACGTTAACAAATAACGTGACTCAACACAAGAATGCATGCACGAGACCAGGTGGAGCACGCACACTGCCTGGACTCTACACTTACGTCGGCACGTCGCACACACAACGGACTCGACCTTGACCCTGTCAATGGACTCCAACGCGAACTCGAACACGCGCTCCATCAACGACTCAACTTCGCACGCACGTCATGCAGGAACATGACGTGGTTTATTGACATCGCCGCACGTCCCGCTCTACAGGAGCGGCGGCTTTTCGGCGGCGGCGCCAAACAACGCCTCCTCCTTCCTTGGCTTAGGGATCTCTGCCATGCCGCTGATGACACGCTCCACCACGACTGTACGTGGTGCGTCATCGCAGGGGCTGCTGGGGCTCGAGTCTCCGACCTTCTTCAACGTTGACATCTTCAGCTTGCTCTCATCTTCCTAACATAGGCTCTAGATACCAATTGTTGGAACCGAGGATCGATGGACGATCACGAAAACATGAACAATAGACATAGACTTGCCGGCGACGAACGTCTGTATCTTGGCTTCTATTATTCAAACACACGACTCGGCTCAACTCACACAACGCTTACAAGCCGTATTTATAGCCCACACCAACACAACACCCATGCAGCCTTGCCCATCAATACGCGCACGAACGCTTCATGCTGGTGACCGCGAACTCCTGGCCACGAGCCGCTGCTCTCTCCACAAGAATAGGTCTCCATCTTGACCACAGACTTGGGCCATGAGCCATTGCTCTCCACAAGAATCAGTCTCCAGCTTGATTGTAGACTTGGCGAGCATGCATGTTCCAGCCTTCTTCGCCGAACGTCGAAGACCTGGCCAACACCGGCTCGAAGCACACCAGCGCATGCACACTTGCATGCAGCCGTACATACCACGACGAACATGGCGTGGTTTATTCTAACAAACTCCCCCTAAGCCATGACATCACCGTACGTCCTGCCCTACAGGAGCATCGGTTCAACGGCGACATCGCCACCTTCCCAGCGCCGCCCCTCCCCATCTCCGACACCACCGCCGTGCTCGGCCGTCGACGCCATCGCTCCATCCCTCCTGAAGGACTCCTCCTCGGCCATACCCTAATCGACGATTTCATGGCCAGGTAACCTCGTCGGTTCTCTTGATTTTTGTTTTCTTACATTTTCCTCGATTCCATTCATGGATCTGGCAGGCCGCTCCGGCCACGGCGACCCGTCATGGCAGCCTAGCGCCACCTCTGCGACCTGTCTAGGGTTAAAGGTTGTTTTTTGTCCGATTTTGACCTAGGTAATGTTAAATTTTTTTTTGCTCGATTTTTTGCTTTTTTATCGATTTGTTACACTTATAGTTTAATTTCATAGATGATGTTCTGCTCTCTCTCCTTTCTTGTTCCTGCAGTGGAGTTCATGAAGCTTAATGGTGTCACATCCACCACTATACTATCATCGCCATAACAGTAAGTTGGATGTTGTGTGGATTTAACCTATGAAATCTATTATTGAATTTGTATCTGAGTTCACCATTCTTATATTTGCGACACATACTTCTTTCCCAATTTGTGGGACAAAGGGTAACGAGGTAGAGATAGATAGATGTGTAATTTTTTTTGGGTGCCTCATCTTTTTTATTTAGTTTAATTACTATCCGTGCACCATTAAGATAGATATGCAGTTTATGTGTTATGTTTAGGGTGCCTTTCCTATCTTTTATTTAAAAGAGTAATTGCTTAGAGCATTTAGGGCCTTATTATTCTATTAGCTGAATGATTAGTATTTAAAAAAAAACTTTTCTATCGAGCCTACGTATTTTGTCCCATTGGATTGTGTTCACTGCTCAACTATGTCTCAACAATGTTTCCCTTCTATTACGGGAATAGTTAGTTTGTGTCGACGAATAGTACTATCTTTGCACAGAGCTCAGTTTGTTTGATCGGCTATTTATAGCTCTTCGGCCTTATCTTTATGCACTATTTAAAATGTCTAGATAGTACTACAGCTGGTAAGATATTTTGCTTTAAAAAACATTCTTCCCTGCCAGTAGCCAGATTACCGATGCCAGAGTGATATGCTTTTATTAGTTTCTTCATATTGAAATATGTGTCATGTTTTATGCGCATGTGCCTATTTTCCATAGTCGTCACCCTTCTTCAGAACCATCCCCTTCCAGTGTTTTATGTGCATGGTTAGTTCTACCCGTGTTGGAATTGCCAGTTATCTTGGTGCCCCTGTTTACCTGCTATTTTAGACATGTTATTTGCTACCATGGGTATATTCTTTGTTGCCCCTGCCTCTGCGAGGTAGAGGTGTCCTGCATTTCTTTCTTGTGCATAGTTGTTGCTTTGCTTTTACACTAACTGCTGGTTTCTCACTTTGGTAAGCACACATGCAGCCTGTTCGTTTCGTCGTAAACGATCGTGGATTATTTACTGCTGGTTGATTTGGTGTGAGAGAAAAATACCGTTCCAGCCTATAATCCACGATCATATACGAGCAAGCGAATAGGCTATGATCTGATTAGTTATTTATGTCACAGTCAGTGCCATAGTCTTTGTATGTAAACAAACTATACCATTATTGTGAGGAAGAATTTTGATACATGTTCCCTGAAACTCTGAAGATAAATGCTGTTGTTTTGGATTTATAGCCCTGTTGTTTTTTGCTTGCTAATCCATGTGTGACTGCAGCGAGCCCTTTATAAATAAATATAGTCCCTTCTATTATCCTCAATTAACTGTTGTTTTCACAACGTAGCATGAAACCTTTTCTCGCACATGAAGGTAGTTCAAACGCTATAGGGATGAAACATCCAGGAATACAGTAGGCTGGTCTGATCAACTGGGCTCTCCAACTAGCGCTGTGATTAGTCAAATTATGTTAGTGCACAATTTTCTCCTTTGCTTTTGTAACCATGGACTTTGGTTCGATTAACAGAGTTGGGAGTACATGTTTTGCCTCTAATTAATCTGGACATACTACATACCATCTAGGAAGAGCACTTACGTTAGAGAAACAACCACTATACTCTGATGAAATGCCAGTTCACCACACCTCTACACAGGACAACTTAACTGATGATGTACATGTTTAATAATGCTTCCTTGCTGCAGATTGTTTCTTCCTAGAATAGATTGGCATCAAAGCATTTCGCAGACAAGTATGCGGTTCCCAAGATTTATTAGATGGATACTTTGGTTGATGCATGTATACGTATATTATTATCAAAAACGTTGTGTTCAGCACAAGAGAAGGCTTTCAAATAATACTGGCTTTGCTGTCGCGATACCAATTGCCACTTCATCCAATACTTTTTTCCTTATATAAAAAGAAGTTGCCTCTAACCTTTCCTAAACACGCAAGATCTAATACTGCAGTTGGCCTCTTTGCAGATATCTAATGCCTTGAACAAAAAGCAAGAAAGAAAATAATTGTTGGCCATGCCATGTGAAGACTGGCCAAATAATGCCCTGCCTCATGCTGCAGGGGAAGAAAAAAGTATTAAGCTCCTTCATCCTTTCCATCAAAATTGTGGCATTGCTACAGCTCCGCATAGGTCTTCCCTGTTAGGTAACAAACATAATTAGCTGACACTTCTTCTAATTTAGACTGTATTATGGGTTGCTATGATGATAGGACTAACAACCTGCTTTCTGCATTATGGGTTCCAAACCACATCGTTACTATATACGACACTTGCTATGATGTTACTTTTTGTATTGATCCACCTTAGCATCCCACCTTGCTTTGACCTATTTAATTTAATTCTCTGTTATGGTTTCTTTGTTGGCCCCTAGACCTCCGGCACGGGTGAGCCGACCGCTCACCGGCATTGCCGACAACACATTATCGTTGTCGACCACACACTATGGCTAGAGGTAGAAGAAGGAAGGGAGAACAGAGCACGCACACACACAACACAAGCACCAGCGTTGGCCGGAGCTCTGCAGAACTCGCTCTCTTTACTGAGTTGTAGTGGCAAAATATATATACAACTCTACCCATTTAATCCTAGTACACAGACATGTCAGGCTGCTATGCTGCTACAGTGACTAGATGTGACAGCAGGGCTGACTTTGGCGCCGGCCCCTGCTGTGGCTATAGTGCGGCAGAAGAGCCGTTCGGCGCCTGCCCCTGCAGCGGCTACAGTGGCACAACAGGGAGCTCTTTCGGCTCCGCCTGCCCCTGTTGCGCGTTCACACAAGGGAGCAGCAGATTACTTAACAATTCTCCCCCTAATCCAGCTGCTAACCCTAGAACCCCCTCCATGTCGAACATCTTCTTCAGCTCCGTGAACCGAAGACGGCCGAGCGGCTTGGTGAGGATGTCCGCGAGTTGCCGACCAGTTTCGACGAACTCGATGACGATCTGCCCTCCATCGATACAGTCCCTAAGGAAGTGAAACTTGACGTCGATGTGCTTGCTCCAGTCGTGGAGAACCGGATTCTTCACGAGGGCGATGGCGGGCTGGTTGTCCACCATCAGTGCTGGTGGGTGAGCTTCCACACCAGTCAGCTCGCCCAACAGCCGGCGCAACCACACAGCTTGGCACTCCACTGTGGCCGCCGCCACGTACTCTGTCTCGCACGTGGACAGCGCCACCGCCTTCTGTTTCAGCGACAGCCATGAGATTAGAGCCGACCCGAGGAAAACGAGCACGCCAGAGGTGCTCCGCCGTCCGTCGATGTTCCCCGCCATGTCTGCATCGCTGAACATAGTGAGCTACAGCCTACTACCACCGGTCTTGGGGAAGACGATCCCCTGATCCACCGTCCCCTTGACGTAGTGCAGCAGTCGCTTCATCGCAGCCCAGTGATCCTCTCGGGGATCCTCCATGAAGCGGCTGACGTAGCCCACGACGAACGCAATGTCCGGCCTCATGTGGACTAGGTAGCGCAGACTGCCGATGATGCTCCGGTAGAGTGTTACATCTACCTTCGCCGTGGTACTGGCCTTCGTCAGCTTCAGTCACTCCTCCATCGGAGTCACGCACGGCTTGCACTCAGCCATGCCGCTTCGCTCCAATAGCTTCGAGGTGTACACGCTCTGCCCGAGCGTGAGCGCCTCCTTCCCCTGTCTCACCTCGATGCCGAGGTAGTAGGAGAGTGCGCCGAGATCGCTCATTCGAAAACGAGCCGCCATCTCACGTTTGAAGCTGTCGATGTCCTCCACACATGCGCCGCTGACAATCAAGTCATCCACATACATGGCGCACGATGAGCTCCTCCTTCCCCCGTCGCAGCGTGTAGAGCGCGTGCTCGGTTGCGCACCGTGTGAACCCAAGCTCGCCCAACGTGGAGTCAAGCTTGGCGTTCCATGCTCATGGGGCCTGCCACAGCCTGTAGAGCGCCTTGCGCAGTCGGAGTACCCTGTGCACCGCTCCTTTGACGGCGAAACTTATAGGTTGTCTGACAAAGACCATTTCCGCCAGCTCGCCGTTGAGGAACGCCGATTTTACATCCAGGTGATGGACGCGCCAGTCCTTCCCTGCTGCCAAAGCCAGAAGCAGTCGGACAGACTTCATGCGCGCTACCGGTGCAAATACTTTCTCAAAGTTGATGCCCTCATGCTGGACAAAGCCTCGGGCGATGAGGCACGCCTTGTGCTTGACAATGGCGCCGCGCTCATCCCGCTTGACCTTGTACACCCACTTCAGGCTGATCGGACGGTATCCTGGAGGTTGATCGATGAGCTCCCACGTCTTGTTTTCCTCGATCGCCTTCATCTCTTCCAGCATCGCCCGTCGCCAATTTGCATCGCGCTCGGCCAACGTGAACGTTGGTGGTTCCTCTGCACTGACGAGAAGCAGCTTTGGGTCATTGAGCAGCCGACCGGCCAGGCATGAGGGCCCTATGTCGCCGACGATGTCGTCCAGCCTATGGAACCGCACCTCCTCATCGTCGTGGAAGGCATCCACGAACTCAGTGATGTCGCTTAGAGGTGAGGCGAACTCGATCAGCGTTGATGGAGTTCCCTGTTCCGCCGGAGTGCTTGGCACAGCACCTGGAGTGCTCGGCACCCCAACTGCAATGCTCGGCACTACTCCTGGACCGCTCGTCACCACTCCTAGAGTGGTCGGCACCACTGCAGGAGTGCTCAGCACCCGTCCTGGAGTGGTCGACACCACTGCAGGACCGCTCGACGCCACTCCTGGAGTGCTCGGCACCCCTCCCAGAGTGCTTGGCACCACCCCAGGAGTGCTCAACTTTGTTGCTAGAGTGGTCGGTACCTCCTCTCCAGCGTCCCCACCACCGTGGATGACCAAGTGCTCAACGACGAAAGTGCTGGTGAAGCCGCCAGCTTCCCCCGTGCCTGAACTATCCTAGTCCCAGGCCGCCTTCTCTTCGAACACGACGTCGCGCGAGACAAGCATCTTGCCTCCGCGTGGGTCGTAGAGCCGGTATGCCTTGGTACCTTCCGCGTAGCCTAGGAGCACCATCGGTGTGCTCCTGTCCTCCAGCTTGGTGAGGACCGGCTTTGTCTTCTTGACGTGACCGATGCAGCCGAATGTCCGGAGGAAGGACACGCTCGGCTTGTGCCCATACCAAGCTTCGAATGGCGTCTTGCCCTTTAGGGCCTTGGTGGGCGTGCAGTTGAGGATGAACACCGCCATGGTCATCGTCTCACCCTAGAACCTTACCGGCATGCTCTTGGCCTTCATCATAGATCAAGCCATGCCGACCACTGTCTGGTTCCGCCGCTCCACCATGCCATTCTGCTATGGTGAGTACGGCGCGGTGTGGTGTCGCACCACACCCTAATCCACGCAGTACACAGCGAACTCCACTTAAATGAATTCACCGCCCCGATCAATCCGTAGCACGCGTAGCTTCTTGCCGCTCTCTGCCTCCACGCGCGCCTTGAACTTCTTGATTGCCTCCGCTGCGTCGTCCTTGCTTGTCAGGAGTTACAGCCACATATAGCGACTGTAATCATCCACAAGCAGGAGAAAGTACCGCCGACCACCTTTTGTGGCTGGCGTGATTGGCCCACAGAGATCGCCGTGGATGAGCTCGAGAGCGTCCACCACGCGATACTTGGCCGCCTTTAGGAATGGCAGCCTCCTCTGCTTCCCGGCCAGGCAGATGTCGCACAGCTCGTCTCCGTGCTTGATGTGGGGCAGCCCTCGGACCATCTTCTCTAGCCGACCGAGCGCGTTGAAGCTGAGATGGCCGAACCGGGCATGCCACAGCCACGGCTCCTCGGTGTGCCATGCTGCCAGGCACACCAGCTGCTCCACCTTCAAGTCAAGCAGGTACAGCCGGTTCCAGGACCTCTTCATCTTGGCAAGAAGGCGTTGTTCCCTGTCCCTGATCCTGAGGACACCATCCTTGATCAGTACCTCGCTGCCGCGCTCATCCAACTGACCAATGCCGATGATGCTTGAACGCAGCTGCGGGATGTAATACACATCCGTTAGCGCGCGGTGCTCACCGTTCTGGCACCTGAAGATGATGGTTCCGCGCCCTCGTATCGCCACCCGTGAACCGTCACCGAACTTCACCGTGTCGGTCACGTCGTCGTCAAGCTCGGAGAAGACTGCCTTGGAGCCCATCATGTGGTTGTTGGCGCTGGAGTCCAGGTACCCCCGCTGCTCTTGCTCGCTGCCCACATGTCCGAGGTGGACTTGGGCGCGCGGTTCATCGAGGTAGACAGCTTTCAGAGCCTTCCTAGGCCCTTTCACCGCCATCACCTCTCTCTTCCTCTTGGCCTCAACGTCGTGCAGCGCATAGAACATCGCCATCAGGAGAGTGGCCTCATCATCAGCAGCAGCCTGCGCCAGATGAGCCTCAGGCTTCTTCTCCTGCTTGCGATTTGGGCACTCCTTTGCCCAATGGCCCGTCTTCCCGCAGCGCCGGCAAGCTTTGGGGTCGACCTTCTTCTCCGAAGAATCCTTGACACGGCGCTTTCCATCGCCACCGCGGCTGGAGGAGGCTTCCCCGGAGTTCCTCCGGGCGGCCCACTCCTCTGTCAGCAGCAGCTTGCCGCCGTCCTTCGACGCCGTGGCCTGCTCCATGCGCTCGTCCACCGCCCAAAGACGACATGTCATATCATCAATGATGAGGGTGGATAAGTCCAGCATCGTCTTTATGGAGAGAGCAATCTGGATGTACTTCGCCGGCACGGGGTGGAGGTACTTGGAGACCGCCTCTTCTTCATCGATGGTGACGTCGTGGCTCCTCAGCTTGCTAATGAGCGTCTGCAGGCAGAGGGAGAAATCCTCCACCACCTCACCATCCTTGAACTTGAGGTTGGCGTACTCCTGCTTCAGCAGCTGGGCCGTCGCCTTCTTTGCGCGGTCGGAACGGTTGTACATCGCCGCAATGGCCTCCCACGCCTCCTTAGCAGAGCTCTTCGCCCCCAACGGCTCCCTATACTCTGCTGGCACAGCAGTGATGATAGCCTCCAACGCTGACATATCGTCTTCTTCGTTGTCGGTGCCCTTGTCAATAGCAGTCCAGAGCCGTCGGGCTCTGAGCTTGACTTTCATGGTCACTGCCCACTCGCCATAGTTTGTGCGAGTCAGCGTCGGCCAACTAGTGCTGCTGACCTCTCGCACCGTGCGCATAATGACCTCCTGCCGTGGCTGGGCAGCAACAGCAGCGCCGCTGCTGTCGCCCATCTCCAAACCGTCCGTCATCGTCAGCGGTTAGTCCGGCGACGGCGCTTGTACGGCTCCAATACCACTTATTGGCCCCTAGATCTCCGGCGCGGGTGAGCCAACCACTTACCGGTGTTGCCGACCACACACTATGGCTAGAGGTAGAAGAAGAAAGGAAGAACAGAGCACGCACACACACAGCACAAGCACCAGCGTTGGCCGGAGCTCTGCAGAGTAGATGGCAAAACTGAACTCGCTCTCTTTACTGAGTTGCAGTGGCAAACTATATATACAACTCTATCCATCTAATCCTAGTACACAGACATGTCAGGCTATCATGCTGCTACAGTGACTAGATGTTATAGCAGGGCTGACTTTGGCCCCTGCCCTTGCTATGGCTACAGTGCGGCAGGAGAGCCGTTCGACGCCTGCCCCTTCAGCGGCTATAGTGGAACATCAGGGAGCCCTTTCGGCGCCATCTGCCCCTACTGCACGTTCACACAAGGGAGCAGCAGATTACTTAACATTCTTTGCAGCACGTCGTGGCCCAGTACAACAACAAAAGAAGTTTAATCCTCTGCATCTAGAGAAAACACTCTTAGTAACGAAGAAGAGAGAATGCTAGAGACAGAATTGAAAACAAGGTATAAAACTACCATCACAGTAAGTGAACCTACATGTGTCATCCTTCAAAAAATATGTTTGTCCTTTTGGATGAGTGGCTGCTACCTAGATTAATTTTTCATGGCACAGCCTGTTAGCGAGGGTGTATGCAAAGGTTTTTGGATAGCCGTTTTTTTTTTTTTGGATCACCTCTCATGAAATTAGCCTGTTTTTGGTTAGCTCAATGCCTTCTATAATTAATCTTGGAGTATGATCGTGGTTAGCTCAATGCCTTCTGTAACTAATCTTGGAGTATGATCATAACAACTGAGTAGTCTGATAGTGCCTTGCTCAACCGTAGGGTGTCATTCACTGCCTACCAGAAACGTTGCATTGTCAGGGAATTAATATCTGCTGAACTGATTTATTAAAAAAAATATCTAAAATGGACCACTTTTTACCTACATGTAAAAAGAGTATATTTTACAATACGACGAAATAGCCTTGTTTCTCTCAATATGCTTCTGTTTTCGAATCCGGGTCCCTCGTGGACTCATCAGGAAGTGTGGCCTTATGTGGTGCAGGCAGTGCTTCCACATGAGTGCTAAGGACATTGGCCTCATCAAGGTGTCCATGTTTGTGCAGCAGCCTCAGTATTAATTAATTTTCCCTGGATCATTTTAGTTTCCATACCATCTGACTGAGGTCTCATCATGTTTTTACACTTCCTGTATCACTGTGTGGTTACTTTTCCAAGACAAAGCAGAGGGATTCCATTGTTCAGTCTGACGTGAAAAAAAATCAGCTCTCCCAAATTTTGTTGTAACCTTACCGCTTTATCCCCGGGCGGTATACCAGCTTCAATAAACCTCTAAACACTTTAACCTTGTGCACTATGGTCTACATAGAAGGTAGGATCATAGCCTCCTTACATAGACAGCTCAAGCTTACCATAAGTTTAAAATATATAATTAATAATTTTCAGCTATCTTCTGGTCACCACAGTTAATAGCTACCGGCTCTAGATGGCCTGTATATTGGTTGACAAAACCTGGCCATAATTATGTTACCTGTATTACTAACGTTCCCTATGTATTGGAGTGACTGGTTGTTAGCTTGTTGGCTCCACGATCGAAATTACAGGCCCTTAAACAATGCTAGCCCAATTTTAATTGCAGCGTCCCTGTCCAATCAGTTCCACCACTAATTTCTTTGCTCCTTGCGGTGAAGTCAAAAGGCGGTATTTCACAGCGATTCACTGAGCAAGCAGTGTTTAGAGACGGTCTCCTGTTTTGGTGAGAACCTTATTTTCGGCCTACTGTTTCTTATTTTCGATTTCAGATATGCTATATTTGCCATGGCTGCTTGGGCTCGGTTCTCTCTTTTGATCACCTTTTTTCTGTGCTCATACATGTAGCTAATATTTATTTTTCAGATGGTCTTTCCAGTTTGTACATCTCAGGAACCAGTTGAGAGTGCTTTGTATGGTCTTTTGCTTTCGCCTATTCTAATAGTTGCTTCTAAAAAGCGATCAGCTTAGGATATAGTATCCTGCCTTACTGCCTATGGTGCCTTTTAAAGAAGCGATCGCCTTATCAATTTAGGCTAGACCCGCGCCTTACTGCCTGTATTTTATATGAAAAAACGTTTCTTTGTACGGCTAATATGGCCGCCAAGCATTAGATCCATGGTGAGGGTCCTTGCTATAGGCTCATGTGATTTGCAATGGTTATTCTTACAAAATTTGGTAACTCGATATCCATGTTCAGAGTTGGCGCTACATGTGCTGGTGTCTGTATGTTTTCTCTCAAAATTTGAACTGAATATATATGCCATGCGCTACAGGTCAGTGTGTGGATCCTTATATTCCGGATTGGTTCACCTCATACTTCCTATTTTGGTGTCCATGGGAATGTTTTGACGTGAGATTTATCAAATTCTTTGTTAATTTGCATGGTTACTGTTTTTTTTTTGGTAGAAAGCCTAATTTGATTGAATTTAATTTTATCCGTTGCAGTCTCTAGGTGTGGACACTGATACTGATGTGTTCGTTCTTCTCTGGTTATAATTGGCTTGTTCGTTTGTCTTAAAAATGGCTTGTTCAGCTTCTTTTTTCAGCCGGAACAGTGTTTTTCAGCCAGTTTCAGCCAAGTTTCAGACCAGCGAACGAAGCCAATAAAGGTAATGTACCTTTCTGCAGTATCGATTAATGGACTGCTTTCATATGGGTTTTGGTTTCATATTTTAGTGCTTCGTTTTACCGATCTTCCTGATTTGCAAGATGGAATCATATTTTGTGGCTTCATTTTTCCATGTCCACCAGTTGTCCTACTAAATCTAATTTTTGAACTGCTACAGTTGGTTTTGATTGCATCCTAGGACAAGTTCAGGGCCGTTGCAGTGATTTGTCGCTTCTAGATTTAGGGATTTGTTCTTCTTTCTTCCCTGTCTGTTTCCATCTGGGTCTGGCGCTGCATTGTTTGTCAGCTTGATTTATCTCCAGACCACTTGCTCTGCTACTGCTTCCCTTTTCCCTAACCCGTATGTCTTCTGTTACCTTGTTGTTTCATACGTATTATCGACACAATTCCTGCTTCTTAATTGGCATGCTTTTTATTCACTGCAGGGTGCAAGCTTGCAACGATCTACGCTTTGGGATTCCAAGGTTCAGTTTCCTAGGAGCCAAAGCACAGCCTCATTCACCAGCGACCTTTTTGATCGTGAACCAAAATACTAACAGAGCAGCATCAAGCCATCAGTAACTATGCAGTTCTACCTAATGTAATATAAAGACCATCGAATGTATAAAGCGTGTACCAGCACATATAGTATATGCCTATGCACCATCCTCTTTGCAGCCTTGAACAACATACGTAATATGCACATCCTGAATATATGTATATCTACCTACCTTATTACTTATATTGCAGTCTATATATCTAGCACATTTTCTCCATCTTTAAAGTCTTTCCTGTGTCCACGTACGCGCGCGATGGGGCGCGTCGCGCGCCCTATACTACTGGTTTATTCTAACAGGGACACGGCGGCAGTCCTGGCCGTGGCTGACCAACCGCCAGAGCCGGCCGGACTGATGGCTCGCCTCTTCAGGGCGGGCATATCGTGCGTCCGCGAGAATGCGCATCCTCTCCAGCTTCGCCGTACCACATGTAGATTCGCCTTCTTGACTTTTTATTTTTTTGAACTACACAGTTGAACGTTGACGTCCACAACATGCACGCACAATCACCCCTATGAACACACGTACGCTAATTATATCCCTATGCAAGGGCCAAGCCCAATAGCTTGCCGTGGGTGGCCAAGCACCCCCCAAAGTCTAGAAATTCTTAAGGAGTGGAAAAATTCGGCCCTGTAGGCACCCCACGGCCCAATACGAGGCACCCCCACCAAGCCTTGAAGCCCACTGCGCCACTTCCTTCAGGCTTTGACGACTACTTGACTCGTTGTTCCTTCCGCTTCCGCACGACGACTGCACGAGCCACCACGCGAGGAGCGACGCATCGCCTGCCCTTGCCCTCGCGCTCGCCAATAGGAAATTACGAATACGAGCCGCTGCCAGCCTGCCGTGCCGGCGCTCCTGCTGGCAGCTGGCTGCTGCCGTTCCGTCGCTGCCGACCCGCCGTCTGTCCATTGTGGCGCCCGTCCCAGGCAGCCAGGCTCCCAGGTCCCATCGACGTTGTAGCCGTGGCCATTCGCCCGTGGCCACCCAGTGCCCGCTGCTTGGCTGTTTGGCTCCCTGCGACCCTGCCAAGTGATTCGCCGCCCCTGCCGGAGTGCCGGTGCGTGTTTATTCAATTTTTCTCAAGTTCTAGTTCATCCTCAATGAAATTATTAGGTGAATTTTACCCCCTAACAAGATTTGTCTTTGTTGTTTCTTTATGTACAAGTTGAATTTTAATCTCAAAATTTGTTAGGTGATAAAGGACAGCATGATTTACATTATAGATTTTTCATCATTATATTGTTTTACATTTTAGTATTTCCAGTGTTTATTTTTATTTAATGTCATAATGTGTTGAAATATTGACAAGAATTTATGATATATTTTTTATAATATTAATTATAATGTTCATTATCACCTGACAAAACTTGAAATTAAAATTTAACTTGTACATGTAGAGAGAAAAAAAACTAATCTTCTTATGGAGTTATTTGGACCAACTGAGATAGTTGCAGCAAGAAAAATGAACGAAATGTTAGTTTAACAGGTTATTTAGACATTGTCCAAACTTGAGGCGAGTAATTTGGTTTTTTTTCTAATATTTTTAGGGGTCGTTTAGAGGCCCTATTTTTATTTTAAATTCTAAAATTTTAAAATTCAATTCCTTTGAAACATTCAAACGACAAAAAAAAATGAGCCTCTAATAAAGTTTTGAACTATAAAGTATAGATCATATTAAGAGCTACAAACTTTAGTGTAGACTACATCAATAGTAGAGGTCGCTTGAAAAATAAAAAAATTTGAATTCAAAAGTTAGAGAACTTAAAACGAATATTTGGTCATCTAAACGATCTCAGATAAAAAATTTATCAACTATAAAGTTGTATATCTTCGTGCGAACTATAGCTTTGGTATATACTATGTCAATATAAGAAGTCTTTAAAATATGATAACTTAATATGAATATTTGAGCATCTAATCTAAAACAAAAAATTATCAACTACAAAGTTGTAGATCATGTTGAGCTCTAAAACTTTAAAATAAAGTTTGTATTTATAAGACTTCATATGAAAACGTTGTGCTTTTTGTATATATGAAAGAAAGATGAAGGCCAATGACAGGTTTGCCCCATTGCCACATTAGCAAAACCACCCAAGAAACCATTTTAAAATGGTTAAGGGGGTATTTTTTCTGAATTTAAAAGTTAAGGTTTGTATATTGTTTGGTATTGTAGTTCGAGAGAGTCTTTCAAATTCAGCGACAACTTTAAGTGGTGAATCAGACTTTACTCTCTATTATAAGGAGATGATTGTTTGTGTATCAGTTTAGCCTAGTGCTTTTCACGTTATTAGTGGTAATTTCAAATCTACAATAACATCACATACATACATGTTTATATAGTTATCTCTATGAACAGCTCTAGATAGCTAATCCGATATATCTTGAGATTGATGATTTATCGTAGTGTTTGATTATCTTGTTTTCTTCTCTAAAGGCATGAGGCAAGAGGCATGCACCACCGTCATCCAAAGTCTAACATTGACTAAGACCAGGTGACTTTCCGGTCATAAAAGAAACCGAATGGAACCACTACGAGGCTACGATGGATAGTGGAAAGTGGAAACGCGTCTCTTTTGTGGATGGAAGCTACGTACTCCAGTGATCCAAAAGTTGTATTCCCTTTAGACCGGAAGACAAACAATATGGAAGTGAGTGAGGAGTTTAATAAGACGACCACTCAGACCACAAGGCCTGCTGGTGCAAACGAATCTACTAAAAAACTAAGCTATAAAAATTTAAAAGAGAGAATGTACTTACAAGGCATTCCAGCAATAGTGCAGTGCAGGTGGGGAGTAATTAAAGCTCCTAATGATGACTCATCGTTGACGAGGAGTAATTAGTACGTGACTGATGCACTCGAGTCTCAACCAGCCCTCGGTCGATCCCTAACCTCATGCGGCACGCAATGGCTCCGCTGCCACACAACCTCCATCCATGCCTACGCCTAGGACGCCGCCTCCTAGCGCTAGCACTCCTCGTCGTGACGGCCGTCTCTGCGGGGACCTCGCCGGAGAGTGACTTGTACGCTCTGTCCAAGCTCAAGTCCTCCCTACTCTCTGGCAGCGCCAGCAACAGTCCTTTGCTTGCCGACTGGGACATCGAGACATCGGCGTCAGGCGGCATATCATCCCGGCCAAACCATTGCAACTTCTCCGAGATCACCTGCGACGCCTCCAACCGCGTAGTCTCCATCAACCTCACCGGCGTCCCTCTCCACGGCGGCGTGCTTCCAAGGGAGATCTCGCTGCTGGATGGTCTCTCCAGCCTCACCGTCGCCTCGTGCTCCCTGTCAGGCGTTATACCCGCATCACTCGCCTCGATGCCTCTCCTTCGCCACCTCAACCTCTCCATCAACAACGTCTCCGGCTCCTTTCCGTTTCGATCGGCACCGCCGTACTTCCGCTCCGTGGAGGTCATCGACGTCTATGACAACAACCTCACCGGTCCCCTCCCGCCTTTCGGCATGTCGCACGCAAGGATGCAGCACCTGGACCTTGGCTGGAACCACTTCTCAGGCGGTATATCCGAGGAGTACGGTGACATGAACGGGCTCGAGTTCCTCGGGCTCGACGGTAACTGGCTTTCCGGCCTTGTGCCGCCGTCACTCTCGAGGCTCAGGAGAGTGAAGAGGATGTATCTGGGGCACTACAACTCGTTCCATGGTGGCATCCCGCCGGAGTTCGGCGAGCTTTCTGCCCTCATCCAGCTTGAAATGAGCAACTGCAATCTCACAGGACCTTTCCCGCCGGAGCTCGGCCGCCTCACTCAGCTCGAATTGCTCTACTTATTCTCTAACAACTTGGTCGGCGAAATCCCGGCTGAACTCGGTAGTCTCAAGAACCTCACGCTCCTGGATCTCTCTTTCAACCAGCTTACCGGCGAGATACCGGCAAGCTTCGCCAGTCTAACTAGACTGAAACTACTCAGTCTAACAGGGAACAAACTCCATGGCGTAATCCCGGAGTTCGTCGGGGAATTGCCTCAATTGGAAATCGTCCATGCATGGCAAAACAACCTTACCGGGGAGATCCCAGCCAACCTAGGCAAGAACGGCATGCTGCTGGAACTGGATGTCACGGACAACCAGCTCAGCGGCACCATACCGTCCTACCTCTGCGCCGGGAGGCAGCTTCAGTTTCTTTTCCTGATGCGGAACAAGCTTTCTGGGCCAATCCCTGAAGACCTCGGTAACTGCAAGACCCTTGCCAGAGTTCGCCTGAACAACAACTTCCTCAGTGGCTCCATTCCCGCTGGCCTTCTTGATCTCCCCATGAATGACATGTTGGACCTGAGCAACAATTTGCTCTCAGGAGAGCTCCCAACGGTGATTCCCAGTGCTGGGCTAAGGTTTTTGTCAGTTGCATCCAACAATCTATCCGGTCCCGTGGCGCCGGAGATCGGCCATCTCAAGAAGTTGTCCTTGCTCAACGCCAGTGCCAATGCGCTCACGGCCGGCATTCCACGACAGATCAACCACTGCGAGTCGCTGATAGTGATAGACCTCAGTCGCAACCAGCTCACCGGCGAGATACCGAAAGAGATCACAAGCTTGAAGGTTCTGACAGTGCTGTACCTGTCGAGGAACAGAATCTCCGGTGAGCTTCCGGTGGAGCTCGGTGAGATGATCAGCCTCTCGAAGCTGGACGTGTCCTACAACGACCTCAGCGGCCGTGTCTCGCTGCCACAGCTTCAAGGGGTGTTCGCGGTTTCAGACAAGACAGACTTTGAAGGCAACCACGGCCTTTGTGTGGAGCACATCACTGCCGCTTCGTGCCCCATCCCCATGTCGTTGCAGAGTTCACGGCGTTTCAAGCCGAGGATGTTGCTGTGGATTGTGCCAACCGCCAGCGCCTTGGCGGTGGTCGTGTGCCTCGGACTAAGGTGGGGGCGCAGGGCGTGGCGGGAGACAGCGAAGCGGCGGCCTGTGACATGGAAGATGACACGGTTCCAGAACCTGGAGCTGGGAATGGACGACGTGCTCCGGTGCCTCAGGGAGGAGAACGTCATCGGAAGAGGAGGTGCCGGCACCGTGTACCGCTGTGTGACGCGGGACGGCACGGAGGTGGCCGTCAAGCGCCTGCCCGGCCCCGGCCGCCGTGACTACGGCTTCCAGGCCGAGGTGACCACGCTCGGTGGCATCCGGCACCGCAACATCGTGCGGCTGCTCGGCTTCGCGTCCAGCGCGGAGGCCAACCTGCTCCTGTACGAGTACATGCCGATGGGGTCGCTGGGCGCGGTCCTGCACGGCGACAGCGGCGGGCTCCTCCTGAGCTGGGCCGCCAGGCACCGCATCGCCAACGAGGCGGCGCGCGCGCTATGCTACCTGCACCACGAGTGCTCGCCGAGGATCCTGCACCGCGACGTCAAGTGCAACAACATCCTGCTGGACTCGGCGATGGAGGCGCACGTCGCCGACTTCGGCCTCGCCAAGTTCCTCAGCCGCGGCGCGTCCTGCTCCGGCGGCACGAGGGCGGTGGCGGTGGAGGAGTCCATGTCCGTCGTCGCCGGCACGTACGGGTACATCGCTCCTGGTAAGAACGTCGTGCGCTGGACATATAAGCACTTGCATCGCCATACAGTGACAGGCACAAAGTGGTGCGTGCAGAGTACGCGTACACGCTGCGGGTGGACGAGAAGACGGACGTGTAGCTTCGGCGTGGTGCTGCTGGAGCTCGTCACGGGGCGCCGCCCGCTCGGCGACTTCGGCGACGAGATCGACCTCGTCCACTGGGGGCGGAGCGTCGTGCCGAGACCCACGGACACGGCGGCAGTCCTGGCCGTGGCTGACCCGCGGCTGCCGCCAGAGCCGGCCGGCCTGATCGCTCGCCTCTTCAGGGTGGGCATATCGTGCGTCCGAGAGAGCAGCCAGGCACGGCCCACCATGCGTGAGGTCGTGCACGTCCTCTCCAGCTTCGTCGTACCACCTGCGGATCCAGCCTGCTCTGTTTCTGCTCTTCCCCTGTAACTAACGGCACCACCAAGTGTATCAGGCAAGCAACCGTAGAGCAATTGCACCACTAGCAGTTTCAGTTTGTGGGTTGGAAATAACGAACGAATCTTTTACGCTTATGAGCGCATATGTAGGAATCGTCACAATTGGCCGCAGCTACATTGATAAATGCCTGGCGTTTCTGGTAGCAAGACTTCATCCCTTTGACTCGCAGCCAGGAAGGATGATCGATCACAGTCAATACTTGTGCAGGATGCAACCGCTGATCTGAATGGTTGTTTTTCTTCTGGGCCTGCTCTTCTGAATGCTGCGACCATCCGGCATCTCACTTTCATCTGGGCTTGGAGCTTGCACCGAAGATCATATACTCTGGCAGTCCTGATGCCCGAGGGCGCTCTAGCGGCAGGGCGAGCTGCCGAGCTGGGCGCGGTGGCACAACCACACCCAGTCACAACATTTATTAAACAAAACCAAATTATGTGCACAAATTTTAAGAATAAAATTTTGCACAATACTAGTGAAACAAAATTGTGCACACAAGATTTGTAATAAGAAAAAAAAATGCATACAAGATTTGTGAAAAAAAAAATTATGCACCCAACTCTTTAGGGTATATGCCTTGTTAAGATCGGTATAATCAACACACAAATGCTCTAGTTCAAACAAACAATAGAGAAGGACTACAACTTTATTTTTTGGAAGAATATTGGTGCTTCCTGAAAATAGTAGTAAAATATATCATGCAATCACACAAATCGATCTCATTCTCACTCTAATGCACAAACCACCTAATGGATGCAGCTGGAGAACCCTTCAGTGGGATGATGATGCTGCTTCACTACAGAGGAGCTTCTGAAACTTATCTCTAATCGCTTGCAACTCTTTCAGAGCATCTCCAATTGAAACACGATCCATGGGCATCTCCTGCGAACAGGAAATCCCAACTTGCAGAATCGAAGTGATGCAAGAAATTCTCAGCATGGAGTTTGAAGTGGCTGGTTCCCCATCTTCTATCTCCATCCGAAGCTGTTGGTCCATGATAGTACAAACTCTGTCTGGTAGTGCCATTTGAACATACTTGTGGAGCCCCATGGCTCCAACAAATTCGTTGTCTGTCGGTTTTTTCCCAATAAACATTTCCAGCAATAGTATGCCATAGCTGTAGACATCACCGTAGGTGGATACTTCATTGCCCAGTCCATACTCTGAAACAAACCAAAATGAGATTTTCTTTCAAATTAGATAAAAATAACATCCTAAGAATTCTGATATACTCATCTAGTAAACTTTTTGTATAAAATTCATTTCCAAAGCACTATGTACAAGAATGTATTAAAGTAGTTCCTTATAATTTCAAGATATATCTTCAAAAAAAATTGAACATATAGGTCTTCCAATTTTATAAAAGTTAGTTTTGCTGATCTCAACATATATATCTAAGTTGACACTAAGAAAGCCTTGAGCGTTGATTGAAGCCAGTCATTATGGAGTATATTTGAACAGAGCAAATGAAAGGTACCTGGAGCTGCATATCCAATTGATCCTCTCATTGATGCCCATCCACTTGATGTACCTATATCTTGATGTAGAAACCTCGCAAGCCCAAAATCACCCACACGAGCAACCATGGAGCTGTCCAGGAGAACATTACTTGGCTTAAGATCACAATGAATAATTGGCGTTGGCTTATGTTGGTGAAGGTAATCAAGTGAGGATGCCACGTCAATTCCAACATTTAATCTTGCAGTCAGATCTAGTGTCTTTTGTTCACCATCTCCGATGATATGTTTGTGCAGCCATTGGTCCAAATTTCCATTCGGTAGAAACTCATACACGAGGGCCTTGAAGTCATGGCCCTGAAAATCAATGCTTGAACAGATAGTCAATATCTTTACAAGGTTCCGATGTCGAGAACATCTTAAAGTCTCGCATTCTGCAACAAAACTTTGAGATGCACCACGCTGCATGAGGTTGAGAACCTTAACAGCGATCACCATTTGCTGATCATTGATTTTCATTGTTCCTTTGTAAACTGATCCAAAGCTCCCAGCTCCTATGAGGTTCTCGGATGCAAAACCATTTGTCGCATTAGCCAATTCAGCATAAGAAACCCTCACATATTGCTCACTCAAGACCGACCTTTGTAGGTGTGCTTTTGTCTTCTGGCTGCTCCTTTGTCGGAGTGGAACCAATGCAAATACTAATATGACGCAGGCAAGTGCACTGCATACGGAGACTGTTATGACAAGTTTTCGATGTGGTTTCTTGGTGGTCTGGGTGGGGCAAGGTGGCAATCCCAATTGAGGGACACCACCACAAAGACCATCATTCCCAGTGATTAAGATCGTTGCTGCGTTGAGAAATACCCCATCACTTGGGACTCCACCTTGGAGTTTATTGAATGCGAGATTCAATATAGAAAGGTCAGTTAGTTTGGCAAGGATCTCAGGAATGGTCCCTGACAAATTATTGTGAGAAAGATCAAGCCCTACAAGGCCCTTTAGATTTCCTAGTGACAGTGGAATTGTCCCCTGAAGGATGTTTCCAGACAAATTGAGAAATTCTAGGCTTTGACACTCGCCAATGGAGGATGGAATATCACCAGAAATCATATTATAAGATAAATCAAGTCCGTTCAGATTCTCTAGTTTTCCAACTTCTGATGGCAAAGACCCAGATAAGGAATTATGAGAAATGTTAATGAAACTCGACAAGGTTGATATGGAAAAGAGTTCTTTAGGTGTCGGACCAGAAAGATTGTTGTGAGAAAGATCCAATACTTCTAAAGGACAATGGCTGAGACTAGATGGTATAGGTCCACTTATAGCATTTGTACTGAGGAGAAGTTCAGTAAGTTGTGTAAGATTGCCAAGAGTCACTGGCATGGGTCCAGACAAGGCATTATTGTACAGAAATAATTCAGACAACTTATTGAGGTTGCCGAGGGATGCCGGAATAGCACCTATGAGAATGTTATGAGGCATGTAAAATGTTTGCAAGTTGATGAGGTTACCGATTCCTTCTGTTATTGTTCCAGTTATATTGTTGTATGCCATGCTGAGATACTCCAGCTGTGTTGAGAGATTACCAATTGAAGCCGGCAGCACGCCATGGAGATTATTCTCGCTAACATCTAATGCAACCAGGTTGCTACAATTGGTCAGACTAGCCAGGAAGCCCCAATCAGCATCATTTGTTGCTTCAAACTGATTCGAAGCAATTGACACTCCAGACAGCCTCCTTTGGTGAGCTCCTAAGCATTCTGGAATCGTTCCCGATAGGAAGTTTTCTAGTGTTAGAATATATTGAAGCATGGAGGTGTTGCAAAGGGATGCGGGGAGCATGCCTTGAAATAGATTGTTTGATACAAGAAAATGGTTCAATTTCGGAAGGTTGCTTCCAATATTAGGTGGAAAAGTCCCATTCAAGTTGTTGTACTCTACATCTAGAACTTCGAGAGAGGAAAGATTATTGAACATCAAAGGGGGCAAAGGGCCTTCTAGTTCATTGTTCACTAGATCAAGTAAAGTGAGGGCATGGAGGTTGCCAAGCGCACCAGGTATGGAACCTGAAAGATTGTTTCTTGCGACAGAAAGGTGTTCAAGCATCTCAAGATTTCCTAATGATTCTGGGATCTGACCAACTAGACCATTTTCTTCAAGATCTAGGAATACTAGTGAAGAGAGGTTGCCTAACCAAGAAGGGATGGTTCCTTGGAGTTTGTTTCCCCCCAATCCGAGTTCAGTAAGAGACGAGAGGTTTTGTAGTGGTGGTGGAATGCTTCCTTCAAAACTATTTTTGAAAGCATAAAGACTCATCAACGCTGAGAGGTTTCCCAGTGATCCGGGGATCATTCCTGAGAACTGATTTGCACCCAGGTTCAGCACGTTGAGGTTGGCAAGGCTGCCTATCTCTGTCGGGATTTCTCCGGTCATGTTGTTATATCTTAGGACTAGTTTTTTCAGGTTTACAAGGCTGGCAATGGTGGAAGGGATTCTTCCTGTAAGCCAATTTTTGCCAAGACTGAGTACCTGCAGATCACGCAAAGAGCTGAACTCACTGGGTACTACCCCATGGAAATTGTTACTGTCGAGAGAAATTTCTACCAGGTGGCTACAGTTTGAGAGTGACGGTGGAATCTGCCCAGAGAGGGAGTTGTAGGTAAGTTGCAGAGTCTCAAGGTCATGGATATTACCCAGCTCCGGAGGCAGGATCCCTTGGAAGCCATTCGATGAAAGATTGAGTCGCCTCAAGTAAGTGAGGTTTCCCAGCGCAGGGGTGATGGTGCCAGTCAGGTTGAGCTCGGGGAGGTCCAGAGCCACCACATGGCCCCGGCGATGTCCCCTCAAGCCACACGCCACGCCGCGCCACCGGCACATGGGAATGGACATGTTGCCCCACGACGCTAGGGCTCGCAATGGGTCACTCCTCACAAGGGACTTGAATGACATGAGCGCGAGCTGGTCGGATTCGGGGATGTGGGGAGCGTTTGCTCCGTCTCCATGGGCTGCGTTTGTGGCGAGGCAAATGAGGGAGAAGGCGAGCATGCGCAAGAGAGGCTTGATGAGGAGCATCACCATGGTGATTGTATGTTTGCAGACGTGCAGCAACTCTTTGGATAGGCAACCCGGCTATGTAGACATGGTGCTTATATTCTGGATGGAGCTAGGCACCACTTGCTGCTTTTAATCCTTGTCCTGTCCTTTCCAAAGCCATCTTTTTCCTGCTTTTAGTCATGCTGCAAGACCGTGGCGTTGGAAGTCTTCGCCGAGTTTGGTTGGTGTCGACCAATCTAGGACCGAGGCTCCACCTAGTGTTGTACTTTTTTCTTTGTTTACTAACCTATGGTCAAGTTCGGTCAAGTACTATGGATTGTTCAAAACCAATGTTTTGGCCAAGTACGGTTATACTTTCATGAATAGTGAAGGCCGCCTTGCTTTTCTATCTATATTTATATCTATCTAATATTAAAGAGGTAAAATTTCTCTCCACCTATTTTTTTTGTCCGGCTCTCCCCTAATCCAAACAGACTTCTATTTCATATTATCAAACATGCAAGGCTTTTTGTCTTGAGTAGCTTAAATAGGAATCCAAATCTAAATAGAAAAGGATAAAAATAGAAATTGGTCAAATAGTCCTGAGTTGCTCGAATAGGAATCCAAATTTAAATAGAAAAGGATAAACATAGAAATTGGGCAAATATAAATTCAACGAAGCCACCATGAGTGATCTTGGTCATTGTCCGTCCATCCCGCGTTCGTCTTCTCAGTTTTATTTGCGGCCCGTTTCACGTTTCGACCAGTTTATTTGCTTTCAAAAAAATATGCACATGAAAAAACTACTCGGTTTCACTCTAATCTATAAATGACGCGAGTTCGTATGGTCGTCCTAGACAATAGGTACAAGTCGACCGGTGTTGCATCCGCATGCACCATCGTGATTCAAACAAACTCAACGTCAAAGTTATTATGGGTTAAATTAAATTTATGGCATGTCCCTCTGACTACAATCCATTTAGAACACTTGACCATGTTTCGATCTATCCAAAAAATAAAGTAATATATATTTATATATTTATTATTGTTTTAAAAACATAGATCACTTTATATTGGTGCGTTAATCTCTCACATGTCTGTATAAGTTAGAGCAGCACATCCAACAAGCTATGATGCAGTGCAAAGCATACAATCTTAAAATAAATATGAACATATAATGTGATCGTCAGATAAGAAATCTTTAAATCTCTCATGCTCATGTAAGTTAAAGCAACTAACCTACGTCGAGGAACAGTAGGGAATCCAGTTCCAAGATAAATCCTAATAACCCATGATACGATTATTAATAAATCTTCAAATTGAAGTCATCCAAATCACTTTGTAATAATATATACACCCCGTTGCAACGCACGAGCACGTTTGTTAGTTATTTCTTAATTAGGAAAATGTATGCTGCAAGATAGCCAAGTCATCTCGAAACTTTGTCGAGGGTGACGACCAGACGCAATCACGCAAGGCAAGACGTAGACAATACAGTATGGATTGGTTCACTCCTCCCGCTCCAACCTGGCCAGAAAATAAGCCAGGGCTAGACCAATCTTGGCTTGTCCACAGGCAGTGCCGGTCCTACGATTTTATTGGCCCTAGGGCGATCTCGTCGTAACGGCCTCTATTGATCATGTATAAAATCTTATAATATAAATGCACTAATTTTACTTACAAAACGAAATCAAATTCAATAACATATTTTTAATTTAACATGTTTGATAATTATCGATGGACGATGTAGATTAAGCAATATATTTATAGATGTATGATAATTATCGAGAAATAATGTAGATTAAAAAAGCAATATATTCGTTTTCTTTTCACCCACGACAAATGTTTCTTATGTAACATTCTAAAATTCGAACACCTAAATTAGAAGAAAAATATGACTATATGGATACAAAGTACCAGAAGTCTGAAATACTATACAAATAATTAATTTAGATTAAAAATAAAAAGAAAAAAAATACCTTGGGCCTAAACAACTGATCGGTGATCACAATTCGTAAGAAGCCAAGAATCAAGATGTCGTCGTCGTGGAGCCCTGCTTAGTCGCCGTCCTCGTGCGCCGTGTCCGTGTCTCCGATAGTCTAGCTCTTCACGGCGGTGCGGCTCGTCAGCTTCGCGTGTGTAAGACGCACGTCACGAACTCACAATCAGAGTGTGCTGTGTGCAGCGTGACTCCTCGCCTCCTCTCTATCCGAGGGCCGTGGGGAAAGGAAACTAGGAAAGAAATGCCGATGTTATCTTTTTGGGCCGTCTGATCGGTTCTATGTCTCTCTTCTTATTAATTTGCTAATGCCTAATGAACTATAGTACCTGTGGATTTGTATACCTGGACTTGGGACCCTCCTCCGCTTGGGCCCTCGGCCGTCGCACCTCCTAGCCTACCCCTAGGGCCGGCACTGTCCACAGGGCCGGCCCTGAGATTTGGGGGGCCCAGGGCAACACTAAAAATTGAGGCCTCTTATAACATATGTACATCTGTTATCGCTTGTATTAGTTTGGATGTTAAACTAAGAATAGTTACCTAGCATGCATCACCTATTCTCAAAAAAATTATCTTGTCACATACTCCCTCCATTCTAAAATAAGTACAAATAATATGAACTTTGACTAAATTTATATAAAAAAGTACAAACATTCATGATACAAAATAAGTGTCATTAGACTAGTTATAGAAATATATATTTTCATAATAAATTTATTTAAAGACATAAATGCTAATACTATTTACTATCTTGGTCAAACTTGAGCTTGATTGACTTGCACGGATACCATAATTGCATTCTTTCATGGACAGGGTGAGTAGAAGGCATGTGCTGAAAATTTTAAAATACATTTAGTAATTGAAAACTAGCACAAAGCATTTATACCCTACAAGGCATTATGTTACAATGAGCATCCTACAGCCGCATGGCAAAAAAAAACAGAGAGAGAATTGATGCACACGTTGTGCTCCTTACTTTTAGGCCTCTCATGCAGCACAGCACGTTACGCTCTCGACGTCATCGATGCTCACACCGAGCTAACACATCTCGGCGTCTGCGTCCCTACCACCGAGATGGCAGGCAGCTCGGCACCACGCTGGCCGAGCTTGGCGCCCTGTACGCCCCGCGCCCGCGCCCGCGCCCGCGCCCCAAGCGATGGCGAAGTGCAGCAAGCGTTTGTGGGACCAGGTCGGCTGGTCGCGTGGTCAGCATGCGTGTCTCGCTCGGCGGAAGTGCATGCATCTGCGATGACAGCAGGTGTGCATGCTGTCGCTGCTACAGGTGCATGCTACAAGGCCGCTCACCTCGTGCTCCACGCCCGCTGACCCTGAAGTAGAGCATACTCTCTCCGATTCTCTAAAGCAAGTCGTTTTAAACATCGATGTGGTCTTTAAGAAACAACTTTGACTGTAACTTTTTGCTATAAAATATAGTCAATATATACTTTTATGAAACTACATTTCGAGATGAATCTACTTCCATCACTTTCATATTTTCAAACTCAACCCAAAAAAAGTTATTTATAGTCAAAGTTTAAAATGTTTGACTTAAGACAACCTCAAAACGACTTACTTTAGAGAACCGGAGGAGTACTCTATAACAAGCGAATAATGATAAGAAAATTATTTATATTAGTATTCTATAAAAATATTAACACAATAGAGATCAAATTTCTCTTTCATTAGAAAGATGATTCAAAATAATGACCTAGTTTATAACTAAACTATACACCTCTGATATCTTTTATAAACTATCCATGTCTACCTTTTCGAAAGATGCTGTATATTAGCCCCCGTCCATTTAGAATGCCCATATATGCCATTATGATAATAATATAAAGTAAGGTTGAATCAAAGGTGTCTATCTTCGTTGTTATACAAAAAAAAAAGTATCTCTCAAATCTGCATGCAAATACTAATCTAATATATATAAAGTATGATATATGTCTTTCTAAATTGCAGACTTCTACACTCCTACTAAGAAAATTAAGCATATGCTATGTTCCATCGTCAAGTAAACATGTATATATTTGAATAAATATTTATTTTAAGAGCTTATCAAACATGGAAAATGGTCCCTCAACGAAAGCATATAGCAATTAGCCTACCTATTAAGCCCATCTATTTAGATACACTAGGATTAATTTTAGCTAATTTTTAGGGTCTGTCTACACAGAGGTCGGGTGTTTGGGGGACATGTCTCACCCGGGTGTCACGTCACCTTAAAACACTCGAATCCCAACAACAAAGTAATCGGGTGACACATCCCAACTAAACACTCGATTCATATAGCCGCCGGATCCAAAAATAAAATATATCCAATAAATATAAAATTAAATAATAAAATAACAAAAAATTGCCAAATAATTACTATGGAATGCAAATTGGTAGAAATTCAAAGAAAAAACAGATAAACATACAGACAATAAATAAAAAAGGCAGAAAATTAACCAGAAAATTTCTATGGAAGCCAAATCGGAAGATTTCAAAGAAACACAAATAAATCATACAGACAAACAAAAATGAGTCAGAAAAAGATTAGAGAAGTATTCAAGTAATTCAAATGATCATTCTCATTTGCGAACAATAAATTTACTGTAATTGAACATAGAATTTACACCTAAACAAAAGCAGTAAAATATAGTCTAACAAGACGTAACGTGCCCCTGAAAAATGAATAAATTTTCATGCATGGGTTCAGAGTGGATAGCGTGTGGTCCAGCTTAGCCCGTGTTTACTTCCCTACTAAAATCTCAAAAAGTGCTACAGTATCTATCACATCGAATCTTACGATACGTGTATGGAGCATTAAATGTAGATGAAAAAAAAACTAATTGCACAATTTAGTTGGAAATTGCGAGACGAACATTTTGAGCCTAATTAGTCCATGATTGAACACTAATGCCAAATAAAAACGAAAGTGATACAGTATCCCAAATTCTAAACTTCACCCGACTAAACACGCGTGAGTTTTCAAGGAAATATGCATGCATGCGGCGTGGAGCACGAGGTGAGCGGCCTTGTAGCATGCACCTGTAGCAGCGACAGCATGCACACCTGCTGTCATCGCAGATGCATGCACTTCCGCCGAGCGAGACACGCATGCTGACCACGCGACCAGCCGACCACCCTGGTCCCACATACGCTTGCTGCACTTCGCCATCGCTTGGGGCGCGGGCGCGGGGTGTACAGGCCGCCAACCTTGGCGCCAGCGTCTATGGCGGCAGGGACGCTGGCGTCGAGACGTGTTAGCTCAACGTCAATATTAATAGCGTCGAGTTAAGGGTCTATATTCTGAAATCTTTCCGTTAGGGACGTATTTATGAAAAACTTTCAAAAAAAATGGCTAAAAAGTAAAAAATTCAGTCCTTACGGCTCGGTGGCCAGGGCGGCCGCCCTGCTCGCCCGCCCCAGGGCCGAGCGTGCTTGTCCAATACACAGACATCTGTTTTTGGTTGATGTACAAGTTAAACCTACACCGTGTAGAGTTTTGTTTGGTTGTCTGGCTTGCTATGATGCACTAACCTCATCTTTGTTAGGGTGAGCTTACCCTAGGCATTTTGTCGAACACTTGACATGCACATACCTCAGCAGAGGCGGAGCTTCCCATAAGGCAGGGTGGGGCAGTTGCCCCACCTACCGCCGGTAGGGAGCCTCTAGTATCCCTCTGTTCTTCGTCGCTTGTTGCATCTCCGAGCGGCGGTGTCTGGCGGCACGGCCGAACCTGCAAGCCAGGAACGTGTTCTTTGGGATAGGAAATAAAACTATGGCCTGAGCAAAGGCTAAGGCCCAATAGCCCATCAATGGAGTAGCCCAAGTGGCAAGCGCCCTAAGCCACGGAGCCCCAAGCCCAAGCACTCAACAGCTAGCTTCAGCAGCCGCTCCCAAATCCATGATTTCGCATCGCCACCGCCGCACGCCAACCACCACCGTCTGCCATGTTGCACTGCTGTCGGCCATAGCACGCCAGCGGTGGCGGCGGCCCTAGCTGCAGCCCAAAGGGTGCCCATGCCCCTGGCTCTAGTTGCTGCTCCTGCTTGCCACTGCTAGCCCGCTGCAGCGGCGCCACCGCACCAGCCTGCAAGTTGCAGGTGAGCGCATGGAGGAGGATGGTTTCTAGGGTCGGGGGCGGCGACGGCGGCGAGCAGGTGAGCAATGCTGGCGTTGCCCGCGGGCATGGTCGTGGGCGAAGTATATTCTGATTTGTTCATGCTATTATTATCACATATAATCATCTGATTAGTGTAAATGTTCATGTCATTATCACACATATAGTAGACATTCATATATGCGCCGTGCAATTATTATTAAAATATATTGTCCATAGTCCGCCCCACCTAAATTTCCCTCCGCCACTGTACCTGAGCATGGCCAGGACGAACCACAGCTGCCTCCACTGCCGGTGGTAACGAGCTCCCTCACCGTGCGTGCCATGGTGACGGCCGCGGCACCACCGCTACCCCTCCGTGCCCTGCGCCCCCGCATCTCTCAAAGTTGCGGCCCCTTGGTCGCATGGGCCACTTGAGCTCCGGCTAGGCACCATGGGGATTGGGGATGCAGCGGCGTTGAGCTCCAGCTTGGTGGCAACGGCCGTGGGGACGAAGAGCTCCATCGCCGGCATCCAGCTTGTTGGTGGTAGTGGCAGCGTTGAAGAGCTCCACCTGGGACCACGCCCCCGCACGCTTGAGCTGGTGCCATGGGACCTCAACGCTGGGGACATGGTCGGAGTGCTCGACGACGATGGCTGCGATAGGGGACCAGGGCTGGAAGAAGCGAGGGAGGTGATGCACATCCGAGGCCACCGACGGGCTACCCAAGCCTGGCTTCGTGAGAACGACCGTCCATCTCGTTCTTGCCAAATCACGCCATGTATTTTTTGCCTAACCTACGGTGGCCGTTTGGTTACCTGTCGTATTTATGGCGTGCTGCAACTCCACTTCAGCGTCCTAGTTCACTTTCAACGCCGTAGGTTGCAAAAACGTGGCAAGGAATTCATGCACCGTAGTTTTGGCGTCGCCTCTCCTCTAGCTCGGCGAGCGTCGGCGTAGGCGAAACACGCTCTAGCTAGATTAGCCTAGCTAGGACATGCCACATAATTAATTGACATTGTTTTGTTATGGCCTACATATACATACTATCGGTGTTTCGAGTAAACACCATCGAGTAAATTTGTGTTATTGTGTGTTGGACCTGGATGGTGTGCTAAAAGACACAAGGTTTATACTAGTTCGGACAGAATGTCCCTACGTCTAGTTCATGGTTGTTGCTCATGTTATTAGCACTGAAAAGTTCATAATAGGGGTTACAAACGAGTGAGAGAGGGACAGGTCCCAAGTCTATGATGGAAAGGTCGAATGGATGTTGAGAGCTTGGTTGCTGCTCAACTATGCGTGATGTGATGTGTGATGTCTTGAATTGATCCGTCCCCTTAGTGGGGTGCCCTGCCTTCTCTTTTATAGACCAAGGGGGAGCAGAGATTACAGATGGGAGAAAGAAGAAAAACTAGAGGCAAAGGAGGTCCTTCGAAGATGTCGGGTCTTACTTTTCCTCTGTGTGGGCCCCGCTGACATGGCAGGCGGTGCCAGGTATAGCCCCACGCTAGGCATCTGTCCGCTGATGATGCCATGTCCTGGCGTTGTTAGCAAGTTGTCACGTCTCGTCCCGCCCCGGTAGGCGGCGCGGCGTACCAGGGTGCTGATCCGCGGCCCTACGAGGAGCGGACGGCGTGGTGACTTCACGTCCGCTACTATGGGTGATGCGAGTTTCCTCCTGGACCATAGTGGTTGTCGTGTGCTTCTATCAGGATCCATGCTCGAGGGCAAATGGCCGTGCCCACAACACTATAAGACAAATGTCGGCGCCTACAACACTGTTCGGGCCCTGACATACCTGGAAGGTCTTAAAGCGCCCTTCTTGTCATATCATGATGGTACTTTCCTACGTCACCCTGTCCTTGGTTTCCGCAACTAGAGGGGCTGAGCTAACAACACTTGCCTTGATGGCTCGAGTGTCGTGCTCAGTGAGCTCGCTAACGGGCATGTTTGAGTGGAATCCAGGTCTATCATCCACTGATGGGGTCGGTAGAGCCCTCATGTGGCATTCGACTACTTCTTAACCTGCCTCCCGACAGATGCTTGAGCCGTTCAATAGGCTAGGGTGGCCCGTTGGCCTCTCCTCGATGGAGATTCTATGGGCTTGGCTCGAGGTTAGAATCGAATGAGAAAGGTTGAGATGTCCCTGTCTGCTTCTGAGCGGGATCAGGCAAGGACGCTGGGGCTCATCTCGGTTTTTCTCCCCTGGCTCCATTTGACATGAGGTGGCCTCAAGCCCTTCGCAGGCCAGCCTTCGAACCTCGGTCAGTTGCTGCTCATATCGAATGAGATGACTACCGCTTCGTGATGCGACGCGAAGCGTTGTGATGCAGCAATCGCATATGCGATGCTTGGATGTATGAGATGAATGATTGAATGAATGATCATATAAAGAAATAGCGGGGGTCGGTAATGTTACCTTGATGGCACGAGTGACAGGTTCTGGTAATTCTTACTGGATATGTCCGTGCGGGGTTTGGGTCCGACGTTCGTGACGGGGCCGGTGTAACCTGCATGAGCCTCCCATTCTTTCATATATGTCATTCAGTAGCGGCCCAAGCCGTTTGATCGATTTGGGTGACCTGACAGCCTCTCCTTGATGGAGATTCCATAGGTAGGCCCTCCATACCCTTCCTGAGAAAGCGGAGGTTTAGGTTTGGAGTGCGGAGACAAAGACTCTGATCGTGTTGGTGGAAAAATGCCGTAGCCATTGGGGCGTAGGGTCGTAGCGGTCCGACCAGGTTTACTCAAAGTTTTTGTGCCTGCACACCGTGCCTCTAGTTTTTAAACGTAAGGAGGGGTTGGGCAAAGAGAAATGTCTAGCGAATGGACACTCTCGCCAGCCCCCGAGCGATGTCCGATCCCCTGCCGTTGCTAGGGTCGAAGGCTCGGTATCGAAATTAATACGTAAAGTAAGTAAGGGTGCTTGTCTCTCGGCGGCGGTTATGAGCCATTTGATCGACCTGGGCACTGGTTTTACCTTGATGGTAAGAGTGATGGGTTTGGGGAGCCTTCACTGGATAAGAGTGGGATACTATTTGCATCCTACCCGTTCCTCGGCCGTGACCAAGCCGTCCGATCGACTCGTGTTACCTGTTGAGACAAGTTTTTCCTGTGGAAAATGTTTGCTAGATAGATATGCTCATATCATCCCCTGAGTGAGATCCGACCCCTCACCGTAGCTGGGGTCGGATGTAACTGAAAAAATCAGGGAGTTGGATAACAAAACTGATAATAGAAAATGTGCGTTTATTAAGGGTAAAAGCAACGTAGCTGCTCGATGTTCTAGGCATTGGTGAAGTTTTCACCATCGATGTTCTTGAGCTTGTAGGCTCCTGGATGGAGCACCTCCGCAACTATGTACGGTCCCTCCCACGGCGGGGAGAGCTTGTGGCGGTCCTTGTTGCTCTATACGAGGCAGATGACCAGGTCCCTGACGTTGAAGGCTCGGCCCCACACTCATCGGTTGTGGTACCGTCGTAATGCCTGTTAGTACTTGGCTGAGCAGAGGAGGGCGACATCGCACGCTTCGTCCAGCTGGTCCATGGCGTCCTCGAGGGATGCCTCGGCTCCCTATTCGTCGAACGCCCTGATCCTTGGCGCTCCATAGTCGAGGTAGGTTGGGAGGACGACCTCGGAACCGTAGACCATGAAGAAGGGTGTGTAGCTGGTGGCTCGACTAGGGGTTGTCCTCAGGCTCCAGAGTACTAAAGGAAGTTCGGCGACCTAGCACGCGCCAAACTTGTTCAACCGGTTGAAGATCCTCGGCTTGAGGCCCTATAGGACCATGCCGTTTGCGCGTTCTACCTACCCATTCGTCTAGGGGTGCGCTATAGAGGCCCAGTTGATGCGGATGTGATGTTCATCGCAAAATTAGAGGAACTTCTTGCCAGTGAACTACGTGCCATTATCCGTAATGATGGAGTTTGGGACTCCGAAGCGATGGACGATGTCGAGGAAGAACAGCACGGCCTGCTCGGATTTGATCATGGAAATCGGTCGAGCTTCTATCCACTTTGTAAACTTGTCTATGGTGACAAGCAAGTGGGTGTAGCCCTCGAGCGCCTTTTTGAGTGGTCCAACCAGATCGAGTCCCCAGACTACGAACGGCCAGGTGATGGGGATCGTCTGGAGCGCTTGGGCGGTAGGTGAGTCTACCGAGCGTAGTACTGACACCCTTCACAGGTGCGTACGATTTGCTCGGCGTCAGCTACCGTGGTAGGCCAGTAGAAGACCTGTCGGAACACATTTTTGATCAGGGTTCTGGGCGTGGCGTGGTGACCACAGACCCCACCGTGGATATCGCTCAGCAAACGCTTCTCCTTTTCGATGGGGATGCAGCGCTACAGGATCCCGGTGTGGCTTCGCTTGTAGAGTTCGCCCTCCACAAGAACAAAGGACTTGGCGCGACGTGCGAGCCGTTGAGCCTCCGTCTTGTTTGTTGGTAGCGCGTCACGGAGAAGGTAGTCGAGGTAGAGCGTCCTCCAGTCGATCAGAGGGTCAGGCTCTGTCGCTGGGTCTTCTTCAAGCTCCATGACTTTGGGGCTGGGTGGAGTTGACGGTTGGTCAGCCCCCGAGCCTAGATTGGATGGCCCATCACCGCCTTGTTCTGACGTCTCATAGCGAACCGACGGCTTGTGCTGGTCGCTGGCGAAGACACCCATTGGCAACAGCTCTTGGCCAGATGCTTCTTTCGCAAGCGCATCGGCCGCCTCGTTGAGGCGCCTCAGGATGTCATTGAGCTCAAGGCCGTCGAACTTATCCTCCAATCAGCGGACTTCTCGGCAGTATGCGGCCATCTTGGCATCATGGTAGCTTGACTCCTTCATGACCTGGTCGACAACTAGCTAGGAATCTCCTCGAACGTCGAGGCGTCGGATGCCCAACTCGGTGGTCATGCATAAGCCGTTGGTGAGTGCCTCATATTTGGCCACGTTGTTGGAGGAGGGGAAATGGAGACGGACCATGTACCTCATGCGTACCCTAAGGGGTGACACGAAGACCATCAGAGTGGAAGGGTTGAACTACAATGGGTGTCCACGCCAGCTCTCCCTCCACCATGACAATGAAGTCCAGGTCCCCAAAGTGCACTTGTGTGCTCGGGACCCAGCTGATTTCATGGCTAGCCATCCACGGCCTAACGTAAATGTTGGAACGCACAAAGGCCCCTACCTGGCGCGCCAACTATCTGTGTTTCAAGTAAACACCAATGAGTAAATTTGTGTTATTGCGTGTTGGACCCGGATGGTGTGCTAAAAGACACAAGGTTTATACTGGTTTGGGCAGAATATCCCTACGTCCAGTTCGTGGCTGCTGCTCATGTTATTAGCACTAAAAAGTTCGTAGTAGGGGTTACAAACGGGCGAGAGAGGGACAGGTCCTAAGTCTCTGATGGAAAGGTCGAATGGATATTGAGAGCTTGGTTGCTGCTCAACTATGTGTGATGTCTTGAATCGATCCGTCCCCTTAGTGGGGTGCCCTGCCTTAACTTTTATAGACCAAGGGGGAGCAGGGATTACAGATGGGAGAAATAAGAAAAACCAGAGGCAAAGGAGGTTCTTCAAAGATGTCGGTTCTTCCTTTTCCTCTGTGCGGGCCCCGCTGACATGGCAGGAGGTGCCAGGGATAGCCCCACGCTAGGCGTCTGTCCGTTGATGATGCCATGTCCTGGCGTTGTCAGCAAGTTGTCACGTCCTATCCCGCCCTAACGGGCAGCGCGGTGGACCAGGGTGCTGATCCGCGGCCCTACAGGGAGCGGACGGCGCGGTGACTGCATGTCCGCTACTGTAGGTGATGCGAGTTTCCTCCTAGACCGTAGTGGTTGTCGTGTGCTTCCGTCAGGATCCGTGTCCGAGGCCAAATGGCGGCGCCCACAACACTGTAAGACAAATGTCGACGCCTACAACACTGTTTGGGCCCTGACATGCCTGGAAGGTCTTAAAGCACCATTCTTGTCATATTCTGACGGTACTTTTCTACAGGCGTGCAGGGTATGGTCCTCGGTATTGCGGTTGATTTGAGTGCCCTGCCTTATCTGCGCGTGTCGTTATGAAGGAGCAGCGCGCGGACATTGGGTGAGGCGGAGCCAGCCCCTGGAGGTCGGGCGAGGTGAAGCCAGCCTCCAGACATCAGGCGAGGCGGAGCCGGCCCTCGGGGGTTGAGCGAGGCAGAGCCAGCCCCTGGACGTCGGGCGAGGCGGAGCCAGCCCTCGGGGGTCGGACGAGACGGAGTCTGCCCTTAGACGTCGGGCGAGGCAGAGCCAGCCCCCAGATGTCGGGTGAGGTGGAGCCAGCCCTCGGGGATCGAGCGAGACGGAGCCTGCCCTCAGACATCGGGCGAGGCGGAGCCAGCCCTCGGGAGTCAGCTTGAGATAGGGCCCATGGTCTCGGTGGACGGACGAGGAGTGACCCGGCAAGCGGTGTAGTCGCGTTCTCGATCGCGCGGATGAATCAATGTTGGCGATCATTAGCTCCTCCTCTTCGGGTACCCTAATATTGGTCCCCGACACATACATTGTCACTATTGTTTATCACTATTGAGCAAATTCAATGTCACGAGTCACGGTGTCAGCTAAAATGACTTTTATGGCATTATAGTTATAGTACTTTTATGCAGTGGCAGATCTAGGATTTGAACTCAGAGTATGCCATCCAAAATTTTTCATATATAATTCGGTAAAACCATTTCTCAATTCGGTAATAATTGTAAAATTAAACGTAATTTGATATACACACACTAAATTACATGATAAGTATGAAACTGAAAGACATAAATTTTAATATAAATAGTTCAAACGTCATATTAACAGTCCCAAATATAAACATAAAAGAGAGTATGTAAGAGACTTATCATACTACTTATCTGCTGTTTTATAAGGGATGTGAACGTTTCGATTATATTATCTTTATTCACTTAAAAATGCCTCTTAACAAATTCTTAATTTTGTTTTCACTAAATCATTGTAGAAAATACCCTATCAACAATTGCTGTTGCCTAGCAATATCAATAGGCGTTATGTTTTTACATAAAATAAAAAGAGAAGAGACAAAAGCGGAGATGGAATGCCTCGGTAGCTAGCAGTCGAGATCTGTGCCTAGCACGTTAGTCACGCACACACAGCAGCCGACCAGCAGCGAAGTAGCTGGGGCGGATCCTCAATCTGACCATCTTAATCATGATTAGTGGTGACGTCGTGTCCTCGTAGCCTCGCCTGAGCGCGTGTACGGGGCTTCGTTGATCGGAGACGGCGGCGATCTGAGACCAACGGCATTGGATCGATGGACTCCTACCATAAAGTCCCGTCGTGTGTCGTCCTTCCAAGTGACGTCGTGTGGCCATAGGCCGGCCCATAGCTGATATAGGCCGTGTCACTGGGTGAGGTCGTGGGCCTCGAAAGTGAAAAGGCCTCACGCCGCATGGCGCAGCCTCAGTTAGTTATTTTGCAAGTTTTTCTGTTTTACTACAAATAAATATACACGTATATATACTCTATACATGCTAGACCTGCAGGGTATGCCCGTGCATACCTGGCATACCCTATAAATCCGCCCTAGCTTTTATGATATTATAGTAATTAAAAGTCTAGTGTAGAATCTACAATATTTTTGTAATACAATACAAAAGGAAAATTTGAAATAAAAGATACAATAAACACATGAGTTTGAACACGAATGCGCCTACTGTTTTGATGGACCTCGGTCACCCGTACCACCAAAAAAGAATTATCAAATAGGCCTTAACACATTGATAAAAAAATTATATGTCTATGTGACATTCAGTTGTTTTGGCCCCTCTTGTCAACTGAATTTTTCCCATGCCCTTACATTGTCATCTAGTTATATTTACACTATCTTGTTACTATATTTACACTGATTTCTTCAATATAATTTATTGGACAAAGTGAGTAATTTGGGGATATCACAACTCATTCTATGAATTACAGATCTCAGAGAAATATATGCCCAAATTTTTAGAAAAATTTACAAATTATTTCTATGGATTGTAGATACCAGACAATATATATGTCAAATTGTTCACAAATTGTTGCCAAATTTAAGAAAAATTACAAATCTTCAGACATAGCAGACGAGGGGGCCATGCCCGTGAAAGCGTCGAGAATGGCCGCGCCAGGGACGCCCGCGCCTGCACCGGTGGGCGGTGGAGGGAGAGAGCAGCAGCCGGTGCTTCAGGGTGCGGCGGAGGAGCGGCCTGGGGGGGCGGCGGTGGACAGACGGTGCCAGGAGGGAGGCGGCGGATAGTAGGTGCCGAGGGGAGCCGGCGGATGGCCGTTGCTGGGGTGCGGTGGCGCAGGGAGGGCCGGTGCCAGGGCGCGCGCGGCGGAAGGAGGGCCAATGTGGGGCAGCGGATGAGGGAGAGCCGGGAGCCACAGCCATCGAGCGAACGCCCGTCGAACGACAGGGCTATCGGGTGGATGCCATCGGAAGTCCAAAAAGCTCGGTTGATACAAGCGCCTAAAACAGTCGATTGACGTATAGCGTTTCTGTAAAAAAAATTACAACAACTAAAAAGACTAAACAACCTGTTCGCTTGTTGGTTTCAGCCAGCCCAAATCAGCCAGCTAACAGTGTTTTCCTCTCACAAAAAACCAGCACCAGCCAGACCAAAGCACCAGCACCAGCACCAACCAGCGAACAGGCCCAGTTTGGAAGCCAAAATATAAATTCGTGATGTAACAATAAAAGGATGTACCAAGAGATATATAACTTAAATTTATGTTTCAACTAAATTAATATCAAACGCCCACAAAGCTACAGCACAATGGATGACAACACTTATCTTGGTATTACTAATTGAAGGTCCCAAATGAAAGCCTTTATGCTAATCGTACAAATTCTCCAAAAACTCATAAAGATATATCCATGTATATGGTAGACTCTAATCCCTACTAATAATAACAATGAGTGAATATATCATATTTTCTAAATAATTATCCGCATCTACCATTATAAAAAACATAAACCATAAATCTGCATCTAAATTACCCACCTTTGTTGATATAGGATATAACCTAAGTAACCACTAGATTTACATCTAATTACCTACATACCATTAATGGCATCCCAAAAATACTTGTGAAACAAAAAGGGGAACCATATGGAGACCTGACCCCTTGAGCTTACGAGCCAAAAAAGTTGACGATTCCAAAATTTTCCACTGAAATCCTCTCACTTGATAAGTTTAAGTTCGGTTGTTCATTCATCGATAATGCACACATCTGAAACCACGCTCCATAAATATACTCCTGCTAAAAAAGTGAAAGTGAAATAAAATTTCAATGATACATTTTTTAGGTCATGTTTGGGACGAGGACAAGTTCCATGCGGCCCATGCAGTAGCCTTGTGGAGCACCTCGGGCAGGGAGATAATTTAGATAGTTTCGAGAGTTGAGGGGGGCAAGTTAGTCTGTTGTAGAGTTTAAGGATAATCAGGTTACAACCATGGTTCAAGAAGTTAAAAAGTGGGTTTTTTCTTGTAGAGAAAGGGACATACTTAGATTCATAGTATTAATAGTTAGCAGCTAAAATTAGCAGACGATGATCCAAATAGACCTACTAATAGACATGCTAACTATTAGCGAAGGTGTTAACAATTAGTTCATTAGTTAGTAAAGATATGCCGCTAATATATTGTTCATATATACAAAACAACTATCTAACCACCTACTAGAGATGGGTCGAAACAGCCTCTTCTAATAATTAGCTAGGAGTAGATAATAATTTAGACAGCTTTTGAGAGTTGAGATTGAGACTTGAGAGGGGCAAGTTATCCAGCTGTAGAGTGAGCGTGCGGTGCGTGACGAGGCCCAGCCCGTGTTGGGGTTAGCCACCAGCCCGGCCTCGAGGGATCCTAGAGGCAGGCGCGTGGTCGTGGGCCGGAAGCAGTCGCCCTCTCCCGCTCTGGTCACCCGCTCAGGCTCAGCGACGTCTTCAGCCATGTGCCCATGTGGAACCAATTGGGCTAGGCAAAGGACAGCCTACCGCGAGCACGAGACACCAGGCGCAGTCGGTCGCGCGGAGCGGAATTCGCCGCGGCGGCTTTTCCTTTCACGGGCCGCGGCGGACGGCGCCGCATGTCGAGTAGCAGAAGTTTCTCAAAAAAAAAAAAAAAAATCTAAACTTCCTCCGACCTTTGCTCATGTGTCTATTTTGCCTCTGCACTATGAAACCAGGTATTTAGTATGCTAAACTTCTTCAAACCGGGCATTTAACCCCTAGAGCCCTTGTTTGGATGTGCATGTATCCACTTCAACTCACATGTGTTGAAGTTGATTGACATGTAATTTAGTTTAATTTCACTCCAATCCACTTGAACACATGTGAATTGAGACAAATACATGCACATCCAAACAAGACGTGAAGTGGTTTTGGTTCCTGGTTTTACCAATGTGGCAGTCCAAACTGGGGCCACAGTGACATGTTGGCACTCAGGCCCATGTGTCGTAGAAAGGGGAGGTGATGTAGGCGCGTTGGCGTTCCTGGCGTGCGCGCACGATCGGTGCTGCTGCTCTGTCGGGGTCGCGTGCCCACCGTGGGCGTGTCCTCCGCGTCCGCCGCAGAGGAGGTGATGCGGGTGTGCGACCTGGCATTTGCGAGCCGGCCCACGAGCGCTATGGCCAAGGCAGAGGAGGAAGATGGGGAAGCACAGGTGGCGTTCGCTAGCAAAGGTTCTGTTCGGCCGGCTAAAAAAAACTAATTTCTTGTGAGAGAAAAATACTATTATTTTGCTGAAACGCTTTTAAGTTCAAACGAACGGGGCCTAGGATGCCGCCGACGGCAGCGCGGATCCAGGATGCACACACGCAGGAAGCCGCCGTCGCGCTCCGCGTGGTAGGCCGCCACCTGGCCCACGCCGAGGCCCAGCAGCGCGGCGAGCGCGTCGAAGCAGGTCGCCCCGTACACGCGCGAGATCCAGGATGCCACACGCGCCGTCTGCGCCCCGTACGTCGCCCTCGCGAGGTCGAGCAGCCGAGCAGGTCGCCTAGCAGCGGCGGCGGCACGGGCACGGGCAGCTGGTGGAACGGCGCAGTAGCTCGTCCGCGCGCTCTTGTCGCGAAGCAGGCGCCCCGGCCAGCGCGGAGAGGCGCGCGAAGAGCGCCGCGGGGACGCCGTGGTTAACGGGGCGATGGGCAGCCCGCCCCATGTCCGCAAGCCCCGCAAGCGACACGTGAGCCGCAACCGCCGCCTACAGGCACCTGACTTCGTTGCTGCGGCGTGGAACGCATCTTCTGTACGAAGCTGCAGCAACAAAATCAAGCAATCAGCTGCAGGTGCCCAGGATACTGCTCTGGTTTCTGGCCGACGCCCGCGTGACGTTCGCGTCCTACAACGTGGCCTCAGGCCTTCGACTGCCAGACGGAAGTTCTGCTCGTGTGGCTCCGCGGCGCGCTCAAACTCCTCCCCTCACGCACCGTCCCCACCAGGGCATGCCCAAGCGAGCCCTACGCCGCCTGCAGCGCAACGCGCTTCTCCTTCGTGGCCTTGAACAGGACGGAGACGGCCGTGAGTAGCACCCCGCGTTCCCCGTCCGTGAGCACGGCGGCGTGGGCGGAGAGCTCGCCGAGCCGCTCCTCGAGAGCCGTCATCCGTTTCCCCTTTTATATGGCGCGTGGGGCCCGTGCGCAACAGGTCAATGTGAGCCAAGGTGAACCGCCACGTCAGCAAAACCAGCAACCAAAACCATTAGAAGGGGTTAAATGTCTGGTTTAGAAAAGTTTAAGGTGCTGGATACATGGTTTGATAGTTCAGGTAAAGTAGACACATCGATAAAGATAGGATGGTTAAGTAGATATTTTTCCAAACTTGGAACGTGGAATCAATCAACTCCAGTGCCGCGCACTGCCGTCCCCCGTCCCAGGCTCCCAGCTGCATACAGCACGTGCCAGACACAAAGGTGCGTATGCGGTCTGCGTGTGTACGTACACAGCACGTCGCAGCCAGAGCCCAGGTACAACAACGTGACTGTACGTGAGTAACATTTGTTGCAGACCCTTGCTTTGTCTCCTAGTACAACTGTATGTACAAATACTCTACTAGATCGGTAGTCGGAAGGGGCCTCCTGGCTCCACGTCCGGATCGGATCCTTATCCTTATCGATCGAGCTGTTGGTTGAGAAGTCAAGGACTCATAGCAAGCAAGCATTCGACGGTTGGGAATTCACCTTTTCGACTCGCGTCGAGCCACCATCACGACCAACAGAAATGTGTAATACCTGCACCACTCGTCGACTCCAATCGATCCGAGCCGTTGAAGCGGAGGAGATTTTTGCTGATCCGTCCAATCGCTGCCACTGCTTTCGAGCAGCCGGCCGGGGCACCACACCACTGCGGCAGCCTAGCAGCGCATAGGCATAGGCCGGCCATAGGCTGCTGCTCTCCGTCTCCGACAGCCATCCAATTGGCAATTGCCATCAGGCCCATCACCCCAATCAATCCCGATCCGCATCGCACAGGCGCTGGCTCGTCTGATGGCAACGTTTGTCCCCAGCCCTAGACGCTAGACGGAGATGAGCTCTCCTTTCCAGATTTTCCTCAGGCTTTGGATGATACACTAAAGATGCATTTCTTCTTCTCAACCGACCGTGTAATGTAACCTTCATTGCTCTGTTTCGATGTCTTTAGGGCAGTAATTGACTAATTGTGCAGGATGCAGCCGCTGATCTGAATGGTTTTCTGGCTGCTCTTACCTCTGAAGAGTGTTGCAATGCGCAGCAGCAAGATCAGATCAGATGCTTTCAGCTGGCTTTGGACTGAAGTCTGAAGATGATGATACTCTGCTAATCCTCCTTCCTGAATTAGGGGCATACATAAGCATAACGATGTTTTTACGTCTGTGGCTGCGTTTCACTTCAAACTTCTGCAGAGCTCTGCTCATGAAGCACAAGGCACACAATTACACAATCAAAGCAAACAGCCAGGAGCTGCCAATAAACAGAAGCAAAGGTGTCTGTAATTTTTCTCTTAATTCCATTGTCTTGAGAATTACAGCAAGACAAGAAGAGGCCGTGGTCACATACTCACATACATCATGCTGCTACAGATAACACAGCAGGAGGCAGGAAGGTTTGCAAGAACAGGTTCCCCCTCCACGGATTACATGACGATGAGTTATTCACATTATCACAAAAGTAGTATTACCGAATCTTGGCAGTGGTAAAAAAAGAGAGACTAAAGAGGCAGTGGCAAAAAAAAATTTAAAATTAAAATTATCAATTTCTATGGAGAGCGATAGCACTTGTTGGGCGGGTACGCATTGCTCCGCCGGATCATCATCAGCCACAGGAAGCGAGCAGCACGATCCTGTAGTACCAGTTCGGGGGAGTGCTCGCGGTTGGTCCGCGGCGGCGGCTAGAGGTGCAGCACCGTGTCGCAGCGCCAGTCCATCTCGTCGGCCGCCGGGTCCGGCACGTTCAGATCGAACGGCAGCGGGGCCGGCGGCGGCGCGGCGGCCTCGTCGCCGCAGCCCGGGCCCGACGCGCCGTCCTCGCAGAGAACCGACGACGAGGAGCCGCAGTAGCTGCGGCAGTCCTCCTCGGCGGCCGGGGCGGCTGCGGCGCGGAGGATCCCGGCGGGCGCGCCGCCGCCGCTCCAGGACTCGACGGTGCTGCTGTGGCTAGACGTCGCCGCCCCCGCCGTGGCGGCGGGGGCGGTGACGGTTGCGGGGAGCGGCGGCGGCGGCACCGCAGCGGAGGGGAAGTTGGTCCTGGCGGCGGCGCCGCGGATGGTCCTGGCGGCGGCGTCGTAGGCGCGGGCCGCGGCCTCGGCCGAGTCGAAGGTGCCGAGCCAGATCGGGGTCTTCCTGGCCGGGTCCCGGATCTCGGCCGCGTACCGCCCCGACGGCCGCCGCCTCACCCCGCGGTACTTCACCTCTGGCCCCCCCGCGTCCCCCGGCGCCGTCGGGACCGGCGGCGGCCTCGCCCGCCGCATCCCCCCTCGCCTCCTCCACGCGCTCTCCTCCTCCTCTTCCTTCCTCTCTGCCCTGCCCTGCCTGCCTGCCTTCTCGTGCGGCTTGTTGTGCCTTGTCCTCCTCGGCGACTCCGCGTTTGGCTTGGCCCGGCCCCCGAGTGGCCTTTCCTTTCCTCCCGCGCCTGCTCCTGCGCCTGTTTGGTCGGCAGTCGGCACGGCCCCGCAGAGGCTGACGCGCCGGGCCCGCCACGACCCGGGCACCGCGTCGGTCCGTTGGGTTGATTTCCCACGACCGCGTCAGGCGTCACCACGTCCACGTCCCGGGGGTGGGTCGGCTGCTTCTGCCTGCCGCGCCTGCGCCTCCTCCTCAATCCTCGCCACCGCATCGCATTCGCATCGGCATCGGCCCCGCCGCGTGGTGATGTGCTCGCCTCTCCCGCCAGACCCACTGGTGTGGCGTGGTTGGGCGCGCCGGATTTTTGCGATGCGACGCTTGCCGGCCTGGCCTGGGTGCGCCCGAGTGTGTCGTGCTGGTAGCCGCGGTGCCACTAGCGCGGGGGCGGCATATTCGCGCAACTGTGCTGCCTGCCTACCTGTGGCTGTGGACAGTGGACACCATCAGTTTAGTGCAAGCCAACGGGAGCTGAATTGGGATGGCTCCACTTTTTCCACGTGCAAAGCCAAGCCAGTGCGGTAATTAAAGATAAAAGTACTCACCGTTTACCTGTCTAACATTAACATCCATGCTCTTTGACCGTTTCGGAATGCGTGGAATCCATAGGGAAGACCCAGCTCATCTAGGCCTTGTTTAGATTGAATTTTTTTTAACCCGATAAATAGTAGCACTTTTGTCTTATTTGGTAAATATTGTCCATACATGCTCAAAAGATTCTTTTTCCACCGTTTCGGAATTAGTTTTTTCCATAGGGAAGACCCAGCTCATCTAGTAGGATTTCTGAAAAACAATATTTAGAGGATCTATAGGCAGAGGCCACCAAGGGAGACGGTCGACAACCGGTCCCACTTCATGGGCGAGCCCATTATCATGTGTGTGGAGTCAGCCAGACACCGTCCATCCAGGTCCAAACGATTTGCCCCGCACTCGTACGCAAAACGCGGCTAGCTGGGACGCCACAGGGCAGGGCAGGCAGCGGTGCGGCGCTGGTGCGTCACGCATCGTGTGCCGCCAGGACCAGCAACATCACATGGTCGCAAGTTATCATTGCACACTGTATCGCTTTTGCCGCCTGCAACTCTTTATCTCATCACGAAGGGAAAATGTATCACAGCGAAACGGTAACGGTACCACAACTCCTTCGCGTGCCGGCGTGCGGCAACCACGACAGAGCACTGACGCTGAAACTAACAGGCAACGCGCTGTGGCTCTCTGATCTGAATCCTCATGCAACCTCTCGGTTTTTGGTACAGCTGCGGACAGCTAGTGAGTAGTGACCCGTGACCGTCTACATCTCCCAGGACGTCCCTCCGCCATCATCAGACGTGACAGCTAAGGTAATCTTACAACCGACGAGAGGCAGGTCAGATCAGTTCACTCGTACGGGTTCCTGAAGTTCTTGAGGAGCTCCGGGATGTCGTGAGCGAGCATGTCGTCCACCGCCTGAACCATCTTGGGCTTCAGCTTCTCGAACTTGTCGATGCTGTATCCACCCAGCACCTGTTTGAAGTGCTCGACGTCGGGGAAGTCTCCGGCGGGGAGATGGTATTCCCTCTGCACCTGTTCCACCGGATCACGAGTATCAGTCACGTAGAGGGATGTTGGGCAAAAGAAAGAGGAAAAATGACAGTAACTTTGGATTTAGATGCCAGCAAATTAAGGTTAGTCGTAAATCTTCTGTTGAAATTAGACCCAGACATAAACATTCACATTCGGGCAATCAAGTTCTCTGTAATTACCTTTGTGAACTCCTCCTCTAAGTTGTCTATGAGTCGCTGTTGAGCCTTAGCTTTTCCCATCATTGCAGGCATCTCCTTCTTCAGATGGCCAATTATGTAAGCATGGATCTTGGCAGCTCGAGCACGCTTAACAAACTCATTGACCTGGAAGAAATGGTGCTGTTCATTTCCAAATTCCAGTACAGAAAGGAGTTCTGACAAATGACTCAACAACATTTCAACTTACCCGTCGATCACAGGCCTTCTTAGGAATGTCTTTCAGGTCACAGAGGAGGTCATCTTGCTCCCTCTCAAACAAGTCTTTTCCAATTGGTCCAACAGCTGAATCATTCACTGGCTTATCGTTAAAGGACCTGTAAATATTAGCATCAAAGTGTCAATCCAGTTAATGAAAAAATAGAAAGAAAAAAACCATTTAGTTTATACTTTATTGAACAACTGCTAACAGTTGTGAAGACTCAGCTACAACCCAATACAAAATTGAACCTCCATCAATATGCATTTTTTTAACTTATTGTACTAGACTTGTAAGTTGTAACACCTCCATTGCTTAAAAGTTAAAGAGGAGTAAGGTAACAAATAACAGGCATAAGAAATTACCCGATATACACACGCACAACCTCAGGAGTATTTAGCACTTTCCCAAGAGACCACATCAATGCACCGTACACTCTCATAAGCTGTAGCATAGAAGGGAAAAGTTATTCATCATACTAGACATTTTTTAACAAACAAAATAAAGCATACGCATAACAGGACATACAAATTGATTGCAAGAAAAAACTGTACCTGCTGTGTGTCAACTTGGTCGGCCTTGTTCAACACTACGCGTATTTTGTCATCATGCCCACGTAAGGATGAAATGACACGTTTGAACTCATCACTTATATCAAGCTTGTGAGGGTCAAACAGAAGAAGAATAAGGTCACACTTAGCAGCAAACCATGAGGTTACACCAGTGAAATCATAGCTACGTTGGGTCCGTTGCTTTTCTCCAGAGAGAACACCAGGAGTGTCCACAAAGGTGATATGCTCTAGCAGCTTCAAGAAACAAAGGAGGATTCAGTTTCTAAATGAATGCACTCTACATGTACCTGTATCAAACTAAAACTTACCGGATGTGGCATCTGAGAGCATTCAAACTTTGACAGAAATGCTCCCCCAAATGTTGTAAGACCAGTGAATGGCATGTCGGCTTGAACAGCAATAGTATTGCCAGGAATGGTCCTTCCATCAGATCCTGACTGAAGTGAAAACAAAATTAATTTGAGGGACAATTAGAAAAAAAGTAATGTATACACTGACAGGGCCAGCCAGCAGGTAATGCAAACTGATAAGATTTGTAAAAGGTCAGCAACAAAGTTTCATTTTGAATTGAACAACTTAAATGAATGAAGAAATATCCCATGGGCATGCAGTATGGTTTAAAGGAAGCTTTAAAGGGTTCAAAAAATAACACAACAATGATTCTATTTTTTCAATATTAAAGTTTTATTTTCAGCAATCAACAGTTCATGATAATGGCTAGCCATATTGCATAGGGACAATAGAAGTCGTTGCAATGATATCATAACAGCAAAGACGAACTACATTGGTTTAGCCAATATAAGGAAAACATTCTCAGTACACATGCTACAGTATTGACCATCAGTCAAACCCCATATCCATTTTGTATGCAAATACAATATTCATGCCAACGGTTACCATGACAACTACGAATCTATCAGTGGTTGGCTCTGGTCCGACATGAGCTCCTGAAATCGAAACGGATAAAAAAAAGTCAAATTTTAATGCAATCAGAGGCAATTGAAAACAAAATGGCCAGTAAGGCTGATATTCAAATCTGTTTTATAAGATGAAGCATCAAACCTGGGTAGCTTGTCTTCAGCAGATGCTTAATGAACGTTGTTTTCCCTGTTGAATACTGACCCAAGAGCATAACCATTGGCTTTGCATCAAAATCACTGTTTGTCTGGAAAATGATAGAAGCAATGAAGTGACATGCAAATAATGACGGAAGAGCACAATGAGCATCAAAGTACTTTAGAACAATAAGACCGATACTTCGAACAAAACAAAACTGTGAATGGAATTATTTACCAACAATGGGGAAGCAAAATCATTGTATCTGTAGGCGACTTCCAATGGCTTCAGTTTTTCGACATATAGTCTTTTCAAGCCATCAATTACAGAGGTAACAGCAGTCAGAGGCATCTGCACCTGCAGAATGCCAGATTAAACGCAAAATCAGTCAATTGCTAAACCACAATGCTCCACATACCAGGCAAAATGGTTTGTGCTGTAATGAAAAGCATAGTGAAAGCAGCAGCCATAGAGTTTGAACGAGATTTGAAATTCAACATGGTAATCTAATACCTTCTGTGCTGCTTTTGAACCAAACCAGTGATATATGGAAGGTGCTTGGACCTGAGTGGTGTCTGAAGAGCAGATATAGCCATATAGGTATGTGATGTCAAAGATGATTCAGCCACATGAGTATAACTAGGGTTAAACATATTGGTTACCATTGTCATCTGGGTGAACTCTCTTCACAACAGCCTTGGATCTCTGGAAAGAAACAGTCCATCATAACATCGCAACAATCCATCATAGTATCGTATTGAAAGGGGCAAATTCATTGAATGACACAGAATCTGAAGATTTCAGACTTACAGCCAGTAGCTCATCGACACCTTCCATCACAGGCGGATCCAAGGTGCTCAGGTCTGCACGAACCACCGTAAACAATCGAGTTTAAACATCCACGTCCAGATGAACTCACAGAAGGGGCAAAGGAAGGTCAAGTTCAGTTCACAGCCAACTACCTTCACGTTTCAGACTGTCCTGTGTGATCTCGTTCCCTGCTTGGGCCAGAGACACGAGCTGCAGTTTGCATATCGATCGTGTTAGACCATCAGTCCACAAACCAGCAGCATAACCTCACCATTCATCGTCAGATGCACACGCTATGACTAATGGATGTGAGGGGACGAACCTGCATTGCTGTGACGAACTCGGCGAATCCGAGGTACCCCTGCCGCTTGGAATCCGCGATCGCCCATACCTTAACACGCAAATCCCCAAACAGGGAAATATCAGTAGCCATTCCTCAACGATAATCCTAGACGATATCACCAAGGCCAGGAGAGGAGCAGGAGGAGACCAGCGGCCCCGTGCTCACCTGCTTGAGATCGGCGCGTGAGAGCGCGGACATGCCGAAGAAGCTAGTGGCGTCGGCGCCCGTGACGCGGCCATCGCCATCTGCAACAGAGACCCCACGTCGGAGCAGTAAGCATCAGACCTCCGCGGATTTTTGAGGGCGGCCTGGGAGCTGAGGGGCAGGAGCGCCTTACCTGGGTCGGCGAGGGCGAACCACTCGGCGTAGATCCTCTGGTGCTCCTTGGAGCAGGCCACGCCAGCAGCCGCTCGCGCGATCTCCATCTCCGTCCCCTCTCGCCGCCCCGCCCAGGTGCTAGGCCGCCGCCGCCGCCGCCGCCGCAGAGAGGAGCAGGAGCAACTGCAGCAGCACAGATGAGACAGGAGGAGCCTGACGGGCCGCCTCACACTCGCTTCGGCTTTCCCTCTCGTTTGCGTTGGACGGGGTGGCATTTTGAAACAGAGGACCCCACTTCACGGAGACGCTCCCCCGTGATTTCTTTTATTTTTTATTAAAAAAATATGGCTGGACGCTCCCCGATGCCCATGGCCTGATGATGACTGACTGATAGGCAAATAGGGATGGCATTTGGGAGGACCTGAATTCAAACTTGAAAAATCTCAAACGAAAAGAGAGGAAAAGACATGGGCCTGATATCTGGCCCAGATGGGCCGACGGACCATGGATCATTCAGGTATGGGCCCACCGGGCCGGCACCAGTCAGACTCGAGAGACTACCAGTCTACTAGTACCAGCTACCAGGGTGTTGTGGGCTTGTGGCGCAGCGGCAGACGGACGCCAGGATCTCCATTAAAAAACCTCGGCCGAAACCTCAAAACCCTACTCCCGTCTCCTCTCAGATCTCTTCCCCTCCCTCACACTTCAAGCCCTAGCTCCGCCGAGCCCCCAACCATGGCGTCGATGATGGTAAGCGCCGCCTCCTCGGAGCCCTAATCCGCAATCCGCTCTTGCCTCCACCCTCGCACGCAAGCTCCGATTCGCTGATCCTGATGGCCGTGCTGACGCTTTCGTTTGTATTCCGCAGCAACCGCAGATCATCCTGCTCAAGGAGGGTACGGACACGTCGCAGGGGCGCGCGCAGGTGGTGAGCAACATCAACGCGTGCACGGCGGTGGGCGACACCGTGCGGACCACGCTGGGGCCCCGGGGGATGGACAAGCTCATCCACGACGACAAGGGCGGAGTCACCATCTCCAACGACGGCGCCACCATCATGCGCCTCCTCGACATCGTGCACCCCGCCGCCAAGATCCTTGTCGACATCGCCAAGTCACAGGACTCCGAGGTATCCATCTAGATAAAAATCTTTACCTGGAGCTGTTGAAACCTGCCTCATTGCGATCTATTAGATGCATTACTTTTGTTATGGTACTTGCCAGTTGCCACTGTGGGCAGACAGTTAACAAAATAAGAACCCTTATCAATTAATCCTAAACCATTTCGTGACATTTAATCTTAGTGAAGTAGGATCGGTTTGTTAAGGTGTGATAGGCACACGATTTTGGTGGAATGGACCATAAATTCATAGTTTAGTCATGGATGGGTTGTGCGGTTGAGGCATAAGCCAAGGAATTGCAATTTGAACAGTGGGAATGATGACAGGCCTAATCCATTGCTATCCAACCCACTGATCTCTTCTGTTTGGACTAAGATATGTCGTGTTGTCCACAGGCATTTGGCTCAATGAAATGGTGTCTTAGAGCTTTTGTACCATGTCATGTTGTTGTATTTTTTATTTTCTTATTTGTTTCATTTTTTTTTTCTTTTCTCTGTCGTTTAAGAGCTTCCTCGCTTCATTTTGAGTCATACAATCCTATGTTAAGCGGATGAATTTGACATTCACAGAAGTTTCTTATTTTCTGTTTTAGTCTTGCTTGCAGTTTTTATTTTCAAGTATCAACATTTATGTATCACAACAGTTGAGTCTGCATCTAGTTCTGTGTTCCTGTTATAAAGCGATGATGCTGTATAATTGACTTGCAGCTTTGGCTTCCATTATTTTTTGCTGGATTTATGTTTGTTGGACTATGGAGCTTGGACATGCATGTTAAGCTCAACCTTAAATTTCTTATTTACTCAGGTTGGTGATGGGACAACTACTGTGGTGCTTCTAGCTGCAGAATTCTTAAAGGAAGCAAAACCTTATATTGAGGATGGGGTGCACCCCCACAGTCTAATTCGCAGTTATAGAACTGCAGGCAATATGGTCTGTAACTACCATCTTCTTTTTTAACAGCCAACCTTTTGATTCTCTGCAACTATTTTCCAAATTTGATTATTCATTAACATGAATTTCTGTCAGGCAATCCAAAGGGTTAAAGAGCTGGCAGTTAGCATAGAAGGAAAAAGCCTTGAAGAGAAGAAAACATTGCTAGCCAAGTGTGCTGCTACAACACTCTCTTCAAAACTTATAGGCGGTGAAAAAGAATTCTTTGCTTCTATGGTTGTGGATGCTGTCCTTGCCATTGGCAATGATGACAGGCTTAATCTTATCGGGATTAAGAAGGTGATATTGCAATGTTCTCTTGCAAGATGTTCTGGGTTGAAAAGTCTTAAGATATTAGCTCTTGATATCATTCTGACTTCGGAACTGATATATTAAGGATTGGTTACTGGGCAACCAAGTAAACAATTATTTTCATCTAGAAGGGTTGTACCATTCTATTTGTTTTAATATGTAGAAGGGACATACTTGGGATTCCATTTTTGCTTTGCCTAAAGAAAACAAGCTAGTCATTTAGTTATCGATTTTGTTCCACGAGGTTCTCAGGGTTGGTTTTATTATACAGAATGTAAGGAATTCATTTAAGGGGGAAAAACTATGTTAGGATATATGTTACAAATTTACTGATGAACCAAGCACCGATTCCACTACTTTCTAATAGCTATGATGTTTTTTTATGCTTTATTTTGCCTTTGATTACATGCTACATAGTAGGTATGCCACGTAATATAGTATTCATTTGATTTTTCACTATAAGACATTAATGCCTGATATTTTGATGTATCTTAGGTTCCTGGAGGTACCATGAGAGATTCTTTTTGGTGAATGGTGTTGCGTTCAAGAAGACATTTTCGTATGCTGGATTTGAGCAACAACCAAAGAAGTTCCTGAATCCGAAGATTCTTTTGTTAAACATTGAACTAGAATTGAAATCTGAGAAGGAAAATGCAGAGATCAGGTTATCCATACCGATTCACTCAAACCCCACCTGCTACAGAACAGAATGTGTGCTCCATTCTTTATTTTGTGTTGCTCTATATGCTTTTCAATGTTTGCTTATGCTGGCTCTATTTCCAACATACCTGTAGATTATCTGACCCTCTGCAATACCAATCAATTGTTGATGCTGAATGGAACATTATTTATGACAAACTGGATAAATGTGTGAAAAGTGGAGCAAAGATAGTTCTGTCTCGGCTAGCTATTGGTGATCTTGCAACACAGGTAGCCTGATGTTTTCATTTAACCAAATAAACCTTCTGCTTTTCTGTAATGTATACTTCTGCAGCCTATCTCAGATAATTTGGGTCTGTACAGTATTTCGCAGATCGAGACATTTTCTGCGCCGGCCGTGTCACAGAAGAAGATTTGCAACGTGTTGCTGCAGCAACTGGTGGAACTGTTCAAACTTCTGTAAATAATATCATCGATGAGGTAAGCATGCCATTTTTTATTTGCTTGTGAGCTGTTGAATTGTCTGTTTTTGATGGATTGTTGACTGGAAATTTAGGGTTAATGTCAGCTACCTAGTGCTGAGTGCGAGCTGATTCCTTTCTTTTTTTTTTCTTTTGTAAAGGTACTTGGTTCCTGTGAGGTATTCGAGGAAAAGCAAGTGGGCAATGAAAGGTTCAACATATTTAGTGGCTGCCCTTCTGGTCAGACAGCGACTATTGTGCTCCGTGGTGGTACAGACCAGGTCTTCTATTGAATATTGATACACTTCTGTTAGCCATCATCTGTTTTTAACAACATGTTATGAATGTCCTTACATTTCTTTGATTCTGTGCTAGTTCATTGAGGAAGCTGAACGGAGTCTCCATGATGCCATCATGATTGTGAGGAGAGCACTTAAGAACTCGACAGTTGTGCCGGGTGGTGGTGCTATTGATGTATGTCTGGTGGTCACCTTGTCAACATGGATGATTCAGCAGTTCATAGAATTTTATGCTGATTTTTTATGTTTTGTGTAGATGGAAATAAGCAAGTATCTCAGGCAGCATGCGCGGACAATTGCTGGGAAGTCTCAGTTCTTTGTAAATTCGTTTGCTAAAGCCCTCGAGGTACAATAGTCCTGGTCCATACTTTTCCTTACTAGATTCAGGATTGTGCTTTTATTTATGCACTGCACTCAAAACTTTCCACTAACTTCTTAAGGATACAATAAATGTGCGGCTGCTGGTTTTAAGTTGCATTTAGTGTTCTGTCAAAAAGGGCTATATTGTTGATCGACCATTTGATTCTGATCACTTACATGTGTTACGTCTTATATGTGCAACGTTGTGTCCAATCATTTAGTCATTTTCAATAAAATCATCCTGCAGGTTATTCCACGTCAACTTTGTGATAATGCTGGATTTGACGCTACTGATGCTCTCAATAAGCTCAGGCAGAAACACGCATCTGGTTGGTTTCCTTAAGTTTTATTTTGAATTTAGTCTACAATTTTATTCATGACAGTACAGTTGTGAAGCAGAAAGCTATCTATTTTACTGATGCGTGATGCATGGTTAATTTGTTCAGGTGAAGGTGCTAATTATGGTGTAGACATAAACACTGGCGGAATTGCTGATTCCTTTGCGAACTTTGTGTGGGAACCTGCTGTTGTAAAGGTAATTTCACATTTGGTTTCATTCATTTGCTTTTGGGTATCCATGTATCTTAAGTTCACATGCTGATGTCTTGAGAACTTTTTTGTTCAGATCAATGCTATAAATGCTGCAACCGAAGCTTCCTGCCTTATTCTTAGTGTTGACGAAACAGTGAAAAACCCAAAGGTAAGGAGGCATGCAAACGTCTAGGGTCCATTATAGTAAAAAACAATGCCTTTACTCTTCTTTCGTTTCATGAGTGGAGTTGAGACTCATTTTCTTGTGGCAAATCCTCTTCCCTCCATAATGATATATTGTTTGGCTATCTCTTATGTACTATTTAGTCCAATCTATCCCCTCTGCTGGAAAGTTCTGAATCACTAAACAAAAAATGTCATAGAAATAGTGTAGTAGATTTCGGTACTTGAAAGAACATTTCTTTCTTTCTTTTTGTTCTTTTGCATCTTTAGAGATTGGTTTGACTGCCAAGGAGGCAATGACTCCACTTTGCCACCTCAAATTGCACATGTTCAAACCATAGGTCCATGAAAGCCCATAGCATTTCTCCTAAATTAAGGCTTTGCGACTTTGAATTTAGACGGTCACTAAGTTGTTAATAGATATTTTGGATGTTCCTTGCAAACAATTTGTTTTGTTTAAAGCAATTGATTCTTCACATGAACTAATTGCCATATTTCCTTTCCTCAAATTGTGGGATACTCTAGTCGGAGAGCGCGCAAGGTGAGGCTGCAGCTGGTGCAATGGCTGGTCGTGGTGGAGGGGCAATGCGAGGACGTGGTGGCAGGGGCATGCGCAGGCGATGAACTGAGCCACGTTGATCCTGTAACATTATGTTTTGATCGCCTTTGTGGGTCAGATTATTTTTGCCTGTTCGCGCGGTGCAGTTGTGTCGTACTGCACATGTAATGTGAGTTTATGGACACGCACTTATTATTGTGTGCTTTCGGTTGGGAAGCAGTAGCAGCCTTTTTGTTTCAGAGGAGATACACCAGACGTTTATCCATGTAGCTTTCCTGTTGTGATATAGTAGTAGACCTGAGCCTTTGGTTACAAATTGTTTGGTCCATATCTTAGTCTATTGGCTTCATTTTTTTCATCATGAGAATGAATGATCGTTTGTGATCCTCGTGCGCTCAAGCGTAAAACATTAGGCAGGTGCTAGTACGCTTGGAGCCCGAGATGCTATTTGCTCACACTGAGTGGCTCGAGCAAAAATTTCAGGAATGGGCGTGTTACAGAGCTAATGACGCCAATTCTCTGTGACTAAGGGCATATCTGTGTGTTGTAGAGTTGAGCGCACCTCATCAAGCTCCGAAATTGCCTGCGACGACATTCTTGGGACCTAAAGGGAAGCATCATCAGCACCAATCTGCCTGATCTGTGCAACTGACATGCTGTTCTTCACACAGTGACTGAGGAGGACACATTGACTGAGGAGGACAGGGTAACGATCGGCAAGGGGCTCCTCGGACACCCAAGCATCATATACCTCGATCAATAAAGAACCAAACAAATGACACTAAATCAAACAATTTAGCTCCAAGAATAACTCAAACCAGGGTGTCACTCACAGCAGCAATAAGACTCAATGTACATGATACCCACGTCATATAGATAGTATATAAAAATTCATTTGCTAAATTTAGCCCACATTCGCAACCAATTAAATGGCACACCTACAATAAAGGTATTGGTTCGATCAGTATTTTAAGAATATATATGCCCTTTACACAATTCAGGACTTATACTACTCCATCCGTCCCAAATTATAAATCATTCTAACTTTCTTAAAGAGTCAAAGCATATCAAGTTTAACCAAATTTATATAATAAAATAATAACATTTATATACTAAATAAGTATCATTAGCTTTATTAATTATATTTTCAGAGTATACATATTTGATGTCACCTTTTTTGCTTTTTTTGTTTTATTGTGCCGTTCATTAGTTAGACTATCTCCAACAATGAAATGCAAACCCAAAATACGTCCTCTACAGTGGTTTTGCCTACCAAAAATGCTCTCCAACGGGTCACCCAGACGTCCGACCCATTTTGCCTGCCGACGGAAACGATACGCAAAAAAAGCATCTCCTCTCTCCTCAGTAGGCAAATCTCCGATGGTGGCCGCCGCGAGAGGAGTTGACGAAGGAGAGAGCGCCGCCATGGATACATTGACGAATGGATCTAGGTGTTCACCTTGCTTGAAGCCGCCGAGGGGGAGGGCCGGTCGGCGGGACACGGATGCCGGAGGGGTGCTGCAGAAGGGGCGCCGCCTGGCCGTCGGTGGCCGGCTCCTTCGCGCTGGGAGGAGGCAGCAGGGAAAGGAGCAGGGGGCGTCGGGGCGAGCCGTGGCCCGGCGAGGGGAAGAGCTGAGTCGAGCTGTCGGGGGGGGGGGCGCAGTTGGGGAGGTGCTGGCTGCCGGCTTGCCGCGGTGGTGGCTGGCGGGAGGCGGGTGGAGCCGTGGAGGGTGAACGCTGGCGGCCGGCCGCGTGACACGCGAGCTTCCGCGTCGCGTCCCGCCCCGCCTGGTGGAGCTCAGGAGGAGGATAAGGCGCCGCCGCCGGCCACGAAATGCCAATGTTGCGAAAGGCTCCATGGCGGGCAGCGCCGCGGCAGGGATTTGGGGCTCTTCTGTTGGAGAGGCGAAGCTATGGGGATGCAACGTTTTTTACTGTACATTACCCAAACCGTGAAATGGGTCTCAGGTTTGGAGTCAGTCTTACTGAACCCTAAAGCCCATTCCAGTCCAGGCTCCAGGCCAATCGCTAGCTCTAGTTTTTGCCGGCCGCCACCACCCACGCACCGGCATGGCGCAGCGCGCACGACGCACCACACGAGCTGACGAGCGCACGGCCACAGTGGCCGCACAGCCGCCGGCGGCCGGCCACCCACTCTAGCAAGATTGCGAGACTGTGACGACATCGAATGCGGCGGCGTACGGCGGCCTCGGGCGCTTCCTGCGGCGTCGAGAAGCTGCGGACGGGGTTCGCCATTCGTGGGCTCGGCGTCCGGGGATCCGGGCAGCCAGCGACCGTGAGCGACGCGACCTGACGTCACCTGAGGTATGTTCTTCCCCGCACGTTCCATCCTCATTTGGGACCCGACGTTCCTGCTTGTGGTTGCGAGTCACGTTCCATCGTCTATCGGGACGGCGTCCCGCCATGTTCCCGCGAATCGGAACGAAGTGGGCACGTTCCCGTTCCCCGGCTGCTAAGCGCCCATCGCCTTCCCGATCCCGACCTCCCGTGCCAGCCAGCAAGGGCGGCGGCGGCCTGCTGCCTGCCTGCCTGGAAGGCAGGGAGCAGGGCGGCGGCCAGCCTGCCTGCCAGCCAGCAAGGGCGGCGGCGGCCTGCTGCCTGCCTGCCTGCTTGGTACGGGATATTCTTTCTTTATACTTATATAAAGCAACATGTCAACGCTCGACGAAGTCGTCGTCCTCTTCGGCTGACTCGTAGCAACTGTTGCCTCCATATAAGCACCATGTAAAGGCTTGCTGTCTGCAAACATTATACAATCACCATGGTGGTGCTCCTCATAAAGCCTCTCTTGAGCATGCTCGCATTCTTCCTCATTTGCCTTGCCACATTCGTGGCACAGACCTCACTGGCTCATGGAGCAATCGCCGACTCCGACCAGCTCGCGCTCATGTCATTCAAGTCACTCGTGAGGAGTGACCCGTCGCGAGCCCTAGCTTCGTGGGGCAACATGTCCATTCCCATGTGCCGGTGGCGCGGCGTGGCGTGCGGCTTGAGGGGACATCGCCGGGGCCATGTGGTGGCTCTGGACCTCCCAGAGCTCAACCTGACTGGCACCATCACCCCTGCGCTGGGAAACCTCACTTACCTGAGGCGACTCAATCTTTCATCGAATGGCTTCCAAGGGATCCTGCCTCCAGAGCTCGGTAACATCCATGACCTCAATGTGCTGAACCTAGGTGCAAATCAGTTCTCAGGAACGATCCCTAGTTCACTGGGAAACCTCTCAGCGTTGATGATTCTTCATGCTTTCGGAAATAACTTTGAAGGAAGCATTCCACCACTACAACACCTCTCGTCTCTTAGAGTTCTTCGATTGGGGAGGAACAAACTCCAAGGAACCATCCCTTCTTGGTTAGGCAACCTCTCTTCATTAGTATTCCTAGATCTTCAGCAAAATGGTCTAGTTGGTCAGATCCTAGAATCATTAGGAAATCTTGAGATGCTTACACGACTTTCTCTCTCAGTAAACAATCTTTCAGGCCCCATCAGCATGTTTGCTTGGTCGTAAACGATCGTAAATTTCCAACCAGAACAGTATTTTCTCTCACACCAAACCAGCCAGCAGTAATAATCCACGATCGTATATGATCGTTTCAGCCCCAGCCGAACAGGCTGCATACCTAGTTCACTTGGCAACCTCTATGCCCTCACTAGACTTGGTCTTGCCAATGATGAGTTGGAAGGCCCTTTGCCCCCTTTAATGTTCAATAATCTTTCCTCCCTCGAATCTCTACATATAGAATACAACAACTTGAATGGGACTCTTCCACCTAATATTGGAAACAACCTCCCGAATTTAAACTATTTTCTTGTATCAGACAATGAATTTCAAGGCATGCTCCCGTCATCCCTTTGCAACGCCTCCATGCTTCAAGCTATTCAAACACTAGAAAAGTTCCTATCGGGAACGATTCCAGAATGCTTAGGAGCTAAACAAACGAGCCTGTCCTCAGTGTTAATTTCAGGAAATCAGTTTGAAGCAACACATGATGCTGATTGGAGCTTTGTGGCTAGTCTGACCAATGGTAGCAACTTAGTTGAACTAGATGTTAGCTCGAATAATCTCCGTGGCGTGCTGCCAAATTCAATCGGTAATCTCTCAACACATCTATACTATCTCAGCATTGCAAACAACAATATAACTGGAACAATAACAGAAGGAATCGGTAACCTCGTCAACTTGCAAACACTTTCCATGCCTCATAACATTCTCATAGGTGCTATTCCAGCATCTCTCAGCAACTTTAATAAGTTATCCGATTTATCTCTGTACAATAATGCTTTGTCTGGACCCTTGCCGGTAACTCTTGGCAATCTTACACAACTAACTAGACTTCTCCTTAGTACAAATGCTATAAGTGGACCTATACCATCTACTCTCAGCCATTGTCCTTTAGAAGTATTGGATCTTTCTCACAACAATATTTCTGGTCCGACACCTAAAGAACTCTTTTCCATATCAACCTTGTCGAGTTTCATTAACATTTCTCATAATTCCTTATCTGGGTCTTTGCCATCAGAAATTGGAAAACTAGAGAATCTGAACGGACTTGATTTATCTTATAATATGATTTCCGGTGAGATTCCATCCTTCATTGGACAGTGTCAAAGCCTAGAATTTCTCAATTTATCAGGAAACATCCTTCAAGGCACAATTCCACAGTCACAAATCTTTGTTATTTTTTTAATTAAATTGTGCCTAAATTTATCTAAATTTCTAGCAGTACATAGCTAATAGTACAGTTGTATGGGCCGACGACGAGCACCTATTTTCCGAGCTTACCAACACCTATGAAGATCAGAGTGGGGCATGTTCGGTGGTGCACAAGTCGACGTTGGCCTCCCCATTGACCTGTCCTCACATCAAGCAATGTTAGCAAGCAAGTTATAAGTGTATTACTCTCTCTGTCCCTTTTAAGTCGTTATGATTTTTATATGGGTCAAACTTCTTTTAGTTTGACTAGGTTTATAGAAAATATTAGTAGCATTTATATTATGAAAATAGATTTAATGATCTATCTAATGGTACTATTTATGTACCATAACTATTAATGCTTTTTATATATATTTAGTAAAAGTTGAGTACATTTGATTTTTAGAAAGTGAGAATGACAGTTAAAAAGGAACGGAGGAAGTACGGTATGACACTGGTATATACTTGCGAACTCAAGGTATAGCTGAGGCCATGTGCAATCCATGGCCTCAAAGGGGCACTATGAAACTTTTAGATCCTCTGTACAGGAGCTATGCCATTGCAAAGGGAGAAACTAGGAAAAAACATGAAGTCAGAGCAAGTCCAAGTATCAAAGAGAGATTATGCTAAGCCAGAGGATTGGAGGGATTCTGTTGTTGTTTCTGCTTTTTACGACAACATATTGTAGCACATATTTCATTATGAGAAAAACAATTACATGACGCAACTACGAGAGAGCCCTCGTAGCGCAAGTTACAAACCACCAAGATAGTGGTAGATGACATGAAACAAACTAGAGCAGCACGAAAAAGTGAGAGGGAGGGACCCCAGCTCTAGAACCCTGACAGATTGCACCTGCGAGAAAAAATACCTTAATGCATAGGTTGTCTACACTGGAGACCAAACCACAGTGGCAAAGTATCCACCAAGGATGACCAGCAACATTGGCGCCCAAGCATCCATCGGAACGGAGACCATTGTGACCTTGGCGGCAAACCATCCGCCAAAAAATAAACCAACGCAGTCTCGGCAGCAAAGCATGTGCCAGAAAGAGATGGCACAACAACCGTGTCAAAGCTTCCACCAGAGAAGCAACGGTGGCCAAGCATCCACTGAGAAGGAGACATGCAACGTTAGCGGCAAAATATTTGCCACAAAAGCCAACAACGGTGGCCAAGTATCCGCCGGTAGGTCAACCCAAACAAGCACTCCAGTAGGCCAACCACTACAAGAAGGAGGACACGAGGCACACACAAGAATAGCAAGGAAACCCCCATGGACCAACGACACAACAGGGACCCAACACCGGCGTCAGCCACACACGGGGTGGCAGGAGCAGGTGCTTCTTTGGCGACACCTTCAGGAAAAAGGAATGATGCCCAAGGATGACACATTGACACCGAGGACGCCACCATCACTGGCCATAGAGGCTTTAAGGCAGAGCTTTCGCCCAGAGACCTACGCCGTCAACACTAATAGCAGCATGGTTCCACAACGACGCCTCCAAGGAGGGATACGGTGTTAGATTGATCTCTAACCTAACTGGACCCAACGGCCCGGTTGGGCCTTTGATTTGCGCCCTGATCGGGGGCGCCCAACCCACAATGGCTGGAGGGCCCCTGTCACCCTGCGCTATATAAAGAGGTGGGGGCCAACGGCTCTAATCACGAGGTTGACCTGAACCGAGCTCCCCACCGACACTCAAACCCTAATCCGATCAAGAGGGGCGCAGCCAGTGATGGGAAGTCACTAGCCGCGCCGCCCCGCTCCGACGACGGCGACTGCACTGACATCTTCCCCAACCATCGCTGCCCGTGCGCAGACTGCATCGACGAACCTGATGGAGGCCACTGGATCTTCCACCCCTGCGGTCTCAGGTTCGAACCCCTATCTCTCTGTCTAGATGTACTAGGACTTGTTTGGATCTACTGCTTCACCTTTTATACCGAATAGGACAAGTCTATGCCTAGATCTATGATCCCTATGATCCTACAGTTACAACAATGGTACCAGAGCCTCGTTTAGGTATAGGTCTAGCTTAAGATGTTTAGATCCAGTGCGGGTCTAAGAAGAAGAAGGGGGCTTCGACCGACAAAGGGTTCGGTTGAACCCTAACTTCGATCCTTTCGGATCTGAGAAAAGAAGAGGGTTCGAATGAACCCTAACCCTAACTGGGTTAAAGAAGCAGGGCTCGTTTTTATGTCAAAATCGAACCCTAAAACCCGAAATAAATTTAGGAAAAAGAAAACAGTGAAACCCCATCCCCAAACCCTAACCCTAATCCCCAAATCAGATGAAATCCGAGCACAAGAACCAAAGAAACTGAAAGGGGAAGAGGGGGAAGGGGGTGGCTTACCTCGCCGCTGTGCAGCGTTGTTGTCACGCCGACGAGTGTGGAAAAGAAAGGGCCGGCCGGGGGCACTGCTCGCCGAGCTCTGGCCAAAGGGGCGCCGCGGCCAGGCCGCTCGACGGCGGCACGCTCACCCGCTGGGGAGCGCGCACGCCGGCGACGGCGCCAGGGCTCCACCGATTCGCCGCTTGAGTCTCTCGGTGCTGCTGTTGCTACGCTGAGGAAAGAGAGAAAAGAGAGCGGTGAAGACAGAGAGTGGAGAAGGCCGAATGGCCGTAGGGTTTCGGCCGACGCGGCCGTGGGGCGGTTTTGTTCGCCCGAAGACGCCGCGCAGCCATTCGATCGGATCCAACGGCGCCAGATGAACAGACCGCATCGCGGCCCAGGCGGGCGCGCGCGGCCCAGTCACTTTGCCGGCCTAGGCCCAGGTTGTGGCCTGGGTGCGGCCTAGCGCCGCGCAGAGCAATGGGCTGAGCCGACTTTTGCTGGTTTTTCGGCCGAAACAGTCAGAAAGATCCCGCGAGCCGATTTTTTGTTTTTTCCTTTTTCCAGAGGATTGAAAAATGGAAATTGGCTCAAAAGAAATTAGAAAATTGATTTTTCCCTGTGGGTAAAATTCAAGAAAAGAGTTCATTTTTTCTGCTGCGTATTTAAAGATATAATTTTCATTATTAAATTCGAACCAACGGGAGAATTTAATTTTGAAAATGGATATGTTTTAAATTGATTATAATATTGTTGTTATTCTGACCAACGTTGATTAATGACAATATTATGATGTTTTGTCTTGCATTAATTCTATTTCTACTCAACGGTGATGTAGAATTAGTGTAGAGAACAATTGTATGTTTTAATTTTAACCAACGTTGAAAATAAGACATGCAATTGTTATTGTTATTATTTATGTTCTCACACTATTTGAATTGTGTTTTCAGACGGATACAACTTGATGAGTTGTATCAAAGAGATCCCCACTCTAAAAGGGGATAACTACATTGAATGGAAGAAAAAGATCGGCTTGGCCTTCATATTGGCCGAGGTGGACTGGGTAGTCACCACACCGTGTCCCAAAGAACCTGTGGCACCGGTGAGAGAGACAGATGAGACTGATGCTGCATGGCAGAACAGAGAGCGGGACTTTGCTCCCATAAAGATGTCTTTTGACCTTGAACATAGAAAGTGGGTCACAGCCAATAAGAAATGTTTGGCTGTGATAAAGAATACATTTAAGCCTGCAATAGTGGGCTCAATTCCAGACTGTGACACGGTCACAGAGTACCTAGAAAGAATAAAGAGTCAGTTCACTGGCTCTTCAAAGACATATGCAACCCAGCTGATCAAGCAGCTGGTGACAGAAATGTACTTTGGTGGCGGCAGTGGCATTAGAGAGCACATACTGAGAATGAGCAATTTGGCATCTAAGCTCAAACCAATGGATTTGGCTCTCAAGGATGAGTTTCTTATTCATTTAATTTTTGCTTTTTTGCCAAAAGAATTTGACACTTTTGTTGTTAATTATAACATATAGCAGGAGGGAGGAAAGAATAAAAGTTTCACAGGGTGGTACTATCAACTACCTAAAAGATAATAAGAAAAAGAACTATAATAACAGTTCTTCCTCTAAGTCATCTGGAAAGGGTCCCATGCAACAGTCTCAGAACAAGCAATTCCCAGTGGATAAAGACCAGCGTCTCTATTGTAAGAAGACGGGACATTATAAGAAAAATTATCCTGATTTCCTAAAGATAATTATGAAAAATAAAGGTGAGAACATTATTACGTTCATAAATGAATCCTTGTATGTCAAGTTTTCAAAATCTACTTAGTGGATTGATTCAGGTGCAACTATTCATGTTGCTAATTCTTTACAGGGATTCCGTTCGATGAGAACTTTGCAAAGAAGCAAAAGTTTCATTAAAGCCGCAAATGGAGTACAAGCAGATGTTGAGGCCGTTGGCGATCTTCCGCTAGAGCTTGCTGATGGCTTCATACTTTTTCTTAGAGATGTTCTTTATATACCTTCTTTGCAAAGAAACTTGATTAGTGTATCAAAGTTGGAAAATGACAAATGTCAGATATTGTTTAATAATAGATGTATTGGTCTTGCCTTTCGACAAGACGAGCTTTATTTGTTATCACTTCGTGAAAATGTGAATTCCGTATGTGATGTGAATGAGAAAGTATCCTCATCGAACAATGCAAACAGAAAACAAAAGAGAGCTCACGATGCGTTGTCGAAATTGTGGCACTGTCGTTTAGCCCATATTTCGAGGGAGAGAATAGAAAGACTAGTTAAGAATGATATTCTTCCTCCATTAGAGCTCTCAGATTTAGAACAATGTAGAGATTGCATAAAAGAAAAGTATGTAAAGAAAATTAAGAAAGATGTCAAACGAAACGCAGGAATTCTACAGATTATTCACACAGACATCTGTGGTCCCTTTCCTGTAAAGAGTGGATGGTTTTGATTCATTCATAACATTCACAGATGATTACTCCCGTTATGGCTACATTTATCCAATCAAAGAAAGAACAGAAGCATTGGATAAATTTAAGATATTTAAGGCAAAAGTTGAAAACTAACACAATTTAAAGATTAAGATAGTCAGGTCCGACCGTGGGGGGGAGTACTACGGTCGGCATACCCCATATGGCCAAGTTCCTAGACCTTTTGCAAGGTTCTTACAGGAGAATGACATAGTAGCCTAGTATTCTACACCGGGCGAACCTCAACAGAATGGAGTAGCTGAAAAGCGTAAACGTACCCTGATGGATATGGTGCGCAGTATGATAAGTTACTCCACCTTACCGATGAGCCTGTGGATGGAGGCGTTAAGAACCGCCATTCATATTCTCAATAGAGTACCAAGTAAGTCGGTGCCCAAAACACCGTATGAGTTGTGGACAAGAAGAGTACTCTCACTAAACCACTTACGTGTGTGGGGGAGTCCTGCTGAGGCTAAAGTATTTAACCCAAACATTAGGAAGCTAGATCCCAAAATAGTGAGTTGTCACTTCATTGGTTACCTAGAAAAGTCAAAAGGTTTTCGTTTCTACTGTCCAGATAGACATACAAAGTTTGTGGAAACGAGACACGCAGTCTTCCTAGAGGATGAAATGATAAGGGGGAGCATGGTAAATCGAGAAATTGACCTTGAAGAGAAGCGGGTGTATGCACCCACTCTAATGATTCATGAGCCATTTTTCTCATTACCTGTTGTCGCTGCATCGACAGTGCAAGATACTGTGGTGCCAGCATCTGTTATTATCTCACCTGTGGCAACAATGAATAATGATGAGGAACCTATTCTTCAGGATCATGTAGAACCTATTGGCACAAATGAGGGGGAGCAACAACAGCCTCAAACAGAAGATGTGCCAAATGTGGAGGCCCCTAGAAGGTCTCAAAGAGTTAGAAAATCAGCTATTCCTGCTGATTATGAAGTGTACAACATTGAGGAATTTTAAATGGAGGATGATCCCACCTCATTTGAAGAAGCCATGTGAAGTGATCATTCATCAAAGTGGCTTGAGGCCATGGAAGATGAAATGAGATCTATGAATGCCAATAAAGTTTGGGATTTGGAAATAATTCCTAAAGGAGCCAAAGCAGTAGGCTGTAAATGGGTCTACAAGACAAAACTTGACTCTCAAGGAAATATAGAGAGATATAAAGCGTGACTTGTGGCAAAAGGCTTTACGCAAAGACAAGGGATTGATTACAATGAGACCTTTTCTTCAGTCTCATGTAAGGATTCCTTCAGAATTATAATGGCATTAGTGGCACATTATGATTTAGAATTACATCAGATGGATGTAAAGACGTCATTTCTCAACGGGGACTTGGAGGAAAATGTTTACATGGCACAACCGAAAGGTTTTGTCATGGAAGGAAAAGAACGAATGGGATGCCGCCTAAAGAAATCCATTTATGGATTAAAACAAGCTTCAAGACAGTGGTACTTGAAGTTTGATCAAACAATAAGAAATTTTGGGTTTAAAGAGAATGTAGAGGACAATTGTGTCTACACAAAGTTTAAGAATGAGAAGTTCATCTTCCTTGTCCTGTATGTGGATGATATCTTACTTGCTAGTAGTGATGTCAGTCTACTACTAGAAACAAAGAAGTTGTTGTCCTCAAAATTTGATATGAATGATCTTGGTGAAGCTTCGTTCGTTCTAGGGATCAAGATTCACCGAGATAGAAGTAAAGGGGTATTAGGACTGTCACAAAAGGCATACATAGAGAAAATCTTAAAGAAATTCAGTATGCACAAATGTAGTCCCTCACCTGCTCCTATAGTCAAGGGCGACAGATATGGGGATTTTCAATGCCCTAGAAACAAATATGAGATCGATCAAATGAAAGCGGTTCCATATGCTTCAGCTGTCGGAAGCTTGCAATATGCTCAAGTATGTACGCGCCCTGACTTGGCATTTGTTACCGGGTTACTTGACAGATTCCAGAGCAATCCTGGAATAGAACATTGGAAATTGGTAAAGAAAGTCTTGCGTTATTTGCAATGAACGAAAGGCCTCATGATGACGTATATAAGATCTGATTCACTCCATATAGTGGGATATTCAAATTCTGATTATGCGGGAGATGATAGAAAATCCACATCTGGATATGTATTTGATGGAAAAGCTCAAAACAAACCGTCACTACATCGTCCACAATGTATGCCGAGTTTGTAGCGTGTTATGAGGCAACAGGGCAGGTGGACTGGCTAAAGAAGTTCATACCCAGTTTGAAGGTGGTTGACGACATCTATAGACCACTAAAGTTATACTGCGATAATAATCCGGCAGTACAGTATGCTCACAACAATAAGTCAAGTGGTGCTGCCAAACACATTGAGATAAAGTATTATGTTGTGAAAGATAAAGTCCGGGATCAAGTTATAAGTCTTGAGCATATAAGAACAGAAAGGATGCTCGTGGATCCGCTTACAAAAGGCCTACCACCCAACGTGTTCAGAGAACATGTAGCCGGCATGGGTTTAAGGGAAAGCCTATAATTCTTGAACAAAAGAAGGCACAAAGATAAGTATCTATTTCAGAACAGAGTAGTGTGTTGTAGCTGTTAAATCTATCGGCAATGGATCGTGACGATGAGACATGCTCTATGCGCTAATCTGTAATGGAATAAACAAAAGTAAAGAATATAAAAGTGAAAGATGGAAAGAGATCAAGGGGGAGATTGTTAGATTGATCTCTAACCTAACTGGACCCAACGGCCCAGTTGGGCCTTTGATTTGTGCCCTGATCGGGGGCGCCCAGCCCACCATGGCTGGAGGGCCCCTGTCACCCTACGCTATATAAAGAGGTGGGGGCCGGCGGCTCTAATCACGAGGTTGACCTGAGCCGAGCTCCCCACTGACACTTAAACCCTAATCCGATCAAGAGGGGCACAGCCAGTGATGGAAAGCCACCAGCCGTGCCGCCCCGCTCCGACGACGGCGACTGCACCGACATCTTCCCCGACCATCGCTGCCCGTGCGCAGACTGCATCGACGAACCTGATGGAGGCCACTAGATCTTCCACCCCTGCGGTCTCAGGTTCGAACCCCTATCTCTCTATCTCTCTGTCTCCATCTCTCTATCTAGATGTACTAGGGCTTGTTTGGATCTACTGCTTCACCTTTTATACCGAATAGGACAAGTCTATGGCTAGATCTACGATCCCTATGATCCTACAGTTACAACATACGGTGCTTGTAGCATCACCATTGTTGGCCTGACCGGGAGCCGGGCTAATCTTACGCCCAAAACCTAAGTGCTGAGCAGCGTCGCACCAAAAGCAACAGCAAGGAACAAGCTCCCCTATGATGAACTCAGACGACGTCGAGCGATGAGCGCGTTTCCCAAAGCACAGTCGTGCCTTGAGCTTCTATAGAGGCACGCGTGGTGTCTACCTGGTAGCCATCCGCCGTTGCAGCAGGCCGTAAGCTGTGGGCATAGGCGTCGCGAGCCCCATCGCCAAGCAAGCTCGCATGAGGGGTCGACCCCCGCCGCTACCCACCGGGAATGGGCATGGCGTGCCCCTAGCCACCGCCGCCACCAGCACAAGGCACGAGTGCAGCAGGTCCCTGGTCGCCCCAAAGACCGAAATTGGCTCCAGACAACCGGGCGAGCATGTAGACGGCAAAGCATCTAGAGGATGAAGATCTGTGGCGAAGGGACCCAGATCCCGCCCCGGTGGGAGTGAATCCATCGCCGGTCATCCGACAATGGGAGGAGCAGGGAGAGGCTGGGGATGGAGAGGGCATGCAGGGGAGGAAAGGGGTCATGGATGGCCGCCTTTTTTAGCGCCACCGCGGCCACTGCCACCGCTCGCTGGAGAGCAACGATGGTGCCCAAGGAGCTGGCCGAGGGAGAGGCGTTGCAGCGACGGCGGTGTATCACCCCAAGACGCCTCGCAGAGAGATGACGCGAGGCCCTGACTCATGTTTATTGTTGTCCCTGGTGAAAGGTCTATGTTCAGACAAGTAAAAATTTATTCTTTCATGGCTAGGGAGCTAGTAGAAAGGGAAGCAAGGGGTTTTGTAAGGTTCCCTGCTAAGCTAAGGAGCACTAGCTCCTTCATGACGTGTCCTACTTGGGTTTTTCGTGTTTCCATCTATTTCTAGATTTTTTACCAAAATTTTAAGAAGCTTAGAGTAACTCTAAGAGATTCTCTATATCATTCATAATTGCTAGGAATAGAGATTTTAAAGAAAAAATATCCTCTGCCAACTTCTTTAATTTTTTACCTAAATATGGCCATCTTATATTTTCGACTTCTCGCTAGCCAAAAATAGAAAACAATAATAGAATATAGGAAGTGATTTTTATATAAATGGCTCTCTAGGTGATAATTTAGAGAGCGAGCTTTAGAAAGACTCTTGAAGATGCTTTTAGAGATGTTTTATCTACGGTTTAAAAATCTCATCGTGTATTTGTTAAATTTTTTAACTAAAAATAAGATAAGATTGTCTTGTAAATCACTTCGTATCCTGAACATGGAGATAATTTAATCGGTTTTGATAGTTGATAAGTTAAGATTTCCTATTCTAGAGTTGGTGAAGAAAAATCAGACAACCGATTTAATCATTTGTGACAAAGGCCTTACATGGGCCTTGGCCGCCCAACAGCTTCTGATGCTTCCTGAGACTGCAAGCGCCTGTACCCCAGCCCAACACCAACACATTCAGTAGGATTGGTCGGCCCATCAGTTAAAAGCAGCAGCCAGCAGGTATGCGCCTATAGGCTTGCCCATCCTTTGTCAGTTGTCATCTCTCTCCGTCCCAAAATAAGTATCGTTCTCGTTTATCGGCAAGTCAAAATTTTAAATTTGATGAAATATATATAATAAATCATTAATATTTATGGTCATAATAAGTATTATTAGATAAATCGTTGAATATATTTTCATAATAAACTTATTTGAAGATATAATTATTACTAATATTTTCTAAAAATCTAGTCAAAATTTAGCTAACACGAATCTCATAACGATTGTTACTAATACACAAATCTAGTCAATATTTGAAGATATAATTATTACTAGTATAACTAATATTATTACTGATAATTAGTCAATATTTTCTATAAGATCCTTTTGGAAACTCAAATCCTCTTGGGATCCCTGACTTTTTTCAGGGTGGAATCCTCATGGATGCGACGGCCTCGAGGATGTCGCGCATCCTCTTCTTTTCCTTGATGGGTGGCCCCCACGACTACATCGGCGACGCCTCTTCGATCAGGCGCCCGGTGAAGACCAGCAAGGGGGCGGTGGAGTCGTTCTTCAAGTAGAACCACTGCGCGTGCCACCCCTTGTTGGATCTGGACAGCTGGTAGGGCATGTACTCGGCCGTCCGCTGCCCCCGAAGGTGGATGCCCGCGCATCCCATTGGCACCGGGATCTTCCTCTGCAGGGAGACGGCGAAGAAGTACCTCCACAACTCAAAGTGTGGCTCGATCCCCAGGTACCCCTCGCACATCACAATGAAGGCTGCGACGTGCTGGATCCCATTGGGGTTGAGGTGCTGCAGCTCGATCTAGTAGTGGTGCAGCAGCCCCCGGAAGAACGAATAAGGGGGATTGCGAACCCGAGCTCGTGGAAGGGTGCGAAGGAGATGATGTAACCGTCGGGCGGCATCGGCACATCCTCATGGCCGGGAACCAACCACTCCATCGCATCGGTCCACCCGCGAAGAAGATCGTGCTTGACGAGGCCCTCCATGCGTGCGTGGGTGACGTCGGAGCGATACCACGTCTCCATGGAGAGGCAAGGGCGAAAGAACGAGAGCTACGCTGGTGGAGGAAGAGCAAAGGCAATAGATCTGAACACCGGTGGCGGAGAAGTGGAGAAGGCAAGGCTACAGTTGGGTGTGTCAAAAGGTGAAGGGAAAGGCCACTATTTATAAGAGGAGGTGGAGCGAGAGGCGAACCATCCGCCTAGATCTACTCACCCGCCGCGCCTCGTCACATCGCCTCTTCGAGCAACATGCGCTCGCCACCTCTAGGCGCTCCCTCGAAGGACGTGCCGGATGACAATTCACCCCATTTGATGGGCCGAGAACCACCACAGGTAAGGAGGGATATGGAGCTGAAAATGCTCCCACGGCCCATTCAGGCCTAGGAGTTCGAAGGTTGGCCCACCGATGGGTTCACAACCGCTCTAGGGCGCCTTTAGAGTGAGGGGTGAAAAGGGATGGCCCCGCTAGCGGCCAGTACCCGGGTGCATGAGCGCTGCAGGCATCTCGGCCCACGTTCGAGTCTTGGTCGGTTCACAGTCCATGGGTTTTCCTCGAAGAAATGCAGCGAGACCTTGGGACCGGTCGAACGGACCTAGGAACTATATAGATTGGCCGCCAAGAATTTGGAGTTGGTCACCAGCTGACCCATGCTAGACCCCCATGAAAGGGAAGCCAGGGCCCCACTCGGACTAGCCCATAAACAGCTCACCAAGCACCTTGATTCGTCCATCGAGGAAAACATGGCATGGCTTAGCCCCTCTGTTTTATCAAAAAAATGCTTGAGGAAGGACGATCACAGGACAAGCTAACCCCTTCACCGGATCCCTGCTACGGGCGGGGGCTCAAGGGAAGTTGGACTCACGAGGAGACCAAATACGCGGTCGTATGACGATGGTGGATCGATCGGATCCTAGGGAGGGATCAGGATCAAGAGAAATCTATTCCGGCCCCCCAAATCCTGCAGCTACATGTTCCCAAGGAGTCCGATCACGACTGAAGGGAATCGCAACCCACCAAGGCATCCCACGGGTAGCAGAAGATCGAAGCCCTTGAGTCCCTCCATCCGAAAAATGCCTATGAAGGAGTATCCTACTCCTCTGCAGGCTCGGGGCTACTGTTGGGTATCAGTATTAGGGATACCCTACAAAGGGGTCTGAGGACCGCAGATGACAAACTCACCTAGATAATTGTGGACATATTTCAGTCTCGACCGACCCTCGAAGGGATGGTTTCGCCTCGCCAGACCCCTCGGGCATGGGCCCCATGTCTCCCGACCCCTTAGGGGTACGAGGAGCCATCTCGCCCAACCCTGAGGGCACGGGCTCCATCTCACCCGACCCTAAGGGTGTGAGAGCCGTCTCGCCCTACCCTAAGGACGCGGGCTCCGTCTTACTTGATGGGGACACATACTGCTTCCAACCACTATGGGTCTAAGGGTATGACCCTAGGGTCAAACTTCTAACACCAGGAAGGAAGCGGCAATGTCTTGACGTGACCCATGGTCGTTGTGCTGCCTACTCCCCGTACGACCGCTGACTGGCATGTCGGTTCACCATGCCGTCCGCCGGGACAGGATGGGACGCCACGACCAGCTGATGACGTTGGGGCATAGCACCAGTGGTGAACAGGAGTCCAACATGGAACCGTCCCCGTCACCATCTACAGCGTCGGCAGGACCTGCATGAAGGAGTAGAAGGACCCGACGGCCCGGATGCCTTCTTCTCCCTCGTTTTTCTCCTTTTTTTCTCTGTAACCTGCGCCTTCCCCTTCACCTATAAAAGGGGAAGCAGGACGCCCCAAGAAAGGGCAATGAGCACACAACTGAACAAACTCTGAGCGCTCTTCAATCCTTCCACCTGACACCTGGGATCCGCTCCCTCTCTCGCACGTTTGTAGCCCATACTACAAACTAGTGCCGGTATCACGAGCAGCAGCAGACTGGACGCAGGGATATTCCGCCCGAACCAGTATAAATCCTTGTGTCCTCCAAGCACACCATCCAGGCCAGACGCGCAAATACAAATTTACTAGCCGGTGATCCGAAACATCGACAGCTGGTGAGATCTATTTGTTAATAATCTTGCATCTCTTATAGATATAAAATTAAACATAGTTTCAATAATTTGTATATATATATATATATGTATTACTAAATCTTTGTGCTTCTATGTATGCAACCCTCTGGATCGACGATGTCGACGAAAAGTAGTAAAAGTGTACGAGACCCGACAAAACCGTTGGAGGGCCACTACATAATCACAGAAGTCGATTCTAATACTGGCGAACCGCTCCAGCCAAAAAACAATGCAAAGAAGTTCGTAAACCACTATAGGGTTCTATAACACCCCTGGTGTTACGAGCTTGCTTAGTACCTAGGTTAGGGCCTAAGAGAATTAACAACAGAGTGCCTCAGAGTTTTAAAAAATTAACGCACATGAAATGGTACATGTATCTTATGTGACTCACTTTTGTGGACTCAAATAAACATTCAAGATAACTCACTCCATGCATAAAGTTTTTAAAAATGTCCGATAACGACTCTAGCAAATAGATAGCGAATGGTTTGTTCTATTAGATTAAGCATGAAAAGCAATTTTTTATAAACAAAATAAAATATAACTTGTATTTAGTACTTGAATATAATCTGGAGCGCAAGTTTAATAGATGAAAACGCAACTCTTGTTTTGGTGAGTAAAAGTTGTTCATTAGTATATCTGATAGCTCAGAAATCGAATCCGAAATTTAAACTAGAATTTTCATGAATCAGCAGGAAGTTGAAATTATAGTTAGGATGCTATTTTTGATGATTTATATTAAGCAAAATAGTTAAAGGGTGCGTAAGTGTTTTACTCCTACGGGTTAGAATGAGGTACGGACTAATGCATGAGATGCTCATTGGCTAAAAGTAATAACGTTAGACATTTTAAAATTGTAGCAACGAGTGTTCACGGAGGTTAAGTCCCAATTGAACCCTTTTTGTTTCTAAGTCAAAAAAGAGTGTTAGACAATGCTATTTTGGTATTTGAATTCTAACAAAATTTCCTAAATCCTAGTTTCGTGTTTTGGTACGGTTTGTTTAATCAAAGTGTGTACTTGAGCATGGTGTCGGTGGTAGTTGTGTTGGATGTCCCGTGGTCCTCTTAAAAATTGTTCCAATTTCGTTGAAACGCGTTGTAGCTATGTCGTTGGTGCTCATTTCGTGAACTGTCATTCAACGTGACAAACCTATCTTGATGTCGCTCTAACTTCCTCTACGATTATCCTCTGGTCGTAAGAATTTCTTTGCTAGCTAGCTCTTAGTGCCGACTTGAGTTCGTAAAACCGGTTGAACCCTTGTCGCATTAGTCGTTCTAGACTCTCGGCCTGAGCCTGTGGTCACCACGCTAGCACGTTGTCGCTGCATGGCCGCTCCTAGCCGTGGCCGCTGCTCCGCTGGCTAATCTCACTGGCTACTGGCCGCATGTCGAGCTATGTTGACCCAGCCGTCTTCCTTTGGGCCTGGGCGATGCTGCGGTGCTGCTGCCGCGAGTGCACTATCGGTCAGGCCATGCATAGGGCCATGTCGACACTGCGACAGTCGTCGCCTGGGTGTTGTGGTACCCGTTGCACCACTCGTTTTACCAACCCACCGAGTCACCATTTATCTCGGTTACCTCGTAGCACTACCCTCTCACCACCGCTGTCCGGCTGACCTCGCGCCATTGTCGCCGAGCACGCAGTGTCAATGCCCTTGCTTGTCCATTTTTGTCATTGTCCCCTCACTAGCTGACGCGTCTCTACTACCGCTTGCATGGTCATGACCCCACGTGGCTATGCCCTTGTCATGTCTTGGCCGGTCTGTGTTAAGTCAAGGCCACAGGCCACGATGTTGCAGCGGTGGTGCACCATCCCCTCTTAAATCCCTAGCTCGAGCTTCCAGTCCAATCCATCATGCCGTAGGGCAGTACAAGCAGTTAATTAGGCATCCCCTCCTCCTCAAGCTAGCCTGAGTAATACCGACCGGGAATTGGGTGTTCTGCTCACCGCCGGCTAAGGGCACCGCCGGACCGGTAGAGTGGAAGGTAGGACTTGTAAGTGCAGTCACAGTTCAATTGCTCATGGCTCTGAGCTTGCCTTGACTCCTCCATCTGGTGCTCGTGCTTTTCGAGCCAGGGTGCTCATCGTTGTTGCGGTGACGCGACGGTGCCGCATTGGGAACACCACCGAACTCACTGCGCGAACATGGCCAGGCCACCTCGACACTCCTCCACCTCAACCGCCACCACAGCACGAATCCCGGTGAGCTACTGGTGCTTATCCGCTATCTCTACCACCCCGATAGTACCTTAGGCCACCGGAGTAGTCACGCCGCCGCACAGTTCCACCCACCGTCGAGGCTAGGCCTTGATAGTGCACCGTTAAGCTCCCAACCGCCGCCTATCCTTACGCGGTTGGCCATAGAGCTCGGTTGATTCCCTGGTCTCACTGGAGCACCGCTGGTTCGCCCGTCATAACCACCAAGTGCCGTCGGTCGCCGCTCCGGCGTGCATAGGCTCCTCGGGGGCTTGAGAGCTTGAATAGGGCAAAGGTCAAGGGGTTATGTGAGGGCGTCAGAGAGATAGAGAAATAGTAGGAAGGACTATGGGGTGATTTGATTGAAATCCGAGGGCTCTTTTACAAAAGCACCAGTGCGCGTGGGGCTCTCCCGCCATGGGCCGCTAGCTGGGCCGGCCTATTGCGCTCGGCCACGCGCCACGCTGGGCCGTGTGGCCGCCAGGCCGGATGACTGGGCACTGGCCCTTTTCTTTTTTAAAAGCATTTCTAATTCGGTTCCTAAGGTAAACTAGTAAATTCAATATATATTTGTATATTTGACCAAAAATCGTGGAACTAATTTTGTTAGATTCCAAAAATCATGATCTATCTGCTAATGTATTTGTTCGCATAGTTTCATAGAATTTTCAAGAGTAAGCTAATTAATTAAAGCACTAAATGTGGGTGAAACATGAACTTGTAGGAATTATTGTGATGCACCGGTAGTAGTATTGGCTCTAGATTTTTTACAGCAAAATCTTAACATTATCAGGTGCCTACTGTAATTTTTGTGGCTCCAGAATAATTAGTTTGCTGGAATAGTTATTAAGCCCTAGTTCGAATATATATTAAATCAATAAAATGAAATAAAGAAACACCTATGGATTTTATAACTAAAATACTTGTGCGAAAATAGTGCTTGGTTCGACAGTATGGGTATGTGGCCTAGTACGTTAGTCATTAGAGCTAGCTCGATAGCTTGAGAGGCGTAATCGTGTGATAAGAGTTGCAGTTGTCGTTGATTAATTATGTCTCTGTGTTGCATTCACGTATATCATGATAGGAGCGATGATGGATCACGGAGTCATCGGGAGTAGCGAAGCAGATGGTGCCTTGATGACCATGCCACCTCGATAGAATGCTATCTTTTAGTTATATCTTACTCAGGCAAGCCCCGTTGCATAACCCCTAATATTCTGTACTTTATTTTATGCTTGTGCATTAAGTTTAAGGAGTTGAATGAAACCCACTTGCATATATTTATCCTTATCCTATGAGTCTTACTAGTATGCCAGGATCGTGTAGCCTGCTATGCTATAGGACCTCGGTAGAAGTCGAGTGCTTTTCTATCACTCGTGAGCGATAGGAAATATATTATTGTTACTACTGTCATGTTACTATCACATGAAATATATATGGATAATAATTGGAGACCGGGCGGGGCCATACTTTGGATGTGGATTTGGACTTCGTTAGGCAACCGAGTGAGGCTACGGTTGCATTTGTCCCACCTGTGTCGATTGAGGACCGTCCGTTGCCGTGGATGGTAGTCAGGTCATAAACTTATTATCCTGAGCACATACTTGCTTATGGGAGCGGGAAGACTTGTCACTCTCTTGTCATGGGTTCCAGCTCTTTCTGGACCAACTTTTAGGGTTGGCTTTTGGGTGGAGGGCCAAGCACTACACTGAGTTTGGGACTCAGGTGTGGGAGCGTGGAGTCCAAGTTTGGACGGGGACCTAGACCCCTTGACCGGAGAGTGGTGGGTTGGTCTTGCTTGTGCCGGGGGTGCAAGTGGGGCGTGTGTTTCGGGGTACCTAGCTGGGATACATTGATTCACGAATCGCCGTGTGATACGGTACGACTTCGCTATGGTCTAGCACCATAGTAAAAACTGAAGCATGAAAGAAGATAAAAATGGTTCTGATTGCTTACCACCTGCTTGAAAGTAGTATAGGTGCTTACATAGAATGGTTAGTTAATGAACCAATATTGGCTGCTAATAAAAGTTGAATATAAGGACGCACGTTTAGTAATGCTCCTACAGATGCAATAAACCCACAAGCTAGATAGCCTTGCATATCCTTGGAGCCTTTTATTTCCTCTGACGAGTAAGTCTTATGGAGTACAATTGAGTACTCAGGGTTTATTCTACCCTCTTGCAGGTGATAGGTGGATGCTAGAGCGGACACTTGTGTGCGGAAATCTCCTGGTGGGCTCAGCGAGGATTTCCTTATCGTTGCGGACATAGAGTTTATTTGAAACTTCCACCCCAAATGTTTTACAATGGAAAAACTTATAAACTGTTATTATGTATACAACTGATCATCATGTTAATGTTTAGCTTATCATTAAATGATTTTATTTCCGCTGAAACTCTGATAATATGGTTATATTCCGCTGTTATAAACAATAAATATTATACTTTGATGTTGCATGAAAAGTGATGTAAGAATTGGCTAAAATGTTGTAAGCTTTATTCTCCCATTTATGATCCTGTTGAAAAATATGGATTTTTGGGTTCTCTCATGGGGTGTGCTCAACAGAACTGCATAGTTTGGTGATCTCTCTTGGGTACTTAGTGTCTAATGGAAGACGAGTACCCTTTGGATGGCATTAGATTAGGCGGTTCTACCACAGGTTCTTGTTAGGGACAGGGTCCCGATCAGCGTCCATGAATGGAAACAGAAGAAGGATGATCGTCTGATTAGTTTTGTCTCTGAGCGAGAGAAGGACCTTCTTTGGGATTCAGTCACTGCACATTTCAATCTACCAATAGGTGAAGATTTAAGAAAACTAGTTAAAAGTTAGACTCTCAAGAAGATGGCCATACAATTCTAGACCTAGAAGATGTACAATGAATTTGTTAAGAAGAATTTGACTCCAGATTTCAGTCAAAATAACCCGTATAAAAAGTTGAGGGACGACTGGCCTGAATTTGTGAGGTACAAGACCTCAGAAGAGGATGAGAAACGGGTGAGAAAGAACCAACAGAATGCACGACAGAAGGTATACCATCATAAAATGGGATCAGGTGGCTACAGGAGTGCCACTCCAAAGTGGCAAAGAATGGAAGCATACCTGCTTGCCAAAGGAATCCATCCATTTTTACTCAACTAGCCCAAACGCTCTAGGAATTGGTTTTTCGCGCATAGGGGATCACTGGACCCACAAACCGGGGAGCCGGTTATTGGTGGGGAAATCAAAATAGCAGCACAAAGACTTATCGATATTGTAGATGCTTCTACCCTTTGTGCCGAACCGAGAGAAGGATGAGCTAACGTACGCCCTCCAGACTCCTGAACACCTTGGGCGAACACGAGGCAAAAGGTTGATTTTGTGGCGGCATGGCTTCCCTGAGGACGCCGCTACCTACAGAAGCCGCCAGCGAAGAAAAGGATGAGGAGGCAGAGCGAATCTGCAGGTTAGAGGAGGCGGTGCTTCAATCGCGGGAGCGAGAACTAAACATGGACATGAGAATGCAAGAGGAAATCAAACTACAAGTGTCACTACAGTTGAGTAGCCAGAGGCAGTCATCAACATCAGAGCATGCAGTCAACGTTAGCCCCCCCTCAGCTAAGAAGCAGTTGTGCTCCACTGAGCTCCCAAATTAAGATGACACATTGCAGCACTTTCCCGTGGATGGCATCACTGTGCCCTTGACGCCATGTGAGCTGCACATTCCCTTGGGGAATACCGGTGCCACAGTCTTGGTGGCGCACGGTATTGTTTCTCCTGTGGTCCCTGGGAAGACACCAACAAGCCATGGGAATCCAATTCCACCTAGCTATTATAGCGTCTCGGTGAATAGAGTTATCAAAGACTATAGGGAAGTGCCTCTTGACTTTCCTAGAGGTGATGGGGAGAAGACCCTAGGACAAGCAGAGCATTCATTCATTTTATGGCGCAAACGCTACATCATTATTCCTAGTGCGGCGGCTAGGGTACCATTGCCTCCTCCTCAACTACCTCATGATAGGTGCAGATGAAAGTGAACGAAATAGTTTTTCAATAATCATTCTCAATTATTGGCTTCTCGCGTAATAATCATTTTTGTACTCACAGGTCTCCCAACCTGAGTCCAGTTCTTCCATCCCATGATGATCATCAGAGTGCTATGGACGATGATGATGCTCTGGATGATGATGATGTGTTCCATGGCACGGCTGCATCTCCATATCCTCCAAGGCAGTCTCCCCCTCCTCTGCCTCCCGCGTCGCAGAGCCAGAAGAGGCCCCCGCCCCCGGTGAAGTCCCCGGTGAAGAAGAAAGCTAGCCGTCGTAAAACAAAGCCCCCTCCAGAGAAGCTGCCTTACGAGAAGTCTGAACATGAATCAAAAGCGGTGGCATAAAAAGATTTGGATAACTGGAAGCAAAGTTTAGCAGAATCAAGAGTAAGGAGGTTGAAACTTCATAAAACCCCACCAAAGCCGCACTATATAGCTCAACGAGAACTAAGGAAAAAATCAATGAGTGCGAGAAAAGGAAGCGTGATGCACGTAAGCCCTCACCATTATCGGACTATGAACGCTCTCTTGACAAGTCATATAAGGCGTCGCTAAAAGCAAAGAGAGCAGGGAAAGATGTTGCACAGCTCGGACAGCAATCTAAGCAATCTATCAACCCGCTAGTTGTTGAGGATGATTGTACAAATTCACAAGGCGGTCCAATCGATAGGGAGGCACTCCAAGACTTCATGGCCACAACAGGTCTCACACCTGAATAACTCATTGGGGGAGGATCCATACCAACAGCTGTCGATGTTTTACCACCGATAGCCTACCACGGGGGTACCGCGGTAGTATCGTTCGGGTTTCGGCGTATGCTGAACTCGATGGTGAACGCAAGAGACAGTCGATTTATCCTGGTTCAGGCCCTCGATCGTAGATCGAGTAACGACCCTACGTCCAGTCGGCGTTTGCCTTTTGCGTTGGATTGATTATGAAGTGTTATGTTGTACCAATTGTCCCCTTTCAGGAGCCCTGCCCTCCTTTATATAGTCAGGAGGCCAGGGTCCTAATCGGTTTACAATGAGATTTCCTAGTAGGATTACTTAATAGTTCTATTACTGAGATTACATGGGAAGAATCCTAGTTGGACTAGATCTTCTCTCTCTCTTGCGGGGTATCCTGTGGGTCCCGCATCGATAAGCCCCCGAGCACTTCATGGTTGAGCTCTGAAAGTCTTGCTTTATTCCTTCAAGTCTTGTTAGGTAGGAACAGAATGTTATCCGAGTGCTTTCTAGAGTGAGACCTTGTAGCGCGTCTTGGGATCTTCGAGTGGTGAGTGTTTTGTGAAGAAAAAGTACATCCATCTGGTTGTAGCCCCCGAGCCTCTTGCTATTTGGAACAAGGAGCTGGAGGATATTGTCTTGAAGTTGCTCTCATTGTTCGTTGAAGTTTTGTCAAAAAGAACTCGAATATGGATCGTTCCGGTTCTTTTTGTGTAATGTCTTGAAGTTGTCTGCGTTGAGTAAGTCTTTTTTTTGGTGACGTGCGCTTTTTGAAGAAAAGTGCACTCACCGAGTGTAGCCCCCGAGCCTCTTGCTATTTGGAACAAAAAAAAGTCGGAGGGTTCAAGTAGTCCCCGATACTTGAATTATGTCATCATCCGAGTAGTTTTTTGTGGTATCTTTCCGAAGCGGTCCTTTAGTCCTAGATTAAACCATCATCCGAGTAGTTTATGTGGTATCTTTCCGAGGCGGTCCTTTAGTCCTGGATTAAACCACCATCCGAGTAGTTTATGTAGTATCTTTCCGGGCGGTCCTTTAGTCTTGGATTAAACCATCATCCGAGTAGTTTCATGGTTCGCACCTCCGAGCCTACGTCCGAAGTTCTTTTTGGTGGGTGCAATTTTTCATAAAATTGCACTCACCGAAATCTAGCCCCGAGCCTCTTGCTTTTGCTTGCAAAAGTTGGAGGGTCCAGATTCCGCCTTCAAAAAATTCTGGGCTATGTATCCCGCACCTCGTGCCTTCTTCGAGTTCTTTTCTTTTGAAAAAGAAGTCGGTTGAAAAAGTCCCGATCGCGTCGTCGTCGTAGTAGTCTTGAGTTTCTTGTACTTTTTGTCTTTTGTCTTTGATTCTCGAGCCCCGGGAGTAATTGAAATGAAGGCCAACTCCCTAGCCTAGTGTTGATTAAGCTATCTTTCACGGCCGAGCCCCCGAGCGTATATCCGTGTTGTTTTGTTCGGGAAGAACTTCGGATGCGAGGTCTTAAGCGTATTCTCGATAGTTTGTCATTGTCGGATGTAGTTGTATAGGTGGTGGTTGAGTGTAAATGTCTTTTGTTCACGGGTTGTCTTTGTCTTTGGTATATTCTTCCGAATATGCCCGCCTTGAAAGCTTCTTATTTTTCCTCTCTTTGAGTCGTCCATTATTGAGTCTGTCCTTTCACTTTGTGTTCTTTGTCGGGCTTATTTCGTCGGTGCTCTGGTCCATGTGCTCCGCTCCTTTGGTCTATAAATCTTGTCCCCAGAGTGCTTGTTTTCATCTATTGGATATCCTGTTGAAACCTTCGTGGATATGAGCATGGTAGTTTGTGAAGTGGAGCAGCCCGGGCATATTTTGTAGTTCTGTGTGTTTTGTCGTGAGCTGGAGGAAGTCTTGTGATAGGGATTAGAGGTAGGCTAATCCCGCGACAGCATTGTGCCAGGATGTATGTGGTGGTAGTTGGAGGAAGTCTTGTGATGCGGGCTTCGTTTCTTCATCTGGCAGTTCCGGGTTGATCCTCGTCGCCTGTCTTGAGACTGTCCGGTGCACATCAACTCCATATGCAGTATCACATCGGTCTTGGGTAGACAGATGCCCGTCGGCCTTCTCTGCTCCAAGTTGCCCTGCCGTGCTGCCGATTTCCGCCTTGAGTGCATCAAGTCCTTCCTTTGAAGAAAAGCAGTAGTGGTGATGGCGGTCATCCTTCCGAGTAGCAATTTGGGACACGTAGTCGTTCCAGAGCCTAGCCGTGTGTGTGTTCCTCTTTGCTACCTCGCTCTCCTTAGTGCCGAGTTCGTTGGGTCTTGTAAGATTTGTAATCTTCTATTTTTGAAGTCGCTTGTAATGTAACGAATCTTGTCTTTAAGGTTTGTAATCTTCTGCTTGTAATGTAACTAATCTTGTCTTCTGAGTTGTCTCTTACTTTTTCGCTGCGATCCCGTTATCCATGAGATTACCGGTTCTTTCTCAAATAACTGGGTTCTCTTGTTCCTTTGTGAGGTAGCCTTTTCTTTCTTCCTTCTTTCTTCTTGTTTTGGCGAGTTGTTCTTGTAGCGATCGATAAACTTCCGCCGTGTTCTTTGGACGGATAAGTCTGAAATCTGCCCGTTGGTTTGTCTTTGTTGTATGGATTTGTGCCCTCCATTGTTTTAAGCTGCGTCGGTAAATGGACCGTCGTATTCCCACATTGTGTTTTATATCGGGCCTTGTGGGCCGTTTGTATTGTTGAAAAATCTATTTAAAGACCCTTTGCTGCCCAACTCTTGCCTTTAAACCCTAGCTTTTCAAATCCGCCGCCGCCATTTACCGCCAGTAACCCGAGCATCATCATCCTTCATCCTATTTAGCGCCTCTCTTGCTTCCACCAGTTCATGGGAAAGAAGAAAACCGCAAGCAAGTCTCGGCGACCTTACGTGAGCGAGAATCATCCCTTTCGTTGATCCAAAATCGAGTTTTGTGGCTATGAGGGCTGCTCGGAAGGTTTGGCCGGCCCCAACAACAAACGAAGATCAGTTCACATGAGCTCGTTAGCGATAAGCTTGATCCAAAGCAAAGTCATCGCTGAATGGAGGGTTCCGGGCGAACATCGGGTTCCAGCTCCGGGTCCTGGTGAGATTGTCCTTTTTGTTTCCTTTGTCCGCGCCGGACTTTGCCTTCCTGCTTCCGCTTTCCTTCATCAGTTCCTTGGTTATTTTGGGATTAGTCTGAACCACCTAACCCCCAATGCCATTCTCCATCTTTCTGTTTTCGTTCATCTTTGCGAAGCTTTCCTTGGAATCCCTCCTTCTCTGTCTCTTTTTCGCTTTTTCTTTCGTCTGAAACCTCAACCCCGCCGTGAAGAGACCAGCGTTCTTGGCGGTTGTGGGATTCAGTTTCGTCAGGGTCTCAAAATTAAGTTTTTTGACTATGACCTGGTCGATTCTGTAAAAGATTGGCGTGCCGAGTGGTTTTATGCTGCCAATTTAATCCCTTCCCTTGCCATTCATCCCGGGTCTGGCCCTGTGGTGAATGACCGATGGGACAAGAAACTTGAATCGCCTGCTGAGATTCAAGTGATCCAGCCGCTCCTTGATAGGATTAACATGCTGAAGCAGCAGGGTTTGACCGGCTTTGGTATCGTCTCGAGTTTTCTTCGTCGCCGGGTTCAGCCTTTGAAGGAGCGGGAACATCTCGGCTTTGAGTATTCTGGGGCCGAGGATCCTTCACGCATGGTCCCAGCTCTTGAGCTGACCGGTGAGGAGGTACTCGAGCGTCTTCAGAAGATGCTGAAAGGGGTGAGCGTTATTCCCCCAGCTGTCACCGAGTTCTCAGCCAACAACCCGCCCCCATCTGTGAGTTGTCTATTTTTTGTTTGAGTACTTTATGCACTCTAGCTGCGTTTGCTCTTGCTTAGCTTTCCTTTGATTCGGTGTTTTATCCGTTTTCGCAGGAGTTTGGGCGGAACTTTGTCGACCCGGTCTCTCCTGACGCTTTCCCTGTCGCGGCGGAGACTGGAGATAGACTTGCAGGAACTTCTGCAGTTAGTAAGTCCCAAACCTCTGCCGCCCTTCCTGGGGTTTCTTCCGGATTTGTTGATGTATATGAAGAATATGTTCCTCGTCTAGTCCCTCGCGGTCCTCGCAGTGTCCCGAAGAGGGGGCGAACGGATGGGTCTTCATCTGCCTGCTGTTTCAAGAAGCCTCGCAAACCAAGTACTCTCCTGTACTACTCCAGTTGTTGCTAGCATGCTCTTAGGTGAGCACATTTAATACTCTTTGTTCTTTTATTTTCTTGTTTCTCTCATGATCCGAGTACTTTTTACCCTCTTTTCAAAGAAAAGTGCTCTGGTTTCCTTAGCTGAGGAGGAAGAAGATGATGAAGTACCCCTCATCATGCGGCGGTGAGTTGCTTTTCCTATTCCTGTTGCATTGAACTTCTCTTCTTGGTCTTGACCTTTAGTATTGATCTTTTTTGAAGTAATCGGAGGCCGGGAGTGAGTTTTTTCGAGGCTCCCGTGTCGACCTCTTCTGAAACTCTGGTGTCGAGTTCTTTGGAAGCTCCGGTACCGAGTTCTACCGCTCCTTCAGTACGGAGCTCTTCCACGTCTCTAGCTCCGGCTCCTTCCGCGGCTCCAGCTCCGGCTCCTTCCGCGGCTCTGTTGTCAGCCGTTCCGCTCTCGTCGCCGGGTGGCGGCGGGCGCGTTTACCGTCATGGTTCCCCTGCGAGGCCTTCTCTCTCGCCTTAAAGAAGAAGAAAGTGGTCGGGTGAGTAGATTCCAGCTTTATCTTTTTGGCTTTTATTTTCCTTCCTCTGGTTCTTATCGGCGCTCCTTTTTATCACTTTTCAGTGTTTCGTCTTCTCTTACTCCTTCCTCGACTTCTTCTCTGCCTCCCGCCGTGCCAACGAGTTCTGAGCCTCAGGACTCACAGCATTCTGTTGATGGAGTCGCTGTGGGGGCTTCAGAGCTACCTGGCGAAGTTGCGGCCTTGGCCGCTCCGGAGGTGACTGTGGCCGTCGCGCCGGGTCCTTCTGAGGGTTTGACTCCGGCTTCCCTGAAGGTTGCTTTGGTCGTTCCTTCTTCGCTCCATTCGGCTTCTCCTTCCCCTACTCTTGCTTCCGGCGGTCCTTCTTTTTCCGATGACGTGGTGCAACAGTTTGATGCCACCCATCGGTTATCGGAGTCGACCGAGCACTGGGAGCCTATCGACTTCTTTTGGTGAAAAACTTGTAGGTTTTACTGCCGTTCCTTTTTGCATGCTCGTTTTTCCTCCTGTCCTTACGCTTTATTTTTCTTTGTCTGCTTTGGCTCGATCTTTCTCCCGTGATCATTCTCGCTTCTTTTCTCATCCGAAAATGAGAGAAAGTTGTCTTCTGAGGTGAGTGTTCTAAAGGCCGATCTTGACCTTCTCCGGCTGAGTTGGAGATGTAACGTCGGATGCACCAAAAGGAGGAGAAACCCTTCGTGCCGGGTAATGGAGTCGAGAGACGTGGCGGAATCTGCGAAGAATGAATGCAAAGGTGCCGTGGGCTCTGCCTGTATCTTGTATTTTGATTTCTTTTTCTTTGCTGACTTGTTCTTGGGTGTCCTGTCTAGTTCTCCGAGCCGAGAAGCTGAAACTCTCGGAGAGCATCGATGAGATGAAGGCTCTAGTCCGTTCTAGCCATAACAAGGCTGAGGAGGTAATTACTCATGCTGAGGAAGAACTTGCCCTTGCTAAGCTGATTAGGCGCGGAGCTGATAGAGATCTTGTGCAGGCCCAAAGAACTATTGAAAGCTTGACCGAGAAGCTGGCGACGGCCACTGAAAATTGGAATGTTCTGTGGAAATCTTTTCGTTCAGTAGCCGATGTTCTCCGGACTCCAGCGGATGACGGGCAATCTTGGGCGCAGTTCATTCCCCGGATTCCGGGTCGTTTCCAAGAATTTGCAAAGAAGTGTGCCCAAATATGTACCAAAAATGTGCTAGCCCAGGTCCGGGTCCTTGCTCCTGAGGCGCCTCTGTCCAAGATAGCAGAGGAAGCTGAAAGCCAAGAATACCTTGACGCCGTTGAGAGGATGGAGCCTGAGGTCGACGGTTTAGCCAGTAGGGTTGCAGAAAATCTAGATATTGACATTTCCCTTCCTGATGATAGTGCCTGACCCGACTGACCGGCTTCTTGTAAAGCTTCTTGTAATATCACACTCCTCTTTAAATGAAGATTCTTTGTTTTCGTTGATGTATTGTTTGCCTGGGTGTGGTCGAACTTACTTGTCATGCTGAGTATTTGGTCCTGTCTGCTTCACCAAACAACTCGGTGTGTTATCGTCCTGTCTGCTTCACCAATCAACTCGGTGTGTTATCGTCCTGTCTGCTTCACCAAACGACTCTTGTCGAGTGTTTTGTCCGCGCTGCGACTTGTTAGATGTAAATCTTTGTGTTGACACCGCGCTATGAAGAAACGACTCGGCATAGAATGCATAGAATGTTGCCTTTTGAGTGGCGCTTGTAAGAAACGACTCGGCATAGAATGCATAGAATGTTGCCTTTTGAGTGGCACTTGTACTTTTTCTGAGGAAAAAGTATTCCTATCTAGATGTAGTGTAGCCCCCGAGCCTCTTGCTTTTCGGAACGAAGAGCTGGAGGGTCCTTTAGAGTTCAGTTTTGGTCGGCTAGTTTTGGCTTCATTCTTTGTTTCGGGTGTTAGCTTTTAGCTACCCTCATCGGCGGGCTCAAGCGTATTTTCAGCTATTTTGCTCTCGGCCGGGAAGCTCAGGCGTGCTTTTAGCCATTTTGCTTTTTGTTTCGGGTGTTAGCTTTTAGCTACCCTCATCGGCGGGCTCAAGCGTGTTTTCAGCTATTTTGCTCTCGGCCGGGAAGCTCAGGCGTGCTTTCAGCCATTTTGCTTTTTGTTTCGGGTGTTAACTTTTAGCTACCCTCATCGGCGGGCTCAAGCGTGTTTTCAGCTATTTTGCTCTCGGCCGGGAAGCTCAGCGTGCTTTCACCATTTTGCTTTTTGTTTGGTGTTAGCTTTTAGCTACCCTCATCGGTCGCTACAGCTCAAGCGTGTTTTCAACTATTTTGCTCTCGGCCGAAGCTCAAAGTATTTTCACCCATTTTGCTTTTTGTTTGGTGTTAGCTTTTAGCTACCCTCATCGGTCAGCTCAAGCGTGTTTTCACTATTTTGCTCTCGGCCGGAAGCTCAGCGTATTTTCAGCCATTTTGCTTTTTGTTTCGGGTGTTAGCTTTTAGCTACCCTCATCGGCGGGTTCAAGCGTATTTTTAGCTATTTTGCTCTCGGCCGGGAAGCTCAGGCGTGCTTTTAGCCATTTTGCTTTTTGTTTCGGGTGAACAACTCGTTGGAAGTCATGATAAGACATGCTGAGGATGAATATCATCTTTATTGATCATGAATATGAACAAATACATATGTTGTCGAAGAATATCGTCTTTAAATCGATTGTGAATGTTGGCCCTTGTGGCTTGCATATCTTGTTTTTACGCGTAGAATCTTCTTAGCTGACTGATGTGCCATGTATTGCTTACTTCCTTTCCATCTTCAGTTATTAACTTGTATGTGCCCGGTCCGGTGACTTTTGTGACAATGAACGGACCTTCCCATGGACTGAGAAGCTTATGTCGTCAAATCACCTCTTTTGTATCCTTCTTAGTACTAAGTCTCCAACTTGTAATGATCGAGGATGGGTACTTTTGTTGTAGTGCCGCCTTAAACCTTGTAGGTATCTGGCTGATTGGAGGGTGGCATTTACTCTGACTTCTTCTGAGCTGTTGAGTTCTAATCTTCTTGTTTGTTCCGCCTCTCCTTCATCGTATTGTTCTATCTTTGGAGATGTCCAGATCAAGTCGGCAGGCAGTACGGCTTCTGATCCGTAAACTAGGAAGAAAGGTGAATGGCCTGTTGCTCTGCTTATTTGAGTTCGTAGCCCCCATACTACTTTTGGCAATTCTTCAATCCATTTGGATCCATAATCAATTAGTTCTTCATATAACCTTGGTTTTAATCCGGCTAGTATGAGTCCATTGGCCCTTTCTACTTGTCCGTTGGCTTCTGGATGTGCAACAGATGCATAGTCTATACTGAAACCATAGTCTTGTGCCCAGCTTCTGAATTCTGTAGCTGTGAAGGGGGAGCCTAGATCTGTGATGATTCGATTGGGCATGCCAAAGCGGTGCGTAATTTCTTGGATGAATTGACCGCTTTGGTTGCGCTTATATCATGAAAGGGTTTGTATTCAATCCACTTGGTGAACTTGTCGATTGCCACAAAGATGTACTCAAGCCACCCTTTGCTTTCTTGAGGGTCCCACTTGATCCAAATTTCTCAGGAGGAGAAAGGCCAAGCGGGTGGGATGCGAGATAAGATTGTGAGTGGCACATGGGCTTGTCTTGCAAACATTTGGCAACCTTTGCATTTTCCTCGAGTTCTTACGCATCTTTTAGAGCGGTTGGCGATGAGAATCCGGTGCGAAATGCTTTTCCGACCAAAGTCCTTGAAGCGAAGATGATTTCCGCAAAGAACCCGAGTGTATCTCGTCTAGGATCTCTTTGCCTTCTTCAAATGAAACACATTTCAGAGTACTCTGATGAAGTCGCTCTTCTATAGAGTCTATCTCCTACTAAAACGTAGTTTTTGCTTCTGTGAACAACTTGGGTAGCTTCCGCTTATCTCTGCTTGGTAGTTTATTTTCTTTGATATAGTCGATGAAAACTTGGATCCATGAGGTGTTGATTACCAAGATCTGAACGCCTTTAGCCTCTAATTTCGTTGGATGTCTCACCGGGTTGTTTGATAGAGGAACCGATAGTTCTTCTATAAATACGCCGGGTGGAACCTTTGCTCTGTCGATCCGAAGCTTGGCAAGGACATCTCTTTGCAATGTTGGAATCAAGCAAGATGCGTGTAAAATTTCTAATCCTTGGAAATATTTTTCAAGTTTCCGTATTTCAAAGACAATAAGCACCCATGTTTTCTTTTGTGCAATCCCAATCTTTGTTTACTTGGTTGATGACTCTTCTTTGAATCGCCATATACAAGTAATCTCTTTATTCCGAGGGTAATTGCCACTGTGTAGCCCGTGGATGAGGGCTTCATATTCTCGCTTCGTTGTTTGTAGCTTGCCATAATATCTCAAGGACGTACTTGAGTTGTTTTCCTTCGGGAAATGAGGAGAACGCCTGCACAGGCTCCGCCTAGTTTGAGCGACCCATCAAAGTACATCTTCCAAAGATCAAGGATTGTATCGATAAAGGTCAATGAATTTCATCCACTCGGCCACAAAATCGGCAAGGGCTTGAGATTTGATTGCTTTCGTGGGGTAAAGTCGATGTTAAGAGCTCCAAGTTTAATCGCCCACTTTGATATACGTCCCCGTCGCATCTCATGTTGTGTAAAATGTCTCCGAGTGGGAAGTCCGTCACCACAGTAATTTTGTGGCTTTCAAATAGTGGCGAAGCTTCGTGAGAGGTGATAAGTAGGGCGTAGAGTAGTTTTTTGTACATGGGTACCGGATTTTTGATTCGCATAATACTTGACCGATGTAGTATACCGGTCATTTGTACTTTGTACACACGTCCTTCTTCTTCTCTTTCCACGACTATTGTCGTCTTGACTCTGATAGTAGTCGCCATGATGTATAGCATCATGTCTTCATCTTTCCTTGGGGGTGTGAGAATTGGTGAGGATGTGAGATATGCCTTAAGTTTCTTGAAAGCTTCATTCGCCTTCCTTTGTCCATTCAAACTTGTCTGCCTTCTTTAGTAGTTTAAAGAAGGGTAACCTCTTTTCTCCGAGTCTTGATATGAAACGATTGAGGGCCGCCATGCATCCTGTTAGTTTCTCAACATCTTTGATAGTCCTAGGTTGCCTCATTTCATTTATAGCTCGAATTTGCTTGGTGCCGGCTTCAATCCCACGCTGACTGACCAAAAATCTGAGTAGTTGCCCTGAAGGAACTCCGAATACACATTTATTTGGGTTCAATTTCCATCTCCATCTCTTCAAGTTTTCAAATGTTTGCTTTAAATCTTCAATCATGCTTATTCGGGTTCTTTGTTTTTACCACTACATCATCCACGTATGCCTCCACATTTTCACCGATTTGATCTCCAAGGCAAGTTTGTATAGCTCTTTGGTATGTGGCTCCAGCCGTTCTTTAGTCCAAATGACATGGTCTTGTAATGATAAGCACCGAACGGGGTAATAAAAGAAGTCTTGCTTTGGTCTTGTTCTTTTAATGCGATCCGGTGATACCTCGAATAGCAATCGAGAAAGGATAACGATCACGGACCCATTGTTGAGTCGACTATCCGGTCAATGCGTGGTAGCTTCGAATGGATCTTTTGGGCAATGCTTGTTGAGATCCGTGTAGTCGGCCTTTACGCCTACCACTCATCTGTGTTCTTCTTTTGCACAAGGACCGGGTTTGCTAGCCAGTCCGGATGAAGGATTTCTCTCGATGAATCCGGCTGCCATCGGTTTTGTGATTTCTTTTTAATCGCTGCCTTTTTGTCGGGTGAGAATCGTCATAGTCGCCGCTTTACGTGCTTGGAGTTTTCATTAACATCAATTCAGGCTTTCACCAACTCTCTTGGGACACCGGCATGTCGGCCGGCTTCGGCGAAGATATCTTTGTTGTCCCGAAGAAAGTTGTGAGCGCGAGTTCTATTTTGCCGAGAGGTGAGCACCGATGGTTGCTTTGTCTTGGAAGTATCGCCAAGGCTCCCAAATCGATTTGCTTGACGTCGGCTTCTTTTGGTGGTGTGATGATGCCGGGCTTTTTAGCCGTATTTCTAATTCTTCTTGGCTTATCTCTGCAGCAATTGTGGCTATTTGTTTTCTCCATTATCGGCCCGTGCTTTTGCCGCAATTTGGATCGCTTTGAACGTCAGATCAAAAAGCACGCTTCAAATCGCTTCAAGAGAAAGGATACCGCTGGGTCCTGGCATCTTAAGCAATAAGTACGGGTAATGTGGTATTGCCATGAATTTTGCCGTCTTTGGGCGTCCGAGGGATCGCATGATATGATTTAATCGAAGTCCGCAACCTCGAATTTGATAAACTCGCTCGATAGTTCGCAGGAGTTCCGGTAAAGTGACGGTAAAGTAACTTGTCCGAGTGGCATGGCTGCTTTTACGGGTACTATTCCGTAAAAGGGAGTGCTTGTTGGTGTAATCATCCCAAATGAGTTGTAGTCCCATCTTCCTTAGAGTTTCGAAAAGATGATGTTGAGTCCAGCTCCCCATCGATTAGTACTTTGGTGACAGTCATCCCGGCAATAGTTGGGTCTAAGACCCGATGGGTAATGGCTGCGTTCCCTCACGCTAGTCCATTGGTCTTCTCTTGAAAATTGGATTGGATATTGTGACCAATTGAGATATCTTGGTGTAGCCGGTTCTGCTTTGTCATGATGGTTTCAGTAGTGCTAGTTTTTCTTGACGCGTTTGCTTGTGCAACTGGAGCTCCCCGAGAAGATTATCGCTACTGCCCACAGGTTTTGAAATCCTTTGTCCTCGTGGTTGTCTTCGTCTTTCTTGTGACTGTCCTCCTTGGTGTTCTCCTTACTGTCTTTTCTCATGTATCGATCATTGAAAGTGTAGCAGTTTCCGATGGTGTGTCTCCCGTTATGGTGTAATGGGCAACGTATGTTTTCAATGTCTTCATATCTTCTGGGTTTAGAAAACTTCTTTGATTTGTCGGCCATTGCCACGGTATTGTCTGGTCTACGCTTTCTTTCTTGATGTTTGTTGCTTCGATGATTTTGCCTATCCGGGTTGTCTTGATTGCTTCTATCCGGGAACCTTTCTCGTGTTTTTTCTTCTGCAGTAATCATTTTTTCTACTGTTCGTCTGAATTCTTCATTGTTTCTCGGATTTTCTTTGCGGAAATCTTGAAATTGCCACCTAGCCATGATTCCATGAGAGAAAGCTTCAATTACTTCTCGTTCGGTGATGTCATGCACTTGAGCCCGCAGTTCACCGAATCGCCGATAGTAATTTCTGAGACTTTCGCCCCCCTTTTGCTTGAGTCCTTTCAGTTCGGCATGAGTGATCGGGTGTGTGATGATACCTGCGAAATTTTCGCAGAAAGCTCTTTGCAAGTCTTCCCAAGTTCTGATCGATCCTGGGTTCAATTTATCAAACCATTGGAGGGGCATTGTTTCCAGTGCCATGGGGAAGAATAAGGTTTTAATATCATCGTCTCCTCCGGCTAGTTCAATTGATTGTGAATATATTCTGAGCCATTGTCTTGGTTCGGTTTTGCCATCATACTTGGAGTGATTAGACGGTTTGAATTTGTGAGGTAATCGAATCGATGCCAACCTGCTTTGCAAAAGCAGGGAATCATCATGCGTTCCACTTCCTTGAATTCGGATTCGGCTCCTTCTTCCGGCCAAGTGTTGTTTTGATGGGAATAATTCTGCGAGGTCATGTCAGGTAGGCCCTCTACTCCTGGTCTTCCTTGGTTGTTCAAATTGATGGCCCCGACTATGTTCTCTCCCCGCTTTCCCGTTATGGCTTCCGCTTTGGTCCAAGTCTTTCAAAAGCGGACTTCCTTTGATTTTGATCTTCTTGCCTATGGGTTGTTGATCCGGCGGTATTCTTGATCGGTTCTCTCTTCATGTGTTCTTGGGGTCATTGACCGGAGCAAGTCCCGGAGCTGTTCGTACTTCTCCCCGTGATGTGAAGTTGCCCTCGAGTTCTTCTAATGCTTCTCGAATCTTATCGTAAGGCGTACTCATCATGCGTCTCCCTTCGACCTCTTGTTGTGATTTTCTTTTGTCGTATTCACCAATTCGACTCGTATCTAGTCCAGCTTCTCTCTGTTGTCGAGCGGTCTTTGGCGCCCTTGTTTCAACTTGTTTTTCCTTTCTCGAGCCCATCTCGACTTTCGGTTTCTCCATCGTAGCCCCGAGCAAAGGGTGATATGTTGGATTCTGATTCATCGATGACCGACATCGGGTGCTTCGGGGTTTAATGGCGATCGAGGGCGTCGAACCATCAAGACACTTCCGTCGCGTGAGCTGTTCCGTTATTGTCGTTAGTTGTCATCTTGCCGGAGTTCTTGATGACTTGATGCAGCGCCTCGGCGTCGTGGATTGAGTCTCCTCTTGGTAAGGTAGAATAGCTTTGTTGTCGTTGTGCCGACTAGTTGGGTTTCGCTATCCTCAGGAACAGATCCTGGCCAGTGGATGATACAGTCTTGTGATGTTATCGTTAGAACGAGGCCCTCCTGAGCTCCTGTCAGTGGTATCCCAAGTGTTGATTTGAAAGACCTTTCAAATCATCCACGATAGGATTTTGTCGTGTTGTCCAAATTTCCAATGGAAAAGAACTCGCCTTTTGAAAAAAAAACTCGAGGGTAATCCGAGTTGTTTTGGTTTGTATTCTGGAATCTTGCCAAACAAGAACTCGACTTCTTGAAAGCACTCGAATAAGACTTCATCTCGGATACGGAGCTTGAATTCGAGTCGGATGGAATCTTATTCGAATCGGGTATTATGAGCTGCGCGAATCTTCTGATGATCTGATCTGTCGTAGTTGTCGAAAATAGAGGATTCTTCATGATGATCCGGATCTTTGAGGAGATGACTTTGAAGCTTGTCGTAGTTATGCGCCTCGCGCATCCACGAGCCGAAAGATGAAAATCGATCCCGTCGGGAAGATCATGTTATTGAGGTCCATCGAGCTCTCGGATGCAAAGTCGCCGAAAGCCCCTACCTGGCGCGCCAGCTGTCGATGTTTTACCACCGATAGCCTACCACGGGGGTACCGCGGTAGTATCGTTCGGGTTTCGGCGTATGCTGAACTCGATGGTGAACGCAAGAGACAGTCGATTTATCCTGGTTCAGGCCCTCGATCGTAGATCGAGTAACGACCCTACGTCCAGTCGGCGTTTGCCTTTTGCGTTGGATTGATTATGAAGTGTTATGTCGTACCAATTATCCCCTTTCAGGAGCCCTGCCCTCCTTTATATAGTCAGGAGGCCAGGGTCCTAATCGGTTTACAATGAGATTTCCTAGTAGGATTACTTAATAGTTCTATTACTGAGATTACATGGGAAGAATCCTAGTTGGACTAGATCTTCTCTCTCTCTTGCGGGGTATCCTGTGGGTCCCGCATCGACAACAGCCAACTTTGATATTTACTGGACCTATCAGTATGGCAGGAGTCTTGTCAATCCTAAGTCCTTCTCATCACTGGGTACGCAAATGTTCTTGTTAAATAAGTGGTACTTAAGAGCGTGTGACAACAAATAGGCATAGCTTGTTGTCAGAATTAGACCAGAGCATTACTCCAGTGGCTATGACGTTTTACATATTAAGTTCAATGAATTACACCAACTATTAAACCGGGACGCTCTCGACAAATCTCTCCTCAGCTGCTGGTGTCTATAAGTGATTATTTCTACAATTGAAGTAACTTGCATGTTAGTTCGTTGTCTATATATAGTTATCCTCACACTATATATATATTCTTTTGTACTATATAAATGTAGATATGAGATGTTGAAACTAAAGAGAAAAGGGTTAACTAATATTGGTTTCATGGATCCGAATCGCACATTCAAGGACACTATTACTCCATATGATAGATGGCGACCTCAAGTGAAGAATAATCTGTTTAAGTTCTTAGATAACCAACATAACAAGACACTGATACTTTTCCCTTATAACTACAAGTGAGTGTTAATGTCTTGTGCCCATTTTATTTTGCTTACTCCATGTTGACTTTAGTTAATGAGTTATGCCTGCGTATAAATATGTAGTTATCATTGGATACTGCTGGTCATCGATATGCCCAGGAGTACTGTAAAGATCTTTGACTCAGCGACAAAACCCCGAAAAGGTTACCAAGAAATAATAGATATTCTCCGGTGGTAATTTCGGTCTCGCACACTGTGTACTCTCTTATGCCATTTTATTGATATAACTCAATTTATTTATTTTTGTTGGGCAGTGCTTGAAAAAGGTTCGTCGAGAAACGCCATTATAGTCAATGGAAAGTGCCTCTGAATGTAGTCCAATATCCAGTAAGTACTAGCTAGGTCACCGCATCTTTATTTAGTTCAATTCATTATTATCATGCTTTATTGGTTGATGATGAATCTTTTTCTCATAAAGTGGTGTCTGCAGCAGGGATCGGGGAACAACTTACGTGGATACTATGTTTGCGAGTTCATCATGGAGTACTCAAGGACAACAAGTGAAGAGATCCTCGAAGTACGTAAAAAATATACACAATTTATTTATTACCATTGTGTTGATATATATAATCATATATATATTCAGACTTTTCCTTTCCTTCGAATTGAAGATTGAATGGAGGAAGCAAAAGGTTATGCGATGTGACCAGATCAAAGCAATTCAAGAGGCATTGGCATGATTTCTTATGGATGAGGTCATATATCCGAAAGGCGCGTACCATTATGACCCTAAAGAATTAATACCTAGTAGCCATACGACTGAAGATTAGGATTGAATGAAATCCTAAGGATATGAGTACAAGGTTTTTGTGACTTTATTATGTACATATTTCATGCATGTACAACCTCTTGAAATATTTGTATATATGTAGTTTCATACATTTTAGTGTATTGTTTATGTATAATGCTCGAACGGAAACTTATACGTGGACGTATATTAGCAGCGTAGAATTCGTATACGAAAATCTAATCGAAACAAAAAAAAAGAATTGAATTGAAAAGAAACCATAAAATAAAAATGAATGAAATGAAAAAAAGGAACCTTTAGTACCGGTTGGGAACACCAACCGGGACTATATGTGTCAGCCCCGGTGCAAAGCCTGGGGGGCATTTAGTTCCAGTTGGTAATAGCAACCGGGATTAAAGGTCCACGTTCAGCCCTGGTTGCCAGAACCGGAACTAAAGGGAGGGTCTTTAGTCTTAGATTCACAATCTCGGTTGAGAAACCGGGACTAAAAGGGTTTCAAACCGAAACTAATACCCAGTCCTACACCAGTGCCGTGTGCTCCTCTTTCCTTGGGGACTTGTATGCCCACCGTTCAGTATTATCTTGTTGCGTCTTTCATTCTGGATTCTGTTAACGACTAACATCTCATCAGTGACTACTAGCACTTGATGTTTAAAACATCCGATGCTCCTTACCATGCTTCATCAATTCGGAGTGTAATTATCTACGCGGCTGTTCTGCCACGCCCACAGTCAGTTCTCGAGCTCTGGATGTTGCCACTGTGATGCGAGAGCCGTCGGTTCGGCATGCGCTATCTTACTATTTTCAGAGCAGCGTGTTGGTGGCTGGTGCACGTCAGTCAGAGTCCGGCAGCACTGCCGGGGCGGCATGGCAGAAGGCCAAAGCCCGTTGGAATTTTCCTCCGTCCCATGCAGATCGGTGCAGGCTCACAACAGCACTTCCCTGGTTGCCGCTGGCCCGGCAGTTTCCTCTCCTGCTTGGCTGGTTCGTCCTCCTCTTGTCTTTCTCCCACCCTGACTGACGCCGCCAGCCCGCCACCGATCCAGACCACTGTAGTGGTTCAGCGGTAAGTGCGTGGGAGAGAGTCAAGAAAAAAAATGACGTGCAGAAGTTTGTTGCGGGCAAATTCTTCCCGAGAAAAAAGTAGAGAGCTGCTAGCCTGCTACGTATCCCCAGACGATGGGGCCGAGGGAAAAAATTTAGGTTTTATAAAATATAGGTACTTAATGAAAAATGCGTTAATGGACGTGTTTTTTTTTAAAAAAAATTGAGGTACTACGGTGGCGCAGTGGTAGTACCTTTGCGGCGGGGGAGGGGAGTGCTACCTAACCGTGGTTGGGCGAGCCGGAGACGAAGAACGCGTCGTCCAGGGCGAGCGTGCGCGTCAGCCACGTCTCCATGGGCATCGTCTGCCTCTGCCTGCACGCCCACGCCAGGCACGGCCGCACGGCAGGCCAAGCCCAACACGTCCGTCACATTCCCGCGTCACGGGATCACATACGCGGCCAGGGCCAACCGGATGTAGCGTTGCGGGCTTGCGGTGCCCTAGCCCTCCGAACGAGCACGGCGGAGGGCAGCGCCGCAGCCCACAGGGCTGAGGAGCGGGTCGCCTCTCGCCTGGCCCTACGCGGGCTCCTCCGTGCTTTGGAAGTACGCGCGCCGCGAGGCCGCAGCTGGCCGCCCACCGCGTTTTTGCACGCCTCCATGTACAGAACGCGCCGTGAACGGACGTGGAGTCGACCCCGATTGCCTGACTAGCAAAGCAAGCAGGGTCGTACGGGCAGCGTGCTGGATCCATTTTCTTCCCTATAATCTTGCTACTTTTCAGAGTAGCTTGGATGTTTTGGAACCGGTTTCCCTATAATCCAATGCTTCTGAATGGAGCACTCCACGTCTTCGTCCGCTGTCCCTTTCCACGCGTACACGCGCGGCGCATGCATTTTTGGCCCATGGTGCACGTCAGAGTCCAGCATTACGTATTCACGTCCGGCGCGGCAAGGCAGAAGCAGAAGCCCGTTGGAATCTTCCTCCCAGTCCCATGCAGACCGGTGCAGCTCAGACTCAGAGAGTGACCGCGCGCTTCCCTGGATGCTTCTGGCCCGGCAGTTTCCTCTCCTGGTTGCCTGGCCGGTTCGTCGTCGTCGTCCTCTTTCTACCACCCTAAGTCCCTGTCTGACGCGCCTGCCGCCGGAAAGCTTCCGGTCCGAACGTTTGGACCGGAGCAGTACGCCGATAATTTCCCGCGCGATGATTTCCCGCGCTCCGCACCGATCCCGCAGCTAGTTCCGTTATTTTTTTATTTTTCTATTTTAGTTTACTTAATTATTTTTTCATATTTAATTTTTTATTTTCTATATTCCATGAGATGTTGTGTTCATATAGTATAGTTATGATGTTCTATGATATATTTTCGATGTTCATGTGGTATATAATGTCATGTTCTATGATGTTTTTTTGTGATGTTCTTGTAGTGTACATGTAATGTTTTATGTTTTTTTGTGATGTTCACGTGTCATACATATGATGTTCTGATGTTTTTTTATGTTCACATTGTATATATGTGATGTTCTATGATATTTTCTGCGATGTTCGTGTAGTTTACATGTGATGTTCTATGATGTATTTAATGATGTTCAGTTGTTCACTTAATATACATGTAATATTCTATAGTATACTTTTAGGATGTTTGAAAAGTATTCATATGATGTTTTTTAAAATTTTTCTCTATTATATGATTTTATCTCTAGATTTTATAATTTTTATTTATTTAGGTTATGTTTTTATTTATTTATTTATTTTTATGTATATTATAATATCAATATCATGAACCTGAAACTAGAATGATGTTCTTCTAAACCAGGAACATTGTTCTTACAAAGACGTAACATTGTTCTCTTAACCTAGAACATGTCTCTACTCAGTAAAAGAAAAATATTCTATCTTCATAAAATAAATGTTCGTTAATAAAAATTTATCTAAATATATTCATGTGGGATCTTGTTTTAAAAGATTTATTGCAAGAAACCTAATGGTGTAATCGAAATTTAATTTGGATGTTTGATTTTAACCGTTATGATATTTTTTAGCTAATTGAAAGTCATGGGTGAGAGGTGGGCCCTAAGCTGCTCACACCAACACGCATACGAGAACCTCTCAGACTGTCTTCAATGGTTGTCTCATATGGGAATCTATATCCAAAATGGGTCTCGAATGATACTGTATTAGTCTCCAACAGAGCACCTATATGCAAGACCTATTTTTGGTTATAGCAAAGTCATAACCCAAATATGAATATCCTCTCTCCTAGAAACTCATTTGTAGAAAAAATTCTCTTTTAGTTCAGTTGTTGAAAAAGACTAAAAATAGATACGTAACCCTTCCCTATAACCCTACCAAACGTGAAATAGTAATGTCATCGGAGATAGACTCACGCGCGCCAGAATCTTCCGCGCGCGCTGCGTGGTTCGGCGCGGGGTACCGATTGACCGGACCCTAGCAGTCCCCGCCCGCCGCCGCACACGGCACATCCCTGTCGTGTGTCGTGGTCCATCGGCAAGTGCATCATCACCAGTCTGATATCACGAGGAGCTCCACCTCCACGTCCACGGGTGCAGGCGCACCGCGCACACAGACTTGGAACGCCAACCAGCGCGTGCACGCAACCACGCATCCATCCAATGCAAGTTGAGCGCTCGGCGGGGCGGCCGGTGCAGAAGCACCAAGGTCCAACGCCGACGCCGTGCTCGCTGTCGCTAGGAACCACCGGCCGCCTGTATGCGGCGCCCAGGCCACCTGTCGTTGATGTACAGTACGTCCTCGATCACTGGAAGGCGAGCCCCAGCATGGCCGCCCGTTCCGCAGTAGTAACAGCAGCCAGCAGCTGATCAGCGTGATGAGTGCAGCACGAGCCAGCGAGGCAGCGAGTGCCTCTCATGCACCGCACCGGTGGCTCATCACCACACGTTAGTCACGATCTAGGCGTCTGCGTCTAGCGCTGCATAATTGCTCCAGTCCGGGGTCCCGGGCGGCAGTCCAACTGTCCAAGACGTACAATTGCGATATCAAAGCCATACGTATCGTATCTCTCATGATGGATCGAACCAAACTAATTTGGCGTTCACAGATTTTGGTGCATTTTTTAATTTAAATAAAAATAGTAGAAGCGCGTGGTACAAGTTCCATCTAGAACAAAGCTAAAAACGATCAATATTTTAGAACGAAAAGTCAGTAAATTCTAAAATTATCCAAACTAGATAGGTACACCTCAAATTTTTCCCAAACAAGTTCCTCTTTTTTTGTTTTCAAAAAATGATGTCTTATTAGGGCTTAGTTGCTGGGTGAAGCTAATTTTTATGGTGTACTACAAAATAAACTTTTAGGTTATGCAGGAGTTTTTCTGCGATGTAAGTTTAGGAGCAGGAAGTTTGATGGGGCTAGCACGCATGGAACTAAAAAGATGGGTCCTATAGATCTATTGATGTAGATATTTATTTAAAGAGCGAAATGCACTATTAGTTCTTAAGCTTTTCTCATTTCAAATTCGTGTTCATGAACTGTCAAAGTGATTGTCTAAGTCATTCAACCTTTTAAGTACCTTACTTTAAGTTCACTAGCTATATATCCCATCATAGATCTGAATTCATACTTCGAATGAACTATTTGAAATGTTAAAGGAGCTATGCAATCATTTTGAGAGTTTATATATGGATGTAAATGAGAATGTAGGAAAAATTAAAGACCCATATCATATTCCATCATATTTGAAAGTAGTATACCTCAATCACCAAACATGATCTTTTTTTTTAGAAAATAGATATATTATCTCTTTAAAATAAATATCTAAAGCCAAACTTCCAATTTTAAATTACCCCCTCTTTAGTTCGTAAAAATACTAGAACATCACACATCAATCATCATCACCAAATAAAGACCACCGGGCAGCCTCACGTCCGGCATTCCCTGTTTCAGTTGCTGCGTCGCACTCGCACGCCTCGTGCTCGTGCTCGTGCTCGTGCTCCCTCCCCTCCCCCGTTTGGCCTGCGTGCCCGCGTCTCCCCAGATCGCAAGGAACGAACCCCGCCCGCAACCCGCCCTCTCGCCGCGGCATTTCCTCGAACGCCCCGCGCACGCCGCGCCCTCGCCGCCCATGGGCTCCCTCCCGGTGCCGGCCCCGGCGGAATGCGCCCCGCAGGGGCGCACCACGGTGTCGGCGTCGGACCTGGCGCCGCTCTTCTCCGCGCAGCGCCGGCACCTGGACCACTTCTTCGACCGCCTCGACATGTCGCAGGCAGCGGCGTTCGCGCAGGCGCTGCTGGACGCGCCGGGCGCCGTCTTCTTCACGGGCGTCGGCAAGTCGGGCATCGTGGCGCGCAAGATCGCGCAGACGCTGGCGTCGCTGGGCTTCACGCGGGCGGGGTTCCTCGCCCCCGTCGACGCGCTCCACGGCGACATCGGCGCGCTCTTCCCCGGGGACGTCCTCGTGCTCCTCTCCAAGTCCGGAGCCTCCGACGAGCTGCTCGCGCTCGCGCCCTGCGCGCGCGCCAAGGGCGCCTACCTCATCTCGCTCACCTCCGCGGCCTCGGGGGCGGACTGCCCGCTCGCCGCGGCCTGCGACCTCAACGTCCACCTGCCGCTGCAGGGGGAGGTGTGCCCCTTCGGCCTCGCGCCCGTCACCTCCACCGCCATCCAGATGGTGTTTGGGGACACCGTCATCGCCGCCATCATGGAGGCAAGGCGACTCTCCAGGGACCAGTACGCCTCCAACCATCCCGCTGGCAAGATCGGCAAGACCCTCATCTTCAAGGTGAATCAATCACCTCTAACCCTAACATAAACAGGCTGCTGGCATTACAGTTACTTGTTTTTTTAGAAAACGCTCAATTACCTTGTGCTGACACCCGGTGTGAGACATCAGATCCCAGACACCCAGACGCTTTATCACTGCTAGGATTCCTTCACCGTTGCGTGTCGGTGGCGGTGGGATCGGTTCAAAATTGCCTCGGCTAAACGCTCATTATGATTCGATAGTCTTGTCGCTATCCAACCGACATTTTGTTTCTGTTTGTGGCTACCTATCATGTTCTTTTTTGTGCATATGGAGGAGATCTTATTACTTGTCGTTTTCGCAGTCTTTTCATTGTCTCAAGAAGGATACAACAAGCTCTCAAAGCAAAGAAGAAAAATACAACAAAGTGCCTCATCATTTGTGTGCATTGTTGATTGTTTAATTGCGGCCGCTATCTACAAATGTCATAGCAGAGGATGATGAGTTGGGTGTGCGTAACTTGTCGTATTTGAATGATTGTTTTGTTCAGTTCATCTGCAAAGTAGTTACTGAATTCTAAAACAAGAGTAGATCTTGTCTCTTCAACCATCTGATTTCTATGGGACTGTTGTTGTTAAATCAGCATTGTGCAATATCTTGTGCTGCCACCTGGTGGGAGACATAAGATCCCAGATGCTTATTACTACTAGGATTCCTTTACCGTTGTGTGTATGTGTCCTTGCGTGTTGGTGTTGGTAGGATTGGTCCAATAAATAGCCCTGGTGAAATGCGCTTTATGATTGGATAATTTTGTCACCATCCAACCGACATATTTTTTTTTTCTGTTTATGGTTACCTGCCACGGTCCTTGTTATATGCACATGCCATTTTTTGCCCTTTTTCCTCTGTTGCAAGAAAAACAAAACAAAAAAGTTCCTAATCATTTGTGTGTATTATCGAATGTCTAATAGTGGCAGTTATTGACAATCTACGTAGCTCTGGGTGATGTGTAAGGCCAGCTGTTCATGACATGACATATTTGAATGAAGCCTTGTTCACATGCAAAGTAGTTACTGAAAATGAAAACAAGCTTAGATCTTGTTTTCCCAGTTATCTGATTTCTGTGGGTGTTGTTATTGATCCAGCATCAGCATGTGTGTCATTTTCTTGTTTCTATAGGTGAGGTGTGTCTTTTAGACTCTTTGTTCTTACACAAATACCTTGCAGGTTAAGGATGTTATGAAGAAACAAAATGAACTTCCTCTGTGCAAGGAGGGAGATATGATAATGGAGCAACTCACCGAGCTCACCAGTAAAGGTTGTGGTTGTCTGCTTGTGGTTGATGAAGAGCATCATTTGATTGGAACCTTCACTGATGGTGATCTCCGGCGGACACTGAAGGCAAGCGGGCCAGCTATCTTCAGTCTCACAGTTGGAGAGATGTGCAACAGGTTTGTCAACATTAACTTGCTATATATTACCTGGCCTGTATGAATTCCTTCTCTCGTAAGTACAGCGGTATTTGTAGGATACTGAGATCTTTTCAGTACATCTGGAATTTGGAAATGGCAAAGTACAAGCAGTATTTTTTTGTTCTTTCCATCTTTTATTTTCATCCTATTTCTGAAGTATTGTTTTATAAACCATATAAATTTGCATGTATTAACCTTTACAGATTGCAGTAGTAGCTGTACTATGAAAAACACAAGTCTTTCTCTCTCCCTAAAATAGCCAAGTTGCCTATATCCTCGATACATCATGCTAATAAATGAAATTCAATATAATATGCTAAATGTTTATTATGCATTATATAGCTCTGGGTTTCATTGTTTTTGCAGAACTGTATATGTATATAGCTACATTGTGTTTTATTGAGAATAAACATTTGTTTTGTCAGCAGCAATATACTTCAGTATACAATACTGTGAAACAGTTTTGAGTGAGAATAAGTAGTTTTCTTACTACCTCCGTTTTGTTTTTTCAAGAGTTTCATTGCTCGGTTCTGTTAATTTCTCATATGAACTTTGTTTGTGTGTTCAAGTTTTGATGTAAGATACACTATCAAAGAAAGAAAATTCTGTCTCATTATCGAACTGGATTTGGAACATCTCCTGCTTTTCTGATCTTTCAAGTCGATATACCAGGCTGCATATTCGTCTGTTCATTGTGACATTCAATGAAAATAAATGCCTTTGGTGTTCAATATCCACTGTTTTGTGTAGATAATGCTCAGTTCCATATATTTGTGGTGTCATATCTTTCATTGTATTAGTGGAACTTGTTCCTAGTCTAAGCCAGATGCTAGAGTCTTGACTAACTTCCCTGCATTATCTAACAGGAATCCAAGGACAATCACTGCAGACGCAATGGCTGTTGAAGCCATGGAGAAGATGGAGTCACCACCTTCACCTGTACAGTTCTTGCCTGTTGTCAACGAGAACATCGTGTGTGGGATCATCACATTGCATGGATTGGTCTCTGCCGGATTGTAGACTTCTGTGGCATCAACTTCTGCAGGATTGTAAGCTTATGCGCCAGCTTACTGGGTTCTAAAACTTCTAGTTGCAGATATCCTTGCCGCCCAGTTCATACTAGGAGACGTTTTATCGCTAGAGTATTCATGTGGAGCCTAGACTCTTCAGTGTACCCTTATGTATAGTGGTGGATAAGAGGAATATGGCACACTGCTGTTTTGCAGTTGGCTGTTTAATAATGCTTGTGTTTTGTACTTAATTTATTCAAAATGCCGATTATCTTGGTTCCTCTTAATGCATCCGGGTGTGTGGCAGACTGAGCTCACGTACTTTGTTTGGCTTAAACATGTTCAAATGCAAATAGATAACGTCCATCTTTTCTAGATGACAGATTGTACCGTGCTCAATTAACTTCTCCATGTGCAAATGCAAACAGATAAGGTCACTACATCAAGCTCAATTGATGCGTACCCGTACCAAGCACAGACATCGTTCACAAATCACAAGCACGGGTAAAACAGCTAACTCGACTAGAAATATGCATTTAGTAGGCGTGGTAGAGTTATACATGCACTCAACAAACACAATGGTTCATCGTGCTTCATCCGGCCTTAGTCTTTTAAGTTCCAGAAATCTAATGCAAACGGCAGACAGTGTCCTAAGACATTGTTCAAGCACACCAATGCTCCATACGTTGCAGCAGCAACGTCTACTGATGCCCAAAAGCCTCCATCATCTAGCTGCTACAAGGAAGCTTCACCTTTCCCATTCAGAATCCGGGTGTGGACGCTCTACCCTGGGCTTGCTGATAGCTGGAGATGGATGGTGATTGGTTAAAGCCTGATCCCAACCCATGATGTGCGGCAATGCAAACTGCATGAATACAAAGGCCAGGCAGTCAGAAAGTATAAATAGAGCACTATCCAATATATACTCCTAGAAAGTAAGCAATTCAATTAATGAACAACAATGGTTATGTGCAAGTGTCGAGGCATTCGTGACTCATAGGCACACACCAATCATTTTCAACAACGTAAAGTTCAGTAGCATTGAAAATTCCATATGCCTGAAAACACTGACACGGATGAACTTCATGGCGATGCTGATATATTTTTTATGGTTCTGCTAACATTGATAGATAACAAATGGAAACAGTGAAACTTACACTCAGAGCTGTGCGCATCACAGAAAACTCAGCTTTTGTGACAGGGACTGAAAGGCGATCATTAGTCTTCTCTACACTGTTCACAACAGCTGCAAAGAAAAGAAAATTGGTGCATTTCTGAGGAGAACCAATCAGTAGACAAAGAAAGTTTAAATCAGGTACGACAGAACATATCAGATAAAAGGACATTGATGTCACACTATAATGGTAAGTGCTAACTAGCTATAGCTTGAAGCATTTCCTTTTTCATTTCAGGAAGCTGCTTTAACAGTGGCAAATGCTCAAACTTAATACAATAGACTATCTGATCAATGGGCAATGCCTCAACAGTATTCACAAGATTCTCATATGTCCTTTCCGATAAAGTTTTTAGGCTAGCAGCGGTGCTCAATATTTGGTAGATCAAATGCCTAACAATCACAAAAACAGGCAGTTGAAGCCAAAGTGAAATAGGAGAGTCACTTACTTATATTAACAAAGTATCCACTGTCACTGCCAAGTGGAGTGATCGACAGCGATTTTTTCACCATTCCTTCATTACTTGATGCACAAAAAGAGTGGAGTTAGAATGATATATGCAAACATAAGTTCTGTCTGGTCTTTTGTGTTCATGCAGTACCACCACAAACCTTGATTTCATGGATGGGTCATGGAAAAATTCACAGGATTCAGCAGGCCCAAGACTTATCAAGCTTCCAACTTCAGTAGGTGACAGGGCAAAGAGCTACATAACAGATATTCCACAATCATAAAATTAAGGCACATGTGGTTGGCAAAAATACTAATAGGTCTTATATTCAGAATAGTTATATTCACGAGCAAATAAACTGCACAACAAATAATGGCTACCTGTTTCTTTGTATAGTCATACTTCCTTTGTCCAACAGCAGGAAAGAAGGTCAACATTACTGATCCATTTCTGCTCACTCGAGATCCTCCGGACTAATAAAACAGAGAAATTATGATATGGAGGAAGAACAATGTATGGCCAAAAAACAATCAAATCTAAAAGGAAACATACTTCTAATTTGCTGAAACTTGGCAGTATAGGATGTATAGAAAGTGCAGCCTTTCCCTTGAACACAGTATAGCTTGCATACCTTTTGCCAGACAAGTTCTCTGCTTATAAAGGATTAAGCAAACATCAATATTGAGGTTAGCATTCAGCACGTTAGGTTGATTTAATAAAAAGAACGAAACAAAGGATTCACCATCAAGATTTGCTGCTGAAGTTGAAACAGCTTGTTGGAATGTCAATGAACCACTCCAAAGAGATTCTTTTAGATCAAAACTCCTCCTGTGAAAGGAAAACAAGCTTTAATAACTTAAAATAGCCATTTAACTCATCGATGATAGATTGAAAACTACAGTAGTGTCAGATGCTGAACTAAATCCATCTTGCAAAAAGGGCTGCAGAAACATACCACAGAAAAAAGAATGGCTTGAATATGAAATCTCAAGGTTCAGTGATATTTTTATCTAAAAAAAAAGGTTCAGTTAAGACCTTTGCATGCTTGGTAAAATCTAAAATAGGAGCTACACAAACATATCAAAGCTGAATAATAATAGAAATGGTCATCTGTGTACAAAACAGCTAATTTTCAGCATGACTTGCATTCTCATGATTACATAGCAGCATCAAATCCAATCCTAAATAAGTTATTGGTAAAGGTATGTTTGATCTTAATGATTTGCCATTTCACGTAACAAGATTAACTGTTCATTCAAGGCATTAGGCACATCAACTAATTGACACATTACACTTCAGGCAAATTGATTTAAACTAGGGACACAGGCAATCACATCCTGAACACTGGATACTTATATTATTGAACAATAACTCCGCTCACTAGAAGGGGGAAATAAGTAAAGTTCATTCTCGACAGCCAGCCAAGTCCTGTTATCGTTCATCCCTGCAGAATACCGCACAGGAATGTGCAATCCGCAAACGCAAGGGAAGCGGGGGAATCCTCTACAGCGAAATCTGCACCTACCAGAAAACATATCATCTGTGGAAGCGAGGTCCACAGGAACGACACGCCTGTGCATAAACCCTACCACTAAACCCCTCACCTAAAACCCCAGGCAGGGGCCACCCTGATCACAACAGCAGGCACAGCAGTACAGTACGCGCGCCGGCTCACCCGATCGAAAACCCACCCAAGTGGCTCCAAGAGCGCCGAACAAAGCGCCCGAAAATTACGACACGGGTAGACGAATGGCACCGCGGCGGCGGCCGCTCCGGGTAGCGAGGTGTGGGGAGAGATAGAATTAGGGTTTAGGGTCGCGGCTCACTTGAAGGCGGAGGGGAGGAAGCGGGAGAGCCGCAGCATCGTCTCGTCGCCTTGAAGGTCGCCGCGGCGGAGGGAGCGGAGCGAGCGCCGAAGACTGGGGGTGCGAGCGAGTTTCGTCCCACTGCGGCGGAAGGCCAAGGCGCCGTCTGTCTCGGGGAGCGTGTAGGCGGCCGCGCGTCTTTACGGGCCGAAACCTAAGAGATGGGCTGTCCGTGCCACTAAGTCTAAGGCCCAATAATCAGCCTCCTGTTTGCGAGATTTTTTAAAAAAAATGAAAATTTTTGAACCTAACACATTATAAGTTGTTGGATCAATTTGCATCCACCTGTCAAGTTGTTATATGTAGGAATAATTTACTCTGTTTCTTAATCTTAATTTTATTAGGGCGCCGTTTGAAAAGTTTGAAAGTGTGAAGTCGCCCACATTCAATAGGAAAAATTTTCAAAACTCGTAATGGTGTTATGTTCATTTGCTCTCAATGTTCAAGACACCTTCCAAATAATTTCAGAAGTTTATGAAAACTTTTAATATTGTACAGAATTCTACCTTCAAGTTCTCCAAAAATATTCAGCCTACATAATAATTAAGAAAAACACAAGTTTTGTTTCCCATAAAATCTTTCCTTTGTACTTGTGGCTGTAATTCACCTATTCGAATTAAAATTCAATGGAACACTTTAAGATAGCATGTCATAGCATGCAAAATAAATCATAGTTTGTGTGGATATTTGAATGGTGTTTTCAAGGTTTAAAAGAGAAGTAAGACAATTGTTTTGTTTTCCTTTTTAAGGAAAAAAGGACCAAACAAAGGGTGAATTTCCATTAACCACACGATTGGATAACATATTAACATGACGGGAAATTCACCCTTGTTTGGGCTTTTTTTTATATAAAAAAACATCTCATGACGACTTTGTCGATGGAAGCATAATTTTCTAGTGTCAATAAAATACGATTAATTTAAAAAAAGTATTCCTTGTTGTAGCTCAATAGATTTTTTTTTATGGAGGTCAACCTTGCTTTTAAAGAAGTCACAAAAAAAACCTGCTTTTAAAGATCAAATCACAAGTCTTACAAAATGTTCACCTGAAAGTAGTTGGGACACAAGCTAACCATACAAGTCTAAAAATGCCACTCAATAGATCAATAACAGTCACTAGTACAGAATAACTTAATGGTGATGGGCATTTTGGATTAATGGAGGCGGCATTGCAACCACCTCCAATCAAAGGTCACGGTTAATCAACCTTTTTTTGAGGCGGTTGCTTTGCCGCCTCGGCTAATCGATTAACGGAGGCGGTCATATTAAGCTGCCCGCCTCCATTAATCGATTAAAAAAATAAAAAAACCCTGCCGAGCCCAATCGAGCCCGCTGCCGGATCTGGGCGCGGCCGCCTCCTCCTCCCTGCCGGATCCAGACTCCTTGCGCCTCCTGGATCTCGCCCACTGTCGCCGGAGGTGGAGGGGGCCGGCGCGCCATTGGCGGATCTTGATCCTCCTGCGCCGCCGCCACCGACGGGGAGCTCGCCTCAGCAACCGCACCACCACCGCCGGAGGAGGTCACCGCAGACCCCGTCGTCGCGGATCTGCGAGGGAGGGAGGGTGAGGGATGGATCCGCCCTGGATCTGAGAGAGGAGACAGAGGATGAGGGGCATACCTCCTCCTTGCGCCAGATCCACGATGGCTAGGGCGTGCAGCAACCGCGCGGGGCCCTCCATGCTGCCGGCCAGGGCGTGTGCCACTGCCTCCAGCCAGGGCGCGCGCCACCGCCGCCGGGACTTCGATCCACCGCGTGTGAGGGATAGAAGGGAGGGAGAGAGGCGCGGTGGCCAGGGCGCGTGGCCACGCCGCCGGAGGAGGTGCGGCCACTGAGCTACGCATGGATGCCGGAAGAGGTGAGAGAGAGAGAGAGAGAGACGCGCACGGCTGCTGGGGTGAGGGAGAGAGAGCGACGCGCCTGCGGGAGTGAGAGAGAGGGACGCACAACTGATGGGACAGGGAGAGAGAGAGCGCAGCGGCTGAGAGAGGAGTGGTGCCGGGTTGCCCAAACCCTATCTTTGATATATACACACGCTTGCAAAGTAGTGGGCTGCCTAGGGTTTGTTGGGCCTCGGCCTTTTCGGAGACGGGCCTTATAGCGTGCCCGCCTCAAAAAATAGATTTACGGAGATTGGTATCTTAAGACGACCGCCTCCGAAAATAGATTATTTTTGAGGCAGTTGCCTTAGGATGACCGCCTCCATAAATCTATTTTCCGAGGCAGGCAAAAGTGTCCGCCTCGGTAAATAAAAAATGCCCGCCTCCGTTAATCGTAGGCATTAACCGAGGCGGTTGGATTTTGTGACCGCCTCCGTTAATAAAAAAGGCACTGTCTTGCAAAATTATTTGCGTAGCAGTGAGTAATAATGATTTTGCCATTTGTGCAATGGACCACGTTTATTATTGCCGGTTGATTTACTTGCCATCCAGGTGTAGTACCTTTTCAAATAGTTGGATATATATGAATTGTAAGTGCAAAATTTCTCTTAAATGTGTCAAATGTGTTGGCACGTTAGGCATTACAATATGTTTGAAGGGAGAAATCATTGGGCCACCACAACCCACAAGATTTGTTCGAAAAGGAACCACTGATCTCTATGCTTCATTGACACAATTCTGCGAGTTCATTACTTTCTCCTGTCAATTTACCTTCCGCTTGGACGAGGAAGATCATCATCGCTCAAAGAACTCAATTTTACAGATTGGAGCATTAACATTTCTTTACGCATCATGCATGCATCACAAAACTGGAGCATGTTGGGGCTAAACGGGGGGAGGAGAAGTAACTACTAGCTTAGGTCGATTTCGATTTCTGAGCGGCGGGCGGCCCGCAGAAGGCTTCCCGGTTGACGGCGGCGCCGCCGCGCACGAGAAAGTGGCCGAGCGACGGCGTGCTGGTCGCTGTGACCCGGTTCTCGTCGCACAGGAACTCCCGGCCGCACGCGCGCTCCACCTCCCGCTCGTAGTCGTGCACCATCACCTCCGTCTCCGTGCCCTTGGTCCGTGCCATCACCGCCGCCGAGTAGATCGCCGACATCCTCCCCGGCGACCCCTGCGTGAACCTTCATACCATGACAAAATCATCAGCTAATGAATTGGCTTCTTTCCTTACTCATCATTCCAAGAAACCATGGAGGACGCGGCATCCGACATGCATGGCGATGGTACATGTGCATTGGCACGTACCCACGCGGGCCGTCGACGAGGATGACGTCCCAGGCGACGTCGTAGAGCTGGTTGGGGAGGTCGTTGATGGCGAGGCGGCACTCGGAGAAGAGCAGGTTCTGGACGGGCCGGCACTCGGCGGCGCGTGCGGCGCGGGCGGCGTCGAGGAGGTCGGGGAGCTCGCGCACCGCCGTGGCGTAGGCCACGTCGTAGGCCTCCAGCCCCGGGTGCTTCCCCTCCAGGTGCACCACGTAGTAGGGGTTCTCGTCCAGGAACACCGTGCGCCCGCCGTGGTTCAGCGCGCGCCACAGCGGTGTCTCCGCGCCCAGACCGAACACCAGCAGGTTGCACGGCGCGCGCCGCCGGAGCACCGACGCGATCGCGCGCACGTCCGGCTCCGGCATGCTCGACGACGAGTTCCCCGCCGCCGCCGCGTAATGCACCAGCGCGTCGAACACGTACCGCGGCAGGCCGGCCTCCGCGGCGCCGGCAGCGGTGACCGTGAAAGGCGCCGCCGCCTGGTACGCCACCCCGCCCGAGGCGCGCGCCGTGGAGAACACGGTGAGGAGGGACACGCAGGTGAACAAGGCCAGGAAGACCACCAGCCACATGCACCGGGACCAGACATGGAACGGCATGGGCGACGCCGGCGCCATCCCGTTCAGGGCCTTGTTCGACGACGTGTGGACGACGAGCAGCTTCGGCCCGGCCATTGCCTTCATCATCTCCGCGCTCTGGCTTTTGTGCGCTTGTGTGTGTGTGTGTCTGGAGTGAACGCTGACAAGGTTTAGTAGATGAGGATGTTGTGCAGATGGAATGGCCACTCACACTGACGTTTTCAGGTGAGAGATCAGAGTTAGCAAGGGAGGAAGGAATGGAGGTTGGGATGGGATGGGGGTTGAGAGGGACTGACAGCATGCCAAGCCAGCTGAATTAAGCAAAGTTAAATAAGCTTATGTTGGATTAGTAGTTGGCATGTTTGGCAGGAAAGCAAACCAGGTTAAAAATTGGTTGAGGGTTGCAACCTGCAAGGCTTTGCTTCAGAGTGGCTCAAATTTGGGTAGGTTTTGATGGCACTCTGATTTTGACACCAAATCTTTCTCGCAACATTAACTATATCATTTCCTATTTAGCACAATAAAAAACCGTTTGTAATGCAATATTTTTTTCTCAATTCTCAAGTTTGTTTAGATGAAGATCTTCAAAGTTGAAATTTGTTAGCACCAAATAGTCCCATTACAATTGGAATGAACAGAATGTGAATATTCCCCGGACAACATAGTCATGACACTTTTTTTAGGCAGAGTGAGGACCCATGGTTTTTTGGCATTGCAGCACAGTACCAATCTGCCACTGCCTGATGAGTGATGATACAAGAGCATCATCGAAATTCGAAAAGCAACAGAAGATGACACCAGGTTTTGGAAGGGCAGCCAGCAGCTTTCTGACCACCACCAGACGTATATGAAACAAAAGCAGCCATGAGAGCATATCAGGTTTGGTGAGAAAAACTGCGCTAACAAATGAAGACTGGAATTCCTTGACTGATCGCAAGATGCTACCAGCAGCAAACACTTAGAATGTAAGCCACAGTCATGATAGGAGCTAAAGTTCTGCAGATAGGAGGTGGCTCTCAGCTTCTCTTTCCGAGTCTCCGTTGCCTTCAAGTGAAGCCTCGGCAAAACCGAGCATGAAACACGCAGCACTCGCCCCCATTCCTTGTGCAGTCCAAAAGGACCAGAACCATTTCACATTTACAGGAAGTAATTCGATGAAGCAACATACCGACGCCAGTAACAATACCATAAAAGCATGGGTTGGTCATCCAAGCAGAAGAATAGTTGATAAACAGAAAGAGGGACGCGAAAACGAACCTTTTATGGTAGCAGGTAGTGATGGCAATGCTCTATCTTCGCAGATTTTCTAAAGAATCTCACTGCTAAAGCCAGTATTCAACTCGAAAAATCAAAAGCGAAGGGGCTCACTAACAGTTCCTCCATACTTTCTATCCAGTTTCAGTATTTGTGCGGTCGAAGCTAACCACAAGAACATTCTTTCGACATTCAACTATTGGAATTTGATGACCATGCCAAACATATCAACACCTTCCATCAGCCGAAAACACAAGTACAATACAACGGATAGAGATGGAAACTTTCGTTCATAAAGTTAGGCATCGGCAATGTATTTACTACGACTTAACAGATGCATTTCTGGCATCCTTGCAGTAAAGAAGCAGTAATTGGAAAGAACAAAGTTTTTACAAAATCTCACGGGTATCATGATCATCGGTTCATTGCCAGGTGTGACCATAGATATACCACAGCAAGATGTAACCAGGATCATGCAGTCCCGCACCAGTAGGCCAAGTGCTTGTCCTTGCGAGATGTGCTAAAGAGCCCACCACATTTCAAGCAAATGAAGCTGCTCCCATCGGCAAACGCATCCAGGATTATCTGCTTCCTTCCACTCTCAGCAAGAATGCAGGTCTCATCAGAATTCAGCATATCGACAGGGTCTGATCCAGGTCCTTGTGAAGGGTTAGTATTTGTTGACTGAGCCTCTGCTATGTTACATTGGGCAAGCAAAGAGGCAAGCTCATCAACACTAGGAGTGGCCTGCAATCTCTGCGCATAGAGTTCACGCGCACGGTTCATTGTCTGCATGAGAGCTTGTTCACCACCTTGAGATCTTATGGCCAGGAGAACCTGCATAGTTTCATAAGGTGAGAATCCATATATCAGATACAGATGAATGGTCATGAAATGAGACAAATGAGTCTCAACGAAACAAGATAAAGTTCAAAAGGCTAATAATTACCACAAGGCTCATCATTGGGATCTATACGAACAAAATTGAAACAGACGCCTTCCAGAAGGAATCAAAATGGAAATTATGCATTTAGACAGCACTAAAAACCACTGAACCCTTCGAGAGCCCCGACGTGATGGCCTTCCACCCGCTGCCGCCGGCGGCGCCGGCCGCCTCCCAGGCGCCGGCGCCCCCTGCCCTCCCCTCCCCCTCCTCCTCCCCCTCCACCTCCCCTACCCTCCCCACCACAGATGTCGCAGGATCTGGCACTCTGGCGCCTCCGCGGGATCCGTGGCCGCCCGCGCGAAAGCTAGCGTCGGACGCTGCCGGCGGTGGACCCAAGGCCGTCCCCGCTAGATCCGGCGCTTCGGCCCCTCCGCGGCCCTCCACGCAACCGCTGCCGTCGAGGTCGGGCCCCACTGCAGTAGCCACCATCGGCGTCGAGCCCGCCCATGCGGGATCCACGGGCTCCGGTGCTCCAGCGCCCCCTCCGCGGCCACCTGGGCCGCCGCCGACACTGACGCCGGAAGCAGCCGCCGCGACCGCCACTGCCATCAGCAGCAGCTTGGTGGGTGTCCCGGCGGGAACCGGCACTCCAGTCTCTCCGCGGCCCTCCACGCCACCACCGAGGCTAGGCTCCGCCACCACCCTGTCCGCTGCTGATGACGTCGGGCCCCACGGCCGAGGCGCGGGCCGTGGAGAACACGGTGAGGAGGGACACGCAGGTGAACAAGGCCAGGAAGACCACCAGCCACATGCACCGGGACCAGCCATGGAACGGCATGGGCGACGCCGGCGCCATCTCGTTCAGGGCCTTGTTCGACGACGTGTGGACGACGAGCAGCTTCGGCCCGGCCATTGCCTTCATCATCTTCACTAGAGTTGTTCTTCGCCACTCCGGCGGGGATGAACACAATAGCCCCTCACAATCACCTCGGGTGAGGCCCGAGACAAACACCAACTCCGCCAACACCTCCAATCCACCGCCAAGCCGTCTAGGCACCGACAAGTGCCAAGAGTAACAAGAAATCCATAGCTTGGATCACCCAAGTGCCTCTAGAATGCAAGAACACAAAGCAATGCACTTGGATCACTCAATCTCTCAAGAAATTCGCAATCAAGCAAGAGAGAAGGAGCAGGAGGGAGTAGCTTCGCTCAATGTATGTTTTATGATCATCAAAATGTGCAAGAGAGAGCTCCCTCGACCGGCCACCACACTTATATAGGCAGCTCCAAAGAATAGAGCCGTTGGCTCTTTCATTTGGGCTCTGCCTGACTGCACCGGACGCGCCGGTCGAGCCTGACCGGACGCGCCCACAGCGTCTAGTCGCTCCTGGCCATCCGCGTGGCAGTCCCCGTTTAACCGTGGCCGTTGGATTTCAACGGCTAGGACGATCCCGCGCCTTCTCATGATGCACCGGACGCTCGCGCCTGGCGAGTCCGGTGCCGACCAGAGAGCTCCCCGAGCCCTAGCCGCGGACCGGACGCATCCGCTACAGCCAACCGGAACAGTAGAGCCGGCGCATCCGGTCCTCTACGCTCACCAGCGTCCGGTTCGAGCTGCTGCTGTGCCGAACTGACCGGACGCCATGGCCAGCGTCTGGTCCCTCAGGGACCAGAGTTCGGTCACCCCTGGTGACTTTGATTCGTCTCGTTTCTTCGCCCCTTATCTCGTGTGCTAACACCTAAGTGATCTATCACTTTTGCACTTGTGTTAGACTTTTTCAAACATTTTTCAAGGGTTTTTCACATCGCTCTCTAGATCCTACATGCATATGCAACTTGTCACTTGATCTAGAGGCACTTAGACAACCGTAAGGGATGAAATTCCCCTCTTCATAGTACGGCTATCTAACCTAAATATGATCACACCCTCTATGATGTCTTGATCATCAAAACAAATGGCTCCTATGGTTTATACCTTTGCCTTGAGCCATTTTATTTTTCTCTTTCTTCCTTTCCAAGTTTGGAGCACTTGATCACCATGATCATCACCTTATGGCCTTCACCATCTCCACCATGGCATTTCATCGAGCTCCATCTTGGTGTGTACTTAACCTAGCTCATAATCACACTTAGAGTCCAAAGGTTAGTACACTAGGTTTCATCAATTAGTCAAAACCAAACTAGGGCTTTCAAATGGTACACAGGTAATTGATTTTTATTTGGGCCATTCAACAAGGTGGCATTGTGACCATAACGATGCTGATAAATGAATATTATTTGCTTGGATGGTAGGGGATGAGGCAAACAAATGATGAACATGACAGGATAATAAATCCATGTCATGATCATGTTGACAGGACAGCGGCACAGGTAAATTTAAATTGGATGAATATTTTATGAAATTCGAGTGCAAATGACATGTTTATGTGTCAAATCTTAGCTGACAATGGGAAACTAAATATTGCACTGCAGGTAGTTGAAAAAGGAAGATGGGATGAGAGAGGGGATGGGGAGTACGGTGACCAGAACACTACAGGAGCACACAATGTGAGATAATCTGGGCAGTCACTTTACATTTCGTAATTTATGGTTGAGTAAATTTATAGGAAAAAAACATGTACAGGTGGGCGTAACAGAGGACACCGGGATTAGCATGGATCTACCACCTCGAGCTAAGACAAAGGGACGTTGCAAGACCTCATTAGAAAAGAATGAAGTCACTCTTGGAGCACAAGGCGAGAAGAAGGGAAATGGAAAATGCAGCGTTTGTAAAATGTATTCAACACATAACTCAGTGACATGCCCAACGTTGGAAAAGAATCAAGAACGCCTTGAAGCGATAAAGAATAAAAAGAGGGGCAGACCTGCAGGATTAAAGAACAAGCAAAACAAGGCTGTGCATGGAAATGATAGGAAGATGGAGGAGAGGCCGATGGAAAGGAGGAGGCTGTTGGACGACCGTTCTTATATAGAAATTCATAGCAGTTCAGAGGACGATGATGAATATGTTGTTGAAGCTGACCTAGTTTGAAACTTTGTCACAATATGAACAATAACAATTATTGGTTAAATGATGTCTGAACTTCAGCCTTGCTGTTGGAAATTTGGGTAGCCCTTGCTGTCATGTTTTTTAAATGTTGCTTGTGTCATGAGCATATTGTGCTCCATTCTTTCGGAAATAACCTTGGTAAGGTGCATGCTGTAGTAGCTGTAGGCTTTATGACCTAGTAGTTGTTAGTTGGAACAATTGGCAGTAGGATAATTGATACTGATAGACATCAGTGAAGTGCTGGACATGTATATAGTGTGAGATATGAAAGGTATAAGGCTAACTGCACCTCGAGTTCAGTTTGCAGCAGCGCCAAGTTTGGTCGCTCCATCCATCATACCTCCCTCCGGACCCTCCCTATCTCTCTTCAGCTACCCAAATCTAAAATTCGCAGGCCTCCTAGAAATTCTGAGATTTAATTAACTTAACAAATGTGTTAAAGTTTCAGCCAGTGATATGGGGGGCAATGCTTTTAAATAAAAAAAATGAAAACGTTAGAATTCAGAACCTGGTGATAATACTCTAATGAGAAAAAGAAAGAGTAACTTTTTTCTTTTTGAGGAGCGACAACAATGACTTTCTTTAAGGTTCATTGGAAACCTTGTACGACAAGCATACTAGAATTTTGTGCAAAGTCCAAAACGACTAAGAAAACATACAGAAAGGAGTATGTACTAAAAAACATTAGTCTATAACCACAATGTAAATAGGATCATATTTAAAAGGGGAATTATTGATGCACATATGATGTGACGCGAAAGAATAATAAGGACATAAAACTGGTAAAGAATAAAACAATTAACAATCAGATGCTTAAATAAATAGAATATTACATATATCTATAATTATAAATTTAGATAAAAAAACATAAATATAGAAAGCTAAATTATATAAACAACTTCCTCTTGGCTTTGGGTTCATCATCGTCTTCATGCGAGGCATTTTTAGGCTCATTCAGGACCGGACCCTTAACTCTGTTTGAGCCTTGACCTTCATCTTCGGTTCCAGAAGAGTCATCTTCTGACACTTCAGGGCTTGGTTCATCATCATCAGAATTGTCACCGTAAGGATCATCGTGGATCCTTCGGGGTTTGTTGAGCAACTTGTCAATGACCGGAGGAACGATATTTTTCTCATTGGAGGTGACTAGAGGCTTACTATTTTCCTCTGTGTGAGAAGGATTTGGCTGGTCTTTAGGTGGTGGATGAGTTTGATTATTTTTGGCCCGCAAAATGTAAGTGGTGTTGCTTGAGCATGTATCGGAAACATGATGTAACGTTGCACGGTTGCGATAGTACTCGATGTACCGCTCAAAAGACAGACCAGGGGGGCTTGGGCATAGTGGAATAGGATGAAGCGGAAAAAGATACGGATGAAAGGAGTGTTAGAAAAGCAAAAAGGAATATATGGACGCAGTATGACTAACACTCAGTATAAGTGTTACGAGGTAATGCAGTGAAGACAAACTGGTAATGGAAGAGAGTTGTGCTTAAAAAGAGAAGAGGTGGTTATTCTGAGAGCTACGATGATCACTTATTACCCAATAAAGAAAACGAGTGGCTGCATGTATGCTTACCAGGTGTAGATTGCTTAAAATAGGCGGGGAGCCACGAGTGGTTGCAACGGTGAAGGGCAGCGGCTGGGCTGCTTCCTGCGGCCAGCAGCGGGGCTGACTGCGTTCATGCGGACATGCGCGGTTGATCGCGTGGCTCCTATGCACTGCTGCGCGTCTTTGGCGCGGCTCCTTCGCTGGTACAAGCGGCAGCACATGGCATCTTCAAAAATGTGTATGTTTAAATAATAGAAGGTTGTGTTCCTATGTGAAGCGTATCGATCAGAAAAAAGAGAAGCAACATGGCGAGTAGAAGCAAGGGGGGGCAAAGGAAAAGAAGAAGCTTACAATGATGGGGAGAGTCAAGTTGGCACGAAGGATAGTCGTGCAGAGAAGCTCATGAGAGAAGCAATGAAAATCGTCAAAGAAAGAGGTAAGTCCAAAACAAAATATAGGAAATGCAAGGGTGAACTACAAAAGATCACTTCCTTGGTTGAGTATGAAGACGAGGATGCAAACAAGGATGGAAAGGTGGGTTGATTACTTGAAACGTATATTATTAAGTGGTGCAATTTGAAACGTTTATTACATCTTTGATGCGGTCGCCAGTAAATTTGGTGCATAAGTATTAACTTTGTATCATAATTGCAGGATTTGAAATAACAAAACGAGATAAAGAAATCACAATTGGAGATGAAACATAGACGAAAAGCCAGCAAATTGTCAGTCTCCAATGAAGACGTTGATGAAATTAGGCTCTGTTTGGATACACTAGTTTGATAATCGAATTTACTTTGATCAAGATTTTGTAATAAGTTGTAGGGTAATGAATCTGTTGTCTGTATAATCATAATCGGCATTTGGCATTCCTGGTTATTTCTCATAAATCCACTGTGTCCTGAGTATAAACTAACATCAAATATATCTTATTTACTAACTGAAAATAAGAATAAGACAATTGTGATACTAATTTTTAGGGTGTTTATTCAATAAAAAAGTATGTTTCATTAATAACTAATTCATATAAAACCATAAACTAAACAAATAGAGCAATGGTCATGGTATGTGGATTTAACATAGGGTAGGACGTATGTATTGCATGATTGTGCATGTGCAGTAGAAAGGCCAATTACTCTTGCCACGGGCGGTCTGGACAATCGCTTAATTAAACAATTGGGTGGGTTTTTCGTTTAATTAAATATAAAATATGATTTAAGAGTATCGAAATAGGCACGTAGAATAAACATTGAATAACAAGTTGATTTAAGCAAGTCAACATTCAAATGAAGCTTACTATATTGTCATAACATCATATCCTAGAAATGACCAACTATATCATAGGAAGGTAGCAAGGAAGAAACCCTGCAATAGGGAACTCAAAAGAAAACAAAAATGCGAAGATTGCAATCTGACAAAACTAGTCATCAAAAAGTATGGTGAGGGCTAGGTCAATTGATTAATATGCTAAGATATAAATGAATGCGTGCATGTAGTTAAACCACAAGCGACTCAATTGATTAATGTGCTAAGATATAAATGAATGGGTGTGTGTAGTTAGGCCAGTCTCAATGGGGGTTTCATCTCCCAGTTTCCAAGACACCCATATTTTGGAAACAGTGCAGAAGAGTTTCATCCCCATGAAACTCTCTCTACTCCCATGAAACTTTTATCTTCTCTCTCTTCATCAAGACAGTGCCATGTCAGCGTATTTAATGCCCATGAAACTCTATGAAATCCCCATTGAGACTGGCCTTAAACCACAAGTGCCTGCAATCAAAACAACATGTCTATTTTTAGAACCAAAACAAGTGGATATGGGATTTTTGTAGAGCCATTCACGCAAAAGTATACGGACCATAATGTTGGTTATAAATGAGTACTCACCATAACACGATCATAGTACTTCCTGGTTGCACAGTAGAACCAGAGACAAGGAAATATGGGGGGAACAAACAAGGCATCTAGCAAGAAAGAGGAAGAGAAGGAGAAAAGCCAAAATGGAGTGGGCATCGAAAAGCGAAAGGTATGGTAAGGTTAAAGCTTGCATGAATTCAATTTGTTATGTTTTGATTAAGAGTTTAGTAATGAGTATACAAACAAAGTTGCTAATCACAAAGGAGGATTACAAATGGCATGAAGATGGAAAGAACTGGTATAAAATAGAATATTATGAGGGGCTATGCCATATGGTTGATGGAGAGTTACCACCGATACTGGCGAAGAATGGGTCAACGGAGGGTGAGATAAGTACGGTGAGTGTCGATGCACACGGCTTTAGTTCTTTAAATAGCATATACATCAAGTATATAAGGTTAGAAGAGTTAACATTATATGTTCAATGAAATAATGCAGGGTGAGGAAAATAACCAAGGGGAAGAGGTTACAAGCAAAATAAGGAAGAATGGGTGAAAAATGTAAGAGGCCTGTGAATTGGAGCAATAAGGCATCGATGTATTGAAAGAGATTAATGGTCATGGTGAATTGGAATAACGAACAACAATTTAGGAATGGGAATGGGTCGACCCGGCCCTGGCTTGTTACCTGGTCCCATGGCAATACATATGTTGGTATTCAAGCATAGAATAAGATATTAAAGTTCATGTAGAGAGAGAGAGAGAGCTATTATATATTTTTTTTATCACATAGTAATGCAACGGTTTCAAAATGAGGCTACATACTTCGAGGAAATGCCCATGCAAGCACTACACCGCAAAGGATTCAGATTTCAGATTGGTACATACCAAACAAACATTGACCATTTCCTGCATGATGACCTTGACAGAGTTCCTGCTCGAATTCTGATCAATTCCTTGAACGTGATCAATGAATGCGGTAGATGACTCCTCACCTTCCCATCCTCAACAATTCCTCCATCCAAATCCTCTTCTTTTGTGCAAAGAATCCACCCCAATCAAAACGTTGTTGTCAGCTCCAAGGACGGATGTGAGACGTACGCTGCCAGCCGGCGATCAAGCTGGTCCACGGCACCACTCTTCTTGCCGTGGTGCGAGAGGTTAAAATTGATCCTGGATAGTTGATTTGACTGATTCGTTTTGACTGATTCTATCCTAGACACGAGCTGGGGTGGACACATGAAAGGTATTGACTCTTGGGGGCACACTGCGGGGTGGACGCAGGAAACAACAGAACTGGTACAGAAATTAAGGAACTGTAAAATACATCAGATAGATTCTCGATGTGCTAGATGTATCCATCATCGTGGGTGTGCTAATGATCTTCTGGTCGAGTTTATACGTACAATTTACACACTAAATTAATATTGTGAGATCCTCGTTAATACTATACACTTGAGTCCTTGATATGATGGATGCAAGATAGTATGATATGTTCATTTGATATAGATTGACGTAACAACATATGTCAATAAATTCAAAGATGAAAGAAGTCTATTGTAATATCATGACTCAAACCGTGTCCTTCTTGAATGCCTCATATATAATAAACAAAAAAAAAGATGTTACACCTGTCATGCTAATTTTACATGTGAACCAGATGGCTTGATCCATCATCTCTTTGGGGAACCAGAAGAAATAAAACAGTTAATCCATCAACAGGAGATAGCAAAAAGATATATTATTAATAAAGATTAAGCTGTTGGTGGTCCATGCGACGGATGTTTTGAAAGCAATTTGAACACTAGGTGCAATCGAAATCACAAACTAATTGGAACCTAGCTATTTTCAGAGAGGAAATATGAAACGTTGTGCAACATTACAATAAGTAGGGAGGTACCAGGCAGCTGGACTGTCCTGTGAACCAACCAAAAAAAACCCAACCATTTTTCATGCAAGATTAGAACACATGTCACACCCGATTTTAACGATAAAATGGGATGCATAATCTTACGTGCGCTCAGAGATCAGTCACACACATAAGCCGACAAATTATAAATAGTATCATCACAAGTGTTTATTACATCATGAATAATAAGACAAAGTCTTCACATAAATGTAGCAGAAGTATAAAGAAAAATCTCTCGCGGAAGCTCCATATCACAGGGACGTCAACTGGTTGATCACAAGTCTAGTAATTCTTAGAAAAGTCGTTATTATCATAGCCATCTGTTACCCATCCGGAATTTTTATCCAAATAATAAAAATAAACAAACGTAAGTACGTGTCGTACTCAATAAGTGTAACATAGGGTTCATGAGGCTCAAGGCTAGACACATGTTTAACAGCATTCAGCTTTTAGTTGTCACAATTTTAGCATAAGAGTAGCAACAAGTTGTTTTAATCCCATAGTAAACACATGATCAATGTAAACAAGAATAATGAATAGCATAAACAGATAAATCTTAGTGATCATCTATTACATAAGGGTTTCAAGGCCGCTCATGACCGTGAGCACGGCTGATATACCAGTTTTACACTCTGCAGAGGTTGTACACTTTCACTGTGAGTCGTGATACCCATATGTCTGGGTTAATTACTCTCAAAACACTTCCAAGGTGAGCAGGCAAGGTTCACTATGAAGCCTTTCAAAGGTTCATCTAACAAGTTAGGGCTATTAGATTCACTCGGCAAACAGATATAGTAACCCCCTGTCAAATGACACAATTCCATCATGGCTATACACATAAGAGTAGAGGCTATCATATACCCGATTTGTTAAGCCATTCTTACGTCATAAAGGTAACCACTAACAAGCTAGAAAAGGTCCTCATACTGAGTTAAAGCCAGAGCCATATAGCCCTCACAGCTGTACCGTAAGTCCCGAATGACCACTTATAGATAAGTCCTTAAGGAGAGGAATCCGAAGCATTTAGAAAATAGCTAAACACTCCAGCCCCCTGTTTCTAAGTTGCTAAAAGTCATATTTTAATATTTATTGCATATACCATTAGTCAAGTTACAAGATCATGGTTTAATTGAGCGCTAGCAAAGCTACCCATTGCAAATCCCATAGGAGACAAGGTATAAGTTCAATTCTAGGAAATCCCTATCAAGGTGACACATGTAACATGAATTAAATGTGTTAAAATTAATAGGAAACAAGGATAATCCCATGCTATACTTGCCTTAAATAAAGTGCTCCTACTGACCCTGCTCATCAAAGTAGTACTCTTAATCACCCACGAATTGCTCACTGTCTATACTCAATAACCACAGCAACATACAAGCATCCAGAAGCAATCATGCAAAGTAAACAAAAGCTATAGATTAGAACAGTACACCAATCAGCATAAAGTCAAGATAAAAAGTTTGTAAAACGAATCTACATCTCGCTATAAACACACAGACGCGATGATCACAAAAATCGAAGCTACAACGGAGAAGTTGCGAATTAAACAAGATTTTCTTTAATAAAATAATAGATTAAATCTAACATCAAATTTTAAAAGTTGAAAACATACTTAACAGTAGTATGAACATGTAGATTACTCAATTACGAACCTAACGCAACTTGAATGGATCAAATCGGAGTTAAAACAAAAATTTTATGACTAAAAAAATTAGTGGCAAAACTGTAAATATATGAAAACGTATTTTTAGATCTAACAGAGGGAAACTACACTTTCAGAAAGAGAAAACATATTATGGGAATATGCTATGGAGTGCGGGTTCTATTTCAATAAAACTGAGGGGCTCTTTTAAAAGTTTGCCAACCGAAGAGGTATCTTTGAATCTAGGCCGTCGGATCTTAAACAGAGAGTGGAGATCAGATCGGGAGGGGGAGAGAGAGAGCGCGGTCGCTGGAACAGGGCCGGGCACGGCGGACCTCCATGAACGACGGCGAGGAGCTCGCCGGCGTTCGCGGTTTAGGGCCTATGGACCACCACTGAGCGAAGCAAGGGCACGGGTGTGGCAGAACCTCCTAAATTATAGGGCCCACATGCACCTGTCAATGTCCAACGACCCTTGACATCTATGCATACGTTCCCGGTAACTTAAGAAGACTGTCGGGTGTCCTCGGGGAACCCCGAATCATACACGATTTCCGAGCAGGATCACATTACAGAGTCATTGCAGTATTACAACAGTTTATTCAAATAGATACATCAGAGTAAAAACAGCGGAAGTCTTACAATAACATAGTTTACAAACCATTTATTTCAAACCATACAACTAGGTTCGAAAATAATACAAACCAAAGTAGTGGAGTGGCATTATAACATATTACATAACACACAAATAAGCTGCCCTGCCCAAGGGCCACACATTTACTTATCGTCATCGCACTGAACAACAGTCATGCAGCACGATCCAAAATAGATCTGCTCATGAGCCTCACCTGCAACAAGGGTCGATGAACCCTGAGTACAAAAGTACTCAACAAGACTTAACCGAAATAAGAATTTAAAAGAGCGTAGGAATACAGGCTCATGGGATTCAAGATATAGCTTTAGCAATAATCAAGGTTCTTTTGCGTAAAAGCATTTGAACAAAATTCTTTATATCAACGTTTAAAACTTCATAAAGATCATATACAAAGCTGACACGATCCGAATTGAGATCATGAAACTTCGTATCCAACACTTTCTCAAACCATCCTCAAGTTTTAGTTATTAATTACTACGATGATGAACAGTGAGTTGAGTCTCCATAACTGAGGAGCAACGACGATTCGAACCGATTAAAACCCAGCTGGGAATTCTAGACCACACGACATATGCAGGTCCCCGACCTACATATACCAACCTACCCTCGGATCCTCTAAAACAAGAACGGGTCCGCGCCACCCGAGAATACAGTACTCCACCAATCTAGCCCATTGCCACGTGGGTACAAGCTATTCCCGCCATCTCTCCACTCCCAGTGCGCGAGTAGCCATTCTCGTAATAAAATAGCCAAGTTAAGGCTTACCGGAGTATGTGGTTAGTACTACAAAGTCTCACCTCATGCAATTCAACAACGGACGGACCTTAATCGACACAGGCGAAAAGAACCTACTCACAAGACCTCCATGTCTTGCGGCTCCCATACACCGAGTCCGCCCGGTCTAGATTTATTACTCCATATCCCCATATCACATGGTAACATAAGTAATGAAAGATCCATTTAAAACTCGCAGATGACAGGTAATCACCCGACTTTCATCGTTCTAAGCATAGCTAAGCAAAACTAGGCATATACGAATTTAAAACTGGTAATATGGTAAATATGGAATAACAAGGTTGGTAATGTACCAATTTGGTTTTCACTTGACTCCTAATCACTTAATGCAGTAAAAAGAAGCAAAAGCGAAATCAATTTGTAAAATACAAGGTAGGGTTGTATGCATCCGGGGCTTGCCTTTGTTGACGGAAAAGTTCGAGTCCGGAGTCGTTCCACCGATATCAACACCAACCACCACTGACGGATCAACCTCCTCAACTACTTGATTAACTACCACGTGTTCACCTTCGTTCACTACATGTAGTAACAATGCCATGTTTAACATGATGCGGAATACGAAACATGATACTCGATGATGGATGCAAAATTAACAACTTGAATACAACTTTTCTTCGCGGTACAGTTACAAGGTAAACTAACTAAACTATTTTCGCAACACTCACATCAATTGCCAAGGATCATCACCAACTAATGACTCAAGGACATCACTTAATCAAAAACTCAAACAAAACCTAAACCACTAAAGGTTACTATTTGCTTTTATGAATTAATTAATTAATTAATAATTATGAAATAAATCAACTTGCTCCAATTGACCTCAAAATTTTTGTATATGTTCATCACATGATAACTAAGTGACAAAACAATTTTCATAATTTTTGGATACATAAATAAGCCTAGAAAAATCACGAAAACTCATTTATTAATTAATTGAGCAATTTTATCACATTCAAAAAAATACTTTGAAAATCAATATTTCATATTTTTCTTAAATAATACACATCATAGAGAAGTCACAAAAAATTTAGAATTTTGGAGCTCTAAATAAATCTACACAAAATAACAAAAAGAGACACTATTCATTTAAATCAAAAATCGGAAAAATCATTTTGAACGCCGAGTCACGACACCATGACCCCACCTGTCATCATAAACCTCCGACGTTGACCATGGCAATGGCGGCTCGACCGGCGATTCCTCGCCGACGGTGAGTCACCGGCGAGACAAAGCTCTAATCGTTCACGACAACGAGCCGCATCTATTGGTGGCCAAATCAAGACCCAACATCGATTGGACCAAGCACAACGCCGGTCATGGCGGACGCGAATCTGCACGCGGCGCTACTACGCCGCGACAACAGAACCGATGCGATTAAACAAAAGGTCTAGGAAGCATCGGTAGCTTACCCCGAACGGTTTGGAGTCAATTACCGAGGCTAAGGAGCAACAAAGAAGGTGGTTCGACGATCGGTAGCAAGCATAAGCGAGCAAAAGCGTCGTCGGCGATGGTGTACCGCGATCGCAGTGGTCAAAATGAGCAACCAACTATGGATTAAGTACCACAGCATCGAGACGAAATGGAATCAACCAAAACCAAGGACGGAGATGCACCGTGGAGCTCTGGCCACGGCGAATCGTGCTTTCGGCGGAGGTGTGGCGGCCCGCGAGGAAGAAGACGATGTAACTCGAGTTCCCGGCTAAGACAAGCCGAATTGGTGGGTCGGCTGGACGCGCAAGGAGTAAGCGAAGCTGAAACTAGCTTAGCAGCGATGGGGAAGCACAACAACGACGGCGCGGGCTCGCCGGAGATGAGCAAGGCGTCGAGAAAAAACAGAGCAAGGAGAAAGGGCAAAAGACGACGCCAGTTCAAAGCTATAAAGGGGCCAAGAAGCTCGAGGAAGCTCGCTGCAGGGTGGCCTTCACGCCACCAACATGACGCCAAACGCCAACCACGACAGCGCTGGAACACCGAAGAAGGAAACGCCGGCAATGTAGCTTCGGCGGTGGACACTGTTCACAAAAATTACAGAAATGCCATTCGCCAAAATTCCCAAATTACTCCCAAATTTTCATAACAACTGAAAAATCTCCAAAAACAAAAGTTGTTCAAAATTTAAAGTTCTACGACTTTGCTTTTATAACCAACCCCTAATTCGGTCTACATTTTGAAATGAACTTTTGAATTCGAAAAGGGGACATTTGAGGAATTTCGCCTTTTCAATTAACTTCAAATTTTTCTAAACAACTTGAAAAACTTCAAAAACAAACTTTGTATATCTTGACAAGATCTACACTTATGCTTTAAGGCTCAACCCCAAAATATGCTTCGATTTTAAAATAGGTTTTCAGGGTAGGATTTAATTATTGAAAATCAGGGTTTTCGAAATTTCAAATCAATACAAGGATTTCGAACTTGATTCAAACAATACCAAGCAATACTTATAACATAAATATAAACTTGTTTTAGTGAATGCATATCAAAGTTTGCAATATGACCAATGCCTTGCAATGCATATGATGATATGTCCGGTTTTTAATATTTAAACACCCGGGGTGTTACAACGGGGAGAGAGAGGAGATCAAGGCGAACTCACCAAGGGAGTTTTCGTTAGCGAGGGCGGGACTACGGTGGCGGGTCGCTCGGTGAGGCGGACGGCGACTTGAGTTGCTAGCGTTTGGCGTTGGCGTGGAGCACAAGCGAGGGCAGCACTGGCTCTAAGATTATGTAGGAGAGCGGCACGGCACGGGTGCTTTTTATGAGGGCGGAGCAGCGTGGGTAGCACGCCAAGACACGGTCGTGGCGGAGATGATCTTAGTGTCCGGCTCGGACACGAGCTGGAGGAAGGGGATAACCCTGACACACGGGCCCAAGCTGTCAGTGAGAGGAGAGAGAGGAGAGAAGAGGCGGCTGCGCTGGTTGCTGGGCCGAGCTAAGCGGCTGCGCGGAATGAAGAAGAGAGGCGGGCCGCGCGGGGTGAGAACGGGGCCGTCTGCGCCAGCAGGCCCGAAAACGAGAAGGGAGGGAGAAAACCTTTTTATTTTCCTTTTCTAATTTCCAAAGCAATTTTGAATTGGATTTTGAATTCCTTTTGAATTTTGAATCAATCCACTCAGCACAAAAATAAATATGCAGCGGCATGTATGCACAAACATGTATGTAGACCTTATATTTGATTTTAATTTGATAAAATTCATTATTTTTCTATGTTACATGCACACACTAATGCATAAATAAATTCAATTAACCTATTTTTAAGATGTTGCAAATTTTTGGGTGTTACAACACAGCTTACTTAGCCTATGTTGGAACACCATATAAGACTAACAGCAATAATGATCAACACAACAAAGGACATCGACCGCCTTCAGGAATTGGACTGCATTACATTAATAAAACATAGGGTGGTAGGCAGGATGGAACTCTCCAAGATGGAACTGAAGAAGCTCATTGGGAGGGTGGACATTGTTGGCAGTATGGAAGGCCATATATTGTAGCATTTCTGCCCTCAACTCCGTTGATCGATCCTGCAAAGGACAAAAGTGGTTAGAAACATGTAAAAAATGAGGGGTATGTTAACAAGGAATATGTTTCATACCGCATGTATGGTAGTATGCAGGGAACCATGGCCCTCACCGTCATAGAATTCAATGAACTTCATAGAGAATAAACCTGAGTCATTAATATTCTTTTGAAATGGAACCCAGATAGGGACATGTCTCCAATTTTCAAAGTGAGGGAATTTGCGGGGAGCAGCTTTAGACAGTGCAACACTAAGGCGTTGCATAATCGACCCATTGGTGAATGGTGTGTATCCCATGTGGACTCAGTGTTGCAACTATAATTCATTGAGTCTAGAACATCGACACGAGCTTGGCCAAGATTGATACAGTATACAGACCAGTGATGAAGATGTAAGACTGGAAGGAATATCTGCAAGATGTGTATCCAAAAGAAAAAAAGATTTGAGCAATGTAAAGTACTAGGCTGAAAGGTGGAAAGAAATAAAGATTTTGTGCACATGATACATACCATCTTTGCCTTTTTTAAGTCTGTAGTGGGGAGACATCGCTTTATAGCTTCTACTACAGCAGCCTGGCTGCGCGGAGGCTGAGAGTTGTCAGTATTGATGGACTCTGACTTTAGAATATCCTGTATGGATGACTGGCATGCTGTAATATTGTAATAATAAATAGAAAAGTGAAATGAATAATTTGAAAATGTATGGACATACCGAAACAAGAGGTTCAAGAAATATTCGGTACCCATGGCAATCAGGCCGAACAATTAGGTCATCTTCGGTTATGCATTTTATGAATCCATCCATGAACACAAAGTCTATGAACTTCCCATCAGCAAAGGAAAGTGCAATATCTTGACCAGTCAGTGATTGTGTCCCAAAGTGCATTAAAGTTTTCTTGAATGGAGTTCACTAAGAATTAACAAAAATGGAAGAAAGAGCACGATATATTGAAAATGGAATGAGAAGGAACCTTTTAAATGGAGAGTCATCTGCACACAGGAAGGCATGCATCCGCAATGAAAGCTCTAAAAAAGGTGGAAGACGAGACATAATTCCATATTTGAATGGTGAACAAAATTTGAATGGTTTCTTGGTTAATCTCTTTCCTGGAAGCTTCAACAAAGGCACATCATCTAGAACCTGTAACTTGAAGACACAAGTGTTGTCCTCTCCGATGGTTGGGTTACAGCTTTCCTCGGCATTTGGACCAGGAGGAGAGTTATGGTCGTGACAGGGATGGAGGGAGGCAGATGAAGAAGGGTTACATAGAACAGAAGATAAGCCCTGTGGCTAAAGGAATAAATAAGGAAAGTATAAGATGGTTAAATAGTATAATTTAATGCTTGAAATAAAAACTGAATAAGAAATAACAATATGAAATAGGGTATGGTGGACAAATAATTGAACGTTCAAAGAAAAACAGTAGAAAAACATAACAAAATTGGTTTACAAATTTGAAATCAAATAAAGGGTGCTTCAGCACTCAAATAATTTGGATTAAATTCAAATTCTTTAGCATTTTCACAGCAACTTCCCTGCCATTTTCAAGTACGCCCTCGGCCAATAGTTACATTATTGTGAGAGAGCATCAATAAGCCATTAAAACAGTGTTTTTAGGGTTCTTATGAGTTAGAGCAGCGGCGGATGCAGGAAAATTTTTATTGGGGGTGCTGAACAAAAGTGCGATAGCAACAAACCTCCGACTGCTGCTCGATCTTAAGTCTCAGCCCCACCTATACGACAAAACTTTGCCCAAAAATTCATGGGGGCTCTAGGGCTCCAGTATCGGTAGGGGGGCTCGAGCCCCCCCCCCAACGTGCACGCACCGCAGCGCCTGTTGCATCGCCTGCAACTGTCCTTCCACACCTAGGTCAGCATGCATGACATTTTTCGCTCTTATCCGTCCAGAGCTGCCCAACCTGCACACATGCCACCCATCACTATTAATTCAGGTGTAGAACCAGTTGGAGCTAGCTTATCAACCAGCAACTCCATAAGCACTCACATGTTCAACAAGTCATTCAAAGTTTTTTCCCTCAAATGAATGTGTCCTGCGTCCGCTGATGATCTCCAGCAACATCACGCCGTAGCTTTATACATCTGCTTTCTTTGACAGAAAAACCTTGGGGCCACTCCAGCACTCTGGTGCGATGTACCCACTGCACAACAAGCATGCATAGGTGTCAAAAATGCCCAATTTGATTTTCATTTTGACGGTTAACAATTACCATTCTTAATAATAATGGTGAAACTGTTGGTTGCTTATGTACTTACACTGTCCCGGCTACCTTTTTGGTAGTCTAGTGGGTATTGCGACTATCACAAATCCTCATCAAGTCGAAATCTGCTATCTTCGGAATAAAGTCCTTGTCAAGAAGCACATTCTCTGGTTTAAGATCTCTGTGAAGCATATTTTTGTCGTGGAGATAGCAAAGCCCTTGAGCTATCTGCAGAATGATGTTGAACATCAATTCCCACTCTAGCTTTTGTCCTCGTGAAGATGCTACATTTGAAAGCCAAATTTATTAGATTTTTAACCTTGATAATCTTCTACCGGCTGTTTAAAGAGTAGTACCTTTGTAGAGAAGTTTTTGTAGGTTATTGTTAGCCACAAACTCGTAGATTAAAAATCTATGTTCACCTTCAAAGCAATGCCCAAATAGCTTGTTGTCATGGCGTAGGACTGCCACAAGAGAGATTTCCCTCTCAAAATCTTTAATGTCCCTGTTCAAAGTCTTCAGCATTTTCACAGCAATTTCCCTGCCATTTTCAAGTACGCCCTGTGCCAATAGTTACATTATTGTGAGAGAGCATCAATAAGCCATTAAAACGGTGTTTTTAGGGTTCTTATGAGTTAGAGCAGTGGCGGATCTAGGAAAATTTTTAGGGGGGGCTGAACAAAAGTGCGACAACAACATACCTCTGACTGCTGCTCGATCTTAAGTCTCAGACCCACCTATACGATAGAACTTTGCCAAAAAAATTCATGGGGGCTCTAGGGCTCCAGTATCGGTAGGGGGGCTCGAGCCCCCCCAACGTGCATGCACCGCAGCGCCTGTTGCATCGCCTGCTCTAGTCCTTCCACACCTAGGTCAGCATGCATGACATTTTTCGCTCTCTTATCCGTCCAGAGCTGCCCAACCTGCACACATGCCACCCATCACTATCAATTCGGGTGTAGAACCAGTTGGAGCTAGCTTATCAACCAGCAACTCCATAAGCACTCACATGTTCAACAAGGCATTCAAAGTTTTTTCCCTCAAATGAATGTGTCCTGCGTCCGCTGATGATCTCCAGCAACATCACGCCGTAGTTGTATACATCTGCTTTCTTTGACAGAAAAACCTTGGGGCCACTCTAGCACTTTGGTGCGATGTACCCACTGCACAACAAGCATGCATAGGTGTCAAAAAATGCCCAATTTGATTTTCATTTTGATGGTTAACAGTTACCATTCTTAATAATAATGGTGAAACTGTTGGTTGCTTATGGCATAATGTCACCTGTGGCCGGTATTGAAACGTGCGGCGCACGTGCTGCCATGTCGCCTGGAGGCCGCGTCGGATGGGAAATGGGCATGCGGTGAACAAATTGACAAGTTCAGGGGCCCATTATCCGTGTTTGCAAGTTCGTGGACCGGAATAGCACAAGCTGACAAGTTAAAGGGCCGCCAGTGTATTTCACTCTTATGCTTAAATCATACACCACTGGCGCTTCCTATCTTTGGGTGTTCTTTTCTGGTCCATCATTAGGAATATTATTGTTCTGGTTTCTAATCATAGCCAAAAGTACATAGAAACATAAATAAAAAAAGTTTTCTGGATTTAGGATTACTTGGTTACATATGAAGCTTTTGAGGAATTAAGAAATGGTGTTTATTACGACTACTCCTTAACTGATGTAAACAACAGTTGATCATATTTCTGGATATATAATGGTTGTCATATGACTCATATCCTTTTCATGGTAAATTTGCAGAGCACATGTTGGTCTTTAGGTAATTAGCATATCGACATTGCCCTGCAGCTTATATGGTGGTTCGTTTGTTTCATAGGAATACGACTCCACTATTTACATTTCTAAAATGGAATGCCATACAATTATTTGTATTCATCTATCTTTGAAACATATGGTTCCTGTCTTATGGCTGCACGGAACCACAGACAATTTAGTGTGGAGTGGGTACATACGATGTACATACGATGATCCCATTTCGTTGTGCTGGCAGCGGCATGGAATTTCGTCGCCAATTGCTGCCCGTTTTTGAAGTGTGTGAGGATGGCCAGTGCGATGGCTGTGCCATGGACGGTGTTGCTAGCCCCGCCGATGAGGCAAGGGCCATCCACGGTGGACAAGAGGGCATGGAAACCAGGTACGCATCATGCTTTTGCATCCATTTTGTTGAGGTAGCACACATGGTTTGAAATTGTAAAGCTGAAGCTAAAATATCCTCTTATCAGGGATACGCTACATGAATCTGCCATGGACAACATCGGTGATGCTGGATATGAGGAGAAGTTATTCTTCGATCTTGGGACCGGTGATGATAATAGTTCTAAGGATGGTGATGATAGTAGGTTAGATGATACGGATACCTCTACAGATACAAGTTCTCCATCGAAAGGCAACCATTCCAGCGGTGGCGAGGCCAACTATGGAAAGGTAAATCAATAGCAATATTACTTTTCTGCAACTGATGTCCAATTTAGTAATGTATGATGTCAAGTATTGAGCAAAACATTATCCATTTTCATTTGCAGGAAGCTGGCAATGTCGGTTATGACAAGGAAATGTTCGAAAGTGTCGCAAATGTTGGGGACAGGTACAAAAAAATGGATGAGTTCTGGAGCATAGCAAATAAGACTTTTGCAAGTGAAGAGGAGGCATTCACATTCTATAATAATTATGCGAGGGACAAGGGTTTCAGTGTTAGAAAGGAGAAAGTGAGACGTAGCAAGCAGTCAGGGGCAATTGTGTTCAGGCGGTTTGTTGTTGTAGAGAAGGGGAGCGAGATGGAAAATGGCTGGACAAGGAGGATTACAGTCGTAGACCACGAGCCCTAACTCGATGTGATTGCAGTGCATTACTTGATATTAGACTACATAGAACTCGTGGAGTTTGGTACGTGAATAATTTTGTGGATGAGCATAACCATCGCCTAGCAATGCCTGATGAAGTTCCGTTCCTATGGTCTCACTGGAAGATTAAGGATTTCCATAGAAATGAGATCATGTCAATGGAAGCTACTGGAATCCATAAGCATGTCATAAGAGATGTTCTTCAATGCAGATATGGAGGATATGACAAAGTTGGTATTGTTACTAAGGATATTTACAACTATTGTTCTATGAACAAGAGGTCAAGAATCGCAGAAGGTGATGCAAGGACAGTTCTAGGTCTCATGCTGAAGAGGAAGAACAGTGATCCATATTTTTATTTTGATTATAAAGTCGATGATGACAATTGTCTGATGAGCTTATTTTGGTGCGATGCTCAATCTCGTATGGACTACCAATCATTTGGTGACGTGGTCGTCTTTGACAGCACTTATCGGACGAACAGGTATAAGATGTCATTTGTCCCATTCGTTGGGCTCAACCATCACCGCAACACAACCGTTTTTGGTTGTGGCATCATTTGTGATGAGCGCGCTGATTCGTATGTATGGGTGCTCCAAGCATTTCTGAAAGCAACTTGTCAGAAGAAACCCACAATCAGTAATTACTGATGGCGATTACTCCATGATTAAAGCTATTCGGCAAGTGCTGCCTGGTGTAAGTCATCGCATCTGTTCATGGCATGTGGAGAGAAAAATACTGTAGATTCTAGCTGATAAACCGGCTGGTATTAAAGCCGGTTAAAGCTGTTTTGTTGTGAGAGAAAAATACTATAGATTCTAGCTTATAAGCCGACTGATAAGTTCAAGCGAACATGCCGAAATATTCTGAAGCATTTGCATAGCAACTGCTTGGATGGGTTCCGCACACTTTTGTATTATGCTAGTTCAGAAACATTTGAAGCTGGATGGAATGCCTTTCTTTCCGAGTACGAGACTGCAACAAATAGAGATTGGCTTGCAATGATGTACATGAGTAGAAAACTATGGGCTGCTGCTTTTCAATGTGACAAGTTTTTCTTGGGTATGAAAAGTAACCAGAGAAGTGAAAGTTTCAATTCAAGTCTTCACAGGCACCTAGACATATATATGTCATTACTTGACTTGGTTGAGCACTATGAGAACTGCGTATCGCGCCTTCATGAAACTGAGGTTGAATATGATTGCAGATCTTCACAGTCGCAGCCAGTGCCTTTAACAAAACACAATGAGATTGAAGTGGCTTGTTCCCATATATTTATGGCTTCTAACTTTTATATGTTGCAACATGAATGATTGAAGATTAATGATTATCATATACAGAATAGGATTATTGCTATGGATTCATCAAAATATTTTCTAGTACACAATGAGAAGAACAAATCAGTGTTTCTGGTGGACTACTGGTCTGATACTTCAGGTGACATAATTCAGTGCAGCTGCTGTAAGATGGAACGTGATGGTCTCCCTTGCACTCATATTTTTCATATACTGGATCATCTAAAAATATATGAAATACCAAAGTGCTGTATGTTGCAACTGTTAGGAGAGAAAGAACTCTATCCATTCGGTAGGCTTTAGCCCAAACATGTACATGGGCATATATGCATAGAAGCCCTTACATAAAGAGAAAAGTACACAAACACATACATCTATATCTAACACCCCCCTCAAACTTAGGGTGGATCACGAAAATTGAGTTTGGAGAGAAAGAAACGATGTTGAGCTCTTGTCTATGCCTTTGTGAAGAAGTTAGCCAACTGAAGCTCTGAAGGCACATAGCGAAGAGTAATGATATCATCCTACACTTGTGCTTGAGTGTAAGACGCATCAATACCGATATGCTTGGTGAGGTCATGCTTCACCAGATCATGAGCTATGCTGATAGCACCGGTACTGTCAGACAAGAGAGGAGTTGGCATAGAAACTGAAACACCAAAATCCTCAAGTAGCCAGTGCAGCCAAGTAACCTCTGCTGTCGTAAGAGCCATAGCTCGCAACTCAGCCTCTGCACTCGAACGAGAAACCGCAGTCTGCTTCTTAGTCTTCCAAGCAATGAGAGAACCACTGAGAAAAACATAATAGGCTGAAAAAGAGCGATGATCAGAAGAGTTGTTGTAATGTCCCACCTCCTCGAGGCCAGGCCCGCTTACATCTGATAGCTTTCCTAGGACATAGACTGCCCTCACAGACCAACACCAGTCTTTTCTGCGTACTTTGTCCTCACTCATGCGCCCCCGGGAAGAACTTCCCGATCGATCACCCATCGCTCCAGGCCAAGCACGCTTAACCTTGGAGTTCTTAAGAGATGGGCTTCTAGAAAAAAAGTTGTAACTTGTTGGTACGAGTATCCTATTAATCCTATTAAGCCCTGAGCCGGGGTGTTACATCATTTGTCACACCCAATTTTAAGGATAAAATTGAATGCACTAAACTCATGTGTGCCCAGAGATCAGTCACACACATAAGTTGACAAATTATAAAAAGTATCATCACGGTGTATCTTACATAACGAATAATAGCATCACATTGTCTTACATAACACAGCGGAAGATAAAAAGAAAACTCTCTCGTGGAACTCCATAACAGGGACGGTCGACTGGTTGACCACAAGCCTAATAATCCTCAGGAAACTCCTCATATCCGTTGTCATCTGTTACCCATCCGAGATTTTTATCCAAATATAGAAAGTAAACAAGCGTAAGTACGTCCCGTACTCAACAAGATAACATGGGGTTATGAAGCTCAAAAACGTTGACACTGGTTTACTGCAGTTAGCACTTTTAGTAAGTCAAGATTTTATCCTCAACTATTATCAAGTTATGCTTAAGCTCCCATTTAAACCCACGTGATCATATATCCGATCCAATTGAGTCATGTGACATCATCATAATATCATCATAAACATCTCGTATAAACAACATTATAAGTAGCCATTTATTCTGTGAGTTTTCCGGGCCGCTCGTGACCGTGAGCACGGCTATTATAACAGTTTGTTACCCTCTGCAGAGGTGGTGCACATTCACCGCGAGTCGTGATTCCCATATGCCTGGGTTAATTACTCCCATATCACTGCCAAGGTGAGCGGGCAGGGTACACTATGAAGCCATTTCATAGGTTTCTCTAACAAGTTAGGGCCGCTAGGTTTCCTTGGCAGGCAGATGTAGGAACCCTCCTTTCCTATGGCACATATCCATCGCGGCTATACACATAGGAACAGAGGCAGTCCTATACCCAATGTGGCAAGCCCCTTTTGCGCCATAAAGGTAACCTCTAACAAGCTAGAAAAGGTCCTATTACTGAGCTAAAGTCAGAGCCATATGACCCTCATGGTTGCACTGTCAGTCCTAGCTTTTGCCGACAGATAAGTCCTTATGGAAGGCCGAGAGCATCATGATCGAAAGTCATTTGCTCCATCGCCCTATAATCCAGTTGTTTAAAAAACAACTTTTACCTTTTCATTTCATAGAACCATCATTCATTATGTAGATCATGTTCATTTATATTGAGCACTAGCAAACTACCCATATGCATATAACCCATAGGAGACAAGGAACAGGATAATCAATCACTAGGATGTCCTTAAGGGTATCAAAATTAGACACATGCAAATGAATAATTAATAAAGGTGAATAGGCATCAAGGTAGATCCCATGCTATACTTGCCTTGGTTCGCAAACTCCTGCTGGTCCTGCTGTTCGTCAAAGAATTCTTGGTCACCGACGTTCTCCTCACCGTCTGAACGCGACCAACACGGCAACATACAACATTCCAAAGGCATTCATACAAAGCAAACAATCCTATGATTAGAACAGTACACCAACAGTATATAAAACAAAATAAAATGTTTATGAAAAGAATCTACATCTTGCTATGATCATGTCAGCGCGAAGTTCACGAAAAACGGAGCTATAACGCGAAAGTTATGAATTAAACGGCATTTCCTATAGTACTTTATTTAATTAAACCTAACCATGAAATTTAAAAGTTGCAAAATTGAGTAACAGTGGTTCTAACATGTAGATTATGAAATTACGAAGCTAACGCGATTTGAACGGATCAATTCGGAGCTAAAACGACGATTTTATAAGCAAAACAGTTCAAATGGCATTTCTGTAAATACTGAAAACGTACTTTGAACTAAAACAGTTAACTTTACGTTTTCAAAACGAGAAAGTGTACACAGGGAAAAACGTTAAGGACGGCAGATTCTATTTCGGGAAAAGGGAGGGGCTCTTAAGCATAATCACCCGCGAAGGGGTATCGGACGTTCTCAGCCGTCGGATCATGGATGGAGGGCTCGGATTAGACCTGGGGAGGGAGAGAGAAGGATTCCGGCCAGGCATAGTAGCAGCCGCGGCGGCGCTCCATTGCCAGCGATGAGAAACACGTCGGCGAGCTCGGTTACTGGCCTACGGTCCACGGTTCGAATAACTGAGGGCACCGGGGAGAAGCGGGGGAGCGGGTCAAAATTTGGCCAAGAAGGTGGTGGAGGGTGATGCCGTGGCGATGGTCGCCATGGACGGTGTCCAAGAGCATTCGGAGCTCACGGCTACGGCGCTAGGAACCATCTAACGCCAAAGAAAAGGGTCGGGGAGAAAGAGGAGAGCAAGGGAGGCTCACAATGAGGGAACTCGGTGTGGATTCGACTCGGGGAAGAAAGGCGGCAGCGGACGGGGGGAGGGGCGGTGGCGGAGAGCTCTTCCGTCTGGGCGGTTCACGACCTCCATGGCGTGAGCCTTGAGTGAGAAAAGGAGTGGGGAGAGCGGGGAGCGCCGGGGGGGGCTCGGCTCCTTTAAATCGAGGCCGAGGAGCAGGGAACGCTCCAGACGTGCGTCGTCGTGGCGGCGGTTCTGCAAAGGCCTTGCCTTGGGCGATTCTGGAAGAAGGAGACAGCGCCCGACAGGTGGGGCCAGCGGTCATGAGGTGAGCACGGGGACACAGAGCAGCTGACAGCAGTAGCACCAAGTGTGGGCTGGCGGGGCTTCTTGGGGCGAAACAAAGCGCAGCTAGGCCCTGAAATGGCGAGGCGGGAAAGGGAGAGGCTGAAGCTGCGGTCTTAGGGCAGCAGGGGAAAGGGGAGAGAGAGGGGCCATGGGCGATTTCAAGAAAGGAGAGTAAAAAAATGATTCTTTCCTTTTCTATTTCTTCTATTTTCCAAAACCCTTTTAAATTCAACTTTCAATTCTTTTTGAAATCTTTAACAAATTCCAAGCATTCACAAAATGATATGCAGCAGCATGTATGCATCAAAAAGTTTCTAAACTTATTTTTAAATTTTAATTCCACAAAATTTATTATTTTCCTATATTTTAATGCACACATATTTGCATAAATAAATCATATTTACTAATTTTAAAAGAATGTCATTTTTAGGGTGTTACAATTCTACCCCCTTAAGATGAATCTCGTCCTCGAGATTCGGATGATTGCTTACTCAAACAGTTGGGGATAAGTCTTTCTCAGATCCTCTTCTCTTTCCCAAGTAGCCTCATCCTCTGTATACCAGTTCTCTTCAAAATATCCACCTTCCGATGAAGTCCTGACGAATCTTTTGGTCAGAAGAAAATTATTCTACCAATCTTCAAAACATTAATGTTTCTGGCTAAGTTGCTCGAACTGGGGATATAACTCTTAATACTTGGTGTCACCCGAACCTTCTTAGCATAATTCTCCGTTGCTAAGGGCATCGGCCATGACTTTGCTCCTTAAAGTAATAGCACTTGTCCAAGTCGTAATCAATTTTCATTCCAACTAGGATTTCACAAGCTCAAGTCCAACTTGGTGAAGATGTCCTGTAGATTCTTGTGATTCTCATAGATGTCACTTGTACTTCCAAGAAGATAGTACTTTCATGCTCCGCAATGAGTAACTTCAGATACTTGTTAGGTAGTTCAACTCATGATTCCTTAGTTTACTTAATGAACAAGCCACTTCTTTGGGTACCACCACGCTTCCGCTGCGCAAACTAGAACGTATGCTACTTCATCTTATAGATTCTTCAACTTGGCTACCCCCCTTAAGAAAAGATAAACCAGGGGACACCAAAGTATAGCTTTCATCTCCTTTTAGATGAGCTAACTTGTATTAAGATGTTCTGACATCCCAATGATACTCTTGTGTAAGGGCAAGAAACCTTCCACAACCTCCTTATATAACACTTTTCCAAATTCTGCAGTTAACTTGGTTGAAAACAGTAAACAACAGAAACTACTCTACATTCCAAACAGCACAGATGCATCGTCTTGTGATTTTCGTATCTCCATAATCAAAATAGCTATCACGCTGATTCTTGCGCTCAGAGAAAGATATTGGAGCCTACTATTGTCCAGAATTTTCTCATTATTTTTGGTTGTCCAAGAATAGAGATATAAGCCGAAGAGTGCAGACTGCTCCGAAAAGATAGGATACGGAAAACAGAAGAAAACCAAAACCCGACTATTTATTTCATTAATCCTTATGCCTTAGGCCTATAACTAAATGAAATTGTGGGAACACCCAACAAGATCATTGCAATCATTACAAAGATTCAAAACAATCATAAGCATAATGACAATTCAACAATCAATAGAGATGCACAACTCAATCTTTGACTCAACTTGCGATACTATCGTCCTTATTATACTAGGGGTAACAATCCTAAGACTCTTCTTCAGATCACGCAAGAAGGTGATGCGGGATAGTTCTAAAAGCATATCAAATCAAGGGGTGAAGATGAGAACAAAGTCTTCAAAATAAGCACCAAGGTAGAGACGAATAGCAAAGATAGAGATATAGTAGAGAAGAAAATATCAAGGTTCATAGAGCAAGGGTTTTTGTAGCAACATCTAAACCTTAAAATGACCAGTTTCTACTAGGCTTGCGTCCTACAGTCAACACTGCTCTGATACCAATTTGTCACACCCAATTTTAAGGATAAAATTGAATGCACTAAACTCATGTGTGCCCAGGGATCAATCACATATATAAGTTGACAAATTATAAAAAGTATCATCACGGTGTATCTTACATAACGAATAATAGCATCACATTGTCTTACATAACACAGCGGAAGATAAAAAGATAACTCTCTCGTGGAACTCCATAACAGGGACGGTCGACTGGTTGACCACAAGCCTAATAATCCTCAGGAAACTCCTCATATCCGTTGTCATCTGTTACCCATCCGGGATTTTTATCCAAATATAGAAAGTAAACAAGCGTAAGTACGTCCCGTACTCAACAAGATAACATGGGGTTATGAAGCTCAAAAAGGTTGACACTGGTTTACTGCAGTTAGCACTTTTAGTAAGTCAAGATTTTATCCTCAACTATTATCAAGTTATGCTTAAGCTCCCATTTAAACCCACGTGATCACATATCCGATCCAATTGAGTCATGTGACATCATCATAATATCATCATAAACATCTCGTATAAACAACATTATAAGTAGCCATTTATTCTGTGAGTTTTCCGGGCCGCTCGTGACCGTGAGCACGGCTGTTATAACAGTTTGTTACCCTCTGCAGAGGTGGTGCACATTCACCGCGAGTCGTGATTCCCATATGCCCGGGTTAATTACTCCCATATCACTACCAAGGTGAGCGGGCAGGGTACACTATGAAGCCATTTCATAGGTTTCTCTAACAAGTTAGGGCCGCTAGGTTTCCTTGACAGGCAGATGTAGGAACCCCCCTTTCCTATGGCACATATCCATCGCGGCTATACACATAGGAACAGAGGCAGTCCTATACCCAATGTGGCAAGCCCCTTTTACGCCATAAAGGTAACCTCTAACAAGCTAGAAAAGGTCCTATTACTGAGCTAAAGTCAGAGCCATATGACCCTCACGGTTGCACTGTCAGTCCTAGCTTTTGCCGACAGATAAGTCCTTATGGAAGGCCGAGAGCATCATGATCGAAAGTCATTTGCTCCATCGCCCTATAATCCAGTTGTTTAAAAAACAACTTTTACCTTTTCATTTCATAGAACCATCATTCATTATGTAGATCATGTTCATTTATATTGAGCGCTAGCAAACTACCCATATGCATATAACCCATAGGAGACAAGGAACAGGATAATCAATCACTAGGATGTCCTTACGGGTATCAAAATTAGACACATGCAAATGAATAATTAATAAAGGTGAATAGGCATCAAGGTAGATCCCATGCTATACTTGCCTTGGTTCGCAAACTCCTGCTGGTCCTGCTGTTCGTCGAAGAATTCTTGGTCACCGACGTTCTCCTCACCATCTGAACGCGACCAACACGGCAACATACAACATTCCAAAGGCATTCATACAAAGCAAACAATCCTATGATTAGAACAGTACACCAACAGTATATAAAACAAAATAAAATGTTTATGAAAAGAATCTACATCTTGCTGTGATCATGTCAGCGCGAAGTTCACGAAAAACGGAGCTATAACGCGAAAGTTATGAATTAAACGGCATTTCCTATAGTACTTTATTTAATTAAACCTAACCATGAAATTTAAAAGTTGCAAAATTGAGTAACAGTGGTTCTAACATGTAGATTATGAAATTACGAAGCTAACGCAATTTGAACGGATTAATTCGGAGCTAAAACGACGATTTTATAAGCAAAACAGTTCAAATGGCATTTCTGTAAATACTGAAAACGTACTTTGAACTAAAACAGTTAACTTTACGTTTTCAAAACGAGAAAGTGTACATAGGGAAAAACGCTAAGGACGGCGGATTCTATTTCGGGAAAAGGGAGGGGCTCTTAAGCATAATCACCCGCGAAGGGGTATCGGACGTTCTCGGCCGTCGGATCATGGATGGAGGGCTCGGATTAGACCTGGGGAGGGAGAGAGAGAAGGATTCCGGCCAGGCATAGTAGCAGCCGCGGCGGCGCTCCATTGCCGGCGATGAGAAACACGTCGGCGAGCTCGGTTACTGGCCTACGGTCCACGGTTCGAATAACTGAGGGCACCGGGGAGAAGCGGGGGAGCGGGGGGTCAAGGCTGGGCCAAGAAGGTGGCTGGAGGGTGATGCCGTGGCGACGGTCGCCATGGACGGCGTCCAAGAGCATTCGAAGCTCGCGGCTACGGCGCTAGGAACCATCTAACGCCAAAGAAAAGGGCCGGGGAGAAAGAGGAGAGCAAGGGGAGGCTCATAGCGGGGAACTCGGTGACGGATTCGGCTCGGGGAAGGTGGCGACGCGGACGGCGAGGATGGTGGCCGACGGAGCTCTTCCGTGCGGCGGTTGCGACCTCCGTGGCGTGAGCGCGAGTGAGAAAATGGAGTGGGGAGAGCAGGGGAGCGCACGGGGAGGGGCTCGGCTCCTTTAAATCGAGGCCGAGGAGCGAGGGGAACGCTCCCACGACGCGCGTCGTGGGCGGCGGCATTCTGTGCAGCCCAGAGCCTGGCGATTCTGGAAGGAGGAGAGACAGCCCAAACAGTGGGGCCCAGGCGGTCGGTCATTGGTGTGGCACACAAAGCCTGCTGGCAACAACAGTACTGGCGCCTGAAAGTGGGCAGCCCAGGGCTTCTTTGGGCGAAACAAAAGCGCTAGGCTAGGCCAATGATTGGCGAGGAAAGGGAGAGAGTGGGCTGCATGTGCCGGGCAGAGCGGGGAAAGGGGAGAGGGGCCAATGCGGGCGATTTCAAGAAAGGAGAGGGAAAAAAATGATTCTTTCCTTTTCTATTTCTTCTATTTTCCAAAACCCTTTTTAAATTCAACTTTCAATTCTTTTTGAAATCTTTAACAAATTCCAAGCATTCACAAAATGATATGCAGCAGCATGTATGTATCAAAAAGTTTCTAAACTTATTTTTAAATTTTAATTCCACAAAATTTATTATTTTCCTATATTTTAATGTACACATATTTGCATAAATAAATCATATTTACTAATTTTAAAAGAATGTCATTTTTAGGGTGTTACAGTTGCTAGCCCAAGTAGCATCGGAGTAGGCTTGGAGTTGAAAAGAGCTAGAGCGCGGGAAGAACAGACGGCGAGTAATGGTCCCACGAAGGTAACGCAAGACACGAAGAAGATGACTATAGTGGAGGTGAGTGGGAGCGGAAACAAACTGACTAAGAATATGATCAGCATATGAAATGTCAGGATGAGTCACACCCAAATAGACAAGACTCCCAACAATATGACGATATCGAGTGGGATCAGTGAGAGGTTCACCATCAGTTGTGCGAAGATGAAGATTAAGCTCTATGGGAGTCTCAACAGTGCGATGATCAATGAGGGAAGAATGATCAAGAAGATCTCAAATGTACTTTTCTTGGGACAGATAAATGCCATTAGAGGTGGAAGAGACCTCAATCACAAGAAAGTAACGAAGAGGGCCAAGATCGGACATGAGAAACAGCTCACTGAGACGTGCTGTAACACCCTCGGTGTTACACCGTAAATCATTTACTAAAACATGTTATGAGCATCATGTTTATGTGTTAATGCATGTAATAGAGTTTGTAGATCAATTTCTGTAACTCAAAACGATCAACGGAAATGCGAAATGAAAGTTAATTCCATAGTCATGTTATATCACTTAGGGTTTAAAACCAATTTTTATTAAGCAAAAATGCTCTAGAACATGTATGTCATACTTGAATAAAGTTTGAGGTACAAACTTTATAGATGACAATGAAATACCTACGGTCGAAAAATGATATTACTAGCTAAGATTTCGAATAGCTTAGAAATGCAATTTAAAATAGAGTTCAACTTAGAAAATTTCTTGAACTTTGGAAAGGGTAGACGTTGCTTTGTTCATCAATTTTTGTAGAAAAATTTAGTTAAGAAGCAGAGTAGTGTCATGGCCTATTTAAGTAGCCTAATGTACCCTCTAAAGTATGGTGAATATGGTTTGGGTGTTTGGCCAACCGATTAGTTGTTTTGGATGCTTTAAAAAGCGTGCATGGCACATCCTCGGTCGGTTTCCTCGCGGAGTCACGGTCACCGCGCCCCTGAGCCACGACGTCGATGCGTCGGCCGCCCGCGCGCGTGCCTAGCCACGCTTGGCTGGCCGCTGTGGCCGACAGCGCTGGCGCGCGGCTGCCTCACCTCACTGTCGCACTACTACCCCGTTGCTAGCTCCCAGCCATGCGCCGTCATGCCATCGTTGCCCTGCCTCGTCCCGCGCTACGCTGCCGTCACGTCCGCCACTGTTGCCTCGCATCGCGATGCTGTCGCTGCCATCGTGGCGCTCCAGTACGCGTGCTGCATCGTGCTGCCCCTCCCTGACCCAGTTGGGTGCCATCCGCACGTGGCTGTGCGCGTCGCCGTCGCTTTGCCATTTATGGCACTGTGGCCGCACGGGCCACACCGGTTGGGCGCGCATGTCCGTCGGCTAGCGCTGGTGCGTGGGCCTTCCGATCCCGCCGCTCGCGTCCCACCAAGACATGGACGAGCTGAACCCACTACCGCGCTCGTTTCTCCCTCCCTCTGCTTTCCGCCATCGTCGTGTCGCGTCGTGGTGAAGCCAAAGAGCGAGCACCTCTCATCAATTCCTCGTGCTCGCGTCTCTGCCTTCATGCCCCTCTCCATCCAACCATACCCCACCTTGACTCGCGTAGCGCCAAGCTCCAATTTTGGAATCTTGCTGCCGCCGTGCCATTAAGGCTCATTGCCGCCCGCGACGTGGCCAGTCTCCACCACTTTACCCCGCGCCAATTCCTTTGCACCGTTAGCTTGCCTTGGCTTCCTCTTCATCGTGCGCACGCTAGTCGCAGCTTTTGTGCCACCGCCTCACCACTGACGTGGCCGTGCCTTAGCGGTCTGCCGTTTGCCTCACCACACGCACGTGGCTAGCCTCTCTTGGGTTGTCTCCGGCCGAACCGGCTTCTTAGTAAGGTCACCGGTGAGTTGTCGTTGCTCATCCACTGCCCTACTGCCTTGATTGTTGCTGCGGCTCACCTAAACGACATCACCATTGCCGTAGGGTGTTCGCCGTCATGGAGAGGTCCTTCTACGGCGTCCCAGCTCGTGCAACCGCCGCCCATCATCTCGTGTCGAACCCTAGGTGAGCGTCGGCCTCGTAGCTAGGTCAGCGGGGGTCCCGCGTAGGCGCCTGTGCCACTACTTGCAATGTCGGAGCGCGCGGGGATGACCGAGGGCCTCATCATTGTAAAGAGGAGAAAGGTCCGAGGGTTCTCTTGCATAAGTGTTGTCTATAGTAATAGTAACATGGATTGTGGGTTGTTTTGCTCATAGTCCAGGGGTGTTTTTGCATATGTGCCAGCGCGCATAGGCCTCCTCGCTGCGGGCCGCCTCCGCGCGTGGGCCGTGCCTCGCCTGTGGGCCGCCGTGCGTGTGTGTTGCGACTCGTGGGCCGAAATCGATTTAGATTTTTTGTGGAAAATAGAAATAGCTTTTCAATTATAATTCTGAGCTAAACTTTGGTAAATCATATAAAATCATGTAGATATCCAATAATTGTGAAACCAATTTTGTTAGGTTCCAAAAATTGTACTCTATCTGTTAGTGTATTTAGTTCATATATATATTTGTTGATACCAGCGACGATTAAATCATTTGTGAGTGTTTAGTATTATTTATATTAGTATTTGTAGGAATTTTTGTGGCAAATTGGTAATAGCTTTGACCATGAAATTTTTATAGTAGATTCATTGTATTATTATGTGCTCACTGTAATTTTTATAGCCTTAGAATAGGTTGAGAAATATGGTAGCGAAGTACTCCTTGTTGTAGTATGCAGGAAATCATTAATAAGAGTAAAAAAATATTTTAGTTGCTAAGTAGCACTTGTAGGTGAAACCCTGCTGGTTTGATGGGAATGATGATTAGCTTGGTATCTTAGTCATTAGAGCTAGCTTAGTGGCTTAGTAGATGTATTCTTATTTTAAGAACTACTGTTGCCTTAATATTGGGTGTTGCATCGTCATTGCATGCATGTAGAGAATGAGTTGGTGGAGTTCATGACCGAGGGCGAGCAGGAGTATGAGGAGGTGATTGAAGAGTATGAGGAGGAGATCCTTGTGCAGGAGGAGGTCCCAGAGCCGCCACGGACTGACTGAGCTAACGCCGCGCCTGCCCAAGGCAAGCCTCGGTGCATAACCCTTATTTTGAATAATCACATGATATATATATGTGATGTGCATTTATGTTATAGGATTTATATTAAAACTACATGCATAGATAAACCTACCTATGAGTCCTACTAGCATAGGTCGAGTAGCTGCTATGATTAGGTTTTTGGTAGCGTGAGTAACCTGCCGTTACTCACAATAGGTGATTACTATTATTACTCTCATGATAAAATGGTGAAAGAAAATGAAGACCGAGCAGGGATATGGTATGGGTATTGGTGGGTGTAAGGGGTTGTGTCCCACGGCTAATGGGGCATAGCTTGGTTACACTATTTTCCCTGTCCATGTCGGTTAAGGACCGATCATTGCATTGGATTTTAGTCAGGTCACAGACTTATTATCCTGAGCACATACTTGTTTATGGGAGCAGGGAAGGCTCGTTTCTCTCTTGTCATGGGTTCTAGATCTTTCTAGACTGACTGATTGGAGACGGGGATGGTGGAGGTCTAAGCACCACACTGAGTCCGGGACTCAGGTGTGGGGGCTTGGAGTCCAAGTTTGGACAGGGGCCTAGACCCCTTGATAGGAGAGTGGTGGGTTGGTCCTGCTTGTGCCTGGGGTACAAGCAGGGCGTGTGTTTCGGGGTATCCAGCTGGGCGCATTGATTCACGAATCGTCGGGTAATCCGGTACGACTTGTCTACAATCTAACACCGTAGTAAGAACTGGAAGATGAAAGATGGTGAAATGGATCTGTTTGTTCAAGTCTTGCTTGAAGGTAGAACAGGTGCTTACCTAGCATGGTTAGATAATGAACTAATCATGAGTGCTAATAAGAAACATACGTAAGGATTCACTACTAGTATTGCTTTCCGCAAAAAGGAAATCCAGCAACCCAAAAAGCTTATCATATCTTTTGGAGTCGAAAAGTTATTCTCACTAGTCGGGTAAGTCTTGCGAGTACATTGTGTACTCAGCGTTTATTTACCCTGTTGCAGGTGTAGCTTGAAGAGTAGCTATTGTGTGGAGGATTCTTCTGGTGGGCACAGACGGATCATTGTATTCTACCGTTAGATGTTTATTGTATTTCGTTGTTTAAATTCCGCACTCTGAACTTGGTACTATAATAATGTATTTCTAAGAACTCTAGTTGTATGAAATGGAGTAAGTATTGTAAACTCGTTCTCTTTATTGGATCCTGGAGGAAAAACATAGATTATTCGAGTTCTCCCTTGGGGTGTGCTCGACGGAATCTGCCTGATGTAGCTTGCTTTCAGAGTGCTTAGTGTCTGGTGGAAGACGAGCACCTCTGAAGGTGTGTTATTTTGGGCAGTTCTGCCACATGTGGTATCAGAGCCAATAATGAGTCTACCAGTTTTATAACTCTTTTCAAAACCTAAAAATTGACCAACAAAAGTTTTGCGAAAAGTAGGATGCGATAAAATTATGTAAATAAATATAAGCCCTAGCAATATGGTCTATCTAGGATAGCGGCACTGGTTTTACCTAATCAATTTTATGCAAGTACACTAACTTACGCTGCATAAGAATCGTTTAGCAAGCGGGAAGTGAGTGTGCAATGTGCCAATTTTTTTTGCAAATGACGCTATATTCTGGCTTGAGTGAACGGGTAGGCCGATGTATGCATCATGAAAGGAGAATCTTGCTTAAACTAAACTCCCCTACACGTAAAATTTTGATTAGCGAATTGATAGGATAACCTAAAAGAATGCTTTAATAAAAGTCTTATCATTTCTCTAATATCTTGTTCCTAATCTGGGGGGTTGTCCCTAATGGTTGGTTCCTATCTGTTTACAGATGAACCTGAGATTTGGTTGTGGGAGTACCAGCGCTGGGGCAGACCCGAGGGATAACGATCACGGTGAGGGCATTGGCAACACCAATGAGGAGAGCCACGAGGCCACACTTCTGGCTCCTCCTCCTCCGCCACCACCACCTCCGATGACCCATGCGGAGATGATGGTGGAGATGCTGGCTGCTCGGCATGAGTCAGCCCGTGCCTTGGAGATGCTGGCCCAAGCGATTGGTGGCTTCGCCCTTGGGGGCCATGGAGGCAAAAGAGGGAACAGGGGTGGTGCCCACGGTCCCGATGGACCCTGTTCTTACCATGATTTCTTAAAGACGCACCCACCCACGTTCACGCCGACTGCTGAGCCTCTAGATGTGGAGCATTGGCTTCGTATGCTGGAGCAGAAGTTTTAGCTGCTCAATGTGACTGAAGAATAGAAGGTGCGCTTTGCAGCGCAGCAGCTGTTGGGTTCTACCAGTGCATGGTGGGACACGTTCAATGCCATGCAGCCGGTGGATCACCGTGTGACTTGGTAGGAGTTTACCGCCGCTTTTAGAGAGTACTACATTCATGCTGGTGTTCTGAATAGGAAGTTGACGGAGATCCTAGACTTGAAGCAAGGGAGCATGTCTGTGATGGACTATGTAAACAAGTTTAACCATCTATCATAGTATGTTGGGACTCATGTCGATACTGATGAGAAGAAGAGGGACCGTTTCTATCATGGTCTCTCTTGCAGTCTGCAGAAGGATCTATACACGAGGAACTACCAGACTTTTGGTGTTATGATAAATGTTGCTATTGCCATGGAGAGACTTCAGCGTGACTCCCAGGCTGAGTGGAAGCACAAGTGGGTGATTACTGGGTCTTCCAGTCACCCCAGGCTCAGAAGGTGCAGGTTGTCAGGCGGGTGCCCTATCAGTCTTTGGGTGGGCAGTCGTTCTGTTAGCCTCAGCAGACCTACTAGGCACCTCCCACTCAGTACCGTGCTCCTACTCAACAGGTGCAACAACAACAACCCCAGGAACAGTAGGTTCCACCTCGTCAGGGGCAGGGGAACAAGCTTGGTGCTTGTTTCAAGTGTGGCAAGGAAGGCCACTATGCTCGGGAGTATCCGTAGAACCAGCCTGCATAGTCTACTCAGCCCTCAGCCAACTCCCATCTGATCAAGCGAACGATCATCAATAAGAAGGTGCCCGTAAGCTGCTCTGGGCAAGTCAACTTCACTGAGGTTGAGGAAATCTTGTAGAAGGAACCGGTGATGGCTGGTATGTTTACCATTGATTCCCACCCAACATATGTGTTGTTTGATTCTGGTGCATCACATTCATTCATGAGCATGGGATTTGCACAAGACACAGTATATCTCTTATGGCTATACCTATTGCCTATAGGATCAGTACTCCGGGTGCGCAGTTGTGTGTTAATACTCGGACGGACACAGTTAGATTAGTGCTAGCCACTCACACTTACCGTCTCCAGTTCATGGTGCTGCGTGGGCAAGGCATAGATGCAATTCTGGGCATGAACTGGTTGCGAGTTTATGGGGTAGTCTTGGACCTTAAGCAGAGAGTTGTTAAGTTACAAATTCGTTCTTTCGAGGATAGGATGTCTCTTCTTATGCCCTCAGATCTAGCCTTACCAGTTGCTGCTCATGTTGAAGCTTCTCCTAATCTTATCTCTATTCCTGTGGTCTGTGAGTTTTCGGATGTCTTTCCTGAAGATCTACCTGGGTTGCCACCGGATAGAAATATGGAGTTTTCCATTGAGTTAGAACCTAGCACTACCCTATTTCATGGTGTCCCTACCGCATGGCTTCTAAAGAACTAGCTAAAATGAAGAAGCAGTTAGAGGAATTATTGGAGAAGAGATTTATCCATCCTAGTTCTTCCCCCATAGGGTTGTCCAGCTATTTTTGTGAAGAAGGACGGTACTCTGCGGATGTGTGTGGATTACCGCCCTCTCAATGCGGTAACCATTAAGAACAACTATTCTTTACCTCGTATTGATACTTTGTTCGATCAGTTGGCTGGTGCCAAAGTGTTTTCAAAGATTGATCTTCGTTCTGGGTATAATCAAATTAAGATCCGGCCATAAGATATACCAAAGACAGCTTTCTCTACTAGATATGGGTTGTATGAATACCTAGTCATGTCTTTTGGTCTCACCAATGCTCCTGCATTCTTCATTGTATCTCATGAATTTAGTCTTTATGCCCAAGTTGGATAAGTTTGTAGTGGTGTTCATTGATGATATTTTGATATACTCCAAGAACAATGAAGAGCATGCACAACATCTTCAGATAGTACTGGTGTTCATCGATGGATCTCATGAATTTAGTCTTTTCCAGGTGCAGCTTGAAGAGTAGCTGTTGTGTGGAGGATTCTTCTGGTGGGCATAGACGGATCCTTGTATTCTACCGTTAGATGTTTATTGTATTCCGCTATTTAAATTCCGCACTCTGAACTTAGTACTGTAATAATGTATTTCTAAGAACTCTGATTGTATGAAATGGACTAAGTATTGTAAACTCGTTCTCATTATTGGATCCTGGAGGAAAAACGTGGATTATTTGAGTTCTCCCTTGGGGTGTGCTCGATGAAATCCGTCCAATGTAGCTTGCTTTTGGGGTGCTTAGTGTCTAGTGGAAGACGAGCGCCTCCGAAGGTGTGTTATTTCGGGCGATTCTGCCACACGTGCCTTCACAAATGCAATATACTTAGAATCATCACCAGTGATGATCATATCATCAACATAAAGAAGAAGAAGAGTGCAGCCATGAGATGAATTATGAACAAACAAGGCAGGGTCATGAGCACTTGGAGAAAAACCAACAGCCACGATCACAGAGGAAAAGCGCTGAAACCAAGCGCGAGGAGCTTGTTTCAGACCATAAAGAGAGCGACGAAGATGACAAACGATGCCATCAGGAACAAGATACCCAGGAGGTGGTCGCATGTAGACCTCCTCATGGAGTTCACCATTAAGAAAGGCATTTTTGACATCAAGTTGAGAGATGGACCAGGCACGAACAGAGGTCACAGCAAGGAGAGTGTGAACAGTGGTCATGTGAGCCACAGGAGCAAAGGTCTCATCATAGTCGTGACCATGCTCCTATTGAAAACCACAAGCAACAAGGCGGGCCTTATAACGCTCGAGAGAGCCATCGAAGCGAGTCTTAATCTTATAAACCCACTTACACGTGATGGGACGAGCATGAGAAGGAAGAGGAACAAGATCCCAAGTGCCAGTGCGCTCTAGAGCAGCAATCTCCTCAACCATGGCATGTTGCCATTCTAGATGACAAATGGCATCATGGTATGTGGTCGGCTCAGAAAGAACGGTGCCAGCACAACCATACCGGTCTGTAGGCTTTAGTGACCCCCGATCACGAAGATCATAACGAGAGGATGGCTGAGAGGAAATATCCGCAACCGAAGATGTCTCAACCGGAGGTGAAACATCAGGAGACAACTCAATAGGAGGCGGGGGATTCTAGAGGCGACGACTGTAGGTGTGAATCACAGGGGGTTTGGAATCATAAATGGACCTAAAAGGAACATGTGAATGCGGCTTAGAAGGCAGCGAAGGAGGGGGTGCAAGAGGAGATGGTGGTGGAGGAAGAAACATAGTGGAGATAGGTGTATCAGGAAAAATCAAGAAGGAAAGAGGCTCAACAACGGCCTAGGAAGAAACATCAGAGGTAGGCCAAGGATAGAATGGACAAGACTCGTCAAAAGTAACGTCCCAAGAAATCCGCATACGATGAGCAACAGGGTCCCAACAACAATATCCCTTGTGTTCAGCACTATAGCCCAGGAAAACACACTTAACAGACTGAGATGTCAGCTTAGTGCATTCACGAGGAGCAAGAAGGACATAGCAAAGACACCCAAAAAGGCAAAGACTGGAGTAATCTGGTGGCTTGCCACAGAGGCACTCATATGGGATTCCACCTTGAAGAGCAGATGAAGGCTGAATGTCAGTTAAATAAGTGGCAGTAGATATTGCATCAGCCTAGAAATGAGGTGGAACAAAGGAAGCAATCAAGAAGGTGGCGATGCACTCATATGGGATTCCACCTTGAAGAGCAGATGAAGGCTGAATGTCAGTTAAATAAGTGGCAGTAGATATCGCATCAGCCCAGAAATGAGGTGGAACAAAGGAAGCAATCAAGAAGGTGGCGATGCTTACTCTTAGCAACACCATTCTGAGCGTGCGCACCAGGACAAGAAAACTGAGAAAGAGTGCCCTGCTCAGAAAGAAATTGGTGAAAAGCGCCCGAGAGATACTCCCCAGCAGAGTCAGCACGAAAAACACGAATAGGAGTGTCAAATTGAGTACAAATCATCTGAGCAAATATCTTATATATGGATAACACCTCATTACGATGTTTCGTGAAATACACCCATGTGAAGCGAGAGAAATCATCGATAAATATGACATAATATTGATGACCCCCTTTTGAAATGAAGAGTGCGGGACCCCATACATCAGAATGAACAAGGTCAAAGGAACGCTGTGACACTGACCCACTAGAGGGATATGGAAGTTGGAGCTGTTTGCCAAGCTTACAACCCTAACACTGATCTAAAGAAACATCACCAGAGACATTTTCCAAAAGACCACGACGGACAAGAGTGGATAACCGGGAACCACATAAATGTCCCAATCGATGATGCCACTAAGCAAAAGATGAAGAAGCAGAGCCCACAAGATTGGCAGAGGCAGCAGAAGGAACACGAAGCCAGTCAAGTTCCCAAAGACGCTGAGAATCACGGCGGCGAGGGCCAGTACCAACCAGGAGACTCGTGCTGAGATCCTAGACACGACAAGAGTCAGAATCAAAAATAACACGACAACCATGATCAGTGAGTTGGCCAGCGGAAATAAGCTGCATGGTCAAATTAGGGACATATGAAACAGTAGGAACGTGAAAAGAGGATGACAAAAGAGTGCCATGTTCAAGAACAGGGAGAGGTGAGCCGTCGGCGGTCTGAACAGTGATAGAAGTAGAAAGAGGACGAATGGAAAAAAGACTTGTACAATCAGAGGTCATGTGAAAAGAAGCACCAGAATCAAGAATCCATGGCAAAGTACCTGAAGTGAACGGTGGTTCCCCAGTGGAAGACTGTGAGGCAGCAGTAGAAACCGAAGGTGCAGAGACTAGGGTGACAGAACCAGCAGCTCCAGCAGGCACTGAGGGAGCTAGCCGACGAAGCAACATGAGTATCTCCTGTGTCTCAGAACCAGCCAAGCTACTCGAAGAGGGTCCAGCAGTAGAACGATCAGAACCCTGTGAGGAACGACCACCTCGGCGTGAATGAGCCTTCTCCTTTCTCTTCTTCTTATAACAATAATCTTCAACGTGCCCATCTTTTTCACAGTAATTGCAGTGAATGTTGCTATTTATGAACAAGTAATCAAAGATGACAGGCATTATACATGCCCAGTGAGTACTTTATATCACATTTCACTATTTCAGAGAGAGACGTACGTTCTCGTTAGTTTGTCACTCCGAAAAGCCAAGACATCTACTAGGTCATCTACACCAGGGTTCAGACTTCAGAGTACCACTGCGGTCAACTAGACAAATCTTGTTGAAAGTGGAAAAAAGCACAAGGACGGCCACTCGGCCAGGATCCACTCGGCCAGGATCGGTTCCCCCTTTGGACCTCCGGGTAGGCAAAACAGAAGATGCAGGCAAGGGTGTGCGGGTGATGATGTGATGCTTTGTCAGGCGCCGGCCGGCAACGAGTTCCACAAGTGCTTGACGTGATCTTGGTATGGTGGTGGCCTGTGGCCTAGCGAGCCGTTCCCGTTCGTCCCGTACGAAGGAGATGCAGGTCTAAGGTTTCCTCTTTCTCCACCTGCCATCTGACCGTTTTGACCACCAACGGTTTCAGAAAAATTCATTCTATGGTGCAAGCCCGCAGCAGAGAAATTCCAAGTGATGTCAACGATATACTTTTCTTATCTCAAGAAACAATTGTGATGAAAACAGAATTTAGTTTGGATGATCGATAGAAGGATGTATATTTTTCTTTTTCTATTTCAAACTAATTTTTGCAGGCAAGTGATGTAAGCGACCTAGTACTCTTCCTTCTCCTCCCCTCTCTCAGGGCCATCAACCATGCATGCATGCGCTTTGTCCGTGTATGGGCCGCTGCTCTTCTCTCTACTATAAGCCCTGCCCTGATGATTGGCTTCATGTGATGAATGGAGAATTTATCATCTTCAGTGAACAGTGATAGCTAATCGCCTCCCATTCCATGGGTCTTAAACTTAGACCATGCCAAACGAGAGAGGATATCGAGAGGTAAGGCCACACAATAGAATAGACTTAATGAATCGTGGCAGCATATAAAGTTTAAAATCTTTAGAAGGCAACAAACTACTCCCTCAATTATAAATTGTAAATCGTTTTGAATTTCTCTAAATATGTAGCTTTTGCCATGCGATTTACATTATGTCTATAGGAAAGTTAAAACGACTTGCAATTTAAAACGGAGCGTCCTGGAAATAATGCAATTCTAGAGACGAATCTGGGCAAGCGTTTGTCCAGATTCATAGCAAAACTGTTTTTTTTTCCCTAGGACGAAGGGAGTACTCCACTTAGAAAGCATTAAAGTCGGTGCTATAGATAAGCACACCCAGGCGTAAGCTGTACTAGTCTTGTTTTAGCAGTAATAATGTAATGTATGGGTTGGCAAATTCAATGAAAACATTAATCCCTCCGTTACGAAAAGATTGTATTTCTAGCTAAGCGAACAGGGCTATATACACACACGAAAAGAAACAGTATACCAAATCGCAAAGGGACGACGAGGGAGCGAACCTCCCAGCAGATCGAGATCAGCCATGGCGCCTAGCCTCAAGATGGCCTCCCTCGTCGCCGCCGTCCTCCTCCTCCTGGTGGGAACCCCACAAGCTCGAGGTATATACGCTCATACATCAAAATTCCTGCACCCCCGTTTCGATCGTAATGTATAATATATAAGCTACTACTTATATAAGTAAATAACCTGATGCATATATAGGTTGGGCACCGGAGGGCGAGCAGGTGTCGGACATGGCGCCGGTGCCGGTGAGGACGCCGGCGGACATGGCGATTCCTGGTGATGCGGGGGCGATGGTGGCGTGGTCCCGGTCGGTGTGCGTGGACGACTGCTACTGGTGCTGCTCCGGGTCGAACTGCCAGAATACCAAATGCTGCGCCAACATAAGCTGCGACCCCCCCACGGGCAAGTGCGTCATCACGCCGGATTGCGGCTGCAGGTGCTGAGGTGCGGCAGCGCCAACTAGTCGGTGGCCGTGTGCGAGAACGAGAGCGTGCCCCGGATGATATGGGGATTTTGTTTAGATATAATAAGGCTCCGTTTGGCAGGGCTTCTCCAGCGGCTTCAGGAACCGTTTGGAGCCGTTTTCTGCCAAACGGGGTAAAATAAAACGGCTCCATCGATGAAGCCCCTAAAAACGTGCTCTCACAGAGCTTTGAGGTGGGAAGGAGCCAAAAATAGTGGCTTCTCCCGGCTCTTCCTCCAAGCCCCTAAAAACATGCTCTCACAGGTAAGCCATTTTGCCAAACGGTTTACCAAAACCGCTTCAGCTCCACCGGTAGAGCTGTTCGTGGAGCTGAAGCCAAAAAAATGGCTTCACTAGTGAAGTGAAGCCCTGCCAAACGGGGCCTAAGTTTGGATTAGAATCAAATCTGCCACATCAACGGGGCGGCATGCATGTTTGTGTTTTTCCCCCTGAATTTGAGAATAAAAGGACGGCAGGAAGTGCACATTATCATCTCAATAAAATCTGTGAAATGTCCGGTGAACCAAAAATACTCCATGCGTTTACAAATAATAACAGTTACGCCTTTTGATTTTCACTATTACTTTGCCTTACCAATATTTTGTAAATAAAATTAATTAAAAAACTAAGTAGCATCACAAGTTCTAAACATGTTTGGTTGTTGCTCACACCTTTACATCTTATAAGCGATACACTGACCCACCATTTGATTTGCAAACGTCTAACCATTTGATTGGACAATCATCAATACCATTCACAAAGCCTCGGCAGGAGCTCATCAAATTAGATAACATAGAAAGAGGCCTAAATGCATTTTTGATAACTTTGAAAGAGACCTGAATTCTAGAATGACATGGAATTTTTTGATAACTTAGGCCTTGTTTAGATCACCTCCAAATTCCAAGTTTTTTCACTCTCTCTCCATCATATCAATTTTTAGCCGTTTGCATGGAGTATTAAATGTAGGTAAAAAAAATAACTAATTGCACAGTTTAGTTGGAAATCACGAGATGAATCTTTTGAGCTTAGTTGGTCCACGATTGGACAATATTTACCAAATAAGACGAAAGCGCTACTATTCATAGGTTTGAAATTTTTGCAATCTAAACATGGCCAGAGGCCCTCCAACGCTTAATCATTACCAGAATTGATGGCTAACGTACGGCCGGCCGGCCGTAATATAAGCCAACCGTACAGCCTCTCCTTTCTTGCAAAGGAGACAGAACTCAGCGTATTGGGAAGGCAAATCAAACAAATTGGTAACTGAGGATGGGGAAATCAATAGGAACAAACGAATTGGGCAGATAAGTACTCAACTTTACCGAATCGGAGAAGAATCCACCATGAAACGATACAGTAGCCGCCAGGGAGACGACTAATAAGCTACAGATACTACTCTACCAGCTATTCTTAGGGTTTAGATAACAAATCCTCGATACCTATTACAGCAGAAGACCAGGTCCTAAAGAGCATGGGCCGGTCATTACATTAACAAGAGTTTAAATTAAGCTAATACTGTTTAGCAACCGAAAATAGATAGCCGGCACAGTATTAGGCGCGCCGGTGAAGATGAATTTGATGACGGCCCTCCGATGCGGAATGGACGGCATCAAGTGAAGTCGCTGAATCGTTCTGTCTCCTGCCGAGCTTGTGCTCGTCTCGCTTGACTGACGAAACTGAATGCACTCTGAATGGCTAATGGTGTTTGCTGCTCCTGTCACACCGCCCACTCAATTTCCCCGTCAGAAACAGATGACCCACACCAAAAACCACCGCAAACCCACCAAAAAGGTAAAACTTGCCAAGGTACAGGAAAAAAGCACGGATACTAGATCTCCCATGTTCAAAACACATTTAACTATGCAGAAAAATATATGGAAAACAGAAAATTTTGCCTCATCTCCTCCGTTGAATCAAAATGAAACCAACCGTTGCACATGAGATGCAGAATTACATCGACAAATATAGAGTGGATCCCAAACATGCTTTTGTAGAAATCTATCAACCTAAACTACAATTCCATAGGTTTTATGCACAAAAGGTATCATCAAACTGCTACAAAAATATCATTCACACACGCCCCTTGCTTTTCGCCCCCATGCAAATTAGAATTATAACAGCACATCCATGCACCATTAACTACATCAGGCAACAAGCAAAAATCTGCCAAAAAAAGAACATCGCATCAGGCATCTAAGAAATTGCACAACCTACTGGTATTTTTTCCTGCAGTTTTCATTAAATAATTGCACCAAGAAAAAGAAATAATCAAATTATGTGTACAAGACTAAAAACAGGTCAAATAAGCCTGAAGAATCTAGTACTAGTACTGGTAGTTGTCCATGAGCTACTACTGAAAGCAGGAGATGAAAAGGAATTATGAAAAAAATCGCCTAATGAAAAATTTGCTAATTCATAACTATATTATTGCCTTGTGAAATACATAGTTTTTCCCAATTCGGCAGCATACTATTGCCTAATAAATTACAATGAGACATCCCTAAAATAAAATGACCTTGGTGATCCAGTACCATTTATGAAATGCCCAGTTGGAATCATCTAGTTGAGTATATTGTGTTGATTGCTCATGACCACATAATGCATGATTCATGGCCATATTATAGCATACTGAACTCTCTTGATTTGCATACATATCTATTATCTTACAGACGACCGATGCAAATGAATGAAACCCATGATGTTAAAGTAACCTATCGAGAAACATGCAAATATATTGAGAAATGAACTACCGCCTAGCAGAAAATAGTATCACATATGACTTGCTATCATCAACGATTTGTGAAGATAGTATAGTGATACAAACACACTGCACTGGTTGGGTTAAAAGAAGGTACATGATGCATCTGATAAGTGGATTGACACTAGGTATAAAAAGGGTTTCAACTATGGTGTGCCTTCGTAAGGGGATGAAAAAGAACTCCACATTATCAGCTTATAATGAACTTTCACCCAAACAACTACTCGACACAACATAATTCGATGAGAATTGAGACCAAAGATTGACTCACCTACAATATGTTCATTTTCAGAATATACCTTGAAAGATGATGAACGTAGGCGTTGGAATTATGAAAGATTACAGTTCCCGTAGTATACCTAGATAGAGCAAAAGGGATTAATAATAAAAAATTACCACAAAGAGTAGTGGTGAGAAATTATTTCCCCACAAGCAATAGCAATGATATGGGTTTTATAAAAAATAGCTATGATCACCTAGAGTGCACAACATTGTTGAAAATCAAGAAAAAAAACTTCCATATAATCATGATCACTACCTTCAGGACTGCCATGGGCATCGGGTCTATCCAATGCAACTGCACACTTAGCAGTAGTTCAAGAAAAACTGCTGATGGTAATTTTGCATTGGGTGTGCTAAATATAAGAAATGCACAGAACACTGCATGAAGCAGTGCACATGGCTGTTTTGCTGCACATTGATGAAATCATGGCCACCTACGCCGCCTAACACATAGTATATCAAGACAATGGACAGAGTAAAAAAAAACATTGCATGAAGCAATCATACTGCATCACGTGGCAGCCACAACTCATAAATTGCTAAAGAAGTTTGATATCAAAGAAAGGAAGAAACTAATTTATCGTGTTAAAAATCATCCCATCTTAGCGTAAAACACGAGATCAAACCTCTCAAATGGTATATTGAACACTGCATGTCTATTGTTTTAGGACTATCAGTTTAAGGTCAATATTAGAAACTATTATGATGAAAATTATATTCAGAATCAAGCAATTCACCAAATCTGAAGTTCACACAATCTCAACTAATTTTTGAAAATTGGCCAAATTATGCAGTAACTGAACTGTGAATTTACGGACTCGATGGCTGGAACAAGCGGTAGCAGGCCGAATATGGCGGTGACGAGCGGCACAAACTGACTCCACGAGTCCACGTTCACCATTGCATCCCTGAATAGCTACCGCAGCACCCTGGGGTGCTCATCTCCACCCCTAGAGCCCTGACAACAACAACACCATAAGTTCTAAAAAAATATCATGCTCAATGCTATTTTTTCATACAATAGTACAGTATTAAGCTTTTTTGTTAAAAATGTATGCATTTTATAATAAACTCATAAGCCCTTAGAACAAATGAGAAATCAAATAAAACATGATTCAAAGACAACATTGGTTTCTCACAGAAAAAGGATACCATCGAGATAAACTTCCCTGCCCAAGTAGCTCTTCACTTCAGTCCTAATGTCATACTCCCTCCGTCCCAAAAAACATGTCATCCTAGGAATTTTAGGACATATTGTCGGTGTTTCGAGTTACCAACTAGTAAATTTCTAGTATTGTGCATCTGGCTCGGATGGTGTGCTTAGAGGACACGAGGTTTATACTGGTTCGGGCAGAAAGTCCCTACGTCCAGTTCGTCGCTGCTGCTCGTGTTACTAGCACTGAAAGTTTGCAATAGGGGTTACAAACGGGCGAGAGAGGGAAAGGATCCCAAGTCTCTGATGTGTGAGTGCCCCTAAGGCGTGTTAGGGTGTGTGTGTGTGTATCCGTGTAGAGTCGTATATAGTCGTGCCCTTCATGGGGCGTCCTGCTTCCCCTTTTATAGTCTAAGGGGAAGGATAGGTTACAGAGAAGAAGAGAGAGAGAGAGAGAGAGAGAGAGAGAGAGAGAGAGAGAGAGAGAGAAGTCAAGGAGAAGAAGGCATCTAGGACTGCCGGGCCTTTCTTCCCTTTTATGCGGGTCCCGCCAGCACTACAGATGGTGACAAGGACGGCTCCACGCTGGGCGCCTATTCGCCACTGATTCCACGCCCTGGCGTTGTCAGCGGGTCATGGCGTCCCATTCCGTCTCGGCGGGCGATGCGGCGAATCAGCGTGCTAGTCAGCAGCCGTACAGGGAGTAGGAAGCATAGTGACCACGCGTCCATCACTGTTGGTGATGTGAAATCCCTAGAGTGACATGTCGTGGGCACGGGTCATGATCAGATGTGCCCGCCCCCTGCACAGTGCCAGAAGATTGACCTTGGGTCATACTTTCTGGCCCGTAGTAGTTGGCGGCAGTATGGGCTTCCGTCGGGAGCCCCGCCTGAGAGGTCGGGCGAGGCGGAGCCCCCGACCCAGAGGTCGGGCAAGGCGGAACCCGCCCCCAGAGGTCAGGCGAGGTGGAGCCCGCCCCTGGTGGTCAGGCGATCTAGAGCCCATGCCCCAGCAATCGGGCGAGGCGGAAGCTGCGCACCTGGGGGCGGTTGGAGCTATAGTCGCGCACTTGACTGCTCGGGTGAACTAATGTCAATGACCATTAGCTCCTCCTCTTCGGGTACCCTAGTATTGGTCTCCGATAGTAGCCCCCGAGCCCCTGGGTGATTCGGGTCGAATTGCCCGGGGGATTTTTCGACTTGCCAGTGGGTGCGCGTGAGTGCACCCGGTGGGTGTAGCCCCCGAGCCTGCGGAGGAGTTGAATACTCCTTCGGAGGCTTTTTCAAATGGGAGGACTCCGAAGGTCTTGGCCTTCTTTTGTCGCCCACGGCGTGTCCTGGGGACGATGATTCCCTTTTGTCATGATCGGACCTCTCGGGAGTATAGCTGTGAGATTCGGTGGGTCAAAAAAGGTCTTTCCTGATTCCGACCCCTACGGGGGTCTGACCGACCTTTCGTCGTTCTACGACCGCGCGTTCGGTATCCTTGCAAGTCCAACTTTCCTTGAGCCCCCACACGTAGCTGGGGTCCGGTTGAGGGTCAGCTCATCTTTGTGATCGTCTTCCCTCAAGCGTTTTTTTCGATAAAACGGAGGGGCTGAGCCGTGCCATGATTTTCCTCCATGGACAAATCATGGTGCTTGGTGAGTTGTTAACGGGCTAGTCCGAGTGGGGCCCCAGCATCCCGCTCATGGGGGTCCAGCTTGGGTCAGCTAGTGACCGACTCTAGATTCTCAGCGGTCAATCCATATAGTTCTCGGGTCCATTCGACCGGTCCCAAGGCCTCTCTGCCTTTCTTCAAGGAAAAACCATGGATTGTTTGCGGCCAAGACTCGAACACGGGCCAGGATGCCCATGGCACTCATGTGCCTGGGTACTGGCCTCTAGCAGGCCTATCCCTTTCCACCCCTCACTCTAAAGGTGCCTAGAGTGGTTGTCAAACCCGTCGATGGGCCAACCTTCGAACTCCTGGGCCTAGATGGGCCGTAGGAGCGTTTTCAGCTTCGTATCCCTCTTACCTGTGGCGGGTTGGGGCCCGTCCGGGGAGGAGAAACGTCTGGTGCATTTTTCGAGGGGACAGCCAGAGATTGCGTGCGCACGCCCTGTGACGAGATGTGGTGACAGGTCGTGGCGGGCGCAGAGATCTAGGCGAGCGGTTGGTTTCCTCGCACCCGTCGCCCCTATAAAACCAAAGGGTTAGCCCTCCATGTGTCATATGCATGCCTGCATCCTTACCTCTGCAGCCACGCTGCCGCCGCCAACACTTAGGTTTCCTGCCTCCGCATCTCTGCCGCCATCAAGCTAGGGTTTCCTGCCTCTGCTTCTCCACCACCGCCGAGCTCACATGCATCTGCCCCTGCTTTCAGTGGATCCGATGCTGCTCTATCCTCACCATCATGGGCATGGAGGGCCTCGTCCGCCATGGCCTCCTCTGTGCGTGGACTGTGGTCATAGAGTGGGTGCTGCCTGGCAATGAGGATGTGTTGTTGCCGCTCGACGGCTATGTGGTGTCATTCGCCCACTTCCACGAGTGGGGGCTCGTGCCCCCCGCCCATCGATTCCTCCGAGGGTTGTTGTCCTACTACAACATCGAGCTACAGCACCTTAATCCCAACGGGATCCAACACATGGCGGCTTTCGTCGTGTTGTGTGAATGATTCCTAGGGATCAGTCCCCACTTCAATCTGTGGAGACACTTCTTTACCGTCAGCCTCCAGAAGAAGAGGGAGAAGGGCCGGCCGGAGCTGCACATGCTGATGGAGTGCGCCAGCATCCAACTCTAGAACAACCGGTCCAGGGAGTACCCATCCATGCATCTATCAACGTCCAACAAGGGGTGGCACTCGCAGTGGCTCTACTTGAAGAACAATGCTGTCGCCCCTTTGCCGGAGTTGTCTAGGCGCTTGATTGAAGAGGTCCCGGACCAGTGGAAGAAGTGGGGCGTTCCAGAGAAGGATAAGAAGAAGATCTGGGATCACATCGCTGCCATCAGGATCCTGAGGGAGCATGGCCTAAAGGGTTCTGGCATCATCGGGGCGTACCACGCGAGGAGGGTGGCGCCGCTGATGATGCGCGCACTCCCGTTATACGCGATGGTGCCTGAGGCATCGTTTGATGGAACGGCGCTCACTGAGGGAACGCTCCCCAACTCCGAGATCGCGCAACGCATCAAGGAGGCGATGGAGCATCTGCGGGACGACACGGGTGCCATCCTCGACTTCATCTACCCGGTGTCGGGGCATCCCCCAATGCGGCCAGAGCTAGGCAATGTCGTCTTCGTAAGTTTTCCTTTCTCTAGCCTCTTTTTCAATTGATTTCCTGACCCCGTGAGAATGACTTTGAGAGAGGCGGGACTAGCCGAGGGACCTCATCCTCATGGATCACCCGGCGCCGCTGCCGAGGGATTCGGCCGTGAGGGCGGCGAACCGCGCTAAGGCCGAACGGTGGAAGAAGGCGAAGGAGGACAAGAAGAGGAAGCAGCAAAGGAGGCTGCGGGCGCGGGAATGAGGGGAGGACACTGATGACAATGATGATGATGGTGATGGTGATGATGAAAGGCGGTGGAAGAAAGAGAAATGGTAGCCAATGATATCGAGTGGGACAACCTGGAGAGCGAGGATGCACTGACAGGTATCGGTTCGTCTTTGCAGGCGTCAGGGCCCTTCCCATTCCATGGAGGGGAGGGCACATCCGGGGAGCCAGTGGAGAAAGACCATTCCGATGACACCCCAAGGAACCAGTGGAGGCGAGGCACACCGCTGGCCTACCCTAGGAGCCAACAGAGGCGAGCGGCATTGCCGTCGCGCCCCAGGAGCCGGCGGAAGCGGGTGGCTCCGCCATCGTGTCCCAAGAGCCAAGGGGAGCGGGGCGTTCCGCCAATGTGCCCTAAGAGCAGTCAGGGGCGAGCCCTCTACCCTAGAGCATGGGGCGGACTCGAAATGGCCTTGCTCCGATGAGGCGGAGCGAGGGTCGGGGGTTCGTCCCCCAAATGCATCTATCGCTCGACGTCGCTGAGGTAAGTTATCGATTCCTCTATTTTTCCCAGTTTTAGTCGGATTTCATTGTGACTTATGTTTTTTGTCCCTTGTAGCGTCGGCGGGTAGCGGAATCCTTTGGCGCTGGCGCTGAAGAAGAGCATCGCCCTCTAATCGGGAGTGGCGCCGTTGATTGGTGCCACGCCCATTCCAGGCGGGAGTGGCGCCAATGTGATCGCGTCACTGGCCGGTCAAGCGCCGCCCACGGCAACGCCGATGCCCTCATCGGGACAGGCGGTCGCGGGCGTTCAAGGGGTGCCTTCGGAGGTCACGGGGCAGTCGGTGACGGCCGCAATACCACTACCGATGACGGGGCGGACGGACCTGCCGACCGCGCTCGTGGCGCCGACCATGGCGGGCGCTATGCAACCAGTCGTGACCCTATCAACGCAAGTGCAGGTGGCAGCGCCCGTGATAGATGTGTCACAGCCGGGCGCGACCGTAGCGTCGCCTGAGGCATCGGCGTGACCCGTGCCATCGACGGCCCAAGCGACGGCGCCTGGCATGGGCCAAACGGAAGGGGACGTGGCCGATGGGTCACCGGAAGTCATGGTGCTAAGAGAGAGGCTTGCGTCAGCACCGTTGATGCCTTCCATCACCGGAGGGGGTGTCCCAACGGGGGCATCACGGCGAGAAGGATCGGCGGCGCTTGGGGCCGGCGGGGAGTTGTCCCTGACCCAGACCACGATGAGCAGCGGCTCACCCACGTGGGGCACGCCCCTGCTCTGATGGACGGACCCGCAGGATCCGACGTCGATGCTTCTTACTCTCGACGACGCCGCGGAGAGCATGGAGCGGGAGAGCCTTGACGTAGGGATCACGTCCGTGCTCAAGGCCCTTGAACACACCATGGGCGCTTTGCGTGACGTCATCGTTCCCTCTAGTCGGGCATTGCTCGGTTTCACTTTTTACCCTTTTCTTCCTCTACATATTTTTTGTATCCTGACCATCGTCTCCTTGTAGTCTCTTATAGCTCACAGCTGGGGGAAATCCCGGTTCCTTCGTCAACAGAAAGAAGCATGGGACTGCCTCATCGAGGAGGCATGGCTACGTGGGGAGGTGATAGCTCAGCTCGCTGCCGCCCAACAGAGGGTGGTTGAGCTGACTCCCCTCACTGAGGAGGCGGCCGATCTTCGGTCGTGGGTGGCCAAGGCCCGTCAGGATGCTGACTAGGCCGAGAAGGCATTCGAGGCCCTGGTGGCGAGGTCATGGAAGGATGATGAAGAAGCCGCCAAGGTCAGGAAGGAGTGGGATGAGCTGCTCTAGAAAGATGTTGAAACCCACCAGCGGATCCTTGACCTTCTAGGCGAGGTTGAGAAAGAAAGGGATCTGAAGCTAGGGGCCGAGGAGAAGCTCGTGGCCCTAGAGAAAAGGGCGAGCCTGGATGCCGCGATGGTCGCTCGGCTGCGTAAGGAACGGGATGAGCTGATCCAAACCTAGGAGAGGCTCCGCTCGGATCATGGTGCGGCTTGTGAGGAGCATGACCAGGCTTTCCGAGAGCATGACCAGGCCCATCAGGAGCGCAACGATGCATAGCAGAAGGTCGGCTCCCTTCAGGCCGAGCTCAAAAGGGAGACAACCCAGAAGCTAGAGGCCGAGGGCATTTCTGCTTGGCTGGCTATGGATCTCGCCGAGGTGAAGAGAAATCTTCAGGCGGAGAGTGATGAGCTCGGTATCCTAAGCGCTACCCTCAGAGTGGTCTACGACAACCTCGAAGTGGTGTAGTCGGAGGGGAACAGCTCGCTCGTAGCACGTGCCGTCGAGATCACGGCTCAGGTGCTCCAGCTCAAGATAAATTCCCTTGGCGCCGATGTCAATCAGTCCTTCAAGATTGCTCATTCTCATTATGGGGACAGCATCGATCTGGAGGCGATGAGCCATGGCTACACGCTCGGTTATGAAGTCCACAAGCTAGAGGAGATGGAAATGGCGGTGGCTCCCCTTTCGTAGGACCTGGTGGACAGGATAGAAGGCATAGTTCTCCCCTAGAGGGGCTAGTTAGTTAGGTGAATTCAGGCCATAGAGCCATTAATCTTGTAATGAACAAGTATTTTTTTTTGTTTTAAATGTTTGTCCTTTTCTAATGATGAAAAGGAGTGTGATGCGAACTTGTGGTGAATAAGTTTTTATTTCGAATGTAAAGCGAGTAGGTGCGACCCAACCCCTTCCGTCGTTGGTTCTATTCAGCTCGAGCCAGTGAAAAAACTTTGATCACGCCAGGGAGCAAAAGCGCCATAGCCGTTGGGGCATAGGTCTTTTAGCAGTCCACCCGGTTTTACTCATAGTTAGTTTCCACGACTGTTACTTTTTAGGCCTTAACGTAGGAAGGGGTCGGATGTGAGTTTCTGAGTGAGAGTATTCCCCTATCAGCCCCCGAGTGAGGCCCAACACCTGGCTGTTTGTAGGGGTGGGGTGTCACTTAAGAAACAGGGAAGCGAATCGAAACTGATAAGGAAGAGTGCTTTTTATTTTAGAAACACGGTTTTACATAAGTATGTCAATGACTTGGAAAAGAGCTAAGGGTAAAAGCGACGTTGCTGCTCAATGTTCCACGCGTTGGTGAAGATTCGGCCATCGATGGTTTTGAGCTTGTAGGTGCCCAGTCGGAGCACCTCCACGATGACGTACGGTCCTTCCCATGGCGATGATAACTTGTGGCGATCCTTGTTGCTCTGGACGAGGCGAAGAACCAAGTCTCCGATGTTGAAGGCCCGACCCCGCACCCGACAGCTGTGGTACCAGCGCAACGCTTGCTGGTACTTAGCCGAGCAGAGGAGGGCTACGTTGCATGCTTCATCGAGCTGATCCATGGCATCTTTGAGGGAAGACTTGGCTCCATGTTCGTTGTACACCCTGACCCTCGGCGCCTCGTACGCGAGGTCGGTCGGGAGGATGGCCTCGGACCGTAGACCATGAAGAAGGGAGTGTAGCTGGTGGCCCGGCTGGGGGTTGTCCTTAGGCTCCATAGCATCATGGGGAGCTCCGCGACCCATCGGCCACCGAACTTGTTCATTCGGTTGAAGATCCTAGGCTTCAGGTCTTGTAGGACCATACCGTTCGCGCGTTCAACTTGCCCATTCATATGGGGGTGCGCCATGATGGCCTAATCGATACGGATATGATGCTCATCAGGGAACTAGAGGAACTTCTTCCTGGTGAACTTCGTGCTGTTGTCCGTGATGATAGAATTTGGGACTCCAAAATTATGGATAATGTCGAGGAAAAATAGCACGGCTTGCTCAGATTTGATCATGGAGATTGACGAGCCTCTATCCATTTTGTGAACTCGTCTACGGCAACAAGTAGGTGCGTGTAGCCCCCAAGAGCTTTTTTAAGAGGCCCGACCATACCGAGCCCCAAGACCATGAACGGCCATGTAATGGGGATGGTTTGGAGCGCCTGGGCAGGCAGGTGGGTCTACCGAGCGTAGTATTGGCACTTTTCGCAGGTACGTACAACTTGCTTAGCGTCAGCTACTGCTGTCGGCTAGTAGAAGCCTTGTCGGAATGCGTTCCCAACCAAGGTTCTAGGCATGGCATGGTGCCCACAAAACCCACCGTGGATGTCGTCTAGCAGCTGCTTCCCTTGTTCGATCGGGATACAGTGTTGCAGGATCTCGATGTGGCTGCATTTGTAGAGCTCTTCCTCGATGACGACATACGGCTTGGCGTGGTGCGCAAGCCGCTGAGCTTTCATCTTATCTGTTGGCAACACCTCTCGGAGGAGGTAGTCAAGGTAAGGCATTCTCCAGTCAGTAGGAGGGTCGGGTTCCGCCACTAGGTCGGCGTCAATCTCTATCACCAGACCTTCATGGACCTCCATAGCTTTGAGGTCGGACGGGGCCAATGGAGGGCCGACTCCTGAGCTTGGGGCGGGCGGTGCAATGTCGGCTCTAGCCCTAGAGCCCGGTCCTGAGGGATTGGAAGGGGTCGGCAGTTGCCTGGCCCCCTAGCCCTAGGCTGAGGCATCGGGCGAAGCTGTCGGTCGCCCAGCCCCCAGATCCGAGATAGGCTGCTTGCCACCAGCTTGCCTCGGCTTTTCATATTGGACCGAGGGTTTGTGCTGATCACTGGAAAAGACACCGGCCGGGACCGGCTCTCGGCTAGACACCATCTTTGCCAGCTCGTCGGCTGCCTCGTTTAGCCGTTAAGGGATGTGGTTGAGCTCGAGGCCATCGAACTTGTCCTCCAACTTGTGGATCTCCTGGTAGTACGCGGCCATCTTGAGGCTATGGTAGCTTGACTCCTTCATGACCTAATCGATGACTAGCTAGGAGTCATCTCGGATGTCGAGCCGTCGAATGCCCAACTCTATCGCGATGCGCAAGCCATTGACAATAGCCTCGTACTCTGCCACATTGTTTGACGCGGGGAAGTGGAGGCGGACCATGTACTTCATGCGCACCCCAAGGGGCGAGACGAAGACTAGCCCCACACCGGCGCCCTTCTTCATCAGTGAACCGTTGAAGTACATGATCCAGTACTCTTGATCGATGGCCGCTGGTGGCATTTGGATCTCGGTCCATTCTACCATGAAGTTGGCCAGCGCCTGGGACTTGATGGCGGTCCATGGGACATACGAGATGGCTTGACCCATCAATTTGAGAGCCCACTTGGCGATTCTTCCCGTCGCATCCTGGTTTTGGATGACCTCACCAAGAGGAAAGGACGTCACCACCATCACTGGGTGTGACTCGAAGTAGTGGCACAATTTTCGCTTGGTGATGAGGACGGCATAGAGGAGCTTTTGGATCTGGGGGTAGCAGGTCTTGGAGTCGGACAAGACCTCACTGATGAAGTACACGGGACACTATACTTTGAGGGCATGTCCCTCTTCCTCTCGCTCTGCCACTAGCACGGTGCTGACCCCTGTGTGGTGTCCATGATGTAGAGCAGGAGCAGCTCCCCGATGGTCAGGAGACCCAGGATCGGGGCATTCGTCAGGAGCTCCTTGAGCTTGTCGAGTGCCTCCTAGGCCTCGGACGTCCACTCGAAGCGGTCGGCTTTCTTCAGGAGCCGATAAAGGGGGAGGCCCCGTTCGCCCAGGTGCGAGACAAAGCGGCTGAGTGTGGCGAGGCACCCCATGATCCACTATACCCCCTTTATGTTCTATATTGGACCCATTCACATGATGGCCGAGATTTTTTCCGGGTTGGCTTCGATGCCGCGCTCGGAAACGATGAACCCGAGCAACATACCCCTTGGAACCCCGAAGATGCATTTTTTGGGATTGAGTTTGATGTCAGTCACTCGGAGCTTTGCGAAGGTCAGCTCAAGGTTGGTCAAAAGCTCGTCAGTGCGTTTGGATTTGACTACGATGTCATCCACGTAAGCCTCAACGGTCTGACCGATGAGGTAACCAAAACACTTAAGCATGCAACGCTGATACGTAGCTCCTATGTTTTTTAGACCAAACGGCATTGTGACGTAGTAGTATGATCCAAAGGGGGTGATGAAAGAAGTCGTGAGCCAGTCGGACTCCTTCATCGTGATCTGATGGTACCTGGAGTACGCATCAAGGAAGCAGAGGGTTTCGCACCCTGAGGTCGAGTCGACTACTTGATCTATGCGTGGCAACGGAAATAGATCCTTTGGGCACGCTTTGTTGAGACCCGTGTAATCAACACACATTCTCCATTTCCCACTCTTTTTCCTTACAGGAATGGGATTGGCTAACCACTTAGGATGATACACTTCCTTGATGAATCCAGCTGCCAAAAGCTTCGCAATCTCCTCACCGATGGCTCTGCGCTTCTCCTCATCAAAGCGGTGTAGTCGTTGTTTCACCGGCTTGGAGTCTGACCTAATCTTCAAGGCGTGCTCGGTGACTTCCCTCAGAATGCCCAGCATGTCCGAGGGTTTCCACGCAAAGATGTCTCTGTTGGCGCGGAGGAAGTCAACGAGCGCGCTTTCCTATTTGGAGGAAAGCGCGGTGCCGATCCAGAGCACCTTGCCATCAGGGTTGCTGGGGTCCATGGGGATCTCCTTGACGCCTTCAGCAGGCTCAAAGGACCCAGCCAACCACTTGGAGTCTGAAGGCTCCTCAGCGGTCCTCTCCCGGATGGCCGTAAGCTCGGTGGAGGCGACGATTGTGGTGGCGTGCTCATAGCACTCCACCACGCACTCGTAGGCACGCTGGAAAGAAGTGCCAATGGTGATGACCCCTCGTGGGCCCAGCATCTTCAGCTTCAGGTAGGTGTAGTTGGGGACGGCCATGAACTTCACGTAGCATGGTCATCTGAGGATGGCATGGTAAGTTCCATAGAACCCTACCACCTCAAAAGTGAGGGTCTCCGTCCTATAGTTGGCCGGACTCCCAAAGGTGATAGACAGATTGATCTTCCCGAGCAGCATGGCCTGCTTCCCAGGCATGATGCCATGGAATGGCACCCCAGTCGATCGAACGCGTGCTTGGATGATAACCATAGCGTCGAGCATCTCAGTGTATAGAATGTTGAGGCTGCTGCCGCCATCCATCAGCACCTTAGTAAGCCACTTCTTGCCGATAATCGGGTCGACGACGAGCGGATACCTCCCTAGTTGGGGGATGCTGTCGGGGTGGTCGGTCCGATCGAAGGTGATGGCGGACTCTGATCATCGGAGGAATGTGGGCACGGTGGGCTCGGTCGTGTAGACCTCATGGTGCGCTAGCTTCTGCCGGTGCTTAGAGTCATAAGCCACCGACCCCCCGAAGATAATGAGGCAGCCATCGCGGGTGGAGAAGTCGTCACCCTTCCCATCGGCGGCGTCCGCCGTTGGCTTGGGGTCTCTTCTCGGCTCCCCTTTGGTGGCACCGCCGGACAAGAACCGCTTCATGAGAGCGCAGTCCTTATACAGATGCTTGACGAGGAAGGCGTGGTCCGGGCACGGTCCTTCGAGCAGCCTCTCAAAGTGGTCGGGGGCGCTCTCAGTAGGGTTTTGACCCCCTTTACGATCGGCAGCAGCCACAAGCGCGCTCTTGCGCCGCTGCTTGTTCTTCTTCTTGTGGGGATGGTTGGAGGCGCCCTCGCCGGCGGCGGCGTCCTGCTTTGCCTTGCCCTTGGAGCAGTCGAAGATAGCTCCGACCGCCTCCTCACCGGAGGCATAGCTGGTGGCGATGTCAAGGAGCTCTTTGGTGGTCCTCGGACCCTTGCGGCCCAACATGTGGACCAGGGACTCACAGGTGGTCCTAGACAAGAAGGATCCGATGACATCGGCGTCGGCGATGTCGGGCAGCTCATTGCATTGCTGGGAGAAGCGCCAGATGTACTTGCGGAGAGTTTCTCCAGACCTCTGCCGGTAGTTTTTGAGGTCCCATGGGTTTCTAGGGCGCGCATAGGTGCCCTAGAAGTTGCCCATGAAGATCTCCTTCAGGTTCACCCAACCGTAGATGTGATTGGGTGAAAGGTTCTCCAGCCATGTTCGCGCTGAGTCAGCGAGGAACAGGGGGAGATTGCGGATAATGAAGTTGTCATTATCCGCGCCACTGGTTTGGCAAGCAAGCCGATAGTCCTTGAGCCATAGCCCGAGGTTTGTTTCACCGGAGTACTTTGGGATGTTGGTCAGTGGCTGGTATCATGGAGGAAAGGGCGCATTGAGGATGTACCGGCCAAAGGCCTAAGGCCCCAGTAGGTCGGGGCTCGGTCTTCGGTCCTCGCCGCTGTCGTAGCGTCCACCGCAACGAGGGTGGTAGCCATGGCTGGCCCCCTCTCTCTCGCCGCTGCGTGCACGCCTACGGGCGTTTAGAGTGTCATGGGCGTTGCGATTGTGGCCGAGGCGCTCGCGCACCGGGACCGCAACCCTCTGTCCATCGTCGCGTGGTGCCTGGTGGACGGAGACGTCCTTGCCGTGCTGCCCCGAGGGCGCATGGCGACCAACGTCGAGCTCGCGTCGTCGGGACAATAAGGTCTCTACTTGCTGCACCGCGGCACGCTCGAGTAACGTGCGGATCTCTCGGTGAGCCCGATGGTCCTCAGGCGTCGCAAGCTTAGGGAGCCCTCGGAGCAAGGTTGTTGCAGCCTCTATGTTCTGGCTTGCCTGGGCGAAACGTGGGAGGCCCCCATCGTCCTCGATGATCCTCTGGTTCACCTCGCAGGCCCTAGCGCGTGCGCATCCGCCATCTCCTTGGCGTGTGCGCATCCGCCATCTCCTTGGCGTGCGATCTCTTGCTCAAGCTCTACACGTTCTTGCTTGAGTTTGAGCCATGCCTCCTCGAGCTCCTGGTGTCGCGCTCGCAGGTGCTCCTCCCACATGTGCGGAAAACCCCTGTGCCTTCGTCATCGTTGTCGTCGTCGCGCGATGGGTCAGCCCCTCCCTCGTGGACGCTCTCGACGTGCCCTTCGGGGGTCTCCACCATGAAACGCTCCCACGAGGGGTGATGGCTTCCCCTGCTGGAATCAGAGTCAGAGAGGGACTCTGAGTCTGCTATGAGGGGGTCATGGAACTATTCCACGACGTAGTCCGCCATACCCACAAACTCACCGTTCATGAGTGACGAACGCATGCGCTGCGTCACGAGGTGACCTGCGGTCTCTGCGGCGTTGTGTAGGCCAAACGGAAACGCCGTCGCAACGCCCTGGGCAAGACGTTCCGGGGCGAGCTGCATCATGACGTTGGCGAAGGAGAAGGCGAGGCAGCGCATGTCCTCCCGGGATGGTCGGGGTCCCAGAAAGGCGGCGAGCTGGCGCTCAAGCCTCTCGTAGTCGAAGTCAAGGAGCTGGTCGCTCCCAAGGGCATGAGTCTTCAGCACGTGCAGCCGTAGCTCCTCAAATGCCTCGTCGATAGCGTCGAGGCTAGTGGAGTGAAGAAACTGGGTGATGGCGGGAGCCTGTGATAGCTCTCCCTCCACCGTGATGACGAAGTCTAGGTTCCCGAAGCGCACGTGCGCACCCGGGACCCAGCTGATGTCATGGTTGGCCATCCGAAGCCTGGTGATGACATCGAGACGCGCAAAAGGCCCCTACCTAGCGCGCCAACTATCGGTGTTTCGAGTTACCAACTAATAAATTTCTAGTATTACGCATCTGGCTTGGATGGTGTGCTTAGAGGACACGATGTTTATACTGGTTCGGGCAGAAAGTCCCTACGTCTAGTTTGTCACTGCTGCTCGTGTTACTAGCACTGAAAGTTTGCAGTAGGGGTTACAAACGGGCGAGAGAAGGAAATGATCCCAAGTCCAAGGGGAAGGGTAGGTTACAGAGAAGAGAGAGAGAGAGAGAAGTCAAGGAGAAGAAGGCCTCTAGGACCACCAGGCCTTTCTTCCCCTTCATGCGGGTCCCGCCGGCACTATAGATGGTGACAAGGACGGCTCCACGTCGGGCGCTTTTTCGCCACTAATGCCACGCCCTGGCGTTGTTAGCGGGTCGTGGCGTCCCATTCCGTCTCGGCGGGGCGACGTGGCGAATCAGCGTGCTGGTCAGCGGCCGTACAGGGAGTAGGCAGCATAGTGACCACGCGTTCGTCACTGTTGGTGATGTGAATTCCCTGGAGTGACATGTCATGGGCATGGGTCATGATGAGATGTGCCCGCCCCTGCACGGTGCCATAAGATTAACCTTGGGTCGTACTTTCTGGCCCATAGTTGTTGGCGGCGGTATGGGCTTCCGTCGGGAGCCCCGCCTGAGGGGTCGGGCGAGGCGGAGCTCTCGACCCAGAGGCCGGGCGAGGCGGAGTCCGTCCCCAGAGGTCGGGCGAGGCAGAACCCGCCCCTAGAGGTCGGACGAGGCGGGGCCCGCCCCCGGTGGTCAGGCAATCTGGAGCCCATGCCCCAGCGGTCGGGCGAGACGAAACCTACTTACCTGGGGGTCGGTTGGAGTTGTAGTCGCGCACTTGACTGCTCGGGTGAACTAATATCGATGACCATTAGCTCTCCTCTTCGGGTACCCTAGTATTGGGGTCCCCGACACATATTAACAAGAAGGTAAAATGACCTCGATTGCCGTATTTATTAGCCATATTTGGTGCTAATTGATTGTTGCATGCCCACATGCACATATGTCGAATTGAGTATAACGACTTGTTTTTTGGGATAAATTTTGAATGGCAGAATGACATGTTTTTTTTTACGGAGAGAGTACGGTCTAATATGGTACATACCCATTCGATGATGACACTCTATCTTCTTGACGTCTCTGTCCCTCTAGCCTTTGTCTAGGTTGCAAATAAATAAGAAAAAGGAAATACAGAATAATAAGATATGTAAATATATGAACCTATCTAGATGGATAATGCACCAGCAGCCTACAAGAACCAATCATGCCTTAACCAAAAACCAATTTAACTGATATATAGGACTGCGCTAGTTGATACCCAAGTACTGAATAATAATCAGTACCCGAGCCCCTGCCGCGACCGACCATCTGCGGCACCGCAGCACCCCCGGGCCCCGGATCCCTCCTCCCACCGGTTTTGACAGTCCGTACACCTCCCTCTGACCCTTTTTTTCATTTTTTTTACGCGACCTGGTTTTGCGTCATCGACCGTCTCGGGTTTTTTTCATTTTATCACGCCATCTCCGTTTTTTCAGTTATTCCGTCTCTATTTTTTTTCCATTTTTTCATGCCGTATCTTTTTTTCAGTTATTCCGTCTCTGGTTTTTTCCCGTTTTTTTCAGGCCGTCTCAAAAAAAAAATTGTGTTATTTTTTACGCGAACAGGTTTTGCAACTAGTCTTTTTTGGTTTTTTTCACAAGAACAGGTTTTTTGGTTTTCGGACAAACAGGTTTTGCAAATATCCAAATTCTTGTTTTGCGATTTAGATTATTTTTTCTCCTCTCTTTGCGGTTTTCCTATAGACGACAGTGCATATTACAAGCAATGAATATGAACCAGTAATATTTGTGATTAAAAACGGATAACGGTAAATTGGGAAAAAACACATATACTGATAGATCATATTACAAGCATGACTCCAAACTGGCTCTGTTGCGGAGTGGTCACTGTTGCAGTTCTTATTAGTACTTGTAGAACTTGTTGATGCGATTGGTACCAATGATTTTGGAATGGTGCTGACTCCGAATGGTGCATTTGCCCCAGGTTGACTGTAGCAGAACATGATCCGAAAACAGGGGAAAGCATAATATCTATGGCTTAAATAATCAAGAATTTCCCTATCTTTTTTACCAAAATAATCCAACAGTCTATGGTTTACTCGATCATTAGCCATTGAGAAGTCAAACGTATATCTTCCATCAACACTCTATACTGCAGTGAAAAAGATGCTATACTGGATCTGCACATACTTGTCTCTACTGCCTGAAGACATTGCAGAGTGTAACAAAATTTTCACTAAAAAGAGGCTAATCATTTTATTGAGCAAGCGAACAAAAGAGTTATACCAAGAAAGAAATGTGACCTAGTGTATAGGCTACGTAAACCACCTTCAACTTCCTGCAGGTTTAGTATCGCCCACATGTATTCTGCAAGCGTATAACCATTGTTAAGTTAATTGATTGGTTTTTTTTACCAAAAAAAAGAATTAGAAATGTAAACTCTATAAAAAAAGGGCGTACCCAGTGCAGAGAGCTCCCGCTCTGTGCGGGGTCTGGGGAAGGGTGTCAGTGGCAAGCCTTACCCTCGCCTGTGCAACGCGAGGAGACCGCGACTCGAACCCAAGACCTTCCGGTCACGGGCAATAAGACTCTACCGCTTGCACCAGGCCCGCCCTTCAAATGTAAACTCTATGCTAGATGTAAATATGTACTACATTATGGTTCGATGCATTAGTTGTCACATTTAAAAATTAGGCAATGCTAGGTAATTGAGCAAGGAAAAAGCATCAAAGTTTGACCTATGTACCACACCACCTTCCACCACCTCTCCTAACACATTATATCTCTAGATCCTCAGCTTGCTAACATGTGTGCATTAGAGCAGGCCAAACTCACAAAAGTAAATGGTAGTACAGATCAAAATTCAGTATAGTGGCATAGCAACTAACGGATAGTTATATATGGTGAAAGCGATACAAATGCTCACATTTGGAGTAGTCCTAATAACTTTTTCTGTAATGTCAACTAGTGCATACATAAATCAAGATAGATAAATCATAAAATCAATGTCGAATGTTAGGCCTGGTGGAGACAACGATCAGTCCAAACAAGTGCAGAGCACTCCAGCATACCTTGTTCACGCTAGCGGCACACTAGTGTTGCTGATCGAGTGCCGGTGGAAGAAGGGTAACTAATAAAATTAGAAAAAAAAACATATAACTGGTGAGAGCTCACATCAGTAGGCAAAGTTAAATAAAATTTCATGCATGGTGGTAAGCTTAGAACCTCAAGGCTCTCAAATTTTCTCTCTGTCCCAATCCAAAGACCGAATATAATATTTTTACGGTGGTAGGGATGGCACATATTGGAAATATTTGGAATAAATATAGCACCACCGCTGTATTAACTATAAGAGTTATAAACATATATAACTATGGAAAAGAAATTTACAGAAGGACGAGAGCATAGGAAAAAACTGTTAGAACATGACTGTCTTCTAAAACGCCACATATTTTAAATCTCAATATTTTCTGTACTACCTCATAGAGAATCTACGACTCTCTCGACCACTACATTTCAAACAAGCATTAGCACTGAGTAGGCTAGTGCAAATATACATGTCAACATGGGTCCAGGGATCAAAACATTTAAGAGTTTCTATGAGTTCTGTACCTATCCATTCAGAACATAATTGTCATTCTTTCTCCTGCCCTTCTACCAAACTTGACGTGTCCAAAATAAGATCTAAAAAAATAGTAGCCATTTAATCCTTCATGTTCCATGGCAGGAAAAAATCATACTAATTTCGTTCTTTAGCACAACCACTGTAGATGTGCAGACAACAAATACGAAAAATGACCTGGGAAAAGCTAGAAGATTAAATACTGATGATGTACATTGTCAGTTAGTAAACTCTAGATGGACACCTTGAGCTAATTAAGTAAAATCAGAATGAAAATTCACTATATAAATGTAATATATATGCAGAGAAGCAGACACTTCATTTCAGGATTTTCACTTTACCAGTGGGAAACCCTCCACAATCATCTTGTTTTCCAAAAGCTGGAGCGTGAATTTTCTCTAACCCCAAACAAAAGAAGAGTGATAGAGCAATCAATTAATTTCAACAATTTCAACACAGTAATGAGAGTTCTGTAGTGCAGCTAGACAATCAATCCCTTCTATGTATTGGTTGTAGTCTGTAAACATAGACCAAATAGTATTTTATTCTTCATAGATAGTTCCCTGGTAATCAGAGTGTTACACACAACTTTAAGTTTTAACTGTACACATCATGGAGAAAAAGAATACAGATATGCTAATAGGGAAGAAAAGAGACTACACATCCGAGGAGGACAGTAGAAAGAAGAGATCCATTAATTAGGCTAGAAATTCCTGTCTATTTCTTCTACTTCTGTTGTAATATCAGAAAGTGACAATTGACACCACCCAAACTAATCAACTAAGCAAGTTTAGGTTACTACAATTTGAAGCCAAAGGCTCTTATTCTAGATGAAAAAGCAATTACCTACTATCCTTCATGAGTGATGTTTACACAAACAAAAGGGAGCATGTGGCATTCTGTACAGAACAAATTTCAATTAGGCAATGTACTATTATCTGTAGAACCAATATCAATCCTAAGCTTTTCGACATGGTGAACCCAAAAGCACAATTTCTAGAAAATTAAGCAAAGACAGTGATTGTGCTCAAATTAAGAACCAGAAAGATCAAGCCAATGCAACTATCAATGGATTACCTTCTATTCCCCGCTGCCCTCGCAATTAGTGGTAGCAGTACGCACTGAAGGTTCTCCTGCAGTGTCCCAAAATAGGAGGAAGGACACATTTCATAAGATGCTTAAAATATCACATAAACCATATGAACATTAGGTAAAATAAGAATGATAGCATGGCAACTAGGAACACTAGCACAGTGATGTTGACATCTTCAACAATACTAGCCTTTGAGCGTTCTAGAGAGGAACCTAGCTCTGTTTATCATGTTCATATCTTGCATAGCAAAAGGAAAAATGAGAAGTACAATTATCAAGAGGAAAAGAAGAAAATATAGGCAAGCAGAGAAAACTGAGACAGAATAGCATGGAGCCGTGAATATGAGCAGAAACGAAAGATCCTGATCCAATCAGACATGACGGAGAAAACATGACAGAGGGAGGCCATGATACATTGGCATGGAGTGGACTAAGCCCAATTCAGTAAACAGGTGGCAGTAGAACTGTTCACATGAGTGCAGCATTTTTAGAATTAGCCGCAATGAGCAACAAATGGCATAAGGTCTAACTAGGAACAGAGTACACGAGGAATAGAAATTACCAAGGTGGCAAGATTGTGGCTTCTCTTGGCACTGCCCTATCAAGATTAGCCAAGGAAATCTATATCTGATAGATGGATTGATGATCAGCAAGTGAAAGATATTGCACCACAAGTGGTTGCGCTAGTGCCCAAGTCGGATCTGCACAAAAAACAAAGAGAAAGAAAAGAGGATAAATAACAATGATGAAAATATTAGCTCTAACCAGGGAAGCATAATCAATAATATTGAGGGTAAAGTGGATTTTAAAAATAGGATGGAGATCTCTGTCATTTGACAAAACATCAGTTCATACAAAAAGCTGGTGAAACATTGTAGTTTGTTGGAATAGGATAACAGATAGCACATACATACATTTAAGGTCACAAAAATTGCATCAGAACAGTGCGAGTGTAGATCCTTAAAACAAAAAAAAAAGTTGATAGTGATTGAAATAAATCTAAGTATACAGTTTATCCTGGTGAGAAATTGAATTGACAAAAGTTGCATTCGAAATAATGCACACAAACAACAGAAATTGTTATGGGAGCGCTGTCCATACGCTGGCCATAAATCACATGCAGGTAGAATTCATAGGTGTGACTACACAAAAAGGAAGTTGATTTGATGCTACAATCTCTAACTAAATAAAAATATGAATCAACAGCATGTCCAAACAAGCCAAGCAAAGAAAACAAAAGGGAAGACAAATTGGAGGACTGGATGCATCTGTGGTGGTGGGAGAAGCCACAATACAACCGGACTTCATGGGGATCAGTTGCTAGCCTGTTGCTACTGGCAGCAGTCTCATATCATAGTTCTTTTTTACAAATAGTTTCAGTGAAACAAAATCACAAACCAGTTCGAGAAAACTGTACCAGCAAAAGGTCAAGTAAGTGATGTGATGCAGAAATCAATTTTAGTTATGCGAGTTAAAACGAACAAATACAAGATCCAAGCCGTGTAAAGAACTAGAACACCCAGGCAAATTCGGTAGTACTGGGCACGTACTACTCCATATTCTCCATGGAGAGAAAGTTGGACCAAACACCACCATAGGCCAACCATGCCAAACAGGCAATCATGCTTCCCCAACAAAAACAAAAACATCACTGCTTTGCCTAACAAGCAGTCCCATTGCTGAGCTTCGAACGATTTCAAGATAGCTGAAATCAAAGTTATTTCATTTAAATAACATTGCTGCACCTCGTCAAGCAGGAACACAGTAGTTCCATGGTCTACAATCTAGAAAACTAAGCTTGGGAATGAACTAATCCATCTCAAAATTAAAATAGTAGGATGCGTTTCTCTCTATTATACCTGGATTGCACATTTCAGTACTATATTCTCCTGCTTATGCTAGTAAAGATGCAAAGAGAGTGCTAGCTTAAAATGGAATAGTTTCACTTGATCAAACTTTAGGGTGTGACTGAACTCAGTGTCACTCAAAAGCAACATGAAATGCTTTGCCACCCATCGGGCAAACAAAATATCATGCCGAGAAGGAAATGGTAAGCAGAGGAAGTTTACTATCAGGAAACAACTTCTCCTGGCCTTCGGACCTTGACAAGAAATTTTAAGAAAAAAAATCATCGCATGAAGAATAATATATATTGCAATATAGCTTCCCATCTGAGATTACATCCAGACAAACATTATTTATAAGCTGAGAGTTCACGTGAAAGCAAATTATCATATAAAATTTTCATGATATGACATTTGAATATTGCATTGTGTAGCTGATTAGGTCTTAGCAACAAACATTTTAGCTCTTCTGAGATGAAAAAAAAATACTGATATATTCCTTAAGCTAAGAAGATTCAGTTCGGTTGCAGGGAACTATGGTTAAGAAAAATAATTTATGCTTGTTCACCAGAAACTTGATCTAACTAGCACAAGAGGCAATACCTATCGGCTATTGCACATAATGACACACCACACTGATTAGGTAGTATTTCAAATGTGAAAATATGTGTTATACCAAAAATAATTACTAGGAATTAAATGCACGATAGATTCTTAGGTGAGTGTCTCCTTAGGTGTGATTCATTATTACGACCACTTCAGCAAGTTCATAAGTACATAAGACCGCAAATACAGTGACAAGATCAAAATAGTCTCCTTGATCTATTTCTATGCCTGTCATCATAGATATAAAAAATGTCATATTGTTGCTAAATCTATGTCAAACCAAATAAAGAAACACTGGCTAGAGCATGAAAACAAAGAAAGAATCCAGGATCAAACCTCTAAGCTGCTCGCCTCTTCCACTCTAGTAGCCTGACACTTGAAAAGCAAGAGCACATTTGATGCATTCTGGTTTGGCTGTAGCATGTGTGGACTAGCTAATTAACCTGGAGAACCTTCAAATCAGCTGTGCATGTTCATGGATTGCATGTCGATTCTCCCATGCCCTCCTGCCCTCTTGCATGGGTCCTAACAATGGCAAGCTGCATGCGTGTGAGATGGTTTACCTCAGAAAAATCAGAACAAATATGCCCTCCATGTATCAAACGAACCTTCGGAAACAAATCATGTGAGGCAATACAGGATTACAACTGAGGGGGTTGATCTGTCCCGCAGCATGGGCATCATCATACATCGTTACAATGAATTGCATGTCTATTGCCTCCCTCCATGGATCCTGCAGACGCCATGCAATTTTCATGTCAGGTTATAATATGTGAGAAAATCACTAACTCTCCCTCCACAGATCTAGCCAAGATTTAAGAAAAATTAAAACAAATCATGTGGATATGATACCTACGAGGAGGGGGCTGACCACTCCAAGGCCAGCATAGTCCCTCTTGCCCCCACAACCAGCTCTCCGGCCGCCCATCACCTGGACATCTCGGCCTCGGCACGAGGCGGCGGCAACCTGATGAGGTGAGAAGAGTACGGGGTTGTGGGGTGGACCGGCGGGGGCGACGAGGCAATGTGATGGGTAGCAACCGCAGGCCCAGGTGCGACGAGCTCGCCGACGCCGAACCAGGGAGCAAGGGCGGCGGCGAGCTGAGGTCGTGCGGCGAGGGCGGCGGCGATCTGGGGTCTGCGGCGGGGGCGACGGGCGATCTGTGCTTGCGACGGCAGCGGATAGAAGAAACCGGCGACCCGCAGCGCCACCGACGAGGCCGCCGCCGGGGCTGCAGATGCAGCGGTCGAAGGCTTCGGAGGCGTCGGAGGCCGCGGAAACCGCCTCGGAGGCTGCGGAGGTGAGGGGGAGGGGGCGAGCTGGGCTCGTGCGGCGGAGGCCCCGCAGCGCCACCGCCAAGGCGGCCGCCAGAACTGCAGAAGCAGCGGTCGATGGCTGCGGAGGCGTCGGAGGCCGAGGAACCCGCCTCGGAGGCTGCGGAGGCGAGGGGGGAGGCGATGAGCTGGGCGCGTGAGGCGGGGGCGGCGAGCTGAGCTCGTGCGGCGGTGGGGGCGGCGAGCCGGGCGAAACCGCAGTCTCCTCCCCACGATTTGGACTTCTGGAGATTGGAACGGAAAAAAAACTTTTTTATCGGGAAAAAAAAAACTGGAAATGATAAAGAGGAGGTGGGTGCGGCAGAAAAAAACGCAGTGAGTCGAGGGACCGGGCGGGGGTGGCTCGGGTGCGGTGACTTGGACTCGGTACTGATTATTATTCAGTATCCATATATATATATATATATATATATATATATAGAGAGAGAGAGAGAGAGAGAGAGAGAGAGAGAGAGAGAGAGAGAGAGAGAGAGAGAGAGAGAGAGGACAGCGCTATTTGGGTGCCTTCATCATCTCCTCCGCCTCTGGCTTTTGTGTGTGTCTGGACTCTGGAGTGAATGCTAATAAGGTTTAGTAGACGAGGTGCTGTGCAGATGGAATGGCTACTCACATTGACATTTTCAGGTGAGAGATCAGAGTTGGCAAGGGAGGAAGGAATGGAGGTTGGGATGTGATGGGGGTTGAGAGGGACTGACAGCATGCCAAGCTAGCTGAATTAAGCAAAGTTAAATAAGCTTATGTTGGATTAGTAGTTGGCATGTTTGGCAGGAAAGCAATCCAGGTTAAAAATTGCTTGAGGGTTGCAACCTGCAAGGCTTTGCTTCAGAGTGGCTCAAATTTGGGTAGGTTTTGATGGCACTCTTTTGATTTTGACACAAAATCTTTCTCGCAATATTAACTATATCATTTCCTATTTTAACCACTTTTTAGAAATGAAAATTAGCACAATAAAAAAACATTTGTAATGCGATATTTTTTCTGAATTCTCAAGTTTTTTTAGATGAAGATTCTTCAAAGTTGAAATTTGTTAGTACCAAATAGGCCCATAAAAATTGGAATGAGCTGAATGTGAATATTCCCCGGACAACCTAGTCATGACACTTTTTTTGGCAGAGTGAGGACCCATGGTTTTTTGGCATTGCAGCACAGTACCAATCTGCCACTGCCTGATGAGTGATGATACAAGAGCATCATCGAAATTCGAAAAGCAACAGAAGATGACACCAGGTTTTGGAAGGGCAGCCAGCAGCTTTCTGACCACCACCAGACGTATATGAAACAAAACAGCCAGGAGAGCATATCAGGTTTGGTGAGAAAAACTGCGCTAACAAATGAAGACTGGAATTCCTTGACTGATCGCAAGATGCTACCAGCAGCAAACACTTAGAATGTAAGCCACAGGCATGATAGGAGCTAAGGGCCTAAAGTTGTGCAGATAGGAGGTGGCTCTCAGCTTCTTTCTCCGTTGCCTTCAAGTGAAGCCTCGGCAAAACCGGGCAAGAAACACGCATCGCCCGCACATTCCTTGTGCAGTCCAAAAGGACCAGAACCATTTCATACATTGACAGCAAGTACTTCGACGCAACATACCGACGCCAGTAACAATACCATATAAGCATGGCGGGTTGGTCATCCAAACAGAAGATTAGTTAATAAACAGACAAAGGGATGCGAAAACGAACCGTTTATGGTAGCAGCCTAGCAGGTAGTGATGGCAATGCTCTATCTTCTTTGCAGATTTTCTCATGAATATCACTGCTATCCAGTTTCAGTATTTGCGGGGTCGAAGCTAACCACAAGAACATTCTTTTGCTACATTCAACTATTGGAATTTGATGACCATGCCAAACATCTCAACATCTTCCATCAGCAAAAAGCACAAGTACAATACAACGGATAGAGATGGAAACTTTCGTTCATGAAGTTTGGCATCGGCAATGTATTTACTACGACTTAACAGATGCATCTCTGGCAACCCTGCAGTAAAGAAGCAGTAATAGGAACAGAACAAAGTTTTTACAAAATCTCACGGGTATCATGATCATCGGTTCATTGCCAGGTGTGACCATAGATATACCACAGCAAGATGTAGCCAGGATCATGCAGCCCCGCACCAGTAGGTTAAGTGCTCATCCTTGCGAGATGTGCCAAAGAGCCCACCACATTTCAGGCAGATGAAGCTGCTCCCATCGGCAAACGCATCCAGGATGATCTGCTTCCTTCCACTCTCAGCAAGAATGCAGGCCTCATCAGAATTCAGCATATCGACAGGGTCTGATCCAGGTCCTTGTGAAGGGTTAGTATTTGTTGACTGAGCCTCTGCTATGGCACATTGGGCAAGCAAAGAGGCAAGCTCATCAACACTAGGAGTGGCCTGCAATCTCTGCGCATAGAGTTCACGTGCACGGTTCATTGTCTGCATGAGCGCTTGTTCACCACCTTGAGATCTTATGGCCAGGAGAACCTGCACAGTTTCATAAGGTGAGAATCAATATAACAGATACAGATGAATGGTCATGAAATGAGACAAATGAGTCTCAACGAAACAAGATAAAGTTCAAAAGGCTAATAATTACCACAAGGCTCATCATTGGGATCTATACGAACAAAATTGAAACAGAAGCCTTCCAGAAGGAATCAAAATGGAAATTATGCATTTCAATAAACCAGAATGCTTGTCACATTACCAATGTTTGATTCATTACCAGAACAAATCCTACAGTGTTATTATGAGGGGCACATCACCGCAATCATAGGATCCCACAGGAAACAGCTAAGGCATAATCTTATATTGCGTAAATGTTGGTCTAAAAAAATCAGTTCCACTAACATAGGCACATAGCTAGGGTGCAGCCAGGAAGCACTAATGACAGAGTGTGGTGTTGCAGTTGAGAAGTAATTAGCCTACTACTCCAATCCACAGAGAAGACGTGCATTTCATTCGATCCATGTGATGCATCAGGTAATATGCTATACATGTCTAATCCAAACAAGATACGGAAATTCCAATTTAACCATCGCACACTAATACATATAGAGTAAGATTTGTTTAGGCCTATATTGCCCTGTACTCCTGTGTAAAATTAGTACAGTACTCAAATAATTTTATGAGGGTACCAAACACTAATTGTGGGCTGTGGCTTTCTTCTTCAACTTTTCCCAAACCAACCTTCTACTTTTACCCTTACTCACCAATATAAGGGCTTGACGGTCATTTTTAACAGGTCAAATCCAAAATGATTGATATTGAATGGAAGAACAAACATTATCAACTGTGCCCTGCACATATGGGATAGGACACCACCAGTTTTACACAAATATAAGATCACGCAGCACGCTAAGGTGTACCCAAGCTGTCGTTGAGTCTAGATCACATTCCACTGTGTTAAGCATTTTATCCAAATCAATAAGGTCTCTGATGAACTCTTAATGTTCAACCAACAGGAACATAAATTTGCTAACTAGTAAAGTTCACCACATAGGGCTGGTTAGTCTGAGTGGCTCCTTGAGCCAGCCCTCAAGCCGGTGACCCGGGTTCGATCCCCGGCATTGGCACCCGGAGGCCCCTGCGTTGGCCTTCCTTGTGAAAGAAAAAAAAGGAAAATAAGACCTCTTAAATCTCGATTTGACTTGGCTGCTTGAGCTTAAGTAGCAGGCCCTTACATGGGACACCATCAATGGTTAGATAATGCATTGCCGCCTTAAACTCTCCATCACAAACAAAATTTCAGTCTACAAACTTCTACAGATAAAACACAGACCATACCCAGAGTTGCGAGAACATTTAAAATCCAACAGTAAGCTAAAAAGAAAAGTAAATGAATTTCCATGTTATATAGGGGAAGGAAAAGTGTACTTTCACAATATGCCACCACCCCAAAAGTTTCAGGATATGCTACTCCATGCCTCATTGTCATACCGAAAAGGGCCAATTCAGTGGGATATGGAAGTGACAATGCCTTATTCTTAAGTTTTAGAGGAGTGTCATATATCCTCATAAGACCCAAAAGTAAATATAAAGTACACATGGAGACAGATAAGAGTCTTACCGCCTGGTGCAAGCGGTAGAGTCTTAACGCCTGTGACCGGAAGGTCCCGGGTTCGAGTCGCGGTCTCCTCGCATTGCACTGGCGAGGGTAAGGCTTGCCACTAACACCCTTCCCCAGACCCCGCACAGAGCGGGAGCTCTCTGCACTGGGTACGCCCTTTTTTTTATGAAGACACATAGTATTAACATTGGGACCTTAAAAAAAGGTTAACCTTATGGCAGTGCGAAAGCCGAGAAGAAGTCAGGCAACCAAATATCGCCTGTATTTAATTAAAGCCATATGGACAACAGGATTACAGATGGTAGTCATTGAATTTTCCAGACCGTTCATGTTCAGAATTGGAAAAAAAAAACAAAAAACGGATAAAACTCTAACGGAAAGGGCTTGGACTGTATTTGAACCCCGCCAAATGTCCCAAATCAGCCATGCATGCAATGCCAACAGAGCTAGGCGCAATTGGACGGTCTAATTAGCGAGAGCACATAAATCAACAGTATAGCGAGGGATACGATACATGAGTTGACAATGATCAAAACGACAGCTTTTCATTACTTGGCAACTACATGTGTTTATCAACATTCAGCAATGCCTTTGGTTCTTACTCGCTGTGCCACTGGAAATTTGATGGTGAATCACATATTGAAATGGTGAGGTACATGATGCGCTTAAAAGACCACGAGCAAACAGCACACTGCAAGTGAGGATTCTGGAAACACACATTTTGGTAAGGATAAGTTACAAGAGTTCCAGACAACGGGGAAAGGCGGTAGTTAAGATGTGTGTGCATAAAGCCACGATTTCCTTTCTTCCCTTCTTGAGCAGAACCAGACGAATACTGCTTTCGTTTGCCAAGAAACAGGTAGACAACAGATTCGAAAGGGATAGCTGCAAAAGTAGCAAGGCACCTAAGCACCTACCCGTAGCATCATCCTCTAGAACGAATCGTACCTAACCAATCCCAAACCCTAAGACCTAGAACGGATCACACCTAAATCTTCCTTTGGCCTCTCCGCGCCAAACCTCAAGCCGGATGGATAACGCCATCGGGAGCACGGCCCAAAACGAGATCAAACCAGGGGAAGTTCACCACGAATCCGCGATCGTCTAACCACGCGATTGATCAGCTTCCAATACGTACGATACGTGACGGGAAAAAAAACCACGGATTCCCCATTTCATATGTTGATCAGCCTGTTCGCTGGTTGGTGCTGGTGTTGGTTTGAGCTGGCTAATGTTGGTTTTTTGTTGGCTGGCTGGATATGTTTGATCGGAGACAGCTACACAAACTGCCTCTCTTGCATTACGTGATAGAAATGAAATGACAGCAGCCCTCGCTGAATACCGTTCAATATCCGTATTAGACAAATCAAGACTTTGAGCGTATCGATATCGATAAGTTCCCGTCCCGATATCCCTGGGTTCCTTACTATTAATGGACAAGTTGGTAACATTCAATTGAGAGACGGTGGAGACGAACGCAAGACGACAGCACGTGAAATGGAGACCGAACGGAGAAGGGGAGAGGGGGGAGGGTTCTCACCAACTGCAGAGCGAGGGACGGCTTGCCCTCCTCGAGCAGCCCGCGGGCGCGGGACAGCATGCTCCACCCCTCCCCAACAGCAGCGACCGCCGGAGCCGGAGGCTGGGGCGCGGGGTCCACCTCCATGTCGACGTCGGGCGGGTCCATCGGTGGCGCCATCTATCTCGCTCGCCGCCTCTCTCCTGTGCTTCACCGCCGCGGGGAACAGTTCGCTGCTGGCGGGCGATGGCTGCGGGGCTGCGGCTGCGGTGCCAGTGCCACGCCTCCAGATGCTTCCAGGTGTGCGTGGCGGCTTTTATGGTTTGTCTAGTCTTTGGTCTCCAGATTCCAAACTCTAGGCCTCGTTTAGATTGGGGTTAGAAATCAGTATTCGACACTATAGCATTTTTGTTTGTATTTGATAATTATTATTTAATCATAGCCTAACTAGGCTCAAAAGATTCGTCTCGTAATTTATAATCAAACTATATAATTAGTTATTTTTTTTATCTATATTTAATACTCCATACATATGTCTAAAGATTTGATGTGATAAAAATAGAGTAAAAAACTTGTAATCTAAACGAGGCACTAGATAAACAAAGGAAGCTACCTCCCGTTTTCCTTGATAAGACGCCTACGTGACAGTACTTTGATGACATTGACATATTTTGTGCTTAATGCGCACGACAATAAAAAAATCAGATTAGCTATATATTACACCCAAACAAGAATTTAGGGTTTAAGACGTGAAGCAGGTGTGTTACTATCTCTAGTAGAGCTGAACGGAGCTTCGGGAGAGTAGAGTAACACATAACAGTGGTAATGGAGACAGGAAAGTGGCGGGAGCGTTGCCCACCACAAGCGAGTAAATAAGGCAACAAGGTGGCAGGACAGTTACTTGCCACTTGCAATAATGGACATCCAGTTGGGTGGTGAAAGGGTACAACGACTGGCGGCAAATATGGACATGCTTGGATCCTTCGCCCAGCACTATGGCACCTTGCCGAGCAAGGATAACGAGTGTTTGCTTCCCTCGCTCAGGCTCCTCGCGGAATCTGTCGCCAAGGTTTGTCTCACTCACGTGGGAGAGCCTGATCGGCTCGCCCGAGCGGGCAAGGTCCTCGTTTCCTACACGGCTGCGCCGAGCATGGCGAGGCGAGGTGAGGCAATGCGTCGCTAGAACCAAGAACACGCTCTATATGATGACAGGTTAGGATAGTTCGGTACTTCTCTTTGACCTTTTCTTTTGCCTCCTCGTCATATTTCTCTTTTTTCTCTTCGCCATTTTTTATCCATACATAGAAATTGTTTCGTGTGTGCTTGTGTGTAGAGATGGAGGCTAGCTGTGGAGGAGGATCACTGTTTCACGCAGGTAAAGAGGGCTTGAGTCCCCCAACCTGCCTCCACACCCATCCAAAAAGCCCTCACGCTGGATTTGCAACTGGGCACCACGATTGATGTCTTGAGCACCACCGTCCAAAAAGATCAGATTAGCTATATATTACACCCGAACAAGATTGATCTCTTTTATAAAAAAAATGTTTTATTGTCCTCCATAGAACTTTCAAGGATAGGTTAGGGATTTAGGGTTTAAGATGTAAATAAAAGGAGGCGGTGTAACTATCTCTAGTAGACTTGAGCGGAGGTTCGGGACAATAGAGTAACACATGAAAGTGGTAATTGAAACAACTAGGTGGCGGGGACGTTGCCCACCACTGGCGAGTAACACGTGGTGGTGGTAAATGAGACATCAAGGTGGCGGGAACGTTGCCCGTCACAGACGATTACACATGGCGGTGGTAAATGAGACAACAAGGTGGCAAGGATGTTTCCCGCCACAGGCGATGATGGAGATTCGGTTGGAAGGTGGAAAGGTAGCGACAACTACGGGTATCAAATATATGATGACCGGTTCGGACAATTCGGTACTTCTACTTGATCTTTTTATTCCCCTGTTCATATTCCTCTTTTTTTTCTCTTCGGCCTTTTTATCCATACATAGAAGTTGTTTTGTGTGTGGTTGTGTGCGGAGAGGGAGGCTGGCTTTGGAGGATGCTCATTATTTCACATAGGGGAAGGAGGGCTTCAACCTCGCCTCCCCCTCACCACCCGTCCAAAAAGCCCTCACGCTAATTCGCAACTAGCCATCACGATTGATATCTTGACCACCACACAATTTGATTGGGAGGGTGACAATGGCGGTAGTCTAGTGATGAGATCCGCCCAAGACCGACAGGGCATTGGTGGGGGCAAAAAAACCATTAAGTTTGAGAGGTGAGTGAAAATTGTTTAATTTTGGAAAGTGTGGGCTGGAGCAAGATCCGCCAATGGCGGTAGGGGAGAGTGTGCTCGAGAAAAAAAGACTGTCAGTTTTTTTTTAATTTAGGATTGTTAGAAATTGAAAAGCAAAGGCGGTGTAGGAGGAGATATGAATGGAAAGTTGATCACATTGCTTGTCTTATACATCTAGGTGGCATTTGGATTTAGACCAGGCAGGATGGGGATAGGGATAGGGATATCCCACCCTCAAAAGGGTAATATTATATCATAATCATCCTGTCGGTGCTTCGGACCGGGGGGGTCCTCAACCAACCGTGAATTTGAACTGCGTGCCCCTAATCCCGGATGGTGATGCAAAGAGACACAAGGTTTATACTGGTTCAGGCAATCGGTGCCCTACGTCCAGTCTGAAAGATTGATCTTGTATTCCTTGCACCGAGGTGCTTGTAGTAGGGGGTTACAAGCTAGGTGAGAGAGGGGGCTAGTCCCAGGTCTCGGCATGGTGCGGTGCGGGCTACTTGAGGCGTTGTTCTCAGGCAGCGGGGGGAGTGTGTGTTGCAGAGTGTCGCTTGCGCGTGTGTGAGAGCGTGGTTCTTTCGTATGTTTTTCTCCCCTCCCCTAGAGCTATCCCTGGCTGCTTCCTTTTATAGCCGCAAGGAGGGAGCCAGGAGTACATGAGTGAGCTACACGTGGAGCCTACTGTAGTTCAGTCCTGTAGCAGCATGGTGTTGGGAATGGCGATCGGTGCTTGACTGGCGTGTCGTGCTGGCTAGGCCTGAGGTTGCTTGAGGTTGTGGGAGTCCTTGTTGACGTCTAGTCAGTATGGCCTCCACTGTAGGGGACGTACCGTGCCTTGTGGATTCTTGACTTGACGGAGTGCCGAGGCCTGGCGGGTGTCGTAGCTGATCGTGCTGAGGCCTGCTTTGCCGAGGCCTCGGAGATGACCCGTGTATAATGCGGGGGTCTTGGTGGTCAGCGTCGTACCCGGTTTAGGTGGAAAAGTGTGGAGCGTGTGTCCACAGAACGCAGAGCCCCCGCCGTCTGTGGGGATGGTAAAATGAGATTTGACCATTGTCCCCTCGCCTCTGTTGTTGTACCCGCCATCATGGTCGACGTAGTAGGTGTGACCAGCGCGCTTAAACGGATGGGACGGCTCGCCCGAAGGGACAGTTGAGGCGAGGCGGCGAGGATGCGGGACGAGCCCGGCCTTGGCCGAGGCGGAGAAAGGATAGTACGTCCGAGACCTGCCGGGGTCTCGGACGAAGCGAGAGCGATCGCTTGGTCTTTCATGCCGATTCTCGAGACTATAGGGACCGGACTTGACCCTCCACGCCGCTTTTGTCCTTGGCGCGAGGAGTTAGGTAACACAGGCGATCTGGTGCCGGCCAAGAGGCATGATGATGAGCACGATGGTAGGTAAACCCTGCTGCGGCGGTCCCTGTCTCCGCTTGTCACTCTGCTGTCTTTGCCAACGTCTGGTGACGTTCTGGGAGTAGTTGGGCGTATTAACTGGACATGACGTTTTGTCAGGGGAGTCGGTCAGGACGGAGGTGACGAGGTTGTTGTCGAGCCCAGCCTCGCGTGAATAGGAGAATTGGTATCCCGTCCGAGGCCTTGCGGGGCGGGGCCTCGGCGAGAGGGCCTCGGCGGCCTTTCGTCTGAGGCCTCGGCGCAAGCCTCGAGCTAATCGGAGAATCTGCCGAGACCTCGTGGTTGTCCTTTGGCTTTAATTTTTGCAAGGCTTAAGCAATATTTTCGGTTCTTGCTTAGGGTACCCCTTCTTGTGGTATCCGACAGTAGCCCCCGAGCCTCGAGGGGAGTGCGGGCACTCTCCTTGAGGTTTTGATGAGACTTGGCTCGCAGCAGCTCCCGTTGGGATTGTGTTTTGTACTTGGTGGTTCCGGTGGGTGCGCGCGAGTACTCCCCCTGAGGTTTTGACGAGACTTGGCTCGCAGCAGCTCCCGTTGGGATTATGTTTTGTACTTGGTGGTTCCGGTGGGTGCGCGCGAGCGCACCCACCAGGTGTAGCCCCCGAGGCCCTTGAGGAGTGGGTTTACTCCTCCAGGGGATTTTTTCTCCGTTGAGCAAGGAGTTTTATCGTGTTTGCCGGGCCCATGAATGCGAGTTCAGGTCGCGGGGACTTGGCCTAGTTGTAGGAAGAGCCCCTGAGCCTCTGCACGGAGCGAGAGGGTGATCAGTGGTTTCCCTGTCTTTTTCGGCTGGCCCTCGCGCATCCTTTTCGCTCGGAAGGAGGGGTTCGTTTGCCGAGCCCCCTCGAGTGCGAGCCTAGGTCGCTGGGTCTCGGCAAGGCTGCAGGAAGAGCCCCCGAGCCTCTTGCACGGAGCGAGAGGGCGATCAGGAGTTCCCCTGGCTTTTTATGCGACCCTCGCACATCCTTTTCGCTCGAAAGGAGGGGTGGAATATGCCAGGCTACCCTCGGTGGGCGCGAGCGGTGACACTTCCGGTGAGCTGCTATCGGGTAAGTCCTGGTGGAGGCCCGTGCCCCATTCGATAGGGGTCGACTCGCGGTCCAGAGACGCACTCCAAAAGTACTAGAGGGCTTCTCTAGTGGGTCCTAGGTCCGTTCGATTGGCCCCGGGGGCTCGGCGCCTCCCTACGGTGGGATCCCATTCGGAGATTTCCCTGCCGGTCTCGGACATGACTTAGGGCATCCCGAGCGATCGTTTGCTCGGGCCTCGGCCATGCACGGGCTCGCCCATAGTTGTCCCTGACTCTGTTGTCCTGGGGCGGCTGTCAAAACCTTTGGGGGGGCCAGCCTTCGAACCCCTGGACCGTAACGGGCTTGTCGCGTTTTTCCGAATCTCCGAGTGCGAGCTTGGGTGGCTTGCTTTCGTTTTGGGTGCAGGAAGAGCCCCCGAGCCTCCGCACGGAGCGAGAGGGCGATCAGAAGTTCTCCTGGCTTTTTATGCGACCCTCGCGCATCCTTTTCGTTTGGAAGGAGGGGTTTGTTTGCCGAGCCCCCTCGAGTGCGAGCCTGGGTCGCTGGGTCTCGGCAAGGTTGCAGGAAGAGCCCCTGAGCCTCTTGAATGGAGCGAGAGGGCGATCAGTAGTTCCCCTAGCTTTTTATGTGACCCTCACACATCCTTTTCGTTCGGAAGGAGGGATTTGTTTGTCGAGCCCATCGAGTGCGAGCCTAGGTCGCTGGGTCTCGGCAAGGTTTGCAGGGAGAGCCCCCGAGCCTCCGCACGGAGCGAGAGGGCGGTCAGGAGTTCCCCTGGCTTTTTATGCGACCCTCGCACATCCTTTTCGCTCGGAAGGAGGGGTTGTTTGCCGAGCCCATCGAGTGCGAGCCTAGGTCGCTGGGTCTCGGCAAGGTTTGCAGGGAGAGCCCCCGAGCCTCCGCACGGAGCGAGAGGGCGATCAGGAGTTCCCCTAGCTTTTTATGTGACCCTCGCGCATCCTTTTCGCTCGGAAGGAGGGGTGGAATATGCCAGTCTACCCTCGGTGGGCATGGTGACACTTCCGGTGAGCTGCTATCGGGTAAGTCCGAGTGGAGGCCCATGCCCCATTCGATAGGGGTCGGCTAGTGGTCCAGAGACGCACTCCAAAAGTATCAGAGGCTTCTCTAGTGGGTCCCAGGGCCGTTCGATTGGCCCCGGGGGCTCGGCGCCTCCCTACGGTGGGATCCCATTCGGAGAACTCCCTGCTGGTCTCGGACATGACTTAGGGCATCCCGAGCGATTGCTTGCTCAGGCCTCGACCATGTACGGGCTCGCCCATAGCTGTCCCTAACTCTGTTGTCCTAGGGTGGCTGTCGAAACCCTCAGGGGTCCAGCCTTCGAACCCCTAGACCATAACGGGCTCGGCGCCCAGTTCCTTAGTCTGGAAGGAATCGGCTGGGGAATATTCCCCTCCCATCGGCTGACAACGGCAGACGCGCCTTTTGAGGTGGTTTCTCGGGGCCTGCTGTTGCTGTGATTGGATGCGATGTGGTGTCAGCGGGCAGGACATAACCGTCCATGCGATTAATGAGGAAAAGGTGGGCGCGTGAGCGGTAGAATCGGATCTAGATTAACTGTGCCTGGACTCGAGGGAAACTTCCCCGATTTCATCGCTTGACCATTTTGTCCTTTCCCTGTATAAATATGAAACGAGTCTCGCCCCTCCCCTCCTTACCTTGCCCGTATTTGCCTTTTCTGCCTTCGAGCCGTTGCCAAGAACAGAGAGCGCCGGGAAGAAGAAGGGAGAAGGGCGAGGGAGAGAGGAAGAGCGAGAGAGAGAGAGACTTATCGCCGTAGCAGCATTCACCCCCCCCTGCGCAATGGCCGGCGGCCCTGTCATCCTCCCGGCGGATCCTTGGGAGTCGTCCGATGTGTTCGTAGAGACGCTGTAGTCTCTTATCGACGACGGCCTTCTCCGCCTGATCACCGTTCCCGATAGGCCGGAGTGGATTGCTCCGTTGGGTGAGCCGGAGCCGAGGCCACCTGTGGGGTACATCGTGAGCTTCGTGTCCTTCCACGAGCGTGGTCTCGGCTTACCGGCGGACCGATTCATGCGAGCGCTCCCGCATTACTACGGTGTGGAGCTGCATAACTTCAACCCCAACTCCATCGCGCAGGCGGCCATCTTTGTCACCGTCTGCGAGGGGTACTTGGGCATTGCCCCCCATTGGGAGCTATGGCTCCATCTCTTCTGGGCGGGGCATACCACCAAGCCGACAGGCACGGTGGGTACGAGGAAGACGACGAGGGTCGGTGGCTACACTCTCCAGGTGCGCCAAAGTCGGCAGCACCTTTACATCCCGGCCCAGCTCGCGTCATCCAATCGCCGCTGGTACACCAGCTGGTTCTACCTCTGCAACGACGACGGCGGATTTCCCTCCTATACTGGGCGGATCGTGGAGGACTGTCCGAAGAAGTGGGGGTATGGCGTCCCGAAGGAGGATTAGCCCAAGCTGTAGCCGCTCCTAGAGGGGCTAGAGAGGCTGCGGGGATGCTGCCTTACGGCGGCTGCGGTCATGGCGGCCTTCCATCGCTGGAGGTGCTGCCGCTGATGGCTCAGCGGCGGCGCCTGTTCGACATGAGATCGAATGAGCCGATCGAGGGCATCCGAATGTCTGCTGCCGCCCTCTCCGACGAGAAAATTCTACGTTGGGTGAGGGAGACGGTGGATGGAAAGCTGAAGAGCGATGGTCTGACCCCCATCGTCATGCGCCCATCGCAGGGGTATCTCTCCCTGGTAAGTCACGTGCCGCTGCAGCCACTGAGGCCTCCTCGTTCCTCACCGTTTTCCCGTTTCCTTACTTGCGTTCGCCGTTCCTGTAGGGGATGAGGGATGTGCGAGACTCCCCGCCACCCATTCCTGAGGACGCAAGGCGGCGGGCAGTGAACCGAACACATGCCGAGGCGCAGAAGAAGAAGAAGGACGCCAAGGAGGCAAGGCACAACAAGAAGATACTCGAGCGCGAAGCACTGGAGAAACGCCGTCGGTGTCAAAAGCAGGACGGTCTCCTGGTGGAGTTGTCTCCATTGCCGTTGCTATCGGAGGATTCTTTGGACGAAGATGATGGGATCGAGAGGGGGCGAGATCCCCTAGACTATCTCCCCAATGTTGGGGAGACAGCGCTCGGGGCGTTGGCGAGCAACACCGCATTTCCAGGGGGAGGAGGAGATGGCGCCCCGGGGTCGGCAATCGCTCACCCCGCGTCCAAAGCCGATACGCCCGAGGTACGGGCACTGGGGAAGCATGCCGTCAGCTCGGTGGGCTCGTCGGTAGTGGTGGAGCAGGTGGCAGCGGGGGCGACGCGACCGTCCCCGCGGAGGGTCGAGGGGGCGCTAGAGTCCGGCGGATACCAGGGCCGTGCCTCCGCCACCGCCATTGTCGTTGCAGAGGAGAGTCACGGTGCCGAAGCGGTTGCAACCCCGCTCGAGGTGAGTGTTTTTTCAGTGACGTTCGTATTGTCTCCTTCTCACTTCATGGTCATATGCTAACCAAGTGGGTGTTTTGCTTTTAGTCGGAAGCGTCAGGTGGAGGTGCCTGCCTTGGCGCCACGCAAGGTGCTGAAGGTGATCACCAGCTCCACCGCCCATCGGGCGGTGGAGGTGCAGGCCGCCGTGCAGCGTGGCGCGGCGTCGGCCGAGGCCAACCTGGGGGAGCTGGTTGCCTAAGAAGAGGCTCCCCAAGCGGCCATGGAGCAAGTGGATGAGGAGGCGCCCAGGGCCTCCGAGGCCAGGGTGGCCGAGGCCAGGGCTCCTGAGGTTGAGGCGCCGAGCGCCGGGGCTCCTGGGGCCATCGAGGCTGAAGTGGTGGAGGCGAGCGCGGCGGACCCAGAGGCCCGGGATACGGAGATGGAGGCGGGTGAGGCTTTGGTGCCGCCCCGGTCCGAGACCTGCCGCCGTCGCAGGAGAGCGCCCGGGAGGTGGAGGTTTAGGCGACCTCTTGTGACGATACTTCCCGAGGGAAGGAGGCGGCAGATGTCGAGGTGGCCGGCCAACACCGCCGAGCAGCCAGTTCAGCTTTCTGGCGAGGGAAACTCGGCCCTCGTGCGGGTACGACCTGAGCCCCGCGGGTGGAATCACTCGCGTGTATCGTGGCTGAGCTAGGACGACCCGAAGGGGGAGCCTCTATTCACCCTCGAGGATGCAGTCGAGGGGGGGGCGCTAGAGATCCTTCGAGCAATATCGCCGGCTGGCGGTGCAGTCGCTGCGAACGGCGCTGTCCATCATGGACGACGATCTGCCCGGCGTTGCCTAGGTACGCGTCTTCTTTTTTCATGCGGTGTCGTCTTGTTCTGAGTCTTCTCACAATGCATGACCCATGTTCTGCCTATCTAGGAGCTCGAGGCCCGGTCTCTCGGGAAGTCGTTGTTCCTCCATCAAGACAGGGACGTCTGGGACCAGCTCGAGAAGCAGAAGGACCGCTCGCCAATGCCAACAAGCTTCTATTGGCGCGGAGCATGGAGGTGGAGGACCTCTGCCTTCGCTTTGTAGATATGAAGGCCGAGGCGGCCACAGCTCAGGAGCAGGTCGCCCCTTTGGCGGCACCAGTCAAGGAGCTGGAGGAGGAGATGACCCGGGCGGTCGGCGAGCGGGACGCCCTCTTATCCTAGGCTGATGAGGCCCTCAAGGCGGTCGAGGCCTCTCGGGTCGATGCCTTGGCCTGGAAGGAAAAGTACGAGGGTGAGTTCTGTTCCCTTCATTTTACTTGTTTTTTTCTTGCGTTCGGCCCCTAACTCCCCAGTGTGGTACAGAGCTGGAGAAGGAGGCTTCTCGGGCAGCCGAGGCCTCTCAGGTCGAGGTCCAGCACTGGAAGGGGAGGGCCGAGGCCTCTCAGGTCGAAATCCAGCACTGGAAAGAGAAAGCCGAGGGTGAGTCCCGTTGGGCTTTGCCCCCGCCTGGCTTATTTTTCTTTCGCACTTGACCCCATCCTGCTTGTTTGGGCGCAAGGTTGGAGAAAGAGGCTTCTCGGGTGGCTGAGGCTTCAGCCACAGTGCAGGCAGCGCTCGAGGCCGAGACCGGGGAGCATGACGCGCTGCAGAGCGTAGCTCGTTCCGTCTGTGAGGCTCTAGAGGTTGAGGGGGTCCAGTCGGGTAGCTCTCTCAGGAGCCGCCTGACTGCGTTGAATGGCCAAGTGCGGGAGTGACTTCGGGGGGCGTTGCATACGGGCGTCAAGCGTGCCCTAGCCGTCGTCTCCTCGCACTACGCCGTCAACCTCGAGGCCATCAGCAACGGTTACATCTTGCCTGATGATGATGAGGAGGCCAATGAGGAGGTCACGAAGCTGATGGAGGCGGCTGAGGCCCCCGGTACGGCGCTGGCTAGCCTGTTTGAAGAAGAAATGGTTCCTTCCGCGCCGGCCGCCGATGTACGAGGCCCTGAGCCTTGACCTGGGCCAAAGGGGGGCATGTAAATGAATTGAATTATTGTCGTGTCGTGACATTTGTGGCCGTCGAGGCCTTTTAAAGTACTCGTGTGTACACTTTTTTAATCGGTTTATATTGTTTTTCTAGGCCTCTGCCCTCTACCCTGTTTCTAGACAAGTCCTTTGCAGAAAATTTCCTCAGAACCTGAGCTACCCCTTTGGCGAAAGGTGGTGAGGGAGTTGCCGTAGCCCAGAGGCGTAGGCAGTCTCGCGGCTCGGCCGGCCTTTTGCACTCGAGGCGCGCTTTCGGTCCTTAGATTTTTTACAATCGACCTGTCAGAGTACGCGAGAGAGTTTGGCGTGGAAATTTATTCGAAAAATGATTAAAAATAGTGCCTGGGACTTAGGGGGTTCCCCCCACTTCTAGCCCCCGAGGGAGGCTCGGTTCTGCAAAGGCAGAGCCGAGTCTTGCTTATAGCGTTATCGCAACGCCGATCCCCCGTCGATGGGGGGAGTTTTCTCGAAAAAATAGAACAACTAAAGAACGCTTCTTTAATATATTTCGAGAAATAATGTATGCAATGCTTGGAAGTTTAAGGGTAGAAACGACATAGTTGTTCTATGTTCCAAGCGTTGGTGAAGATTTCGCCCTTCTCGTTGGCCAGCTTGTAGGTCCCGGGTTTTAGCACTTGGGCGACGATGTACGGCCCTTCCCATGGCGGGGTCAACTTGTGGCGGTCCTTGTTGCTCTACCTCAGTCTCAGCACTAGGTCGCCCACCTTCAGGTCTCGGCTTCGGATGCGCCGGGCTTGATAGCGTCGTAGGGCTTGCTGGTGTTTGGCCGAATGTAGCAGCGCAACGTCTTGGGCTTCCTCTAGTTGGTCGAGGGTGTCCTCGCGGGTAGTGCGGTTGCTTTCCTCGTTGTAAGCCTGCAGCCCTGGGGAGCCATACTCCAAGTCAGTGGGGAGGACAGCCTCGGCTCCATAGACCAGGAAGAACGGCGTGAACCCCGTGGCTGGGCTCGGTGTATTCCTCAGGCTCCAAATGACCGATGGGAGTTCGACCAGCCATTTCTTGCCAAATTTCTTCAACCGGTTGTATATCCTTGGCTTAAGGCCCTGTAGAATCATGCCGTTGGCACGTTCTACTTGGCCATTCATTCTACGGTGTCCTATAGCTGACCAGACCACACGGATGTGGTGGTCGTCACAGAACGTCAGGAATCTATGACCGGTGAACTGTGTCCCATTGTCGGTGATGATGGTGTTTGGAACCCTGAACCTTTGGATGATATCAGTGAAGAACCATACCGCTTGCTCGGATTTGATTTGGGTGATCATTCGAGCCTCGGTCCACTTGGAGAACTTGTCAATAGCTACCAACAAGTGGGTGTAGCCCTCGGGGGCTTTCTGCAGAGGCCCAATCATGTCCAGTCCCCACACGGCGAACGGCCACATGATAGGGATGGTTTGGAGGGCTTGAGCCAGGAGGTGCGTCTGCCGCGCATAGTACTGACATCCCTCGCAGGAGCGTACCAGCTTGGTGGCGTCGGCAACCGTCGTTGGCCAGTAGAACCCTTAGCGGAAGGCATTTCCGATGAGCGTCTGAGGCGCAGCATGGTGCCCGCAGGCTCCTGCGTGCAAGTCCCAAAGTTGGGCCTGGCCTTCCTCGGTGGTGATGCATCGTTGGAGGACGCCAGATGGGCTTTGTCTGTACAACTCGCCGTTGCTGACGACGTAGGTTTTGGCTCATCGCGCAAGCCGTTGGGCCTCGGTCCTGTCCACAGGAAGCACTCCTTGAGTGAGGCGATCAAGGAGGGGGACCTGCCAGTCCACCCCCCGGTCGGCCTCGGGCTCGGCCGCTGGGGTCTCGGTAACAGAGGGGGCCTCGGGCCCTATGGTGGGCTCGACCGGTGGGCCCTCTTGTGCCTCCGAGGCGTAGTCCACCGAGGACTTGTGTAGGTCTCTGACGAATATGTTCGGGGGGGCTGAGGCCCATGCCGATGCCATCTTCGCTAGTTCGTCCGCGGCCTCGTTGAACTTTCGCGCAATGTGGTTGAGTTCGAGACCGTCGAACTTATCTTCAAGGTGACGTACCAGTTTACAGTACGCCTCCATTTTGGGGTCAAGACAATTCGAGTCCTTCATGACTTGGTCGATGATGAGCTGTGAATCACCCCACATGTCGAGACGCCGTACTCCAAGCTCGATGGCGATCTGCAAGCCATTTATGAGAGCTTCGTACTCGGCTGCGTTGTTGGAGGCGGTGAAGTGGAGCTGAATCATGTAACACACATGCACTCTGAGGGGAGAGATGAAGAGCAGGCCCGCGCCTGCCCCGGTCTTCATCAGAGAGCCGTCAAAGTACATGGTCCAGCATTCCGCTTGGATTTGAGTAGGTGGCAGCTGGGTGTCGGTCCACTCAGCCACAAAATCGACTAAGACCTAGGATTTAATTACTTTCCAAAGCGCAAAAGATAGGGCCTCCCCCATGAGTTCAACAGCCCACTTGGCTATTCTACCTGAGGCCTCCTGGTTCTAGATTATCTCCCCCAGAGGGAAAGATGACACCACGGTCACCGGGTGGGATTCAAAGTAGTGACGCAGCTTACGCCGAGCTAAGACTATGGCGTAGATAAGCTTCTGGATGTGGGGGTAGCATGTCTTAGTTTTGGAAAGTACCTCGCTGATGAAGTAAATAGGTCGTTGGACGGGTAGAGCGTGCCCCTCTTCCTGCCTCTCGACTACTACAGCCGCGCTGACTACTTGGGTTGTTGTGGCGACGTAGAGTAAGAGGGCCTCGCCCTTGGTTGGCGGTACCAGGACATGAGGGTTAGTGAGCAGGGCTTTGAGCTTGGTGAGGGCTTCTTCGGCCTCGAGGGTCTAAGAAAAGCGTTTGGATTTTCTCAAGAGACGGTACAGGGGTAAACCTTTTTCGCCAAGGCGCGAGATGAAGCGGCTCAGGGCCGCAAGGCATCCCATAACTCTCTGTACTCCCTTGAGGTCTCGGATTGGCCCCATGTTGGTCACGTCTGAGACCTTCTCCGGGTTGGCCTCGATGCCGCGCTCTAAAACTATGAACCCCAAGAGCATGCCTTGGGGGACCCCGAAGACACACTTCTCAGGATTAAGCTTGATGCCCTTTTCTCTAAGGCATTTGAAAGCGATCTCCAGGTCGCCGACGAGATCACTGGCCTTTCTGGACTTGACCACGATGTCGTCCACGTAAGCCTCGACAGTTTGCTCGATGTGCTCGCCGAAGACCTGGGTCATGCACCGCTGGTATGTGGCCCCTGCGTTTCTGAGACCGAATGGCATGGTCACATAGCAGTACATGCCGAACGGGGTGATGAAAGAAGTCGCGAGCTAGTCGGACTCTTTCATCTTGATTTGATGGTAACCGGAATACGCATCAAGGAAAGATAGGGTCTCGCATCCTGCGGTGGAGTCAACGATTTGATCGATTCGAGGTAATGGAAACGGAACCTTTGGACATGCTTTATTTAAACCGGTGTAGTCTACACACATCCTCTATTTTCCATTCTTCTTCTTAACTAATATAGGATTAGCCAACCACTCTGGATGGGACACTTCCTTGATGAATCCGGCCGCCAACAGCTTCTGCACCTCCTCACCGATGGCCCTGCGCTTCTCCTCATTGAATTGGCGCAGGCGCTGCTTCACCGGTCTGGAGCCGACCCAAATGTCCAAGGCGTGCTCGACGACCTCCCTCGGTATGCCCGGCATGTCCGAGGGACTCCATGCGAAGATATCGGCATTCGCGCAGAGAAAGTCGACGAGCACGGCTTCCTGTTTGCTATCAAGGGTGGCGCTGACCCTCAACGTTCGGCCGTTGGAGCAGTTGGGGTCGACCGGGACGAGCTTGACGGTCTCTGTGGGCTCGAAAGTCCCGACGCGACGCTTGGAGTCGGGTACTTCGCTACCGAGTTGGTCGAGGTTGACGATGAGGGCCTCGACCTCCATGATAGCCTCGGCGTACTCGATGCATTCGACGTCGCAGTCGTAGGCATGCTCGTACATGGACTCGACGGTGATGATGCCATTGGGGCCTGGCATTTTGAGCTTGAGGTAGGTGTAGTTCGGGACCGCCATGAACTTGGCGTAGCATGGGCGCCCCAGGATGGCGTGGTAGGTCCCCTTGAACCCAACCACTTCGAAGGTGAGGATCTCCTTGCAGTAGTTGGAGGGAGTGCCGAAGCAGACCGGCAAGTCAATGCGTCCGAGGGGTCGCGTGCGCTTCCCTAGCATGACGCCATGGAAGGGCGCAGCACCACCTCGGAGCCATGACTGGTCGAGCTCTAGGAGCTCCATGGTGTTGGCGTAGAGGATGTTGAGGCCGCTGCCTCCGTCCATCAGCACTTTGGTAAGCCGGGTGTTGCCGATGATCGGGTCGACGACGAGCGGATATTGCCCGAGGTTTGGGACATAGTTGGGGTGGTCTTCCCGATCGAAGGTGATCACCTCTCGAGACCAGTTGAGGTACTGAGGAGTGGCTACCTCGACCGAGAAGACCTCCCGGCGTTCTCTCTTTTGCTGACGTGCCGTGAGGCACGCTGAAGGCCCGCCAAGATCATGAAGGCATTGTGCACTTTGGGGAACCCATTGTCCTTGTCGTTGTCTCCATTGCCGGACGCCCTTCTTCCTGGCATCGTCGTTGAGGAGCCCGAGCTTGGCGTAGTAACGTCGGAGCATGGTGCATTCTTTGAGGGTATGCTTCACCGAGCCCTGGTGGTAAGGACAGGGCTTCTTAAGCATATTGTCGAATACTCCGGGGCCCCTACCGGTGCCTCAGGGATTCTTGCGATCCACGACTATGACGAAATTGGCCTCGAGGGCCTCTTGCTTCCCTGGGCGTCCCTTTTTCTTTTTCTTGGGGAAACGGGAGGCCGAGGCCCCGGGGGCCTCGTCCCTCTGCTTCCCCTTTGTGTCGCCTTTGGGGAAGATGGCCCCGATGGTCTCTTCACCCGAGGCGAAGTTGGTGGCGATGTCGAGGAGCACGGCCGCTGAGGTTGGTACGTTCTGGCCTAACTCTCGGACCAGGTCTCGGCAGGAGGTGCCGGAGAGGAAAGCTTGGACAACTTTCGAGTCGCCGATCGCTGGGCAACTCAGTACACTACTTGGAGAATCGCCGGATGAAGTCTCGGAGAGACTCGTTCGGCTTTTGGCGACAACTCTTGAGGTCCCAGGAGTTTTCGGGGCGCACGTATGTGCCCTAGAAATTTCCGACGAAGATCTTTACCAAGTCGCGCCAGTTGTGGATCTGCAAGGGAGGGAGGTGTTCGATCCAGGCTTGCGCCGAGTCTGTCAGGAACAAAGGGAGGTTGCGGATGATGAGCAGGTCATCGTTCGCGTTGCCTAACTGACAAGCCAGGCAGTAATCGGTCAGCCACAACTCGGGGGTCATCTTGCGCCTCGCGTCGGTCGCTGAGATGGTCATGCACTGAGGGGGCCCTAAGGCGGTCATGCACTGAGGGCCATTTCGAGGTGTCCTCACGCCGTCGAGACGCGGAGCTTTCGGCCTGCTGTACCGCGGGTCTCGAGAAGGTCTCGGAGCTCGCCGTGGACCCATCGCCCCTCTGTGGTAGAGGGCTCGGGCATCGCTCGGACTAGCATCGCTGCTGCCACAATGTTCTGGCTAGCGCGATTGAAGATTGGGGGTTGCTCACTCCCTTCGTCGTTGTTGATGCGGCGGTGGACATTGTGGGCCCTCCGCCGGGCCCTTCCGCCATCACCGTGACCTCGCTGCTCCTGCTCGAGAGTGTCTCGGAGCTGCTGCAGCAGGAGTCGGTCTTGGTCGACCTTTGCCTAGAGCTCACGGAGCTACTCCAGGTCAAGGCGCCGGAGTTCCTCGGGGGCGGCGTTCACGTTCCATGCCGCCCGAAGCTCGACGAGCGGGGGTGTGGCGTCGCCCGCCCCTTGGCGGAGCGGGGAGCGGTTGCCTGCCCCTTCATTCTCATTACTTGCCCCTGGCATTCCGAGCCCGATGTGGAAGCACTCTCGAGTGGGATCGTAAGTGCCTTCGTCATCGGAGTCGGAGAAGCCAAAGCAGTAGTCGCTTGCGGCCAAAAAGCGGCACATAGCCTCAGGGCCGTGAAGCCCGAGAAGTCTGCTCCGGCCCATGCCTCGTCCTCCTCTGAGGAGTCGGTGTGGGTGTGAGCCGAGGTTGTGGCCGAAAAGTCAAGGGTGAAATGTTGGTGGCGCCCTGAGGGCTCCGTGTAAGCGGAGGCGTAGGCGGAAGCGTAGGCGGTGGCGGCATTTCTCAACCCAAAGGGGTATGGAGACGGTGCCATCGCCGGGCCCTGCTCCGCCGGAGTTGGCTCCTCAGGCGATGGCGGTGCGTGACTTGACGACGGGGCATCGCTGCACGTCACCGGTGTCTTTCCCTTGCCCAAGCTTAGGCCAGACAGGTCCCCAACCAGGGACCTCGTACCAATAGTCGGGCCTGGGATACCGGTGAAGTGTGGCGCGTCGCCCTGAGGTCATGCGGTGTCGGGGTGGTCATGCTCATGCCGTGCCTGGCGAGCGCGACGAGAGCGGCGGCCCGGGCACCTCCTGCGCCGAGGCTGCCGATGCGTGACGTCATCATCGGCTGGTGGGGCTCTGGGTGCGAGGAGTACCATATCGTATCCACATCCTAGAGACATGAACTCTAGGCTCCCAAACCAGACCACCGTGCCGAGATGTAGTGTGCGTGTGGGATCTGCCATCCGGAACTTGTTGGGACAATTAAGCTAACACGCAGCGGCCCCTACCTGGCGCGCCAACTGTCGGTGCTTCGGACCGGGGGGTCCTCAACCAACCAGTGAATTTGAACTACGTGCCCTAATCCCGGATGATGATGCAAAGAGACATAAGGTTTATACTGGTTCAGGCAATCGGTGCCCTACGTCCAGTCTGAGAGATCGATCTTGTATTCCTTACACCGAGGTGCTTGTAGTAGGGGGTTACAAGCTAGGTGAGAGAGGGGGCTAGTCCCAGGTCTCGGCGTGGTGCGGTGCGGGCTGCTTGAGGCATTGTTCTCAGGCAGCGGGGGGGGGTGTTGTAGAGTGTCGCTTGCGCGTGTGTGAGAGCGTGGTTCTTTTGTATATTTTTCTCCCCTCCCCTAGAGCTATCCCTAGCTGCTTCCTTTTATAGCCGCAAGGAGAGAGCCAGGAGTACATGAGTGAGCTACACGTGGAGCCTACTGTAGTTCAGTCCTGTAGCAGCATGGTGTTGGGAATGGCGATCGGTGCTTGACTGGCGCGTCGTGCTGGCCAGGGCCGAGGTTGCTTGAGGTCGTGGGAGTCCTTGTTGACGTCTAGTCAGTATGGCCTCCACTATAGGAGACATATCGTGCCTTGTGAATTCTTGACTTGGCGGAGTGCCGAGGCCTGGCGGGTGCCGTAGCTAATTGTGCCGAGGCTTACTTTGCCGAGGCCTCGGAGGTGACCCGTGTATAATGCGGGGGTCTTGGTGGTCAGCGTCGTACCCGGTTTAGGTGGAAAAGTGCGGAGCATGTGTCCACAGGGCACGGTAGCCCCTGCACCGTCAGTAGGGGATGGTAAAAATAAGATTTGACCGTTGTCCCATCGCCCCTGTTGTTGTACCCTGCCAGTCGTGGCTGACGTGGTAGGTGTGACCAGACGCACTTAAACGGATGGGACGGCTCGCTAGAGGGACGGTTGAGGCGGAGGCGATGAGGATGCGGGACGAGCCCGGCCTCGGCCAAGGCGAAGAAGGGATAGTACGTCCGAGGCCCTACCGGGGGGTCTCGGACGAGGCGGAGGCGATCAGTTGGTCTTTCATGCTGATTCCGAGACTACAGGGACCCGGACTTGACCCTCCACGCCGCTTTGTCCTTGGCGCAGGAGTTAGGTAACACATGGCGAGACGGGTGCCGCGAGAAAGCACAAAGATGAGCACAATGGCGTAGTAACCCTGCTGCGCCCGGTCCCCTCTCCGTCGGTCACTCGCTCAGATTTGCGCCAACGTCAAGGTGGCGTTCGCTGGGAGTAGTTTAGGCGTATTAACTGGACGTGACGTTTTGTCAGGGAAGTCGGTCGGGACGGAGGTGACGAGGTTGTTGCCGAGCCCAGCCTCGGGCGAATCGGAGAATTGGTATCCCGTCCGAGGCCTTGCGGGGCGGGGCCTCGGCGAGAGGGCCTCGGCGGGGCGGAGAGTTTTGGCCTTTCGTCTGAGGCCTCGGCGCAAGTCTCGGACGAATCGGAGAATCTGCCGAGACCTCGTGGTTATTTTTTGGCTTTGATTTTTACAAGGCTTAAGCAATATTTTCGGTTCTTGCTTATGGTACTTCTTCTTGTGATATCCGACACGTCCATTCTTTACGCCTCATTTAATTTTGACCGTTCATCCATTTTTCTATCCCACCCCCTGTATCCCTTTATGAAACGCACACAGCAAGGAGAAATCTTTCACCCAAGTGCATCATAGAAAAAACCGCAAGCGGCTGTGACTGTGATACTGGATACGCATACCGCACCGTGCGGTCTCAAACACGCCCAGTGTATCAGGTTACAATCCGGAGGTTTTACAAAAGTAAGCCCAGCACTTTCACAAAAAAGAAGTAAGCCCAAAGAAAACAGGCCCTTACTCAGCCCATCTCCGCCGCCTGGCCATGCTGCTCACTCACTCACTGACAGCTTGCCACCGGCTCTGGTCTGCAACAGCTCGCCACGGCCGCGAGCGGCGAGAGCGACAGTGCGAACAGTGCACACTCCCACTCCCACGCGCCGCGGCCGGTGGCGGCGGCGGCGGCCATGGCGGAGCTGCGGCACTCGACGGCGGCGCGCGCGTCCAACTCCCCCGCCAAGCGCGACTCCGACGCCTCCGCCGCGTCGTCCCCTTTCCTCGCCTCCCCCTCCACCCGCGGCAGTCGGGGCGGTGGCGGCGGCGACGACGACGGCAAGGACGCCCACCGCTCGTCCCCTCTCCTCCCGCACCACCACCACAAGCGCGTCCACCTGCTGACGTCCCCGTTCCGCTCCCTCCTCGCACTCGAGGACCCCAGGTCCGCCGCCGCCTCGTCCTCCTACCGGATCCTGCTTGCCCTCCTCGCGCTCCTTCTCGCCGCCGGGATCTTCTGCGCGCCCTTGCTCTGGTCCCGCCTCGTGAGCTCCTGGCCCCTCCCGTGTCTTCCCAATGCCATTCATCAATTGGGACTCGTCAGGATTCCGACTTGCCACTGACATTTTGTTGATGTTGTTGTTGTTGCCCGTCTGATCCTAGAACACGCCGTACCTGTGCCACAAGGAGGGGATCACGCTCCACTGCCCTGAGGTGAAGTGTGCTTCATTGCTCCAAGGGTTTTGGGACTCGTTCTCGCTTCATGAACATTTGGTCTGAAGAATTTCTGCTTTGGGTGCAGACGAAGGAACCCCCATCTCTATGGGAGAATCCACGTGCTGCCACTACATCTTGGAAGCCCTGTGCAGAGCGACGCAGCAATGAGCCCTCAGGCGAGTATACCTTTCTTGCTTCTTAAAGATAGCAATGTAGCATATATTGCATCCCTACTTTATACATCAACCCGATCACTTTAAGGTCAGTAACTTACATTGTGCAAATTTCAATCTCCCAGAGCTTAGTGTTTATTGATCTGGTGCAAAAACTGAATTTCTATGTCTCAGGAACTCGCCCAATTGTTGTGTAGTTTCATGTTAAATGATAGATTTATGAGACAACACATCTAACATCTGTTTCCTTTCATGACTGGGTCCTGCTAAGTGATGATATCATAAATTTCTATATCATGCAGATGTTCCATCAGTGAATGAAACCTCTGGGTATATTTTTATCCATGCCGAGGGAGGACTAAACCAGCAACGCATAGCTGTATGTATGCACTTCTGTCCCTCAGCCTTGCTCACCTAGTTGTGTGTGAGTGCTAATTGCAATATACAAGCCTAGGTTTGCTTCTTTTCCTGTTAGCGTGGTTGCTGCTCATTGCTCAAGCATAACTATAATAACCCTTCAATATAGGCTTGCTATTTCTTTTGGTAATGTGTGTTTTCTGTGACCTGCTAAAGCTGGTTTCAGATGAAATCTCTGTTTTTAAATACAGAGTCTGGTTCTCCCTTAGCAGACCTTGCCAGTTTCTTGAGCTTGTCCATTAGCTTTCTAAATGGAATAGGGTTTTAGTCACTTCTCTCAAAAGGAAACAATTCAAATTTCAGTTATCTGTTGTTTTTGCAGATATGTAATGCTGTTGCAATTGCTAAAATAATGAGTGCAACACTTATTTTGCCTGTTCTGAAGCAGGACCAAATTTGGAAAGACCAGTCGTAAGTATTATTTCCTGTTACAGATTCTAATGTATACTTCTTGTCTATTTCCTCGCCAATATTTAATAGGTAATTGTATCATATAAAATCTTGTTAACTAAAACTTAAGCTTTCCATAAACTGAACATAACTTTTGACTAGAATGTTAAAAATGAACAGATCTGTCTTTCATCAAACCTGCAATCTTGTTTGGGTTGTCAAAGCTAAGACGACTATTTTAAGTCTTACTTTCATTGAAACATTTGCTCCAAATATGTGTAATGGAATTTTGTTAGCTTAAAAGCCTTGTAACACCGAATGATTTTGCATACTATCATCTGATGATTGTATCTGTCATTCTATTACCGACTGACACATCAAAGTATGCTTCTAGAACTGGAAGTCAGTGCTTCATTTCTCATGTTCTCCTTTGATTGTAGTATTGTCCTGTCATATAATGTCCTTCGATGAGGAAATCTGCTATGACGCTTCAGTGCTTTGGTAGTGAACTAGTGATTACTGGGACAACAAACAAAAAAATATGTGCTAGTTGATCGGACCAAATGCAGATCAATGTAATTTCACCTGAAAATCCATCACCGTTCTTGTATAGTTTAATTTGTAGTTGATAAACAAACAAGAAAGGTAATAAACTATGTTAATTTTGGAAGGAAATGCATCCAAACCACTTTACGGATTATACTGATGAGAATCAACAGATAATTGAATCATTTGGCATATTTGAACTAGTTCATGTAGCCACAAAACTTGCAAGGACAGGAATTCCCAATATCACGCATATTTGGTATGAATGTTTCTTGGTCTCATACTGACCATCGTGTACTGAATTAAATTCCCTTGAGCACTTTCACATGATATCACCTACTTAAATACACTATTTGCTTTCTGCCAGATTGTCTTGGTTCTTAGAACGTATATCTTCTCTGCAGGAAATTCGAGGACATCTTTGATGTTGATCATTTTATAAATTATTTGAAGGATGATGTACGGATTATCCGAGATATCCCTGACTGGTTCACAGAGAAGGATGAGCTGTTTACCAGTATAAAGTAGGTGTTTTTTACTCTGTTTTAATTACCTGAAGCTTTCAGAAATTGATATTACAACATGCAAGATACTGTTGGCAATGAAGGATGTATTAATATTTGGGTACTTTATATCATCAGGAAAGTTTATGATTTTGCTGGTATTATCTCAATAGGGTGGGAAATTTAAAGAACCTTCATGTCCCTATATATGACATATATCTCAACTGCCCATGCATTCTTAGCTGTTGTTTTGAACCAGTCTTTCCTTGTTTTCTTTTCACCAAATAAAATCTCGATGAGTTATGACACAACTGTTTGGTTATATCATGACATATATGCCAATAAATTTTTTTGGTTATATACAGCTTATCCAACATTCTACTATATTAAGACATTTTTTTGTGAACTTCTTGTGAAATCAAAGTGAAGACAAAAAGGTTCTGTTCAAATATCTTTTCTTCGCATTAGATGCTCTGCTGCCTTTATCTTATGTTCCCTGTTCTAAAAAATATGCTCTCTGCACTCATCCTTATATTACTGGAAATTTATTTATGTTTGACTGAATCAATATTTCCATGATATGTATTGAATTACGGGTCTGTAACAGGCGTACTGTGAAGAACATCCCAAAGTATGCTTCAGCACAGTTTTATATTGATAATGTACTTCCAAGGATCAAAGAGAAAAAGATAATGTCTATCAAGCCATTTGTCGACAGGTTGGGGTAAGTAAACTTTTGAGTGCAACATTTTGGTGTTTTTCCTGTTCATTTTAATTTTGTGATTCAGAACATCTGGTCGGCTAAATGCTGTGGTAAAGGGAGCATTATTCTTTTCTTTTGTTCTTTGTTCTGTGCAATGGCCATTCTTTTTGCATTGATATGCTCTCAATGGAACAATCTGAAGCTAATGTGAAACTTCAATGTTCAGGTATGATAATGTACCAATGGAGATTAACCGGCTAAGATGCAGAGTTAACTATCATGCATTAAAGTTCCTACCTGATATTGAGGAAATGGCCGATAAGCTTGCAGCAAGAATGAGGAACAGAACTGGCAACATAAATCCATACATGTACGTTATTAACTATATATCCTTTTTGTTGGATGATATTGTGTACAGCTTGTATCTATCCAAGACATTATCCGACGCAGTTGAAGTTGACACCCTCCAAGTTTTGTTTCACAATCAAATATTGACATTTTTTTTCTTAATTAAAGGGCTCTTCACCTGAGATTTGAGAAGGGAATGGTGGGGCTTTCTTTCTGTGATTTTGCCGGCACACGGGAGGAGAAGGCGATGATGGCCGCTTACAGGCAGAAAGAATGGCCAAGGCGCTACAAGGTGACGTGAATCTGGACTAGATTTATCTGTTACATTGGACAGAGCAAGAAGACCCGGGAGAAATGAAGCACGGACATTATCATGCCATCCTAACGAATTTCTCTTTGTATCTGCATGCAGAATGGATCCCATCTGTGGCCACTGGCGCTGCAGAAGAGAAAAGAAGGCCGTTGCCCTCTTGAGCCCGGTGAGATTGCTGTGATCCTGCGAGCACTGGGGTACACGAGCGGAACGCAGATATACGTCGCGTCAGGGCAAGTGTACGGCGGCAAGAACCGGATGGCTCCCCTCAGGAACATGTTCCCCAACTTGGTAGGCAGGCTCAAATCCACAGCTCAGTGGCAACACATTGTTTGCTTGAACTGAACCCATGAAACCAAATGGACACTCTATTGTAGCATCAAGCTGAAACCAGTAAGCCATTGCCGTGGCATTTGCAGGTGACGAAGGAGGAGCTGGCGAGCGCGGAGGAGCTGGCGCCGTTCCGGCGGCATGTGACGAGCCTGGCGGCGCTGGACTTCCTGGTGTGCCTGCGGTCGGACGTGTTCGTGATGACGCACGGCGGCAACTTCGCCAAGCTCATCATCGGCGCGCGCCGCTACGCGGGGCACCGCCTCAAGTCGGTGAAGCCCGACAAGGGCCTCATGTCCAAGTCCCTGGGCGACCCCGACATGGGCTGGGCCTCCTTCGTGGAGGACGTCGTCGTCATGCACCGCACGCGGACGGGCCTCCCCGAGCCCACCTTCCCCAGCTACGATCTCTGGGAGAACCCGCTCACGCCCTGCATGTGCAGGGCCTGAGAGGGCCCTCCCTGAGTCCTTGTCTTCTCGAGCCTTCTTCTTCCCCTAGGACTAGGAGTAGTCCGTAGTCACTCCCATCAGCATTTCAGCAAGTATACTTCCATTAGTTAAGCACCTACGATTTCTATGTATTTGCTGGCCTAATCTATAGTTTCACATAGATCAATTCTTGCTGAAAATGTCTTGGACAAACCAGTGAGTGAAGATAATATCAGTAACCTGCTTTTCCAAAACACCTTTTGGATTTACCAAACTGAGCCAAGAAATGACTCACCTGAGATTTGGCTGCCGACATGACGTGGGATACCGTGAACTCGCTAGTCGTGACGTTTCTTCCACGCGGCAGCTCCGCAGAGCCATGCCGCCTCTCTGCTCGCCACGTTCTCCTGCAACTCGACTCTCGAAGTACTCAAAAGCTATTAAGAACTGGATTGGTTCTCGAACAAGAACAGACGAGAGAAAGGAGAAGTAGCAGAGCAGCTAGAAAGGAGTGATCAGCAATGGCGCAGCTTAGAGCACCCGCCGACGAGCAGCGGCAGCAGGAGGCGCTGCACGGCGTCGCCGCCGGCGGGAACGAGAGCAGCAACAAGAAGCCCCGCGCGGGGCTCTGCGGCGTGCTCCGCGAGCGCAAGGTGGTGGAGCTGGCGCGCGCCAAGCGGCGGCTGGTGGAGGTCCCCTACACCGCGACGCTGGCACACACGGCGAACGCGCTCCTGGCCGCGCGCGTCTCGGGCGTGGCCGTGGCCGCGCCGCCGGGCCACTGGATCGGCGCCGGCGGATCCATGATCCTCGAGTCCGACCCGGCCACGGGCGCCGTCCGCAAGCACTACATCGGCATGGTGAACATGCTCGACATCCTCGCCCACATCGCCGAGGCCAGCGACGACGCCGAGGCCGACGGCGAGGGGGTCGACCTCGACCGCCGGATGGCCGTGCCGGTGTCCTCCGTCATCGGCCACTCCCTCGAGGGCCTCACTCTGTGGACGCTCCACCCGACCACCAGGTACGCCGGCCCATCTCCAGTTCACACACTTTTTTTCCCCTCGCATCGTATGCAACGAACGACTGGCAGAATTCTGCGCGGTGTGCGACATGTTTGTTGCATGCGCCAGCGTGCTGGACTGCATGGAGACGTTCAACAAGGGGGTGCACCGCGCGCTGGTGCCGCTGGAGAGCTCGGCGGACAACGTGGTGGCGGTGGACCTGGTGGAGTCGGCGCCGGAGTACCGGATGCTCACCCAGATGGACGTGGTGAGGTTCCTCAGGGCGCACGGCGCGGAGCGCGGGGGCGTGCTGTCGCGCACCGTTCGCGAGCTCGGCGCTGTGAACGACGCCGTGTTCGCGGTCGCCGGCGGCACCAAGGTAATCGACGCCATCAGGGCGATGCGGGCGGCGTCGCTAACCGCCGTGCCCGTCGTGGACGCCGCCGCCGTTGGTAGCGGTACAGAGACCCTTCAATACGTGAGTACCGCACGCACCTCCGATCCGAACATGCCGGCGACACCATTTCTTGCTGACTTGCTGAGTCTCCTGTCTGAAATGAAACTCCGTGTCGCCTGTTGTGCTGCTGCAGGGGAACGGGCAAAGGGCGATCGAGACGTTCTCGGCGACGGACCTGCGGGACTGCCCAGTGGCGCGGCTGCAGCCGTGGCTGGGGATCAGCGTGACGGAGTTCAAGAGGAAGGTGGCCGAGTACCGGGCGAGCAACAGGCCCGTGGTCCCCGGTGCCGACGCCACGGACACCGGCACCCCGGCCGACACCCCCGCGGGTGCCGCCGTCGCCACGGACGACGAGCAGAGCGAGCAGCAGCAGGAGTCGGCGCTGGTGACGTGCTCCCCGGACAGCACCCTCGGCGAGGCGATCGGGGCGGCGGCGTCGAGTCACGTGCACCGGCTGTGGGTGGTCGACGAGGAAGGGCTCCTCTGCGGCGTCGTGTCGCTCACCGACATCCTCCGGGCGGTGCGTGAGGCCGCGCTCGGCGAAGACAGGGAGCTGAACAGCATCGTGTCGTGAGTCGTGGCACTGTCCTAAGACGAAGCTGGTAGCTGTCTCATCTGTCCGTAGTACGTGTCCGTCCGCCTGTCGTGTCGTGCTGCTGCAGAGGAGGGGGCAAAGGGCGATGGAGACGTGTTCGCGACGGCCGGGCGGCCGGCGAGCTTGTTTTGCCTTGTTGCTTGTTGGGCCCTTGTCTCCGATCCAGGCGTTGACAGGCCTTCATCGTCACGTCTGTTTTTGCATCGTTTTTTTACTGATCAACCATAAATATATGATCCACTGCCGGTGTTTCCAGTGATAGACGACAGGATCTATTGGTGTCATGGTGATGTGCCTGAAATGCCTCACGAGCCGCGACCTCGAAAGATGCAGGCGCTCGATCGAGCATGGGGGCGGTGCCTGTCGCGAGAAAACATCAGAGAGATAGACGTGCATGGCATTATGGCAGAAGCAGATTGGCACAGGATCCCAGGACGTCGATGCAGATCACCGGCGACTCGTCGCCTCGTGGTGGCGCGCCGCCGATCGAATCGATCCAACTCGGGGCGTGACAGGGACGGCACAGACGGCGGCGGGTGAGTGCTGCCTCCGCACGCCAAGCCAACCTGGGGTGAGTGGCTTGGCTCATTGGCTGTGCTGGTCCACCGGCCCGGCCGGCAGCGACGTGTACGCGGCGCGCAGGGCCCCTGGAGGCCTGGTATATGGTATGGTATCGGATAGGGCCGAGAGGCGCGCGCATGGCTCCTCATTCATCATTTCCTTGGCTGGGGCCCGGAGGTCCTCCGGTCCACCGTTGCGCGCAGCCGTACGCCGTCGCTCTCTGCCTGAGTACCTTCGTCCTCGTCCACCTTCAGATTCTAGTTCTCTTGGTGCCTTGGCCCAAAATCGCGCCAGTCAGACCCATCTCTGAACCCCGGCCGGCCAGCCCCTTGTTCTACTCTTGGTGCCTTGGCCCAAAATCGCGCCAGTCAGACCCATCTCTGAACCCCGGCCGGCCAGCCCCTTGTTCTACGAGTGCCTGCAGCCCCCCTCGTTCATGTACAGACGTGGCGGCCAGGGTCTGTTTTGTACGCCGCCCTAGCCAGCTCCCCATGCCTGGATAGGACAGATGGCCCATGTGTGTTGCCCGGCCAGGCGGCCAGGATCCGGTCCGCCGGCCCCGCGTCCCGCACCGCCGCACGCCAAACTGCCACGCGAAAGAGATACCCGACGGGTAGGCGGGTGGTCCCTTTCCGGCTTTCCCGACCCGTTCTGGTCTGGCGGTCTGGCCGTTTGGATTTGGACTTTGGAGTTTGGAGGGTGGCGCTGGACCGGATGGATAGATGACCCACCCAAAACCAAAAAGCCGAGCCCGAGGCGAGAGGCGGCGACAGAGCGCGCGCGCGCGCCCACGTCCTTTTTCCCCGTCCGTGCCGGCCCCGCTGCCCATCGTTTCCGGCCCGGGTCGACCGTTGCGCCCGCCGGGCAGTCTGGCTTTTTGCTTCCAGCTTCTCCTGCCCTGTCCTCCTTCCAAATCCGGCTACACCAGGCAACAGCAGTTGTGCGGTCAGTCCGTTGCACCTGCAGCCTTGGGTTGGGTGGGGCCCACTTGCTGTTTTACACACCCTGGCCCTGCTACGCTGCTCCTACAGCCTGCAGTGTCGAGAGTCGCCATAGTATTATGTGTTGGCTGGTTCGTATTATTATTAGGTTTGTTTATGTGAGAAAGAAGTATTGTTAGCTGATTTATATAAACAGTGTCCATGTGAGGGGCCAGCCGAGCCAGCCCCATACGAACACGGCGTACTAGTTTTGCTCGATCAAGCAAAACAGTGGAAAGGAAACAAAATCCAGTCTTTTATTCACGGGAAGACTCTAGAAGATTCACGTGGCGCAGGCGCAGGCGCAGGCGCAGGGTCGCCGACTGCGGAGAGCATGTGAGCAGCGGCGTTCCTGCTGATCATCACGCGCACGCCCTGTCTCTGTGTGTCCAGTGCCCTGGCACCTCGCAGGGGCTCATTAACATCGTAGTACTAGTAACATGGTTGGTTTAGGTTAATACACCTTAGTTTCTCTTATAATTTATCTTTTTAACTTATTTTTTAAACAGAATAGTGTTTTCTCTCTCACAACAAATCAGTATGATTAGGCAATCGAGTGCGTGGTACAGATATCACAGTACCTTGGATCGCGCGATTACTCCCACTCTGAGTACGCACTCATAAATCCTCTCGCACTGTGGAGTGGAGCTGTGGAGAGGCGTTTAAAGAGCGGTTGACGTGTGGGCCCACTCTCCCTAGCCCACATGTGACGTGCCATCGAGTCCTTGGATCCTCTGCAGTCCCAGTCCTGCACAGGATATGAGTCCCTGATCTTTACATTGCATTGCAGTGCAGCCTCCCCCTCCTCTCCCTCTTCATGGTCGTTGCCACCATCCCCCATCGAAACCAGCCTAACGGAGTGGTACGACCGATGCGCCTCCTACTAGCTGCTCGTGCTGTCCAGCGTCGTCCGTCCCCCCCTACGACGAGGCCCTTTTGAGTGTGTCGCTGAAGCCAGCCACGAGCCGCTCCATCTCCTGATCTCCCACGTCACAACTTGGAGTAGAGTAACAGCTTAACAAGCTTTACTCCTGCTTCCATTAGCTAGCGACGGCTCACATGGAGGTGCCTCATCTGGGCATCTGCCACGTGTGCAGCTAATACTCGTGCTAATCCAGATCAGTACAAACCAAACCACAGTTGCAGTCGTCGTGCAGGATGCCGATAGCTTCTAATGGTTGGATTACGACGATGTCGTGTCGTCGTGTGGTACTCAGGCCCCGTTTAGATGCAAGTCAAAATCCAAAAATTTTCAAGATTTTCTGTCACATCAAATCTTACGATACATACATAGAGCATTAAATGTAGCTAAACAGAATAACTAATTGCACAGTTTGTCTGTAATTGACGAGACGAATCTTTTAAGCCTAAATAGTTTATAATTGGACAATTTTTGCTCAATACAAACGAAAATGCTACAGTAACCAAAAGTCAAAAATTTTCGCATCTAAACGGGGCTCACTCTACGTGAATGGAGCTGCACTGGTTCCTGTCACTTGTCAGTTAACTATTCCATCTGATCTGATGAATGGGTGAACCGTGGAGCAGATTTAGTCAGCAATTGTGTCGGGTGGAGTGAGATAATATCATGTTTGTTTATGCTGAAATTTAACTTATATCGATATTTATGCTGAAATATTGTGAGAGAAAAATATTATTCTATGGCTGAGGTGTGGGTGCCATTCTATTCTACGGTAATCAATTGTGCCAGTAGTATATTATTAGTACCTGTCACAGCTTTATTATCATTAAGAGCTCTATACTCCTACTCCTACATGAGTGTGATTAAGATTCTCCACCTGCAACCATTGTTGCATGTGAAGTTGGAGTGGGCATTTGGCCGTGATGGCACGTAGCGCTGCTAAGCTGGACCTTTTTCTTTTTTTCCCCCCTTCATTTTTAGCCCGTGGGGCCCACGCTCTGGTGGTGAGTGCACCACTAATTGTGTTCGTGTCATTGTGTGTGTGCCCAAGCGCACAAGCGTACAAGGGGAGCACATTCAATGCAGTTTCTTTTTCCATTTCTTTTGTTTTGCGCTTTTACTTCGTGAGAAAGGCAAGGGGAAAGTGTGGCTCCATGGTTCCTTAACTCCTCCAACTAGAGAAGAGTACTATAGCTTCATATCTATATAGTTCTTTTTTCTATATCATAGTCATAATAAGAGTACCCTTTCATATCTATAGTATGGAATTAATGTCAACACGTAAAACTCCTAAAGTATGAGTATTTAGTATGATAATTGTTAATATCTTTTTTTATATAACTTGTTCGATTCTAGATGCTTTCAAACTTCACAGCTACTCACACATTTAGGGCCCCCTTTAGAACACAGGATATCCAAAAATATAGGAATAGAAAAACACATAGAATTAGAGTTGATCGTACAAGCGTCTAGTCTATCCATATTTGAACGGTGGGTGTCGTCCCCGTTGCCACCATGGTACGGTGTTGTCTCGTTGGTGCGGCATGGCACGGGGATGGTGTCTGACCGGGCCGAGGTGACTACCGTCCCCTCGGTCCTTACGGGATCAGTGCGGCATGCTTGCTCTTGTCAGAGTAGGCGCGCCTAGCTGCGCTCGATCTCCCCCATCCCTCCCGGGGGTCGTGACGGGGAGAGGTCACGCGTCTTCTGTGTGACTAAGGCGGGTGGAAGGGGTCGGGGCTGACCCCATCTTTAGCACCTGCCCTGCTCTGCTCGGCTCCTGCTTGGCCTCGGTCTTTGGGCCCTTGTTGACTGTTGTGTTGCAGGCCGCGCAGTGTGCTAACTAATCGGTGCCTTGAGATATCCCGGCTTATAAACCCCGATTGGACCTCATATTAAATTTTCTCCAAAATTTCTATGGTTTAAGTCATTCTATAGGAATTTGGTAGGATTTCAGGATGGCCAATATTTTCTTCCAAAGAACCATTTGGGAAAATTTTCTATAGGTTTCAAAGGCTACAAAATTCCTCTGTTATTAGCCTAGAAATCGACCAACGAACAGGCCCATTAACCTTTTGTTATAAAGTGGGCCTTAAAAAAGAAACTTGACTGAACAAAAGATCCTTGAATTCTGTTTCCCGGTTTTTCTGCACTTTCCACGGCCACCAGAAAGAGTTATAGAAATTTACACCCCACCCCTCACTCACGTGGTAATTGCACCACAAACTGCAATTGAAGAACTTAAATTTCCGGAAACAGTAACCGCTGTTGCTTCTTCACCCCGTATAAAATCTGGAATCCGACTACTACACTAAAAAAAGGCTTATTTTTATCCATTTTGGCTGCCAAAATTTCTTCACCATTTCTCGTGCATGCAATGCAACTGAATGATATACCTCATGAGTCATGGCCACCTGGCTTCTCCTCAGCAACAGCTCACATTTTTCTTTCTTCTCCACTAGTACCTCCACCCAGCCCAGCCATCTTCCCCACCCCACCAGGCCACCACCACCACCACCTCTCTCTCTCTCTCTCTCTTCCTTTTTCTCCTCTCTTTCTGATGCTTTGACGCCACAGCTCGCCGCTTTGGCCGCCTCTGCCTGCCTCCCACCATCTCCTCTGCCACTGGTTAAAGCAGGGGGAGGAGCTGTAGGAGGAGAACCGAAGAAGAGAACAGAGAGAAGCGCAAGAGAGGGGGACTGAGGGAGCGGGCAAGATGTTTGACAGTTTGCTCAACTCCAAGTTCTACAACAAATGGTACAGAGATCTTTCCCGTTGATTCGGTTTGGTGCGTGATTGGGAGCTTCGGGCCCGGCTGCTCTCGAAGTTCGTTGCCTGTTTTTCTGGACAGCCGAGTTCGAAATCGGTTGTTTTGAGCTTCCTTTTGCCGACGATTTGTTCAGCCTTCCGATTTGCGCGGAGAAAATGAAGTCGAATGTTTAGCTGCATTCGGTCGCTTAGTCGGGTAGCTGCGTCCCTCGGTTCTTGCGTTCCTCGGATTCCGAATTGTTTAGCTCCACTTCTCATCTTCATCTGCGAATTCAAGGAACTGTTCCCCGGACTTGCGAGCGCCTTTCCCCCCTCCTTTTTGTAGCAGAGAATCTGGTCCTGTTCTCGATCTATGTTCTGCTTTCCTGCTGTTTGTCCAGATTCCTGCATTCTCGATTTGGCCTGTGTTTGTTTGATTTCTGCTATTCCCCCTCCTAACCGCTGAATTCGTTGTTGTTTGGTGCAGCAAGCACGCAATCAAGTGCACCCGAACTCGGCTGGATCTGCTGCGGCGGAAGAAACAAGCCATGGTCAAGTTTCTCAAGAAGGACGTCGCCGACCTCCTCACCAACGGCCTTGAATCGCACGCCTTCGCACGGGTACTGTCTTCACTTCTCAAGGCTTGAATTTGAATTGTTTAGTGGTGTCGGACGGATTTGCGTTGGTGCGAATTTGACGAAATGGAAATATTCTTCGAAGCTGAATTGCACGAGAAATTTATGACGAAATGCAGAGCCATGTGATGGTGTTTGTAGTGATATGTTCCTGATTGCTGTTACTTAGCTGTTTCCCCCTGAACTGCAGATGGAAGGGCTGATCGTTGAGATGAACCAAGCATCGTGCTATGATATGATAGAGCAGTACTGCGAGTATATTGTGAAGCTGCTCAACCACATGCAGAAAGAGAGGTAATTGTCAGTTGCCACCCTTCTTCAAGTGATGCACTGATTCCATCTTGTGAATATCTGTTTTAGTGCTGCATACACATGTGCTCTGCATGTGTTTGTGTTCTTGCTAGGAAGAAAAAGGGAAGCATCATAATCCATCCAATTTTTGTTGCAGTAGCTCTGATTTCTAGTATGCTGTAGCTGATTAAGGTGGCTTAGACTTAGACATCATCCCTTTTGAATATTCAGTTTGATCAGTGCTCTATGGATTCCTAACCTAAGTGGCTTGTTTGGAGATAATTGCTTCAGTGCATAGCTTGATTAGATATAACTTGATTTTCTTGTTCATTTGTGCTCAAGGCATGCCATACTCCTGTTGTCATGCATATGTCGCATTTAAGATTGAAAATTCTTTCAGTCAAGGTAGGTAATCACTGACTTGATGTTTTTTCTGGTTTAGCAATTTCCATAGTATCCCAAGATTGTACAAGATTTGGATATTCCTACATACACCAGATCCTTGCTTACTATAATCATGTGTACTGCCATTTTTCTCTCGCCCCCCCCCCCCCCAAATACCACTGTTTTCACATTTAGGGATATGCAGATGGTAGATATTTTTTACTTTGGTTGTTTCTAGTTGTATCATTATCAAAATATCTAGTTCTTTTATTTATCAATTCGATTAATATTTCAATAAGACTTTCTTCCAAATTGGTCACTGAATCTGTGATGTTCCTTAACAGTGAATGCCCTCAGGAAGCATTGGAAGCTGTGTCTACTCTAATATTTGCTGCTGCTAGATTTCCTGATTTGCCTGAACTGTGTGACCTCAGACATATATTTACAGAGAAATATGGGAGTTCTGTCGAGCCTTTTGTTAATTCTGAGGTGCTAAAATTGCTTTTACTTTTCTTATATTTGAGCTGATCTCCATCGTTTGGAACATATGGATTAACTTAACTTTTCTGTGAAACAGTTTGTTCAGAACCTCCAGAGTAAATCATTTACTAACGAAGAGAAGTTGCGAGTAATGAAACGTGTTGCTGAAGAGTTCTCAGTTCCATTTGATAGCAGGGCATTGGAATGGAAGATAACTTGTGGCTCTCAAAATAAGCATGTAAGGTTTTAGTAAACCTTTTGCATTATCAAATACATGCAAGGACTTACCAAAGGAATAATCATTTGCTAAGCATATATGGGTCACTCAATTCTAATCTTCACATTCTTTTGCCATCAGGATCTTCCAAAGAAGAGTTCACTTAAACAGGAGATGGAAGCATCAGCACGAGATGGACACAAAGTTGATAGGCATGCTGTTCATGAAAGAAAAACTAAAGCTATGCCTGAAGGCTATGAACAGAAGCAGGAACAAAACGTAAAGCCCAAAGATATCCATGTTGTTCCTGATGGCATTGGTCAGCTAGGCGAAAAAAGGCAGAAAGAAGTACTCAGATAAACCTAGTGAGAAAAGGCACATGGATAATCCTTTGCCTCCTTTGGACATGAAAGAAAAGAATGGTCAGAAAGAAATGAAGAAATATGACAAAAAAGATAGTCACCATCGGAGGGAACTAATGGATGCGGAGGTGTTGGACCTCAATGGCTTAAAAAAACAGGATGTTGGTGTCGTGAAACTTTCTGGTGGACCTGATCGTAGTTGGGGACATGCTGACTTGGGGCTTAAAACTCTGGGCCTAGAAAAGGAAGAAATTGATTCAACTTGCACCTTGAATGGTAAAACAGTGAACAAGGCTCCTCCTTATTCTAAGCCCTACAGAGCATCAATGGGTGAGAAGGTTGCTGAAGATAGGCAAGATAGACAGCCTGTGCCAGAGAAGGCAGCCAATATGCGTCCTCCTTATGTTAAGCCAAATTTTGAAAAGCATGCAAATCAAGGTGCAAATGCTTACAAGCATAGTGGCGCTGAAGAAATAGGCCACCAGAAGCGTGAACCAATTTATGACCCTGTTTCGGTCAGAAGTAGGATTCCAAAACCACCTGCACATGTTGATGATTATGCTGGAATGGCTAACGAGGAAAAGATGGCAAACCAAGCACCTGATGGCCGAAGAAGACATTCAAGCAAGAGGAATGGAGCCTATGACAATTATGACCATAAAGGTGGTCATGTGCTACCCATAGAAGGCATGGGGGTCGATGATGATATCAACAACGCAAGGCCGTTTCACTGGATTCCTAGTGAGCGAAGAAAGCACAGAAGCAGGCGGAACGGATCGACAAGTGGCAGTGACTACAATGGGGCCAGCGAAGACCACGAGTCAGATGGTGATGATGTGAATACAGCAATTGATTTCGGCAATCTGCTGCCCCGAGCCCCTAGTTCACATAGGAAACACAGGAGTCGGAGTGCTGATCCTCGCAAGGGAGGCCGTGATGATGAGGAAAAGATGATGGATAAGCTTCTGATGCACTACAGCAAGAAAGGGCTGGACAGGGAGGAGCACAAAGAAAGAGTCAAATCCCGGATCCCGCGGCCTCGAGCTGATCAACGTGCTGATGATGGAGCTGGAGAACTGTCTAACAAAGAAGGGGCATCTGCACATCGTCCTGAAAGAGCTGTATCTCTACCTTCAGAATCCGCAAGCCCAAAGGCGAAGCCGAAGTCGAAGGCCCCTGTTCGGTCCTTGTCCATGCAGCCAGAAATGTCAAGAGGGAATGTGCATCCAAGTATGCCAGATTTCGACGAACTGGCTGCCCGGATCAGTGCTCTGAGGAACGCATGAGCTGCCACACGACTGTCTTCTGCAATGCTTCTGTTCTGTCAGGAACTTGTACCATGGAATCTGAAATCTGATGGTGCCTGCGAGTCATGGGAATAAGAGGACGCTCGAGATGTGATCGGCCTGCTCTTGCAGCATTTTATCTTGGTGGTATACTTGGTTGTGTTGCTCGGAGTGTGTCTTGGTAGGGTATTGTCATCAGGAAGAGTTAAATGTGGCAATTCATAGGGATACCACATACTATACCAGTAGTCAGCTACAACGATTTGGATGTGGTTGTCATTGTTGTACTCAGAACAAATATTGTTGGTGTATATATGCCCATTGATGCGGCTATGATGATAAAGGAATCTCTTCTTCTTTTTTTATAGTTTTTCCTCCATTTGTTGATGAGGCTGGAGCAGATGCCATTTTCTTGAGCAACAATTAGGCAGCCTGGCGGCATTGTCTGATTCCTTATTTAATTTCTCCTGGGGGAGGAAGGGCATGTGACGGTTGCCGCATCTAGCGGTGCCGACGCCGAAAGCTTCTGCTCAGCAGAGCTGCAAAATCATTCTGGGCACGTTCTTGCGTCGTGGATTCGCGAGCAATGACTGCCAACTATATTCTTCTTTCTTGAATATTCCAACCAGTCTTTTACATTTATTAATACAGGAAAAAACAATTGGGATCTTCGAACCAATCATATTACTGCTGTACTACTGAATTTTCAACCAAAGCAACCGCTGGCCAGTGGCGGATGCAGAACAGGATTGAAGGAGGGCCGATCTTTTCTTCTTCCTCTCTCTCCATTTTTCTTCTTTCCTCTACATCTTCTTCTCCCTCACCCTCGTATTTTCATCGATGCACCTGTAGAGGGAGATGTGGATCCGCCCCTGGCTGTCCTTGTTTCAGTATTATTTATTTGGCAACTGCTCTGGTACTCCTTTTTGAAAAAATAGCACGGATCCCAAAGCAGGCTATTAAAGAAATTAATTATTTTATATTATTTCGCACCTGAATCCTGCCTAGGCCCAGCCCGAGGCCAGCCCTGATCCATAGTGGAAGTAGTGTAAGTCTCCATGACCCCGTCTTGAGTACGTCGTTTCTCTCGCGTTCTGCTTCTTCTTCCTTTCCTGAGCAGCGGCGGCCGGTGGACCTAGCCAAGTGCCGCGCCTCCTTCCCCCTCTGTCCTTGCCCCCACCGCACCACGCGCCACTGGCCGCCCGCGCCCCACCGAATGTAGATGGTTTCTCCCAGAAGAGGTACAAATCATTTGTCGAGAAACGACAATATAAGTGCACTGTATGCAAGCAGCACGGCCATAACAGGAAAACATATGTCAAACAAGTGTCCATTTCGATCTTTGGAATTGAATTTATTCTAATAATTATAATTTAAGCATATATTAATTAAGTTAATATAGTTATATATATAATATATTTGTATATTATTGTTCGTCATACAAGGGATATTATTTAGATGTTGCATTTTTATTGTAGAGAAACAGGTTAAAAAGTGTGTTATAAGTTGGAGAGTAGAAATATAGCATGGTGCCTATAGAATCCATTTTCATCTCGTACCCTATGAATTTGAGATAGGCTTATTTATGAGCTTGAAAAAGTTATGGAATATCAAAATCCAAATCAAATAGCCCAATCAATTAAGTAAATTTCATTTCCTCCAAAATAAAGAAATCCAAACAGCCCCTAAGTAATTTAAATGTAATATATATGGTTTACATGCTTGTGCTGAAGACTGTGCTATCTGTGATGCGCGTGCCTGTATAATTGGAGGGTAAAAGTGACATTGTTTTTTTTCTTATTTTTTCTCAGGTGCAACAAGGGTGGGACTGATGATGAATCTTCCAAACTCGGACTGGAGGAGAGGCTGCGGACGATCTTTTAGGAGCATCTCCAGTAACTTTTCTAAATCACATTCTTTAAATCATTATTTGAAGAGCCATTTACATAAAAATTATTTTTTATATCTTTTTACTCTCCAACAGTTTTTCTATATCTAATGCGCACACTGGAGAGCCATTCCCATCTTCTATTTTTAGATTGCGAAAAATTCAGAATAGAAGATGACTATATTTAGATGACCATTTAGAGAAACTGTATTCTTAACATTTAGTAATAATATGGAGAATCTCTCGAACATGCTCTAATGCTGCATTGGATGCCAACTGAAATTCAGCAATGGGGCCGTTTGGCTGGTGAAGAATTCAGCCGGATTTCACTGTTTAAGACTAAATATCACTGTTCACTCTCTCATAAATTTCTCCAGATTCTCTAAGTGAACATGTCCAATAGCTCGTGTACAGATCCTACGAGGGGCCAACTCATTTGCAACTTCATGTCCCATTTTGCTGCTATTTGGTGCTAGATTAATAATTCTTGTATCTTGGAAACGTTTCTACACTTCATGATTTTGTTGTATCTTGGAAAACATGTCTACAGTTTTATGATTTGGCTTCATCCTGTACTTCAACCAATACAGTCAGCAGGTCAAGATAAACTTATACTAAGTAACGGCTGCACAAAAGTTTACAACTTGGCTTCACAAAAGCTTACAACTTGTTTATAAGTAGTTGCTGTCCGGAAGGAATTAGTTTCATGAATTCATTACTCAGATACTCAACAATCGCTTAGAACAACACCTCCAAATTTGTGGAGTAGAATCATGAATAAAGTGGAAAAAAATAAAAGAAATATTTTACAACCAGGTTTCTGGCCATTCTATTCTAAGGCCTAGGCTGCTAACTAAACAAGTACACGTGAGCACAATGCTATCTGTACATATCTTCTGTCCTGCACCTGGTTTCAGATTTCTGGTAATCATTGCAGATACTTGCATTGCAGAAGATCAGCAACGAAGCTGTTGGTTCACTTGGTACTAAGATATACAAGCTTGCATGTCTTTAAGAAAGCGTCTAGCAGCTGCATACAAAGGCAACCATGTTAATGTTTATGATGTTCTGAATATTATACCGGCCTCTATTTTCTGTATTATCTAACAACATGACCCAAAAGAGAACTCTTTCGGCAAATGAGTCTTCAGATATAGAGAATATCCATTTTGGGTTTGGATTCCTATATGAGTTATCTGTTGGAGATAGCTGCTGCAAAGTAGGAGAGTATTGCTAGTTAAATCTTCAGGTCCAAATGTGCAATGGAAGATTCAGAAATTGCTGTAAGTAATCAATTTATGACAACCTGGTGTTCAGCTCTTGAAAATCAAATACCAGCCGGTCAGGTTATACTGCGACTGGCATAGATGAACAAGTCTGCCCTGCCCGGTTGCCGAGCCTGCAGAGACATGGGCTCTATCTGTAGTATCTGTAAAATCCAAAATAAATCTAAACATTTGCTTAAAAAAAAAGAAATCCAAACAAACACGGTAGTATCTGATTTTTTCCCTATCCGAAATCTAAACAAACATCAAAGATTACATTTTTTCCCCGGACTCACCCCATCCATAAGAATCACAACTACCTGTGCAATCAAAATCCTAACGAAAACGATCCTATCCGCAAAGATTACATTCACGGACTCTGAGATGAACCCTATATATATCTAACGGCATGCAACCTAATATAAACGTACCGCACGTGTCATCGGACGCGGCTTCCGCCGTCGCTGCCGGTTCTGCTTCCGCCTCCGCCGTCGCCGTCGCCGCCGGATCCGCCTCCCGTTTCCTTCGTCGCCGATACGGATCCAAAGTGCAAAGGTACGTCGGTGAGGAGCGGTGAGGGACGCGGGCAGGATGGAGGGCACACATGTGTTTTTAAAAAAAAAAACATATGAATTTTTTTATTCCTCTCTTTTCTTCCGTTGGCTTGTCTGGCTCACGTGTGCAGCAGATTTCTCCCTTCCCTCACCAACCTGCGCTGCCCCATCCACCTTCCTGCCCTGCCGGCCCCGTGCACTCTGGAGTCTGGACGGCGCGGACGCGCTTCAGGGCCGCACTAACCCGCCGGTCCTCTACGTATATGCGTGCGGCCGGATCCGATTTATCCTTTTGTCCTTGCATAGAAAAAAATTATTTTTTGTGATCTGTGGATCTGTGATCTTGTGATTGTCTGAGGTGGAAAAAAGCTGGAGGTAGAAGGAAGATGGAGGCTGTTGGATTTTAATTCTATGGTGCAAAAAAATTCATGTGTTGAAACTGCATAAAATACATAGTTGTTGGGTAGACAGACTCGATCGATTCTTAAGATCTGTTTTTCACTCGCTCTCGATATATTTATCGTTGAATTGATTATTCCATGGTAGTTTAATTTTAATCATTATTAATTCTGTGCGTGCCGTAAGATTAGTGATTGATTCTTAAGATCTATTTTTTCACTTGCTCACGATATACTCAATTATTAATTCTGTTGCATTCCGTAAGATCAGGATTAATCATTACTAATATTTTGTGCACGCCGTAAGATCATCATTACTAGTTACATCCGATAATATTTTTTCTTAGTTTTACGATACACTGTTTTATGGTAAATCTGTTATTCAAAATCTTTATTCCTGCATGTACAGTAGACTTATTTTGTCTCTCTTTATTCTTGCATCTACTAGTGTAGACTTGTTTGATCTCTTGTTTGAACAGAAAAAATGTCAGACAATTATGGCGACATCTGGTTGAGCGTTTTTGGCATATAGTGGATAAATTAGACTGTGACCAAAAAAGGGCAATTGTAGTTTTTGGACTTGGATGCATGCTGTATATTAGACCCATTAAGATGCGTCAGAGTCTTATTCAGTTTTTACTACAAAATTAGGATGCTAAGGACGAATGTCTTAGATTTGGTCGAGGAAGGGCAATCCACATTACTTATGATGATGTTGAAGACATTATGGGACTATCCAAGGCATATGGTCGCATAGTAGATCCTGATGACTATTACACAACATGATTTGTCAAAGGGTTTTCGATATTCCTATGGTTTGCATGGATTTAGAATTGATATTCCTATGCCCTGCGCCGCGGCGGCCGGTGGCCCATGGTGCGGTGGGGGCAAGGACGGAGGGGGAAGGAGGCGTGGCACTTGGCTCTGTCCACCGGCTGTCGCTGCTCGAGAAAGGAAGAAGAAGCAGGACGCGAGAGAAACAGCGGCGTGAAGACTGAAGACAGAGTCACGGTCTCACGGAGACTTGCACACATGTTACTTCCACTATGGATCAGTGCTGGCCTTGGGCTGGGCTAGGACGGGCTGGGCCCAAGCGGGACCCGGGTGCAAAATAACATAAAATAATTAATTTCTTTAATTGTCCTTTTTGGGATTTGTGCTATTTTTTAAAAAGGGAGTATGGGAGCCGTAGCCTATTTATAAATAGAAAAATAAAATAAATCATGGAAGTACTTTTTTTTTTCCTCCTATGTGATTTTGATGGGTTCAGAGACCATCGACGCCGAGGCCAAACTGCTAGGTAGGCCATATACACTAGTTTGTCCATCAATACAGGGAGGAAGAAAAAAAAGAAGGGGAAACAAAGTCAGCAGCGCATGTCTTGAACTCCGGCGGGTCGTGCAGGGGCAGGTGTGGCTAGCCCAAGGACCTCATGACGCCGACGACGAAATGCAGGATGCAGTCGTCGTCGCCGCCGTCGAGCATGTCGTCGCAGACCAGGCGCTCCAGGGCGGGGTCCCTCGGCAGCGCCCCGGCGTGGTACAGCACGGTCGCCGCCGTCTCGGACACCGGCCGGGTGGCCAGGCACGCCGCCAGCCGCGCGACCGCCCGGAGGAACAGCGGCAGGAGGCCCTGCGCGTGCCGCACGCAACAACGCCGACGCGTTAGCAAACTAGCTAGAGCTAGCACAAAACGCAGTGAGAAACCACGTGCTCACCATGCGAGATTGTGGCCGCCCGGCTGCGTTCGACGATGCATGTGAGATCTCAAGCGCTAGCTCGCCGCCGGTGTTTATATATATACAAGTAGTAGGTTTCTTCATTTTAGTTTGCATGCTGTAGTTATGCCATATCTTAAAATAATAAAATGACTTGAACTAGACCATCCCAATTGCAGAACATTATCAAAATCAAAATTAGCTAAGGCCCAAAGCCATTGTGCAAGATGGAGGAGATTAGAAATAGCATACATGACAATTGAGTGATCAACAAGGTAGTCAGAACCCTCCTCAACTTGTCTTACTTCATCTGTCGTGCCCGTGAGTCCTATCAGATCTGGATGGAACTCTGTGAATCACAAATAGTTCATCAGCAATGAGCAATCAAAAGAATAAGATACTGCAAAATAGTAATAAGAGATCAAAGGGCTACAATATTGAATGATTACAAGCATTAAGAACTAAGGGACAATTGCAAGCACACACCTTTAACATAGTCCCGAACCTGCTCAACAGTATCTCTTTCAGGATCAACTGTAATGAAAACTGGCACAACATCCAGTTTTGCCTTTTCCTCTGCATATAAGAACATATTATAATGACTGAAAAAATATGCTTAACAAACTGTCTACTAGGTCACTTGGGCGCTTCAGTGGAAATTTTCACCAAGTCCAGTCAAACAAAAATACATAACCTTATATGTACATCTCATTTTGGCTTGCCCATTTACCCAATTATTTGCGTACAATAATATGCCATCTAGTTTCTAAGTGACAATATAATGCATATTATTGATAGACAATAAGCAGACACAACAGGATCTATGAGGATACTTATATCCAAGGATCAAAAGAATCAAATTGACTTACTAATTTTGTCAATCGCTGCAGCCATTTTCTGGAGTTCATCTGGGCAAATGTCAGGACAGTGTGTAAATCCAAAATAAAACAGAGTCCATTTGCCCATGAAATCCTTTTCAGTAACAGGTTTTCCATCATGATTCAGAAGCTTGAATGGGCCACCAATGGCTGCAGTGCCTACTGATTGCCCAGGCCTCACAGCACTTGTTCTATTCTTCAATTCTGGGTAAGATGGAAGAGAAAAAAAAATGACAAGATAAACAGCTATCAGAATTCAAGGAGCTAATACCTTCCTACTTCAGATAAATACTTCCAAAAGACACGTGTCCATTTGAAAAAAAAAAGTAGGGAAAGGTTTGAAATGTTCGCTAAAATAGTAAATGGCGATCTGTTTCTGAACCAGAGGGTAATGATTTTGTCATAGTGCAATGGTGTCAAAACAAAAATACAGTTTACAATATAAGATACAATTACAATTGGCACAAAGTCTTCTGACAATGGTTCCACCGTCCCTATAATGGTTTCTGGGAAGCATGGAAAGAGGAACAGACACCTTTATATTGTTTGTTTAACAAGCTTAGTTTTCTGTTCAACTTTTTTATAACTGCTTAAAAGCTATGCATATATATTTACAGAAAAGCTAACAAAAGTACGAAAATGCAAGCAGTGGTTACAAATGAAAATGCACACGAATCATTGCTAACCTATTTTTCTCATTAGTGTAGACTCTGGCCAAATTTGTTGTTAAAAGGCAAGCCAGTATGTAAGGCAGGGAAAGCTTAGGCAACTGGCTGAGTTATGGTTCTCCATTTTGCATACAGCAATGAAGAAAGAATTGATGATTGTCAAGGAACGTATGAAACATAGAGTGGTCCTTAGCTTGCTCAATCATGGAGGTCACAAATGCAGTAAGGTGTCTCCTGCTTTAATGATTTCATTCATTGATAGTAACCATCTTTTTTCAACAAAACTAAAACGAGAATTTTCAGTCTAAGAGATGTATATGCTCAACAGAGATTTTATGGAAGGGAGTTCCTAGCAAATCACCAATACAACTCCCCCAATAGAGTTGTATATTGGGGTGCACCGATATTGTCTTCTACATTTATTGGGGAGATGCCTTTGCAAATCACTAATACGGTAATTGGGGAATGGGGGAGCTATTGGGAAAGGTCCATCTTTCCCTCCATTTGAGGGGAGTTCGCACGAAATATTGGTGGTCACCATTAAAAAGGGATGCGAAGGGGGATCTGTTGGAGCAAGAGGGAAAAACTCAACTCACATTTTTTTTAAGGAAAAGGGATCTGCTGGAGATGCTTTTATATGAAAACGCTGAGATAGACAATGCTAGACATGAAAAGTAGGTTCTTGAAGAATAGATAAAAGCTCTAAAATACCTAGTGCAGCACTCATAATAAGTGGACATAACAATAAACATGAGACAATGTGTTGACTGTATGAATAATGCATTCCAGAAGCATCATGTTTTAGTAAGTAGGTATGTTGTATGTAGCCAGGTGCAACATTCATGCAGCCAAATCAGAAGCTATTAACATTGGGAATTAGTGACAGAGAAGCTGATACACTACACATCTACAATTTCAATTTCAATTTCATTTTACATCTAACAGTTGACCACCAGCATGACACTTGAAGACACAAGGTTGCATGTCGAAACCACACCCACAGGCCACAGAAACCTTTGTTTCCAGAGCAACATCCCAAGTAGCCATGGCATAACATTTTATAAGGGTAGCTAGATATTTTGAGTGTACTCAAGCATACGAATTCAGGATTAGACAGTTCAATAGTTATATGAAACAGCATATATGGTAAAGTGGAGATAAACACTAGGTTGAACTACCACTTGAATATAACTTTGGAAACACTTAGTTACTGGACTGAACCCATGCAAACTATCCACCTAAAACACCTCAAGATTTGTTTACTGATTGCCTCTAACATAAACTTTTCGGTTTGGCTAACTGATGTTGATGTTTACTCCACATCCAATATGCCTTGATACAACACGGACATTGAAAGATCTTCCCATGCACCGCTAAATGACAGCAAACAACAACAACTCACCATCGTAATCTACCTTCAATGTGACGCTTCTTTTCTTTGTCGTAGTACACAATTATCCCTCCTCCAGTCACGAGCAGTAGTAGAAAACTGAGCCAAGACACCGGCTGCAAGGAAGTAGCAAGTGCTTCTGAATTAGCACGCATAGATAAATGGCCTAGAAACAAGGACTGTCCTGTTTCATTGGGCTCTAGATCACTACTAATTGGTGCCATATGAACCATTTCAAAGCAATCACTTCTATTTGTCCTGAATAAGGGGGATCCAATAGCTTTGGGTTAGTGCAATCCATGACTTACCCCTCCGCGGACGGCTTTTCTGGCGTCCGCTTGCTCAGATTTCCCAGACTGACCATCATCCCCTCCCTCGCCGCCCGCACTGCCCGCCGCCGCCGGCGCAGGGGGCTTCGACCCGCCCTGCGTCGCAGCCGCGGCGTCGCTGGAGAAGAAGCGCGCGCTGCCCCAGGAACCCAGCTCCGAACATCTCAGCGCCACTCCCACAAGGGCGAGCGGAGATCCATCGCTCGACGCACGCCAAGGACGGGGGAGAGCCGCCGAGTACCTGAGGCAGAGCGCGACCGCGAGGAGGGAGGCTGGGAGAGAGCGCTCGCGAGAGGAGCGCGCGGAGATGGGACGCGCGGCCTCTCATCGCCTCCTCAGTCGTCACTCGCGCCTCGTCGCCGGAGTGGGAATAGTGGGGTGCTCGTCTCCGCAAGCTCGTGACCGCTGATCTGCTTTGCTTCCGATACGTTTCGATAATAGCAGGCAGCACAGGCTTTAAAGGCGTTAGTTACGTGATTTTTTTATAGAAACAAATACAATACATAATACTAGAACTACGACCCGGAAAATTGTTTGAGCCATGTAAATTCTAAATAGTTTTTTTGGTTTCCCGTCCCGTTTATCCACATTGCTGCTGGATCCATCCCACTGTTTTGAAGCCCAGAAAAAGAGCTTTCAGTCCAGCCAAAGCAAAGTTAATTTGGTATTTGTTGGGGTGCGCCAGGCCATGCCAGCAGTGCAACGGCTGAGCGACGCTCGAGGGGCCCAATGGCAAGCCACTGTGGTGACCCCTCCCCCACAAAAAATAAATTTAATATCGAAGTGGGCACATGGCCCACATATCAGATATTAAACTGATAAGAACAGATACTACACTTGATCTTAGCCAAAAGGCCGAGAAAGGTATGAGCTTCGGACGGAGCCCTGCGCCTTGTTTTATAGCGCGTTCGACCGCCTCATGCCCCTTCAGCTAGCGAGGTGGTACTAACGTGCAGGGAACCGGAAGCGGGGGCGAAGCTGCGGAGCGCAGCGCTGTGGCTCAGGCGCTCAGCCGTTCGGAGTTGGATGTTTGCTTACGGCCCATTACAAAATTTGCAGCCCACGCTGCTCGGACGGCCCAGCAGGTCGCCTTCTGCACTAGGACAGGCTGGCTGTCTCCGCTCCGATGAGAACTAACCTCGCTGACATGTGGGCGTTCATGCGAGATTGTGGCCGCCCGGCTGCGTTCGACGATGCATGTGAGATCTCAAGCGCTAGCTCGCCGCCGGTGTTTATATATATACAAGTAGTAGGTAGCATCGGAACCATCTACTGGGAGGCGGAGGCTGCAAACGGGCGGCGGTGGCAACGACGGGCGCCCATTGTCGCGTTGGGCACCGGCAGTTGCTTGTTTGTCTCGTCGCTGTGCTTCTCCAGCTCTCCGGTTTTGGTTGCTCTTCGCCTGAGTGGCTGCGTTTTTCCTCGTCGGGATCGCAAATAAGGATGGCAATGGGGATATACGCGTCGCGGGTATCGCCGGAACGTTCTCTTCCCCACTACGAAGAATTCATCCCATCCCCGTCCCCGTCCCCGTTAACTGTCTCGGGTATAGATTCTTGCCCATCCCCGTACCCGTCGGGCATCGGTCGGGTAACAGATACCCGACGGGTATTGCATACCCGATAAACAAGGACACTTGGGGTCGCAGCTTTGCAATCGGAGACGTTTCTTCTTCACCCAAGTATAAGTGTCGGAGTCTCGGAGATGCCGAGGAGAAGGAGCGAGGTTGCGAGGAGGACGAGCAAAGGTGGCAGAGAGATCGAACTGAGGAAGCGAGGGGCACGAGCGCTCGTAAGGCAGGCGTGCTTGTGCTGCTGGCGGAGATAGTGAGGAAAAATTAAACTAGGGTCCCTAAAACACACAAACTATATATATATGATTGTATAGATTTGGACCAAAATACTTATGTTGAGCTTCTTTGGGCCTAATACTCGCATGACAGCTCAAATAGTCGGGTTCCCCAACGGGTAATGAGGATGGGTAAATAGGGAACGTTCCCGTACCCGCTATACCCGTCGGGGATGGATTCTTGTCCATTTAGATGCCCGCGGGTAAAGATATGATCCCATCCCTGTCCCCTAATCAAATACCCGTCGGGTATCGGGTATCGGAGCCCGTTGCCATCTTTAATCGCAAAGCCCCGACACTGACAGTTGACAGCGACCGGCCGAGGGTTGGCATTTGGTAATTGGTATGGCTCGCTCGAGTCTGTCTGGCAACAAGAAAGGCCGGTCCACTACCATGAAGTTAGTGAAGAAATGGCAGTATGCTGTGGGAAAACTTGTGGAATGATTCTATTCCAAAATGGCAAAATGGCAATACCCACACCTTTACTCCTTTGCCAAAAAGAAGCCCATCACCATCTTTGAAGCAAAGAATACAGAGCATTTTCGCAATCGGTTCCATTTACACCCATTCTAGGACACCCTGAATATCCTAGAACTGCAGGACAATCATGATTCCTAGACTTACATCTGGGGTTCGAGCAACTTCTCCTCAAAAAGGGCCTACGATCATTTAAGTGGAAGCATGCCGGCCCATCCAGATCCAGCATTCCAGTGATTGTGGAAAAGTTCCTATCAAAATAAACACAAGATCTTCTTTTAGCTACTTCTAAAGGACAGAATAAGCACAAGAGACTTACTAAGAAGAAGAAAAGCATGGAGCTACTAGACTACAACTGTATCTTATGCAATGCAAACACAGCAGAAACCACAACTCACCTGTACATCACTTGCAAATTTGCCTCACCTTGTTGGGAAAAAATTGGGCTGCATGTCACTGCAAACTTAAGCCCACAGCAAAACCTGGAACGGCTGAAGACTCAGATCAGCAATCCCTTCTTCATGGAAATCACAGTATTGATGTCATGGGCAATTTGGATGTGCAGAAACAACAAAATCTTCAAGAACACCACTCCAACAGTTCAGATTTGCAGGGCAATTTTCAAGCTTGAGATATCTTCGCTCCTATGGCGTGCGAAGACGAAGATTCTACCTTTACTACAAGAATGGTGCCGATACCGGACGCATCGCTAATGACTGGCACCTCAACCTGTCCGCCCACACGTTCACTAGGCCCATACCAACATCACTCGCGAGGATGGTGCTCCACAATCTGCATATTGGCTTCAACAAACCTCAATGGCAGCGGCCCTAAGTTCTTGGGCCCTATGTCACAACTCAGGTCACTAGAGCTTGGCTAGAGCCCCATTGTGGCTAGTTTGGAAATTTCAACCCCATCAGGATCCTGTTTTTTTTTCGGCAGTAGACAATCCATAGACATGTCATTTTAATTAGCCACTTAGTCATATATAAGAGGCAGTCATATATAAGAGGCTTTCCATTTTTGGGTTTGCCTTCCCCTTATTTTCAAATTAGGCCTTGTGGTGTGTGTGGGGGGGGGGGTGCCCTGCTATAGCGCCTTGACATCAAGGGCGCAGGGCTTGTGAGCACTCTATCCTTTTTTTTAGAGAACGCGCTTAGGTGTGTATTTCATTAAGGGATGGGCGCTCTATCGCTAGAGCTTGGCAAACTTAGGCAGCTCAAGTTCCTCGACTTTTCCGCGAACAAGCTCGTCGGGACCTTATCAACATTGCTTGCAGGGATGAAGAAGAGGCGAGAGTTTAACATTTCATCAAAACAAGCTCATTGACGATACCCTGAGGCTTCTCTTTGTAAGCTGACTGGACTTATTCTCATTCCAAGTCCAAGGCAATATGTTTCACCGGGAATATTCCACCCGAGGTTAGAAAGACAAAGGAGCTAGAGATTGTGAACCTTTTTAGCAACAATTTCACTAGCTTTATCCCACGGAATTTGGGGAGTTGAAGCTGCAATAATTAGATTTGTTGGTGAAATTAGTCACGGGGCTGTTCATTCATTTCTCCACCAAGCTAACAAACCTGACACTCCCCTCCAACGCACTCAGAGGCGAAGTTGCACTATGATTAGGGGGTAGGGGCAAAATGCACCCCTATATTTTGAAAAAATCAGTTATAATGGCAAAAATCCCACCATATATATATATGCACCATCCATGACAAAGTCTCTATGCATCCATAAGCCAAGTGCATCCCCATTCGATCTCCTCTAGCTTCGCCATTGAACGCACTCACCAACACAATCGGACCTTGGCGCAGGGCTGGATTTAGTTGTAGCCAGCTTCTCCAACAATAGTTTTTCTAGCGAGCTGCCCTGAGCCTTTGCGATGGCTTCGTGCTGTATAACCTCACAGCAGAAGTGTCTGGAAATTCTACTCTTCTCTAGAAATGAATTAAATTCTACTCTTCCTAGAAATGAATTTTTGGAAGCAGCTAACAATTTGCGCCGCCTCTAAAAAAATAGGTAGAATACAGTAAAATTCATAGCTTTTCTAGATAAATTGGGATGAAGACAAACTTTATATCAAAAGTGTAGATCTCAAAGGCATCTACAACTTTGTAGTTGACATATTTTTCATTTGAAACCATTTAGGGCTCGAAAATTTTGTTTTAAGCTTTCAAATTTTAAAATTCATTTTCGGAATTTTTGAATGGAGAAACGACATAAACCAAAGTTATAGTGCTCTTTGCGGTTCAAACTTTTTTCATTTGAATTTATTTAGTATTTAAAATATTCATTATAACATTTGTTTAATAAGTGAATAAAAAAAGATTATATCATCTGTTTGGTTATAAGTGGCTTTGGAGTAGTAGACCTATTCATGGGCCACCCGACCTAACCAACCCGACTCGACCCGCTCGAAAAAAGCCCAAGCCGATCCACTAGTGTGTCAGGTCAGTTTTAGCCTATGATTTTTACCCATGGTCTAACCCAACCAAACAAAACCCAACCCAAAGTGCGAAAATCCCAAAAAAAAAAAAAAAAATAGCCCGGTCGACACGCCAATGTGTGAGGTAAGGCTCGAGCCAACGACTTTGACATGACCATTTTTTCAACCCAATCTGACATTTTATTAGGTCTACTTTTTTGTGGAGCGGTATGGAAGGAGCATGCGAGGTTTCAGATTCTGAGTTCAATCACCCCCTGGCTAGCACACACGTGAAAATCACCTAGCTTGTGTTGTTTTTGCTTTTTTTAGCTCCATTTGTATATTCTATAAAAGATTTCTAGAGGCAGCTGCATCGGCCGACCTCTAGAATTCGCTCTTTGGATAGCCACCTCTAAAAATCATTCTTTGGATAGCCACCTCTAGAAATCATTTTCTAGATACAAGTGAGCGGAGCAACCACCTTTGAAGAACCATTCTAGCCACGGCATAGCAGTTGTCTTTGAGAAACCATTATAACTGTCTCTAAAAATAGTTTTATAGTGCATCATCACGAGTCATGCATAGGTTACTAGTAAGTCTTTAATAAGTAAACTGAACATAGGCACTTGTTTCACACTAGTCAGGCAAACATGATGACTTCAACATTCCATGCAGACGAATCTGTCTGCCCTAGTGAAGCTATCAAAATAAACCATAATTACTCTTTTCGCCATGATTGCTAGCTCCAACCTTGTGAAACCGAGACGGTGATATAGAATGACATTGGGTGGCCTATGGCATATATATATATATATATATATATATATATATATATATATATATATATATATATATATATATATATATATATATATATATATATATATATATATATATATATATATATATATATATATATATATATATATATATATACGGCTGTCAAGAAGTGAAGCAGTAGCAGTCGCCAGGCAGGTCGCCAGGCAGGACATCACAATGCCCGCCAGTATAGCCTTTGCTCGTGCACAGCTCGAGGCAGGAGAGGGCATTGCCAGTGCCATTGTTGGGGAAGCATGGACCAATCTTGATCGTCCCATGACCTTTGGGGTAAACGAATTTCAGTTAAAAAGGAGTCGACCAAGAACCAGCTACATGCACTATATATTTAGATGCATATATGCGCAACGACTTTATCCAAAGAAAAAAAAGTGCAATATGTCCATGTTCTTACCGCCGGTCGTTGCTGCCGGTGGTCCCTCAGGGGGTTCGTAACCCTTCGGCGGTGACGGCCCCGGAACAGCACGGCGCGATGTTGATAGCTCATCAGTGTTGGCTTGACCACCACCTACATATATGCAGCATAACCAAGCAAGTGAGGAATAGAGTGTCTGTACGTAGTTCGGTCCAGTAATTAGATCTGTTAGTGAGGTACTAGTTGAATTGTCGAATGCATAATTCGTACGCTTACCGGAGGCCAAGAGTAGCACGAGTAAGAGAGGGACGAACAGAGCCATGGCTGCAGACCGATTCATCACTGTGAGGAGGAAGAGAGCTGATGTCCATTGGTGTCACTATGTGCGTCTATTTATATAGGCAGCCCTCGACAGTCAATCAATGGTCATTGGTCAACACTAGGTGCATTGTTATTATTGAATAATACAAGGAAACATTAGTATGTACTACAACACCAGGGTGCATATCATTGGCAGAAAATTAATCCCTGCTATATTATGGATGCGTCAATGGCATGACAATAAAGACCTGTTTAGTTGGCGGCCAACGAGGTAGTTTTACCTGTCAGCAGGCAAGGATCTCAGGCCGTTGATTTTGGTTGTCTGGCGACCAGTATCGATGCCTGCCAAATTACAAATTACACCTAAACATGGCCTAAGTATTGCCATGCAAATTACACCTAGAATGTTTGCACCTTTGGTAGGAAATTAATGTTGACACTGTACATGTTAATATGTAGTAGGCGTCACTTGATTTTGAAGATTTCATTGGACACCAATTGTTGAGGCAGTGAATAACTATATATTTTTCTAATTCTAATTTTAAGAGCAACTTTTAGGTAGATTTTAGGCGTGGTTAGTGGCGACGTCGAGCAGGTCGCTGGTGGTACGGGGCTTCAGGCATCCAAGCGCTTGTGGATCAGGGACTCACAGGTCGTCCCGGAGAGGAATGTGCTGATGATGTCCGCGTCGACGACATCAGGGAGGGAGTTGCATCGTTGGGAGAACCTGCGGATGTAATCCCGCAGGGACTCGCTGGGCTCCTGCTGACAACTCTTGAGGTCCCAGGAGTTTCCAGGGCGGACATACGTCCCCTGGAAATTTCCGACGAAGACCCTCTTGAGGTCCGCTCAGTTGCGGATGCTGTCGTGCGGGAGAAATTTAAGCCATGCCCGAACATGTTCCCCCACGCAGATGGGGAGATATTGAATGATGAAATAGTCATCATCCACCCCTCCGGCTCGGCAGGCAAGCCGAAAATCTTCGAGCCAAATACCGGGGTTTGTCTCCCCAGTGTATTTGGTGATGCCGGTGGGCGGTCGGAAGCCCTGTGGGAACGGCGCTCTCTGGATACGCCGGTCAAAGGCCCGTGGTCCCGGGCCCTCAGGGCTGGGACTCCGGTCGTTCGGCCGGCGACCATGCTTGGGGCGCGTTTCACCGCTCCCCTCGATTTTTCGGCCGGGATCCGTGTCGCATGCTCTCACCACCGCCCGGTGGACGTCACCATCATGCCGGGCCCGATGCTGGTTGCTGACGACGCTGCGAGCGTCCTGGTGCAGACCGGGTCGCTCGTGTACCGGCAGTCGGTGCGAAGCAAGTGCCATGTCAGACCGAGGCGCAGCTGCTGCCTCCCGAGCCGCCCCTGGCGGCTATAGCGGCGAGCGGATGGAGCCATCCGTATGGCGCGTCCCCACTCCCCCGGTGGGAAGAGAGGGCGCGTGTCGGAGTCGCGATGCGGAGCTTTCCGCTTGTTGAACGGCGGCGGCTTCTACTAGAACCCGGAGGTTCCGGTAGACCGCTCGCTCCTGGGGGTTGATGGGCTCGGGAACGCCGTGCAGAAGCATTGCAGCAGCAGCGATGTTCTAGCTAGCCCGAGAGAACTGTGGAAGATCGTTCCCCTCGTTTATGATGCCGTGTTGGACCTGGCGGGCGCGACCCCGGGCGCCACTCGCCGGGTTATGCGCATAGGGCGCAACGTGCTGCACCGAGCTCGCCGGCGCAGGCGGCGGCTGGTTCTGCCGCTGTTGTCGTAGTTCCTCGGCGTGCCCTTGCGCAAACGCGAGGGCCCCCGCACACGGGTCCGGAGGGGTGTGAGTTTGCGCAGACTCCGCAACGACTGGCGACTGGCCTGGAGCGTCCGCCATAGCACACTCCCGGGTGAAAGGTCCTAATAGCTAGAGGGGAGTGAATAGCCTATTAAAAATTTCTACAACAACACTTAGCAAACCGGTTAGACAATTATGAGGCGAAGCAAGTATTGCACTAGCCTACTAAAAATGCAAACCACCTACCACAATTCTAGTTTATATAGTTTTTATCCACACAATGGCTATATCACTATACTAAGTTAGCGCGTTCTCAAATGCTAACTAAAGAGTCACACTAACCAAACTAACAAGCTCTCACAACTAGCTACACTAAAGAGCTTGACAACTAGTTTGCGGTAATGTAAAGAGAATGAGCAAGATGGTTATACCGCCGTGTCGAGGAAGGAGCCAATCAATCACAAGAATGGATAACAATGAAGACCAATCACCTTGGAATCAAATGATGACACAATGATTTTTTACCGAGGTTCACTTGTTTGCTGGCAAGCTAGTCCTCGTTGTGGCGATTCACTCACTTGAAGGTTCACGCGCTAATTGGCATCACACGCCAAACCATCAATAGGGTGCCGCACAACCAACACAAGATGAGGATCACACAAGCCACAAGCAATTCACTAGAGTACCTTTTGGCTCTCTGCCGGGGAAAGGTCAAGAACCCCTCACAATCACCACGATCGGAGCCAGAGACAATCACCAACCTCCGCTCGACGATCCTCGCTGCTCTAAGCTGTCTAGGTGGCGACAACCACCAAGAGTAACAAGCGAATCCCGTAGCGAAACACGAACTCCAAGTGCCTCTAGATGCAAACACTCAAGCAATGCACTTGGATACTCTCCCAATATCACAAAGATAATGAATCAATGATGGAGATAAGTGGGAGGGCTTTGGCTAAGCTTACAAGATTGCTATGTCAATACAAATGGCCAAGAGAGTGAGCTTGAGCCGACCATGGGGCTTAAATAGAAGCCCCCACGAAATAGAGCCGTTGTACCCCTTCATTAGGCACAACACGGGGTGACCGGACTTAGGACCCCAGCGTTCGGTCGTGCGATGCACGCCACGTGTCCCCTCTGTTCAAATACAGAGCGCCTGATCCCAACGATCAAGTGATGACCGGACACGCTGCTATGAAGTGACCGGACGCTGGACCTCAACGTCCGGTCGTTTCCACTAAGCATCCAGAAGCGAGAAAATCACGACCGGACCCGTCCGGTCATGCTCGACCGGACTCACCCAGCGTTCGGTCACTCTGCATCTCCACTGTGCGCTGCCACGTCAGTAGGACCAGAGGCACCCCTTCAGTGTCCGGTCACCAAGTGACCCAGCGTCCAGTCACGGATCGACGGCAGCGTCTTCACGCATTCACTGACCGGACGCATCGGTCCTACCGAGGCCAGCGTCCGGTCACTTACAGTGACCTCCGTCTTTTTTGTATAGAGCGCTGGTGGCACCGTCGGACTGTCCGCACTCTACGGACGGACACTCCGCCGGTGAAGTTCCTAACCCTTGCTCAAATGTGCCAACCATCAAGTGTATCACCTTGTGCACATGTGTGTTAGCATATTTTCACAAACATTTTCAAGGGTGTTAGCACTCCACTAGATCCTAAATGCATATGCAATGAGTTAGAGCATCAAGTGGCACTTTGATAACCGCATTTCGATACGAGTTTCACCCCTCTTAATAGTACGGCTATCGATCATAAATGTAATCACATTCTCTAAGTGTCTTGATCACCAAAACAAAATAGTTCCTACCATTTATACATTTGCCTTGAGCCTTTTGTTTTTCTCTTTCTTCTTTTCAAGTCCAAGCGCTTGATCATCACCATGGCATCATCATCATCATCATGTCATGGTCTCCATTTGCTTCATCACTTGGAATGTGCTACCTATCTTATGATCAGTTGATAAACTAGGTTAGCACTTAGGGTTTCATCAATTCACCAAAACCAAACTAGAGCTTTCATCGGGACGGATGGTGGCTAGGTGCCACATCGCCGTTGCTAGAGCCGTCGCTCTCACCCTCATCATCCGGGAGTTCATGGAAAGTGATAGGAGCATAGCTCGCCATTCCCACGAATTCGGATGTGAGGGGGGATGGCGGCAGCGTCCTTCGAAGCTCCCGAGCACACGCGTCCACGGGGGACGCGAGGCCGTAGGGGAACCGATCGTACGGTGTCCATAATGTGGTCAATACGGTCCCTCCGGATAATCGACGGGAGATAGTAAATAGAGAATAAATTATAGTATGCATATTACTCACAGCGGGGTTTGAGCAGAGAGTTTGCTTGGAATGAAGCACAGATGCCTCGTCGTTGAAGTCGTCGTGCGTCCCGAAGCCAATGGAGGGCGCCCCTCTGATGGGTGCCGAAACGAGAGTCTCCTCACGGAGGCGTAGTACGCCGAGCCGGTCGGCGACGAAGTCCAGGCTTCCGAAGAGGAAGGCCTGAGATGGCTCGAAGACGGGTGGAACCCACATCCCAACCGGTGGGAGAGCGGGAAACTCGAGTGAGCCGAAGCGAGTCGTATCGCTTGAGCCCGCCATGGCGAAGGTGGCAGAAAAGTGGGACATCCGATGACCAAAAAGTGTTGAACTTACAACGTCTTCCCCACGGACGGCGCCAACTGTCGGTGCAGAAAGTGACCAACAAGTAAATATTTATAGTTTTGCCGTACGTTATGATTGGAGGTGGCCTAGCACTCAATGACACAGGGTTTATACTGGTTCAGGCAACGTGCCCTACGTCCAGTTTGAGTCGGTCGATGACTTTATTACTGAGCCCAAGTGCTCGAAGTTTGCAGTGGGGTTACAAACGAGAAGGAGAAAGATGGGGATTACAAGAGGTCCAGTCAGACTCCGGTTGGAAGGGCCAAGAGCGACAGGAGCTCCGCTATGAGCTAAGTGTTCAAGCATGTGCTTAAGGTTCGAACCTAGCGGTTCCGTGGTTGTGAACTAGTGAACTTGATCGATCTAATGAATCTAGAATCACTTGAATATTAGGAGAGAGCGCATCCCCTTTTATAGATGAAGGAGACGGCCTTACAAGTGAGAGGAAGAGAGTATGTATGCTTCTAAGCCTTGTTGCCCACGCCAACGGGTACAGGATGATAGTAGGCGCCCACAACACTGTTGGATGTCGGCTGCACGTGGGAGGCTACGTTGTTTTGTTCGGGTATGGCAGATGTCGGTACCTGCTATACTGTTGATGCCCAGAGGCATGTGCGAAGTTTCACCAAGTTCACTCGGTACGGTAAATGCCAACGCCCACAACACTGTCGATGCCCAGAGGCACGTGGGGGGAGCCTTACCGTATGGGAGTTAACGGCGCCCACAATACTGTAGGGAAAAAATATCGGCACCTACAACACTGTTTGGGCTCTGTTGTGCCAGGGAGGTTGCAGAGTACTATTTCTGCAGGTGTACAGGATATGGTCCCTGGTATCGTGGTTTGACTTGTGCACCCTGCCTTGCTTTCTCCGCCCATTTCCTAGTCCTTACCGAGCGGGCGTCTCCGGTCGGTTGGTCCCAGTCAGCTCTGATTGCGCCAGTCGGAGAAGAGCAGTGAACAGGATTTTGGCGTACCCTGGTCGGAGACGTGGGGTCAGAGTCGGAAGTAGTGTTTTGGCCAGGCCTTCCGGTCGGAGAGGCCGTCTAGAGGTGGACTGGAGATCGAAGTGAGCGCTCCGGTCGGAAAGGTGGGTCGGAGTCGGAAAACGGGCGCCGCTCCTCGGCCAGACCTTCCGGTCGGTGATTGGATCGCCCTTTCGGCCTGTTGTTCAAACCTAGGCCGGCCCATGAGTTGCGCGTTGTCTGCTTGGGCCGAGCCTTTGTTGGGAAGCCGGTCCACGAGGGAACCCGGGTTTATGAACCTGACAGAGATACTTTCTATATGAAAGTTATAGCTCTCGGTGGGATCTACAAATTTATAGTTTTAGGTTTTTATATTTGAAATCATTAAGATGCTTAAAAATAATAGAAAGTTTCAGCATCGTATTAATCGCATACAAGCACTTGTCGTCTTGAAAAAATCATATCTTTCTTATATGATGTCAAATGGATATACTTTCTATATAAAAGTTGTAGCTCTTGGTGAGATCTACAACTTTATATATAGTTTTAAGTTTTTTATTTGAGGTCGTTATCTTGGGCGCGCGACGTGACTATGCATGTTTAAAACAAAGTTGAACAAGTGTTAAATTCCCACGCGGCGCTATCGCGGTACGTGATAAGCTCGAGTTCACAATTCAAATTCTACCTAAAGAAATTTAGATCAAATAAATTATTGAGCTTCCTGGGACGAGTCTAGTTCACCACCTGAAAGTTCAATAAGATCTACAACTTTATAGTTTGATTTTTTCCATTTGAGGTCATTAAGATGCTAAACAATAATATAAAGTTTTAGTAATATATTAATTATGTACTTAAGCTTGACGTCTCATAAAAATCTTTTCTGGTGCGTGCCACACATGCTTGACCATTAGTTAAAGAGAAAAGTACCCTTTTTAGGTATAAGAAAATATGACAAGAGAATACGGTTACACTAAGCGATAAAAGGAATATGTCAAGGTCATAGTTTAATTTCTAAGTTTATTATATCTCGCCAATTTTACAATTAACGATGTCTATTGTTGGGTAACTTTTTTTCACCATCTTTGCATAAAACTTTTATGCGAAGCGATGACAAAAGTGTAGTGAGATAGTAATAGTATGTGACTAAACTATCTACCATCAGCCTAACAAATCAATCATCTTCATCCGTTTTTTTGGTAATACTTGAATTCCCAAGTCGACTTTCGATTACACTACACCACAATACCAAGACTGGCGATGCACAATTTGACGCTAAAAGTGGATATAGCGACAAACGGTCTATCGCTAAAAAGTTATAGTGACAAGTGCAGACGGTGTAAGTGTTGTCGCTAAAACTCTTTATCGACATATCATCTTTTGCTCTGAATATTTATAGTGACAGATAGCCCGATGTTAGTCTTTAGCGACAGATAGCCCGCTGCTAGTCTTTAGCGACAGACAGCCCGCTGCTACATATAGTTTTACCGACAGATGATCCACCGAGATAGTTTTAAATGGTTAAAAAAAAAAAAAATTGATCTGTCAACAATTATTACAAATGTCACACTGAGCTTCGAAAGTTCATTCAGCAGATACACAGCTAGAATTCAACTTCAATAAAGATGCATGTATAATGGTTTCGGGACTGTCTTATCAAACTTTTTGGTCTATTTACTTGGTACTAGACATCTACAGGATAATGTTTCTCATCTTTGAATTCACTCATTAGACTAGAAAATTAAATAGAAAAAAAAAAAGACAATAAAGCAAAATTCAGCCCACTAATAATGTTCAGTTACAACTCACATGGTTTAGAGACTGAACACTGTAAGCCTTTTGATCACTGAAGGAAGCATAAACATGTTGGTAAGCTAATGAAAGGACTAATGCTAATCTTCTGATAGCTAAGGAAATGAACGCTAACTAATTAACTAGCTAATGAAAGCTAGTTAACATGTGGAAAAATAAACTCAGAGCAACAATAATTATATCTTCACAGCCTTCCCTTTTCAGGTTTCCTATTTAATCACTAAAAAGTATGTTGATTCAGCCAAAGGGGAGGTCATCAGATCCATGCAAGAAGAAAGATCCACACAAGAAGAAAGGGGAGGCTTCAAGGGAGGGATGAGGACATGCGATTACCTTGCAGTATGACAAATTAACCTCCACTTGGGGTTTATAAAATTTCAGATCCAAGCTTCTGTCAAGTTTATAAAATCTCAGTGAATTAAATACTCATGTGTGCATACAGACTGCATATGCAAAAGAAGATACTGCTACCAACAAAGAAGCTAATTCAATGCAAAACTGAGACAAGCAACATGAGTTCAAAATAAACAGCAAGTATTAATTAAATGATTATGGAATGGTGGCCGATATGTAACAAAGGTCTATCTTGTAAGGTCTATCTTGTAATTAATTGATTATGCAAAACCGAGACAAGTTTGTTGCTAATTTTCATTACTAAAAAATGAAACAGTAAGGTCTGCACCAATCTCAAAATGCTTGCACCTCTGGGGCACGGGAACCAGGAAAGATTGAGACATACTTGATTCAACAGCATGTTTAGCATAGGAAAAATGAGACAGTACCTTGACCGGGTGATGTGAGTAGTGCTTGCAGCTCTGGCGCTGCAGCTTCAGCATAATCTCAACATTTGTCATATCCCAAACTGTGCAGCCAACAGGCATTTAGAATTCACAGTTATTTTTAGACATACATGTTGGCATCAAAACAGACAAAAGTATAAATGATTGTTAGATCAATTGTATAACCACATAGATATAAGTTGGGAAAGGAAATTGAAAACTCAAATTGGAGCTTATAAGTCCTCTGAACCATTAAGCATTTGAACAAATAATTAGCTAACAAGTCCAATTATGCCTCAAGCAAAATAGAAAGATTTGTTAAAAAATGCCATGACCAGAAGCTACCTTATGAACTAGTCCACATCGATCACAACTCTATTTGAAGAATAGTAGAATAGAACTCTCCCATGAGCTCTAAATAAACAACTCACATAATCTGAAAACTTGACTAAATTCCTAGGCTGCTCGTTGTTCTTACCAAAATTCTCATGATGCTTAACCAAACGCAGCAAATGAATACTGCCTGGATATCTACATGAAATTTTCTACAACTCTTGTTTTAGTGAATAGGACCAATTCTGTCTTTAACTCAGTCAATAAAAAAGCAGAAACAGTTTGCCGGGTCATTTCAAGCTTACAGAAACAGAAACTCTGCTGGGCCTTTTGTTTTAGGCCTACAAGTGACCATGCTTTGCATATAAGGGAAATAATAGCAGTCTCCCTATTGGCATATTTCTAGCAAACTGTATACACATACATAGAAGAATAAAGTAACACAGTGACTTAGAAAGACACTAACCTGTCAGGTAGTCCTGAACAGGCCAAACTCCCAAAGCCAAGATAAAAGAAAAAAAAAGTTGCGAGATTCTACAACAATTAAGAAACATAATGCCCTCAGCCTCTCACTCACCAGTCCTTTGAAAATGTCCTCACTCACCTGAATTTTTAAGTTGATGACACTTTTAGACCTCGAAACTTTGAACCTGCAAATGGAAAATAAGACCATTAAGTATGTGAAAAAACAAAGGAGCCACTACGGCAGAGCGGGAGGAGCAATGCAAGAATAGACCATTAAGTACGTGACTAGGCCATCAAATGCAAAGTCCAGACCTCAAATTATAATTATTCACTAGTGTAGAATAAAAGGAATTGTGAAGCAGCATTGTAGAAATTGTGACTGCAACATAGCTGTGTTATAGACCAAGTAGAGAAATAATATACACACAGACTCACAAGCATAAAGACTCAAAAAAATACTTGTAATATAATTGTGTGCCTAAATGCATGGTGGTGCTCAAAAATCAAAATTGTGAGTTAGCATGTAAGTTTTACTTTAGGTGTAAGGGTGTCATAGTAGTTTTTCTGTGCCTCTGGTGACCTTGCAAGAGCAACTGGAGCACTGATACGATATGAAACTGCACCTATTGGGTACAGATTCAGATCTTCATGTTTTTCTGCAGCGCTCTGTAGAGGTATAAGAGTGTCTAAAAAAGTCAAGCGGATAGACAAATATGTGAACCGTAAATACTGACAGTTTACGGATAAGTAAAAGCAATAATTATTAAGGAGCAGTCTAGTCAGCAGCAGATGCAGGAAATGCTGACAGATTGTCACATTTTATTTATGGAGCTGTAATCCAGAAAAAGATATAATTTCTTTAAACTAAAACATGCTCTAGCGCCAGCTATATTGTAGCCAAAAGAACACACAAAGCTATATGTGTGATGAGCAGGCACAACATGTTTAAACTAGCCCAAATTAAATTGTTAACTAACAAGTCAAATTAACAGCTATATTGTAGCCAAAAGAACACACAAAGCTATTGATTCCCATCTCAGCTGATTCCAGCCAAAACTTGAGCCCATTTTTTATGTACCATCGAAAATTCCATAGCAACTAAAAATCAATAAGCAGCAAGCATATTTAAACTAAAAAGGCATGGTCCTGATTTCAAGTAGAGACAAGACTGGTGCACAAGCAAATCCTCTCGGCTCTGCTCTCTACAAATGAGTCAAACATTTATTTATGTTGATCATGCTCAAATAAATAGAACAAAAATTAACTATAAGACTTGTAAAGGTGCTGGTATAAAAAATTTCTACGGCATGTCTCTGTATATTGCTAGAAGCAAAATTCATGGCATATTGCTAGAAGCAAAATTCATGGAAGCAGCAGGCTAGCAGCGTATGAGCTCAGCAGCAAAATTCACTGAAGTTATGTTGGCCAGTCAAGCAACAAAACCTCATGACAGTAAATTGATCAAAATACATGTAAATCACTGAAGCTGTTACAAGCATATGAGCACATCAGCGACCTGATACTAGTGCAGATGTATATACTGCATGTCATCTATCATCAAGCATTGAACAGCAGTGACAAAATTGACCATCTCCATATGAATGATTCATGCTGTTCCAGATTGGGCTAAACAGGTTGTCCGGCTTGAAGGTTAGATGTATATACCTGCAGCATTGGAAGGCTGAGGCATGGAATCCAGCTGGGAGAAGAAATCAAAACCCATGGCATTGGCGTTGTCCTCCTCTGGATCCACGAATCCTGGGACCCCAAACCCACTCGACGATGACGGATCCATGGCCAGGGTGTGGCAGCGGCACACCGGGAGAAGGAGGCAGGGGCGGATCAGGAGCCGCCAGGCGTCAGGTGCGGGTTCTAGCGTCGAGGTCACCCTCCTCGTCTTGTCCCCTACCAGCAAGCTGTACGAGATGTGGGGCGCGACCTAGTGGCAGCGTGTGGATGTGGTGGCACGGCGAGATGTGGCGCCGTTGGGTGGGGGCTTTGGGGGTGGGCGAGGCGCTGTCGAAGCAGAGGGCCGGGCGGTGCTGTCGCGGGCAGCAGGCGGCGCGGGGAGCTATGAGGGCGTGCGGCACGGGGAGATCTGAGGGCGGGCCGGGAACGGGGGGGATTTGGGGTGGGTGGTGCGGGATTTGGGAGGGAGAGGGCGCGCGGTCGAGTAGGATGAAGAGACCGGCGACGCATTGGAATCGGAGGTGAGGGGGAGAGAGGGGAGCACGGCGAGAGAGGGCGCTTCTCTGAAATTGGGATTCGAGGGAGGGAAGAAACTAGAGACTTTTCGTGTGTGCCATTATAAAAGATCGTAATTTCTTCTGTGTCTCTGAAAAAATTCATCGGTCTTCAGCGCCACTAATTTAATTTTTTCGGGTCCTCCATGCCACTTCCGTGAGTTCAGACTCTAACGGCGTCAAACTACAGGTGTGAAAAGACGAAAATGCCCTTAAGTTCAAATATGTTATTAATTTTTTTCGAGCATCTTAACGACTTCGAATGAAAAAATTCAAAACTAGAAAGTTGTAGATCTCGTCGAGATCTATAATTTTCATATAAAAATTATTTTCATTTAATTCCGCAAAAAAAATATAATGATTTTTCTAAGATATATTAATCATATCAAATCATATTTTTTACGGAATTAAATGAAAATAATTTTATATGAAAATTATAGATCTCGACAACTTTCTAATTTTGAGTTTTTCATTTGAAGTCGTTAAGATGCTCAAAAAATTAATAACATATTTGAACTTAAGGGCATTTTCGCTTTTTTACACCGAGTTTGACGGCATCTGAAAAAAGTGGCATGGAGGACCCGAAAAAGTTAGAGTAGTGGCGCTGAAGACCGCTGAATTTTTCCAGAGACACACGAAGGATTACGATCTTTTATAATGGCACACAGGGAAAAGTCTCAAGAAACTAAGGTTTATCATTGTATAAGTGGGATAGGCTAAAATTTAGATGCGAGATAGATGGTGGTGGGGTGGGCAAGCAGGGTGTGGGGTCCATTTTTTAGTGACAGATAGATCCACAGTGTATCTCTTTTTAGCGATAGATGGATTAATGGTAAATATGAATATCTATAGCGATAGACAATCAATCAGTAAATGGGGATTTAGCATCAGATGGTCTATGAGTTATCTTTAGCGACAGATCATCCATCGATAAATATAATTTTTAGCGTCAGATGTCTGGTGGTGATGCGGTACTGTGGTGTAGTGTTAGTAATCAGTCACATTGTGCGCCGACGATAACGACCTCAAATGCAAAACTCAAAACTATAAATTTGTAGACCCATCGAGGGCTATAACTTTTATATAGAAAATATCTCAATTTGACGTCATATAAGAAAGATATGATTTTTCCAAGACTATAAATGCGTGCACGCAATTAATACGATGCTGAAACTTTATATTATTATTTTTTAAGCATCTTAATGATCTCAAATGCAAAAACTCAAAACTATAAATTTGTAGATCTCACCGAGAGTTATAACTTTCATATAGAAAATATCTCCATTTGATACCATATAAGAAAGATATGATTTTTTTAAGACAACAAGTGCATGTGCTGAAACTTTATATTATTTTTCTTCAGCATCTTAATGATCTTAAATGCAAAAACTCAAAACTACAAATTATAGATCCCATCTAGGGCTACAATTTTCATAGAGAAAGTATCTCCATTTAACACCATGTAAGAACGATATAATTTTTCCAAGACGATAATCACATGTACGTGATTAATATACTGTTAAAACTGTGTTTAATTTTTTTGAGCATCTTAACGACCTCAAATGAAAAAAAACTCAAAACTAAAAAGTTATAGATTTCATCGAGAGCTATAATTTTCATATAAAGATCATCTTCATCCGAGATCGTATAAAAAAAATACATTTTTCTAAGATTACGCCTCGTTGTGCCAGTCTGGATGGCATGTCACTACAGTGCTGCCACGCCAACGGCAGTGGCATGGCAATGATTTCCACGTGAAAATCACTGTCCAACATGACAGATCGTGCCGCACCGATGCATATGGTGCGGCACCGTGTTTTGGCCGCGCCACGGACTTTGGTGCGGCAAAAAGTGTTAGATTTGAAAATAAAAAAGCAACGGTGTTAGATTTGGAATTTGTTTTAGAAAAAGGTTAAAAACATCACGGGCAGAAGAAAAATGAAAAAAAGGGTTTTCAGAATCGATGGGCTCTTTGTCATATTCAGCTGGTATATGAAGATTCAAATAAAATAAGATTCAGCAATGAACAGTAATCCAAGTTGTCAGCACAGAAGTTTGCCATGACAAAAACGTGCACAAAACCGCAAAACGTGCACCGGAATCTGCTGAAATAAACTGCAACGAGATTCAAATATCATCAGAAATTAACAAGCAGCAGCTATCGTCACATGATCTTGCGTTGTGTCATTTGGTCTTTGCTTGCTTCGACAAAACTCTCGTCGAAATTCAGAAACAAGGCTGACACTGCAGAGTGGCATTCCAACTACTGTTTACTTGTGCTCTTTAATTTCCTTAATGATACCGTCAGCAAGGGAATCTGTATCATAGTTCTTGCCATAAAACTTGTGTCAAGGGCCTGAGTATCGAGGGTAGGAGGCCCTCGGCTACGTAGATCGTAGCCTTGGTCCGTCTTCTCCGGTGAGGTTTTGCCCCTCTTCCGAAGGCTTGAGTGCGGTAGGGAGAGGAGAGAAAGTTCACGGTAGAATTCTTGATTGATTCCTCGGCTACAGCCGGATACAAGGCTTAATAGCCTGTTTTGCAACTAATTAAGGAAACTATCTCCTATAATTAAGGATCTCCTCTAATATCTCAACTAATTCTATTTCCTATCTTAGCCACTATTTCCCTTTCCTTCCTCCAGAAGATCGGGCGTGGCCCTGATAGCCGCGCGCTCAGCTGCGCGCCTCTGGTCCCTCGCGCGCCTACGGCGTGTATAGGGGAGGCCCCACATGACAACTTGACAAACTTCATCTCTGGGTTCATCAGGTACCTGAAAAAATGAGGAACCAATCAGTCAGTGTTTTCAGAAAATATTTGTATTTAATCTATCATAATGATAGCACATAGCAGTAACATCAATGAGTTCAAGCAGGATAAAACTACCAGACAGCATGTAAAAGCATGTAATTTACAGTATCCAATATCATAAAAATTTCCTACTAGATACTCACTGGAGCCTCGCAAGATAATATTCAGAATTGGTTAAAAAAAACAATAGCCAAATTAACGGGTTTCTTCATTTTAGTTTGCATGCTGTAGGTATGCCATATCTTAAAATAATAAAATGACTTGAACTAGACCATCCCAATTGCAGAACATTATCAAAATCAAAATTAGCTAATGCCCAAAGCCATTGTGCAAGATGGAGGAGATTAGAAATAGCATACATGACAATTGAGTGATCAACAAGGTAGTCAGAACCCTCCTCCTCTGTCTTCATATAGTAAACTCGGTAAGCACGTGCAACTTGTCTTACTTCATCTGTCGTGCCCGTGAGTCCTATCAGATCTGGATGGAACTCTGTGAATCACAAATAGTTCATCAGCAATGAGCAATCAAAAGAATAAGATACTGCAAAATAGTAATAAGAGATCAAAGGGCTACAATATTGAATGATTACAAGCATTAAGAACTAAGGGACAATTGCAAGCACACACCTTTAACATAGTCCCGAACCTGCTCAACAGTATCTCTTTCAGGATCAACTGTAATGAAAACTGGCACAACATCCAGTTTTGCCTTTTCCTCTGCATATAAGAACATATTATAATGACTGAAAAAATATGCTTAACTTAAACTGTCTACTAGGTCCACTTGGGCGCTTCAGTGGAAATTTTCACCAAGTCCAGTCAAACAAAAATACATAACCTTATATGTACATCTCATTTTGGCTTGCCCATTTACCCAATTATTTGCGTACAATAATATGCCTTCTAGTTTCTAAGTGACAATATAATGCATATTATTGATAGACAATAAGCAGACACAACAGGATCTATGAGGATACTTATATCCAAGGATCAAAAGAATCAAATTGACTTACTAATTTTGTTAATCGCCGCAGCCATTTTCTGGAGTTCATCTGGGCAAATGTCAGGACAGTGTGTAAATCCAAAATAAAACAGAGTCCACTTGCCCATGAAATCCTTTTCAGTAACAGGTTTTCCATCATGATTCAGAAGCTTGAATGGGCCACCAATGGCTGCAGTGCCTACTGATTGCCCAGGCCTCACAGCACTTGTTCTATTCTTCAATTCTGGGTAAGATGGAAGAGAAAAAAAAAATGACAAGATAAACAGCTATCAGAATTCAAGGAGCTAATACCTTCCTACTTCAGATAAATACTTCCAAAAGACACGTGTCCATTTGAAAAAAAAAGTAGGGAAAGGTTTGAAATGTTCACTAAAATAGTAAATGGCGATCTGTTTCTGAACCAGAGGGTAATGATTTTGTCATAGTGCAATGGTGTCAAAACAAAAATACAGTTTACAATATAAGATACAATTACAATTGGCACAAAGTCTTCTGACAATGGTTCCACCATCCCTATAATGGTTTCTGGCTTTTTGCTGATGTCATTAGGAAGCATGGAAAGAGGAACAGACACCTTTATATTGTTTGTTTAACAAGCTTAGTTGTCTGTTCAACTTTTTTATAACTGCTTAAAAGCTATGCATATATATTTACAGAAAAGCTAACAATAGTACGAAAATGCAAGCAGTGGTTACAAATGAAAATGCACACGAATCATTGCTAACCTATTTTTCTCATTAGTGTAGACTGTGGCCCAATTTGTTGTTAAAAGGCAAGCCAGTATGTAAGGCAGGGCAAGCTTAGGCAACTGGCTGAGTTATGGTTCTCCATTTTGCATACAGCAAAGAAGAAAGAATTGATGATTGTCAAGGAATGTATGAAACATAGAGTGGTCCTTAGCTTGCTCAATCATGGAGGTCACAAATGCAGTAAGGTGTCTCCTGCTTTAATGATTTCATTCATTGATAGTAACCATCTTTTTTCAACAAAACTAAAAAGAGAATTTTCAGTCTAAGAGATGTATATGCTCAACAGAGATTTTATGGAAGGGAGTTTCTAGCAAATCACCAATACAACTCCCCCAATAGAGTTGTATATTGGGGTGCACCGATATTGTCTTCTACATTTATTGGGGAGATGCTTTTGCAAATCACTAATACGGTAATTGGGGAATGGGGGAGCTATTGGGAAAGGTCCATCTTTCCCTCTATTTGAGGGGAGTTCGCGCGAAATATTGGTGGTCACCATTAAAAAGGGATGCGAAGGGGGATCTGTTGGAGCAAGAGGGAAAAACTCAACTCACATTTTTTTTAAGGAAAGGGGATCTGCTGGAGATGTTTTTTATATGAAAACGCTGAGATAGACAATGCTAGACATGAAAAGTAGGTTCTTGAAGAATAGATAAGAGCTCTAAAATTCCTAGTTCAGCACTCATAATAAGTGGACATAACAATAAACATGAGACAATGTGTTGATTGTGTGAATAATGCATTCCAGAAGCATCATGTTTTAGTAAGTAGGTATGTTGTATGTAGCCAGGTGCAACATTCATGCAGCCAAATCAGAAGCTATTAACATTGGGAATTAGTGACAGGGAAGCTGATACACTACACATCTACAATTTCAATTTCATTTTACATCTAACAGTTGACCACCAGCATGACACTTGAAGAACCAAGGTTGCATGTCGAAACCACACCCACAGGCCACAGAAACCTTTGTTTCCAGAGCAACATCCCAAGTAGCCATGGCATAACATTTTAGAAGGGTAGCTAGATATTTTGAGTGTACTCAAGCATACGAATTCAGGATTAAACAGTTCAATAGTTATATGAAACAGCATATATGGTAAAGTGGAGATAAACACTAGGTTGAACTACCACTTGAATATAACTTTGGAAACACTTAGTTACTGGACTGAACCCATGCAAACTATCCACCTAAAACACCTCAAGATTTGTTTACTGATTGCCTCTAACATAAACTTTTCGGTTTGGCTAACTGATGTTGATGTTTACTCCACATCCAATATGCCTTGATACAACACGGACATTGAAAGATCTTCCCATGCACCGCTAAATGACAGCAAACAACAACAACTCACCATCGTAATCTACCTTCAATGTGACGCTTCTTTTCTTTGTCGTAGTACACAATTATCCCTCCTCCAGTCATGAGCAGTAGTAGAAAACTGAGCCAAGACACCGGCTGCAAGGAAGTAGCAAGTGCTTCTGAATTAGCACGCATAGATAAATGGCCTAGAAACAAGGACTGTCCTGTTTCATTGGGCTCTAGATCACTACTGATTGGTGCCATATGAACCATTTCAAAGCAATCGCTTCTATTTGTCCTGAATAAGGGGGATCCAATAGCTTTGGGTTACTGCAATCCATGACTTACCCCTCCGCGGACGGCTTTTTCAAGGCGTCCGCTTGCTCAATTTCCAGATCGACCATCATCCCTCCCTCGCCGCAAGCCTTGCCTTGCCGCGGCCGGCCAGGGGCTTCGACTTCGACCATCCTGTCGGCATGTCAGAGAAGAAGCGCGCCCGCCCGAGAACCAGCTCCGAACATCTCAGCGCCACTCCCACAAGGGCGAAGCGGAGATCCATCGCTCGACGCACGCCAAGGACGGGGAGAGCCGCCGAGTACTGAGGCGAGAGCGACCACGAGGAGGAGGAGGCTGGGAGAGAGCGCTCGCGAGAGGAGCGCGCGGAGATGGGACGCGCGGCCTCTCATCGCCTCCTCAGTCGTCACTCGCGCCTCGTCGCCGGAGTGGGAATAGTGGGGTGCTCGTCTCCGCAAGCTCGTGACCGCGGCTGCGGCGGCGCCGTGGGTTTTGAGGGGCTTTTGTACCGAGTGGTTTCGCTGATCTGCTTTGCTTCCGGTACGTTTCGATAATCGCAAGCAGCACAGGGTTTAAAGGCGTTAGTTACGTGATTTTTTTATAGTCGCTGTCCGGTGGTCCTGTCCCACTCTCTCCGTGTCGGGTGAGAGGATCCCCGCCTCGGCCCAAGGTTGGACCCGTGAGGAGGAGGGGCAGTCTCGTCAGTGATAGCGAGAGGGGTCTCAATGGCGGGACACGTGGCACCAGGAAGACGGGGCAGGTGTCATGATCTGGAAGAGAGGTAAATGATGTCAACGGCTTGGATCTCAGAGCTCTGGTGGATGAGGAAGGTGAAGTAGAGGATCTCTTCGGCCAGCTCTGGTTCATCCCCTCCGCCTCCCCTTCCCCGTGCGGTCGGGCTAGGGTTTGTAAGGGGGAAAACCTAGTCTGGATTCGAAAGAATCTTTGGGACTCCAAGCATTTTGAGCCAAGTGATTGTCATCCGGTTGGAGTAGGTGACCTTTGGGTGTCTCCTCCGAAGAAGTTTTGCTTTGCCTCAGATATTTGGGGGAAGGGCGTGAAGGATTCGTTTGTGTCGAAGCTGAAGCTCGGGATGGCTGGCCGTGGTAGAGGTGGAAGAGGTCCACAGAGGCCGAGGAATCCTGAGGAAGAGTGGGGCTAGGGTGAGGGAGGATGGGTCTAAAATCCACCTCCTTACTACCAGCTGCCGATGGGGCCTCCACCGTCGGGACCGTCGATGGGACCTCCGGCGGGGCCGTTTCCTCCACCACCATCAGGTCCGTTCGGGTTCTTCCCAAATCAACTTCACAAGCAACAATACTATAATCAGGGGCAACAATCTAGACAGAATCAGTTCAATGCTGTTGGGCAGAGAGGTCAGGGTCCTCGTTCTGGTAATAGAGGTGTTGCAGGTAATTGGGGGTTGAGTTCAGCAAGCCAGCAACACGGTTGTCAGCAACCTCAACAGCCACAGCCACAACAGCAACCCAAAGCTTTGGAACAACAAAAAATTACTCAAGAACAGAATACATCTGCTCATCAAGTGGTGGATCAAATTGTTGGTCAGGTGATAGAAGGTGAAAAGTCTAGAAATAATAGGGCGTCTCAAGTGGTATGTTACAATTGTGGTAAACTAGGACACTTTGTCTCTACTTATTCCAAACATGTAGGACACGTGGACGCCTAAGAGGGGGGGGGTGAATTAGGCAACTTAAAAAACTAACTCTAAACTATGGCCTCTTTTTCTACCTCTAGCAAAACCTATGCAAAAGATAATCTATCTAGATGATCAACTACGGTTTTGCTAGTGTATTGCTATCTCTACCGCAAATGATAATAACATGATCAATGTAAATGCGGAAGCTTAAAGAGCAAGGTAGAGATATGCAAACTCTCGTTGACGACTCCGGTATTTTTACCGAGGTATCGAGAAGCGCGCAAGCTTCCCCCTAGTCCTCGTTGGAGCCCCTCGTAAGGAATCCCTCGCAAGGGCCAAGCTCCTGGTCGGGTAACTCCGTGGATAGCCTCGGGCCTTCCCCACGCGCAAGTGGGTCTCCGATGTGCCTTCCGGCAAGCCTCTCCCGGATGCTCCCCGCCGTCTTCACTATCAAGCTTTCGGCCGAAACGCCGCGGGCCTTGTTCCCTCCGGTACACGGTGGCGGCCACACCACAAACGCGGTTGGTGTGATCTCGCAAGACTTCAAGCCCCTCCGATGTACAACACTTGTGCTCACAAGCACGGGGTGGCAAGAGGTATGCAAACCTCACTTAAACACTAGGCAAACACCTAGAGCAAGCGCATAAGCGGTGGTCTAATCAACCTAAGCACTTCGCAAAGCACTTATGCTAATCACCTAATAGAGCACTAAGCACTATGCATGTGGAGATCACTCAAATGGTGTATCAACACTCTTGGTATGTTTCCTCAGCTCCACACTACTCAAATGGCCGGTTGGGGGTTGTATTTATAAGCCCCACTGAGAAAGTAGCCGTTGGGGTCGAACTCCCGCAAAACTGCTACTGACCGGACGCTGAAACGTCCTGACCGGACGCGTCCGGTCGTCCCGACCGTTGCAACCGCGAACTACCGATCGGACTCTGCCAGCGTCCGGTCGCCTGCCACCGGACGCGTCCGGTCGCAGTTTCGCGCGCCTGGAACCTCTCTGTACTCGATCGGACGCTGCGTTCCTGCGTCCGGTCGGTTGCCGCCAGCGTCCGGTCCTTGCGTCCGGTCGCCTATCTGCCGAGCCACCGGTCCAGCGTCCGGTCGCGCTTCCAGCGTCCGGTCCAGCGTCCGGTCGCCTCTGCGAGCTCGTTTCTTCGTGATCTTGCGTACGGCTTGGTTCCTATCTTCATGCTTGGACTTTGCTTGATTTCTTGGGTCTTCACTTGTGTTTCTAAAGTCTTGCTTGAGGTGTTGATCATCGGATCATCACGTCGCCTTCGTCCAAGTCACGTCTTGCACCCTATTGGACTACAAAACAAACACTTGCAAATTCATTAGTCCAATTTGGTTGTGTTGGTCATCAAACACCAAAATCCAAAGTAAATGGGTCAAGGGTCCATTTTCCTTACAATCTCCCCCTTTTTGGTGATTGATGACAACACGACCAAAGCAAGCAAATGATAAAAACTTTAAATTTAAAAATTATCTACTTGCTAGGATGCAATGCAAAGGGCAAAGTTATATGATACTAATTGATAGATACCAATTAAAACTTTACTCAAAAAGCATGTCTTGCCCTTGCAAATGTCCCCATGTGATATTATGGATTAAAGCCTATCTTAAAAAAAATTCTCCCATTACATAGACTAATCCATAATTCACTTTCCTCCCTTTCTCGGACCATTACCACTTGTAGACATCAACTTGATGCTTGCCTTTGGTCCTTCAAATTCTCCCCCTTTGGCATCAAACACTAAAAAGGAAGACATTAGTAGCACAAGGGAGGGTCAAATTTCATGATCCTTTGTGTATAGAGTGAAATGGATCACAAAATTTGACTCTCGCATTATATAGACTAAGCTCCCCCTAAATATATGCATACATATGGTAGAAAGCAAATTATATGCATAATTAGCAATTTGTTGCACAAGAGAGTTTAATCTATATAATGCATGGAGAAAGCATATAAATATGAAATGAAATCAACATGATGATGCTAATTGAAGAACGATGCTTCTCTTCGGGGACTCCATTTTCCTTGCAATGAGACTACTACACACATGATAAACTTGAAAAAGGTGTTAGTCTCAAAGCGTCCATCTTGTAGATGATCCTCCCCCTTTTTGTGCATGGAGACATGGAATACTTGTAGTACTTATGCACAATTGATTTTGGAGTCAAAATTCCACTTGAAAGATGATATTTGGGAGTAAATTATCTACAATTTGGACTTTGGCACATATTAGATAAACAATAGTAAGACAAGCTATGTGCCGTGCTCCTAAGCAGTTTTAAACCATGTAGGTTTGCTCCAATAGTTAAAAATGAAACCGAGCAATCCTACCATAAGATATACCTATTGTATGCATGGTAAATGATTTAAACATGTAAATGCAAACATAGGCATGAAGAGTAACTAGATGCTTAAAAGGTACCAATTATAGGAAAATTTTAAATCTAATATCAATTGAAGTAAATTGAATCTAGTTACCTAACATGGGAAGGGGGAATTTGGGTCCATAGTATTCACTAACCCACTTGGCAATGATTTTGTCCATCATGATGCACCCCATGAAATGCACCCATACTTTGCCAAGTCTCCAAATTCCCCGATGGTCCAACGGACTTCTCACTTCCCTTTCAAGATCCAAACCTTCTTGGTGCTCTTCATGTTTGAAATGATTTCCTTTGGCACCCAAAAGCGTTTGACCCCTTTGTTTGCTTGCTTGTTCACCTTGATGGCCACCACCTTGTCATTTTTCTTCTTCTTCAAGAGATAAGGTGTGGAGGTCTTCTTGTCCACCTTGTTGGTGTAGGTGTTGGAGAGCTTGCTTGTTTGCTTTTTCTCCTTCTTCTTTGCTCCTCCCCCATTCTTCACCTTGCACTCATAGGACTTGTGGCCTTCTTTGTGGTACACGTAGCAAACCACGGTTTGTCCTTCATCAAGCTTCTTCACTCCCTTGACGGTGTTATCTTGATGAAGTTGGGTTTGCTTCGCCTTGCCTTTCATTTGAGTCAAGTCCTTGGTGAGGCGAGCTACTTCTTGCTTGAGTTGCTCATTCTCTTTTGCAACCTCTTGTGTGCATGTATCTACAATCACTTTCTTAACACAAACTTGGTTGCACAAAGGTGAGTCTAAACATAAATCATTGCAAGAGGTAGATGCAGCCTTTTTAATTATGTCATTTCTTTTAGATGCCTTGGTGGGGGTATTTTTTACGGCCTCAAGATTAGCAACTTGATTTGTTAGCTCATCACAATGTTTGCACATGATTTCTATTTTAGCAAGCAAACTTTGATAATCATTTTGTGAGCTAGCTAACTTTTCTTTTAATTTTTCATTTTTCTTTTCAAGTTGCTTATCATTAATTGTGCATGCACTTATTGTTGCACTAGCCTCAAGTTGCTCAATTTTAATAGATAGTTCAACATTGAGATTTGCAAAGTTTTCATATTGTTCAAGCAAATTCTTGTATGCTTCTTGTGAACTACCTAGCTCTTCTTTTAAAGTTTTGAGCTTCTTTTGTTGACTAGTGCAAACTTTAGCATATTTAAGATTTTGTTGCACAATTGTATTGTAAGAAGGCAAATCATCATCACTATCACTCTCACTAGAGGATGAGCTTTTGTTACCTCGTGCCATAAGGCACACACGAGAAGAGCTTGATGATGAGTGCTTGCGCCCTCGCCTCTTGTGATGGTCTTCTTCACTTGAAGAATCATCCCATGATCTTATTGATGTGAGGGCTTTGTTCTTGCATGCATTCTTCTTTGTCTTGGGTGTGGGTTTGTTTGGACAAACTTCCACAAAGTGCCCCACTTCGCCACATCCATAGCATCCTCTCTTTCTTTGCTCGTTTCTTTGATTGGTGAAAATGAGGTCTTGGATTTGGATGGGCACACCCTTGACATTGAGCTTTTGGATCATCTTCTCCACCTTGTTGATTAATTTGATTGATTCTTCATCAAGGTCGGAGGTGGAGGAGGAAGATTGATCATCATCACTTGATTCTTGTTCATCATCATCATCCTCATCTTCTTCTTCTTCACTTGAGGAGCTTGAGCTTGAGCTTGACTCAACTTTCTTGCCCTTCATCTTTTTCTTTTCGCTACAAGCGAGAGCTTTGCCTTTGCTTGATGAAGATGCTTCTCCTTGACCCATCTTACGTGACATTTCAAATGCCACTAGCTTGCCAATGACAATGCCCGGGGTCATGGTGCTCAAGTTCTCCATGTTGTGAAGGATGGTGATGATGCTTGCATATTTCTTTTGTGGTAGAACGGAGATGATCTTCCTCACGATGTCTGCATCATCTAGCTTTAATAATCCTATTGAATGGAGCTCATTGATAATTAGATTCAATCGAGAATACATATCACGAACAAGCTCATCATCATTCATAGCAAAGGAATCATAATTTTGCTTAGCTAGACAATGTTTTTGCTCACGGACATTACTTGTACCATCATGGAGCTCTTGAAGTTTTAACCAAATTTCATGTGCCGTATTTAAGGTGAACACTTGGTTAAACACATCCATGCTAAATGATTCAAACAAGCAATTCTTAGCTCTAGCATTAAAATGCATTTCTTTTTCATCACTCTTTGTGGGTTTTTCGGGATTCTTGATGGGTTTCATCCCGTCACGAGTGACTCTCCATACACCCAAATCAACCGCCTCAAGGTGGCAAGCCATTCTAGCTTTATAGTATGGGAAGTTAGTGCCGTCAAATTGTGGAGGCCTAGCGGTATCCATCCCCACCACTCTACAATAGCGTCGGCTCAACGGCGGTTAAACCAAAGGTCCAAATATGAGCCAACCGGCTTTGATACCACTTGTAGGACACGTGGACGCCTAAGAGGGGGGGGTGAATTAGGCAACTTAAAAAACTAACTCTAAACTATGGCCTCTTTTTCTACCTCTAGCAAAACCTATGCAAAAGATAATCTATCTAGATGATCAACTACGGTTTTGCTAGTGTATTGCTATCTCTACCGCAAATGATAATAACATGATCAATGTAAATGCGGAAGCTTAAAGAGCAAGGTAGAGATATGCAAACTCTCGTTGACGACTCCGGTATTTTTACCGAGGTATCGAGAAGCGCGCAAGCTTCCCCCTAGTCCTCGTTGGAGCCCCTCGCAAGGAATCCCTCGCAAGGGCCAAGCTCCTGGTCGGGTAACTCCGTGGATAGCCTCGGGCCTTCCCCACGCGCAAGTGGGTCTCCGATGTGCCTTCCGGCAAGCCTCTCCCAGATGCTCCCCGCCGTCTTCACTATCAAGCTTTCGGCCGAAACGCCGCGGGCCTTGTTCCCTCCGGTACACGGTGGCGGCCACACCACAAACGCGGTTGGTGTGATCTCGCAAGACTTCAAGCCCCTCCGATGTACAACACTTGTGCTCACAAGCACGGGGTGGCAAGAGGTATGCAAACCTCACTTAAACACTAGGCAAACACCTAGAGCAAGCGTATAAGCGGTGGTCTAATCAACCTAAGCACTTCGCAAAGCACTTATGCTAATCACCTAATAAAACACTAAGCACTATGCATGTGGAGATCACTCAAATGGTGTATCAACACTCTTGATATGTTTCCTCAGCTCCACACCTATCAAATGGCCGGTTGGGGGTTGTATTTATAAGCCCCACTGAGAAAGTAGCCGTTGGGGTCGAACTCCCGCAAAACTGCTACTGACCGGACGCTGAATCATCCTGACCGGACGCGTCCGGTCGTCCCGACCGTTGCAACCGCGAACTACCGATCGGACTCTGCCAGCGTCCGGTCGCCTACCACCGGACGCGTCCGGTCGCAGTTTCGCGCGCCTGGAACCTCTCTGTACTCGATCGGACGCTGCGTTCCTGCGTCCAGTCGGTTGCCGCCAGCGTCCGGTCCTTGCGTCCGGTCGCCTATCTGCCGAGCCACCGGTCCAGCGTCCGGTCGCGCTTCCAGCGTCCGGTCCAGCGTCCGGTCGCCTCTGCGAGCTCGTTTCTTCATGATCTTGCGTACGGCTTGGTTCCTATCTTCATGCTTGGACTTTGCTTGATTTCTTGGGTCTTCACTTGTGTTTCTAAAGTCTTGCTTGAGGTGTTGATCATCGGATCATCACGTCGCCTTCGTCCAAGTCACGTCTTGCACCCTATTGGACTACAAAACAAACACTTGCAAATTCATTAGTCCAATTTGGTTGTGTTGGTCATCAAACACCAAAATCCAAAGTAAATGGGTCAAGGGTCCATTTTCCTTACAAAACCCAAAGTCTGTTTTGTGTGTTTTCGCCAAGATCACATAGCTGAAAAGTGCCCCCGGTGGAGTAAGCCTGAACAAGTGGTGCAGTTTATGGGTAGCTCTTGCAAGGGCCTGGGTTTCTTCCATGTGGATGTTTCTCTAGATGATGATAGGTTTAAGCTGTGGAATGGTTTTGAGAACTGTGGAGTTTTCACTATAGAAGAAGGTGAAATAGATCAGGAGACTATTTTGAGGAATCTTAGGGAATTATTTGATGTAGACTGGCCTTGGCAGTTAAGGAGTATGGATGAGTTCAGTTATCTGGTGAGATTTCCTCCTGGACAGAGAGTTGACAAGATTGTGATCAATAAGATTTCATATTTCTACTTGGAGAAGGGTACAATGATGGCTTCTTTAAAGGCGTGGAATGGAAATATTGAGCTCGTGAGTAGTTTGACTGAGGTTTGGGTGCAAGTCAGGGGTATTCCTCCAAAATGGTGTGATTGAGTCACCTTTAGGCAAGTGGTTTCTACTATTGGGAAATTAGTGAGGGTGGACTGGCAATCTCTATTTGTTAGCTTCTTTGCCATGGTGAGGGTTAAAGTGAAATGCAGGAATCCAGTCAAGATTCCCCAGAAGAGGGTCATGGAAATGCAGGATGAGCTCTTTGTGATCAGTTTTAAGGCAAAAGGCTTTGAGCAGATATCTGAGAAGACTGGCAAAGATGGAGATGATGGTGGAGATGGTGGTGATGGTGATACTGATCTGGATGAGGATGACCTACTATCAGATGAAGAGAAGGAGAAGGAGGGTGGTCCTACCAGTCCTAAAAACGACAAGGCTTCTGATTCTACAAACCAAGGGAAGAAAGTAGATGAGCTTCGGGATAAGCAAACTAAGCAGTCTATGCCGAGTAGAAGTAAGATAGTAAGGGATCTTAGTCAGCTCTTTGCTATGGAAATGCTAGATAATGGTGTTAATAGAGAGGCGATGGAATCTTCCTGCATTAGTCTCCTTAAGGCTATGGAAATTGGGGATAGAGACGAAGCTTGGATTCAGGATGTTGGTGAAACTTTTGAACCAGAAGAAGAGAGTCTGAATTTGCCTTCTGAGTGGCTTTATGGGTACGCTGATAGCAAGGATCAGTCAGATCATTCTGTAATGAATCAGATGAGTACGGAGGGTAATGCCAATAGTTCTGATATTCCACATACTGATATTGTTGCCCTTGGAGCTGTGAATCAAGGAAAAGATGATGGGGTGGCTAAGTCAAAACCAAGGAAGAGGGGATGGGGTCCTGTGCAACTAGAAAGGAAGAGTAAACGAGTTCCTCTGGATGGGATGAATATGCTGGAAAAAGCTCAAGCTTTAAAAAAGAAGAACAACCTGGAATTTAAAAAAGGTAAAAAAAGTTTCAAAACAAATTTCTTCTTCTTCTTCGTTAGATATAGCTGCTAGTATTGATCTGGATGTTCTAGTTGAGGAACTGTCTAAGCAAAAAGTAGTTGATCAAGTTCTGGATTTAGAGATAGAAAGAAATAAAAATTTTAATGCAACTTGCAGTAAGGTAGATTGCCCTGTTGAAGTATATTCAAAGGGTATGATGACTTCTGATGGAAATCAACAGAGATATGTTTATGATCATGTAGGTTGTAGTCTTTCTGTAGGAAATGGAAAAAAAATTGTTGGCAGTAGGACTGTTGGTTCTAGTTGTCATAGTTCTTCTGAAAAAGATGTTAGGGACTCAGATCCCACAACTCCTGATGGGAAGTTTTCTGAAGATAAGGACTTGAATGTTTTAGAGGCTGAGATTGAAAAAGCCTGGTCTAAAGTAGTTAATAGGAAGAAAAGTAAGAAGAACAAATGATAGGTCTTTTTTGGAATATAAGAGGTTTGGGCAAAATAGGAAGATTACCTGCTTTAGTTAATAGGATTAGGAGCACAAGAGCTGATTTTGTAGGGATCATGGAAACTAAGAAGGAGTCTTTTACTCCTGGCTATCTTAGATCTCTTTCTGTTAATATGCCTTTTGAGTGGTTCTATCTTCCTACAAAAAAGTCTACTGGTGGCATCCTGGTTGGAAGTAATAGTGATAAGTTTTTGGCTACTTTAATTTCTACTTTAGATTTCTCTATTAGCATTATGTTACAGGATAAAAAGACAGGTTTTAGCTAGAAATTAGTAGTAGTTTATGGTTCTCCTTATGATGAGGGGAAGGAATCTTTCATAAAGGAATTACATTCTATTATGAAGTCCTAGCAGGGGCCTGTTATCCTAGGTGGTGATTTTAATCTGGTTAGATTTGCTTCTAACAAAAATAATGCTAGGATTAATTATAGATGGGCTGATGCTTTTAATGATTGGGTGCATAAGTGGGCTCTGCTGGAACTCAGTGCATCTAATAGAAAATACACTTGGACTAATAACCAAGATAATTTGGTTATGGCCAAAATAGATATAATTTTTATGTCTACTGAATGGGATAGTGGCTTCCCTTTAGCATCTGTTAGATGTCTAGATAGATTTCCTAGTGATCATAACCCGCTGGTCTTGGATACTAGTTCTAATGTTTTCTTTGGCAAGAAACGTTTTAGATTTGAAAAGTGGTGGCTTGACCAGGATGGTTTTTCTAATATTGTCAAGAAAGCCTAGAACTCTCCTTGTAATCTGGCTAATAGTTTAGATAAATAGCAATTTAAAATTATGACTCTTCGTAGGTTTGTTAGGGGTTGGGCTTTGAATGAGGTAGCTAGGCTGAATAAATATAAAAATGAGCTTGCTTTGGAGTACAATGACTTGGAAGCCGAGTTAGATTCTAGGATTTTATCTGAGATGGAGAGGGATAGAATGGACTTTGTTTCTAAGGAATTAGAGAAGATTTGGGCTTTAGAAGAGATTAAGGCGAGGCAGAGATCTAGAGACAGGAATATTCTAGAAGGGGATAGGAATACAGCATATTTTCATGCTGTAGCTAATCAGAGAAGTAGAAAGAAGAGGATAGAGGTTCTGGAAGGCCCTAATGGTCTAGTTGAGGACCAAAAGGGGATGATGGATATTGCTTTAAATTTCTACAAACATTTGTTTAGAAGAGAGGACAAACCTCCTATCTCTTTAGGTCAAGTTTTTTGGAGACAGGAGGAGTTAGTGAGTAATAGTGAGAATGAGTTACTAACTGTCCCTTTCTCGGAAGGAGAAATTAAGGAAGTAGTTTGGAGTTGCTATGTTGATGGTGCTCCTGGGCCAGATGGGCTCTCATTTATGTTTTATCATAAATTTTGGGATTTGATTAAGACTGATTTAGTTGATATGTTCAATGATTTTCATAGAGGGAATCTTGATTTGAAAAGACTTAACTTTGCTATGATTTCCCTCATTCCTAAGGTAGATGAAGCTAGATCCATGAAAAATTTTAGACCTATCAGTCTCATTAACTGTAGTTTTAAGGTGTTTTCCAAAGTGTTAGCTCTTAGATTAGGAAAGATTATGAATAGATTAATTTCTCCTCAACAAGGTGCCTTTATCCAAGGTAGATATATTTTAGAGAGTGTTGTGGTTACTCATGAATTAGTACATAGTCTTAATAAATCAGGTGATCCTGGTTTAATCCTAAAATTAGACTATGAGAAGGCATATGACAGAGTTTCTTAGGATTTTTTGTTTGAAATCCTTAGGACTAGAGGTTTCAGTAACACTTGGATAGTTTGGATTAGACATTTAGTCTTTGGAGGCTCTGTGGGAGTCAACCTTAATGGTGAAGAAAGTAGTTTTTTCAAACCTGGGAAAGGGTTAAGGCAGGGTGATCCTATCTCTCCCTTGCTTTTTAATCTAGTAGGTGATGTTCTTACAAAAATGCTCCAGAAGGGTGCTGCGAAAGGTATCATTAAAGGGATTGCTGAAAACTTTAGGGTAGGCGGTATTATGTCTCTGCAGTATGAAGATGACACCATTCTTTTTTCTAGAATTGAGGAGGAATACACTAGGAACCTCAAAAGTATCCTCATCTGGTTTGAACAGTTGTCTGGTATGAGGATCAATTTTCATAAAAGTGAGTTAATTCCAATGAATGTTGAACCTGAAGCAGTTCATAATCTAGCTCATTTGTTCTCCTGTCCGGTTGGTACCTTAACTATCAAATATTTAGGGGTCCCTTTGCATTTTGAGAAGCTTAGTAGGGAGGGCATTTGAAAGGTCCTAATGGCTAGAGGGGGGGTGAATAGCCTAATAAAATTTCTACAACAACACTTAATCAAAATGGTTAGACAATTATGAGGCGAAACAAGTGTTGCGCTAGCCTACTTAAAATGCAAGCCGCCTACCGCAATTTTAGTTTAGATAGTATCTAATCACACAATAGCTATGACACTACTCTATGTTAGTGTGCTCTCAAAGGCTAACTAAAGAGCCACACCAACCAAGCAAACAAGCTCTCACAACTAGCTACACTAAAGAGCTTGACAACTAGTTTACGGTAAGGTAAGGAGTAAGCAAGAAGGTTATACCACCGTGTAGATGTATGAACCAATCAATCACAAGTGTGGATAACAATGAAGACCAATCACCTCGGAATCAATATGATGAACACAATGATTTTTACCGAGGTTCACTTGCTTACCGGCAAGCTAGTCCTCGTTGTGGCGATTCACTCACTTGGAGGTTCACGCGCTAATTGGCCTCACACGTCAAACCCTCAATAGGGTGCCGCACAACCAACACAAGATGAGGATCACACAAGCCACGAGCAATCCACTAGAGTACCTTTTGGCCCTCCGTCGGGGAAAGGTCAAGAACCCCTCACAATCACTATGATCGGAGCCGGAGACAATCACCACCCTCCGCTCAACGATCCTCGCTGCTCCAAGCCGTCTAGGTGGCGACAACCACCAAGAGTAACAAGCGAATTCCGCAGCGAAGCACGAACACCAAGTGCCTCTAGATGCAAACACTCAAGCAATGCACTTGGATCCTCTCCCAATCTCACAAAGATGTTTAATCTATGATGGAAATGAGTGGGAGGGCTTTGGCTAAGCTCACAAGGTTGCTATGTCAATGCAAATGGCCAAGAGAGTGAGCTTGACCCGGCCATGGGGCTTAAATAGAAGCCCCCATGAAATAGAGCCGTTATACCCCTTCACTGGGTTCTGATCGGGCTGACCAGACGCTTCGGTCCTACTGACCGGATGCTGCTCCTCAGCGTCCGGTCGCCCGATGGCGGCCACGTGTCTCCTGCGTTCAACAGTGAATGTTTGATCTCAACGGTCGAAAAGCTGACCGGACGCTTTGACAGAACTGACCGGACGCCGAACCCTCAGTGTCCGGTCGTTTATAGTAAGGGTCCAAAACCAGTTTTTGTCGACCGGACACAGCCCAACGTTCGGTGCTGAACCCTAATCACTGTGCCGTCTGACAGCTCGACCGGACGTAGCCTTTCAGCTTTCGGTCGCTGAGTGACCCAGCGTCCGATCAGAAGACCGACGCCAGTATTATTGCGACCAACTCCATTTCACCTCTAACTTCTTCACCCTTGTTCAAATATGCCAACCACCAAGTGTATCACCTTGTGCACATATGTTAGCATATTTTCTCAAACATTTTCAAAGGTGTTAGCACTCCACTAGATCCTAAATGCATATGCAATGAGTTAGAGCATCTTGTGACACTTTGATAACCGCATTCCAATACGAGTTTCACCCCTCTTAATAGTATGGCTATCAATCCTAAATGTGATCACACTCTCTAAGTGTCTTGATCACCAAAACAAAATAGCTCTTACAAATTATACATTTGCCTTGAGCTTTTTGTTTTTCTCTTTCTTCTTTCCAAGTCGAAGCACTTGATCATCACCATGCCATCATCTTTATCATGCTATGATCTTCATTTGCTTCACCACTTGGAGTGTGCTACCAATCTCATGATCACTTGATAAACTAGGTTAGCACTTAGGGTTTCATCAATTCACCAAAACCAAACTAGAGCTTTCAATCTTCCCTTTTTGGTAATTGATGACAACCCTTATACAAAGATATGAATTAAAATTCAATTGAATCCATGTTGCTTGTCCAAGCATATTTACCATGTGTAAAAGGATATGGACAAATTTCATGAATCCTAAATGGTAGCAATTGCTCTCCCTACATATGTGCTAAGAGTTTGGATTGAAGCTTGCACATATGCTTAGATAGGAAATGTAGGAGACAATGTCTATCAAATGATGCTAAGGTATAAAAGATGGACCTTTAAAGCGTGATACCAATCGGAGTGCACCATTATACCATCCTTAGCATCATGGTTAGCTTGATACCACTTGGAAACAACACTTGGGAATGAAATCATTAGATACCACTTGATAATACTAGAGAATGAAATCACTAGATAATCTATTCATGCTAATTTTTCATTTCATCATTCAAACCTACAACTAACATACACCACACAAGCATGGATATTAAAATTTAAAACTTGAGCCATGCAAGCAAACATATGAAATGCACATTCAATTGCACCATACAAGTTCATGAGCTTGCTCCCCCTACTTGTGTGCTCTAAAATTTTAATTTATTCCTTTCCTTTGTCATATCTTTCCCCCTATGTTAAGTTCTCCCCCTTTGTTGTCTTTTCACTATCTTAGTACACTAATATCTCCTTTTTTCTCCCCATGTACTAATATCTTTATTTCTCTCCCCCTTTGTCATCAATGACCACAAAGGTTCAAAATATAAGTAGGTTGAGATTATCAATGTCAATCAATGGGGTGAGGATCATTTTCCTAAATTTGGTTCAAACTAGAATATTTGCCAAAGATATTTAACTCGGTTTGATCCAAGGACAAGCTTCTTCACACCTCCTAATAAGGGTTATCTTGTACCTTGTTGAGTTAAACACTTAGAGCTCATTTTCTAGATTAAACACTAGGTTTACAAGCCCACAAACATGTCATATGCTATCACTAGATCAAGTCAAGCATAGAAGCAATAGTGATACCATATAAACATCAAATTCATTTGGTTTTCATGAATGAGCCTAATAAAATGGAGAGATGACTAGATGCACTAAACATGTCCTTAGCAAGGATGTATGCCATGCCAATCAACTTTTACCTTGGATTGCTCGAAGGAGAGGCATGTCGTATAAGTGGGGGGTGCATAAACACATATTTGAGAAATCCAATATGTTCAACTCATTCCTTAGGTTGCAAAACATTTTCTCATCCAATGGCTTGGTGAATATATCGGCAAGTTGATCTTCGGTGTCTATACTCTCAATGCAAATGTCCCCTTTTTGTTGGTGATCTCTTATGAAATGGTGATGGACATCAATGTGCTTTGTTCTTGCATGTTGAACCGGATTGTTGGTTAACTTGATTGCACTCTCATTGTCACATAGCAATGGCACTTTCTTAAACTTGATTCCAAAGTCACTCAAAGTGGCCTTCATCCAAAGTATTTATACACAACAACTATCGGCGGATATATATTCGGCTTCGGCGGTTGATAATGCAACACTATTTTGCTTCTTTGATGACCATGAAACAAGTGATCTTCTCAACAATTGACATGTGCCCGAAGTGCTCTTCCTTTCCACCTTGCATCCCGCATAATCAGAGTCGGAGTAACCAACTAGCTCAAACTTTGCTCCTTTGGGATACCATAAACCAACATTTGGTGTATGCTTCAAGTACCTCAATATCCTCTTTGTAGCCTTCAAATGACTTTCTCTTGGTGAGGCTTGAAATCTTACACACATGCATACACTAAACATGGCATCCGGCCTTGATGCGGTCACATAGAGTAGGCTTCCAATCATAGACCGATACAACTTTTAATCCACCATATTTCCACTTTTATCACTATCCAAGTTGTCATTGGTTCCCATTGGGGTGCTAATGACTTTGCTATCACTCATGTCAAACTTCTTGATCATGTCCTTGATATACTTGCCTTGACTCACAAAAGTACCATTCTTCAATTGCTTGATTTGAAGACCAAGGAAGTAACTCAACTCTCCAATCATGGACATCTCAAACTCATTAGCCATCATCTTTCCAAACTCATCACAAAAGTCTTGATTGGTTGATCCAAATATGATATCATCAACATAGATTTGCAACACAAATAAATCTTTTCCAATCTTCTTGATGAAAAGAGTAGTATCAACCTTGCCCATTGTGAACCCCTTACAGAGTAGAAAGTCCCTCAATCTCTCATACCATGCTCTAGGTGCTTGCTTCAAGCCATACAATGCCATCTTCAACTTGTACACATGGTTGGGCTTCTTGTCATCTTCAAAACCGGGAGGTTGCTCAACATCTACTTCTTCATTGATGTAGCCATTGAGAAATGCACTCTTAACATCCATTTGATAGAGCTTGATGTTGTGGGCACAAGCATAGGCTAGCAAGATTCTAATTGCTTTCAATCTAGCAACCGGGGCATATGTTTCTCCAAAGTTAAGACCTTCAACTTGTGTATAGCCTTGTGCTACTAATCTTGCTTTGTTCCTTACCACTATCCCATCTTGATCTTGCTTGTTTCTAAAGACCCATTTGGTTCCAATCACATTGTGTCCCTTTGGTCTCTCTACTAATTTCCATACTTGATTTCTTGTGAAATTATTCAATTCTTCATGCATAGCATTCATCCAATCAACATCCTTCAAAGCTTCATATATCTTCTTTGGTTCAATGGATGACACAAATAAGAAGTGTTCACAAAATGATGCCAATTTTGACCTTGTTTGTACACCTCTAGAAATATCACCAATGATAGTGTCCAATGGATGATCTCTTGCAACATTGGTTGGTTGGAGGATTGGAACTTGATTGCTTGCACTTGCTTGATCATTGGGTTGAGATGATGTACTAGCCACTTGATCTTTTTTATTGTCATGAGAGCCACTTGTACTAACTTGATTTGTATCATCTTGCACATTTGGGTTAGAGAGCACTTGTACTTGATCATCTTCATCATCATTCACTTGCCTAGGCCTCAATTCACCAATATCCATGTTCCTCATGGCATTTGAAAGTTGAATGCCTCTAACATCTTCCAAGTTCTCATTCTCTACTTGTGAACCCTTGGTTTCATCAAATTCAACATCATGAACTTCTTCAAGAGTACCACTATCCAAATTTCAAATTCTATATGCTTTGCTTGTAGTGGAGTAACCAAGTAGGAATCCTACATCACATTTCTTGTCAAACTTGCCCAATCTAATGTCTTTCTTCAAGATATAGCATTTGCAACCAAAGACCCAAAAATATGCAATGTTGGGCTTTCTACCATTCAAGAGCTCATAGGGTGTCTTCTTTTTCAATGGGTGACAATAGAGGCGGTTGCTACAATAGCAAGCCGTGTTGATAGCTTCAGCCCAAAAAGATTGACTCACATTGTACTCACTAAGCATAGACCTTGCCATATCAATAAGTGTTCTATTCTTCCTCTCAACAAGACCATTTGATTGTGGAGTGTACTTGGTCGAGAATTGATGCCTAATTCCAAACTCATCACACAACTCATCAATTCTAGTGTTCTTGAACTCACTACCATTGTCACTTCTAACTCTCTTGATGGTTGTTTCAAACTCATTATGAATGCCCTTGACAAATGATTTGAATGTTGTAAACACATCACTTTTGATCCACTAGAAAGAATACCCATGTGCATCTAGTGTAATCATCCACTATCTGAAAGCTCTAGTTTGGTTTTGGTGAATTGATGAAACCCTAAGTGCTAACCTAGTTTATCAAGTGATCATGAGATAGGTAGCACACTCCAAGTGATGAAACAAATGAAGATCATAGCATGATGATGATGATACCATGATGATGATCAAGTGCTTGGACTTGGAAAGAAGAAAGAGAAAAACAAAAAGCTCAAGGCAAAGGTATAAACCATAGGAGCTATTTTGTTTTGATGATCAAGACACTTAGAGAGTGTGATCACATTTAGGATTGATAGCCGTACTATTAAGAGGGGTGAAATTCGTATCGGAGTGCGTTTCTCAAAGTGCCAATAGATGCTCTAACTCATTGCATATGCATTTAGGATCTAGTGGAGTGCTAACACCTTTAAAAATGTTTGTGAAAATATGCTAACACTTGTGCACAAGGTGATACACTTGTTGGTGTTGGCACATTTACACGGCGCTTTCGAAAAAATGGAATGCCTATTTTCTATTGCGCCGGATGAAAATTCTTGGTGGTTGGCACATTTGAGCAAGGGTGAAGAAGTTAGAGTTGAAATGGAGTTGGTCAAAATGATGCTGGCATCGGTCTACTGACTGGACGCTGGGTCACTCAGCGACCGGACGCTGAAAGGCTGCGTCCGGTCATGCTGTCAGACGGCACAGTGGCTAAGGTTGAGCACCGGACGCTGGTCTGTGTCCGGTCAAGGTGGACTGGACGTGTCCGGTCGAAGAAATATGCCTCGGGGAGCTTACTGGAAACGACCGGACGCTGGGGCTTCAGCGTCCGGTCAGTTTTGCCAGAGTGTCCGGTCAGCTTCATAGCCGTTGAAATCTGACGAACAGCGTTTGAAGCTGGTGACGCGTGGCGTCCATCGGGCGACCGGACGCTGAGGGCCAGTGTCCGGTCAGTATGACCGGAGCGTCCGGTCAGAGCGCGTTTTGCCCAGTGAAGGGGTATAACGGCTCTATTTGATTGGGGCTCTATTTATAGCCCCATGGCCGGCTCAAGGGAAAACTCTTGCACATTTTCATTGACATAGCAACCTTGTGAGCTTAGCCAAAGCCCTCCCACTCATCTCCATCATTGATCCATCATCATTGTGAGATTGGGAGAGAATCCAAGTGCATTGCTTGAGTGATTGCATCTAGAGGCACTTGATATTCGTGTTGCGCTGTGGATTTCGCTTGTTTCTCTTGGTGGTTGCCACCACCTAGACGGTTGGAGCAGCGGTGAAGGATCGACACGAGTTGGTGATTGTTCGTGGCCGCCTTCGGTGATTGTGAGGGGAGTTGTACCTTCCCCGGTGGAGTGCCGAAAGGTAACTCTAGTAAATTGCTCGTGTCATTGAGTTACCTCACTTGTGGGTCGGTTCTTGCGGTGTTCTATCGTGTGGACGAGGTTTGTGAAACACCTCTTAGCCGCCGAACCACCAAGTGTTGGTCGACACAACGGGGACTAGCGTGTTGGCAAGCACGTGAACCTCGGGAGAAAAATCGGTTGTCTCTTGTCATTTGCATTCTCCCGGTGATTGGCTTAATCTTCATCTTGTGATTAGTTCATTCCCTACACGGCGGTATAATCACCCTGCTCACTTATTTACATTCTTGCAAACTAGTTGATACAAGCTCTTTAGTGTAATTAGAATTGAGAGCTTGCTTTATTATTTATATTCATCAAGTTGAGCTCTTTAGAGTAGCAAGATTGAGAGCTCTTAGTGAGTAGTTACATAGCAAGTTTGGGTGCCTAAGTAATCATTGCAACTAGAATTGTTGGATAGGTGGCTTGCAACCTTTGTAGAGCTAGAGCAAGTTTGCATTACGCTATTTGTCATACTAATCAAATTGCTCTAGTTGACTTGTAGAAGTCTAAATAGGCTATTCACCCCCCTTTAGCCATATTAGGACCTTTCACTATCACAAAGCCATATTTGTTACCTCCAATGCTAGTGTAATGTGTTGGCCCAAACAAATCCATGTGCAATAACTCAAATGTTTTACTAGTGCTCATCATGCTTTTCTTAGGATGTGTGTTTCCAACTTGTTTGCCAGCTTGACAAGAGCTACAAAGCTTATCCTTTTCAAACACAACATCTTTCAAGCCTTTAACTAAGTTATGCTTAACCAATCTATTCAATTGTTTCATTCCAACATGACCAAGCCTCCTATGCTATAACCAACCCATGCTAGACTTAGTGAACAAGCATGTAGATAATTTAGCTTCACTAGCATTGAAATCAACCAAGTATAGATTCTCATATCTAAAGCCTTTGAAGATCAAATTAGAGCCATCTACACTTATGATCTCTACATTATCTACCCCAAATATGCATTTGAATTCAAGATCACATAATTGAGCCATGGATAGCAAGTTGAAGTTTAAGCTCTCTACTAGCAGTACATTGGATATGCTCATGTCATTGGATATTGCAATCTTACCAAGCCCTTTTACCTTGCCTTTGCTATTATCACCAAATGTGATACTATCATAACCATCATTGCCATTGGTGTTGATTGAGTTGAACATTCTTGCATCACCGGTCTTGTGTTGAGTGCACCCACTATCAAGAACACAATGCCTTCCTCCGGCTTTATAATTGACCTACAAAAGAAGATCAATTCTTTTTAGGTACCCAAACTTGTTTGGGTCCTTGAAGGTTAGTCACTAAGCTCTTTGGTACCCAAATGGCTTTTTTCTTTGAGCTCATCCATGGTTTAACAATGAACTTAGCTTTCACACCATTTGTACCCTTAGTAAGCATATAACATGAATCAAGCTTAAGGGAGGATACATTAGCATTTTTGCTTTTGTTGGTGCATTCTTGATCTTTATGACCAACTTGCTTGCAACTAATGCAAAACCGACCATTGTTCTTCACAAAACAAGTCTTGTAAGGAGCAAAGGCCGCCTTGCCTTTCTTGGGGGTATAGCCCAATCCCTCTTTGTAGAGAGAAGCTCTTTAGCTACCCAAGCACATAAGCAAGCGGTCCTCACCACCATAGGCCTTAGCCAAAGTGTGAGTGAGCTTGTTAACCTCCTTCTTGAGATTCTCATTCTCAACCACTAGTGAGGCATCACAAGTGAGACCATCACCACTAGATGAGGTGGAAGTGGAAGTACTACAAGAAGGGTTAGTAGAAGGAGCAATGATAGGCATAGATAGTGATTCATCAATTATGTCACAAGTTAAACATACATCACAAGTATCAACATGCTTCTTTTTATTTTGCTCATCAAGCAAAGAAGAATGAGCCTTTTCAAGCATTTTGTGAGCTTTACCAAGCTTCTCATTGGCTTCCTCTAGCCTCTCATGAGATGCATTTGTGGCAGAACCACCTAATCTAATGCCTCACAGGAGTGTTCGTCTTCCATTAGACACTAAGCACTCGACGGAGAACACTAAATTACTCGGTTCCGTCGGGCACACCACAGGGGAGAACCCAAAAATCCACATTTTTGCCATCACTATGGATGAAAACGCTACGGATATTTATTCGACCGTCCGTTCGACCGAACAAATATAAACACTTATCTGGATAGTTACTCGGATATCCGTAATTTTTTTCGGATACGGATAATAAAACGGATATCTTAGGCGGATATCAAATACGGATGTAATATCATCGATATCCGGCGGATATCGGATAATCCGGTTAAGTATCGGATATATCCGGATATTTTGAAACGGATATTATCCGGATATTATTCAAACGACCTTGGATGGAGAAATGATCAAAATAAAAATTGTAGATCTCAAAAAGTTATGAAACTTTGTTGTTTACAACCTTTTCATTTGAAATCATTTAGTGCTTCAAAATTTAAACCGTCCAAACTTTCTCAAATGGAAAACTAGTTTATAGGCGTCAAAATTTAAAAATCACAAATTTGAACCATTCAGACTATCTCAAATGGAAAGTTGACTAAAACAACAATTGTAGATCTTGATGAGTTGAACAAACTTGGTATTCAAAACTTTTCAATTTGAAGTCATTTAGAGTTCATAATACTAGAGTCAAAGTGTTGTTTTTTTATTTGACCAAATTTGACTTGGTCAAACTTCCTCAAATGAGACACTAAATGACCTCAGATGAAAAAACTCTGAATACCAAGTTTGATCATTTCAGCACGATCTACAATTGTTACATAGCTCATTTTCCCATTTGAGAAAGTTTTATCAAACACTAGTCACAAATTTTTGAATCTCATAGACTTTCTGAAACTATATCACACACTTGTGAAATTTAAACTATATTTTGTTCAAACTTTCTCAAATGAAAAAATGGCATATACAAGGATTGTAGATCTTGATGAGATGAACAAACTTGGTATTCAAAACTTTTCAATTTGAGACAATCTAGGGTTCCGAAAACTAGTTTGTAAACGTCGAAATTTAAAAATTATAAATTTGAACCGTCCAAACTATCTCAAATGGAAAGTTGACCAAAACAACAATTGTATATCTTGATGAGTTGAACAAACTTGGTATTCAAAACTTTTCAATTTGAAGTCATTTAGAGTTCATAATACTAGAGTCAATGTGTTGTTTTTTCATTTGACCAAATTTGACTTGGTCAAACTTGCTCAAATGAGACACTAAATGACCTCAGATGAAAAAACTCTGAATACCAAGTTTGATCATCTCAGCAAGATATACAATTGTTACAAAGCTCATTTTCCCATTTGAGAAAGTTTTATCAAACACTAGTCACAAATTCTTAAATCTCATATACACTTTCTGAAACTATGTCACACACTTGTGAAATTTGAACTATATTTTATTCAAACTTTCTCAAATGAAAAAATAGCCTATATAAGGATTATAGATCTTGATGAGCTGAACAAACTGGGTATTCAAAACTTTTCAATTTGAGACAATCTAGGGTTCCGAAAACTAGTTTGTAGGCGTCGAAATTTAAAAATCACAAATTTGAACCATCCAAACTTTCTCAAATTGAAAGTTGACCAAAACAAGAATTGTAGATCTTGATGAGTTGAACAAACTTGGTATTCAAAACTTTTCAATTTGATGTCATTTAGAGTTCATAATACTGGAGTCAAAGTGTTGTTTTTTCATTTGACCAAATTTGACTTGGTCAAACTTGCTCAAATGAGACACTAAATGACCTCAGATGAAAAAACTCTGAATACCAAGTTTGATCATCTCAGCAAGATCTACAATTGTTACATAGCTCATTTTCCCATTTGAGGTCATTTCTTAACCATTTCTTACATCACTTTTAATACAACATCATAGTATAATATTTATTAATATAACAGCGGAATGAAATCATATTATTAGAGTTATAACAATTTAATTGAACAACGGAATATAAACATGTGATCAGTATTACAGCGGAAATAAACATCTATTAATGACATGATGAAGTATTGATATATAAACTACGGCAACAGATTATTAAACTTTCATTTATAAAAGTATTTGGTGAGAGTTATAAATAACAACTACGATCGCAGTGTAAAGGAATCCTCGTTGAGCCCATCAGGAGGAATCCACACACAAGAGTCAGCTTTAACATCCACCTGTCACCTGCAACAGGGGGAATAAAACTCTGAGTACTCAATTATACTCAGCAAGACTTACTCGACAGGAGAAAAGAAAAGACTCCAAGGATATGCAAGGCTATTTGTCTTGTGGGTTTATTGCATTTGCAGGAAGCATTACTAACGTGTGTCCTTATATTCGAGTTTTATTAATAGCCGCATTGGTTCATTAACTAACCATTCTATGTAAGCACATGTACTACTTTCAAGCAGGTGGTAAGCAATCAGACTTCCTTTTCCATCTTCCATCTTTCATCTTTCAGTTCTTACTACGATGCTAAACACGAGACAAGCCGTATCGGATCGCCCGGCGATTCACGAATCAATGCCCCCAGCTGGGTACCCCGAAAACACACGCCCCGCTTGTACCCCAGGCACAAGCAGGACCAACCCATCACTCTCCTGTCCCGGGTGTCCAGGTCCCTGTCCAAACTGGGACTCCAAGCCCCCGCCCCTGAGTCCCGGACTCAGTGCGGTGCAAGGACCTCCTCCACCAAAAAGAAACCCTAACAGTCGGTCCGGAAAGAGCCGGATCCGCGACAAGAGAGCGACAAGTCTTCCAGGCGCCCATACACAAGTATGTGCTCGGGATAATAAGTCTGTGACTTGCCTAGATGCCTTATGCAACGATCGTGTAACAGAACCGCCCAATTTATATAAGATCAAGTATGGTTGTCCCCGCTAACACGTTGACACGCGCGTACTTTCACTTATACAAACCCGGTAGTCCGCCGAGTGTCACGAAGGACGTCGGTAAATCAACATCACAACCAAGATCACGTGATTAAGCAAATACACATCACATACGCAGAGTTGCAGCGAAAATAATATTACAATTGGGTTCACAAATAATAGTACAAGTTTGGGTTTTAAAACCGATTAGAGAAAACAACATAGCTTTCAAATGATTACATTAATATAAGTTCCAAATACATTGCTAGCATAAGTGACATCCTCAGATAAAAGCATATAGGTGAGAAGTAAATATAGAGTCACCGAGCCCACCGGCGGTTAGCCACCATCTTCCACAGGCCAAGAACCTCACCTGCAACATGGTGGGATAAACCCTGAGTACTCGAATGTACTCAGCTAGACTTACCTGTCATAAACCAGAAATATAGTGACACCAAGGATTATGCAAGGCTTTCTTTAGTGGGCTAGCTGACTCGTTTGTGAAAAACATAAGCTATCATGAATAAACTATTTTAAGTACTTTGCATCATCTTTATTATAACCTATCCATCTAGGTAAGCACCTGTACTATAGCAATCACTTGATTAACCAATAACATCCAGTTACTAATTTAGATTTAGCATATCCCATATCATCCAGATAACCATCATTGTTCCATAATAATTACTACGATGCCGTAGCTCGAGTCAAGTGCTCACTATCCAGGAGCGATGGCGATTCGAATCGATTCCTAACCAGCTGGTGATTTATTCCTCACACAAACCACACTCACCGATCAAATGAGCTACAGATCACCAATGACATTTTCCAAGTAGCCGCGGGATAACAGCCGGGACCGCACTACCCAGGGACCGCCCGACTGCCAGGACACACCTTGGGCTCACTCTTCACATCCCCGTCATACCCCCTTCAGCACCAGTCTACCAATCCAGGTTTATCCCGGCTCGAATAGTGTCACTAGCTTCGCGGTCGAAAGGTACTTTATTCGGCCAGCTAAATGTGAGGCATGCGTTCAACATGACAAGAGAGACGAGCAATGATCGGTCCTTAATCGACACAGACGGAAACTAACAGCACCCCAGAACCCTGTGTGGTTGCCTCCAACTTTTTCCGTCCGGTCTCCAATTATCCATCACACATGGTTAATTCCAGGATATCATTCTTTCCATAGCTAAATTCTTCCAGTAACCACCTATAATGTAGGTGACCGGATATCACCGATCGCTACCAGTCTAAGCAAGGCTAAGCAGTTATTCGATCCTGACCTAACAGGGTAATAAGGTAATAAGGTAGGCAAGGATAGTAATAAATGCATCAACGGTTTCAATCAACTCCTACAACTTAATGCAACAATATATAAACTCATATATATAGAAAGAATTGCTTTTATAAATTAGGAGACTTATAATGCTCCGGAGCTTGCCTGGGATCCGACACAAGTCAGTTCAGTTAGACGACACTCGCTAAGTGAGCATCTCCCGTCCTAGCACTTGTCCAGTCCTTCCACCTTCGGGATAGGTCCACCATACACCGTCTTCGGGTTCGGCTCCAACATCACGTCCTTCACGTGGTTCATCTAGCCCACCTAGATGAGATGCAAGATGCAAGTGCATGAATATGAAGAATGGTAATACAAGATGCATTACATAAACATTCAAGATAAACACAAGATTATGCAAGACATAGACACCAATAGCTATTTAACTAACATCACACAACTAACTATAGAGAGCAAGCACATCAAGCATGACACCAGTTTAACAAGGTCACAAGTATCATAACTTGACCATCAACAAGGGCATAAGCCACACTTAGCAACACATGGAGTAAACAACCACAACTAGCATATGTTTATTTCTAGACTGGAAACAACAGCTTCATGTTTGGATCATAACTGGAGTTATACAAATCCAATAGCCATGCAACAAGACATTTAGGAAAGCTTATGAAATTCTCAACAGTTTATCTATAACCATCACAGCATGATTCACAAGTTAAGTGGGTCGAAATTATATATTTACAGAAATGGGTCTAAACAAGACAGAGAGCAATCAATTCTGTAACCCAACTTTAAACAGCCATAACTCTTAAACTACTTGGCCAAATGACACCAAATTTCATCAGAAGCTAGATACATGAATCATCTACAACTTTGTTATTATCACCAAAAGCACATTCAAATCCTAACTAGATCAAACACTAGCATCTTTCAGATCTGCTCAGAATACAATTAAAACCTGACCAAAGACTTAAAAGTCATGTAACTCCTACACTATCTGGCCTATGACCTTACAATTTGAACACAAGCAAGATCATGAAATTTGCTACAACTTTTATAATCACTACAACCATAGCAAACATAATTTACACCACTAAAATAATTGCACAAGCAAAACTACAAATGCAACCCAACAGCAGTGGTACAGAAAGCTGATAGGAACTTCAGAGAAACATAACTGGAGTTCTAGACCTCCAACAAACATGAACCATAACTTTTTGAAAAGCTTAGGAAGTTACCTACAACTTTATTATTCTCATATTAAGATGATTTTACAGTTAGAAGGGTCAACTAACCCAATAATTGCATCTCTGTTCAAAACATAGACAGAAACTGACATGCCACTTTAAACAGCTATAAATGGAGTTATACATGTCCCATAAATGTGATTCTAGACTTTTTAGAAAGCTTAGAAAATTCTAAAAAACTTTTTTGTAAACACCTAAAGCTAATTATACTATTAAGAAGGCCCTACATTAAGAACAAGGAAACCCTATCTGGGTTTGGGCAGAAACAGCCATAGAGATTTAAGCAAGTATAACTCAAGATCTACTTAGCCAAAAATCATGATATTTAACTTTTTGGAAAGCTTAAGAAAATTACTACAACTCATGTATTTTCATCAAGTCATGATTCAAAACATAACTGAGCTAATTAATTCAAACATGCAGAACTATTCAGAGTAGGAGCAAAGCATTACAGGGCATTTGTTATTTTTATAACTCTTAAAATATAAATCCTAAACTCATGAAATTTTTACCAGAAAACAACAATCACCTGATGAGCATCTCATAAAAATTTCCCATTTATTTGAGCAAAGTAACTTCAGTTATAAAAAAACAAGACACAACTAGTATTACAAACCTAACTGCATAAATTGATTTTTACAGCAAAAACTTTAAACTAAATCATGCCATATTATAGATCTAGGGCATAGATAATTTCACAAGGATTCCAAAAAGTCCTCATTTGCTATTTTACAAATTTCTTATGAATTACTATGAATTTTCAAAGTGGATCATTCAATTCTGCCTAAATCCAAGAAAAAGAGATCTAAATCTTACATCGGGGACCCTGCAGAAAATATAAATCAAACGTCAGCGAAGAGGTCCTTATGAGTACTATTCACATGAGTCACTAGTTCTTCACTTAACCCCCTGGAGAAGCTTCTATTTCCGCGCGTGGTCCACCTTCTCCTTCCTCACGACGGTGGAGCAGGGGTGCGGCCGGCTCGCGGCTTCGGCCGGCTGTGGGCATCGATGGCGGCGGTGGAGTGGCGGGGAGGACCAGGGGTCCCGCGCACACACGCTGGGCTGCTCAATTTGGCTAGAGGCGGGTCGGGTTGGCCTGGCCGCGCGCACAGGCGTCCGCGGCGGCCACGGCACCGGCGGCCACGCGAACAGGCGGTGAAGGAAAGCCGGGAAGGAGCGCACGAGGCCAAGTAGAGGGAGGCAAAGCCGGTGGCAGTGGATTCAGGGCTACGAGGCGCTTGGACGAGGAAGAACAATGGCGGCCAAGCTCGAGCTCGCGGCGGCAACCATGGCGGCCGCGTCCCGGAGCGCGCGCGCAGCACCAGAGAGCGAGGGAGGGAGAGTGGGGAGGCGAGTGAGTGCTCGGGCAGCTCGGGCGTTCGCATTTGGAGGCACAGGGAGCAGGGTAGCGCGTGGCGCGGAGGTCGGACGCGCGGCAGCAATGGGGGCGCGCGCTGCTGCATGGCTGCCACGGAGACAATTCAACGAGCACGTGGCGTGCGTCTCTGTGCCCGACTTGGGGTCCGTTTTTTGGCATATTCCGTGCGGATTCCGAACTTGGCTCCAGTAGCAAAGTTGCTCTACTCAGGATGGTCTACAAACTTGGTTAAGGGGTCACATCCATTAGGTCTTTGGAACAGCAGTTAATTAGCGTCCAATTAGCAAGTGTCAATGCATTGACAGCGATTACCAAACCCCAAAAATCGATGGTCAAGACAAGGTCCAACGAGTGCCATCCTTTTGCACGCTCTTCTTCCCGATGTATGCTCCAACTTTTATTTTGGGATCAAGTCAAGTTGCTTAACAAAATTTGGAGAACGCAAGACGTCAATGCTAATGTCAATGAATTTCTAGACTTAGAATATTTCTAAGTGCTGAAATCAGCAGCAGGTTACAACTTTGAGTCACTGCTAGACTTGGTTCCGAGCCGATCCATGGTATACTCCAAAAACAAAGTTTCTTCTACATAACATGAGCTTCAACTTTTATTTAATGTCCAACTTTAAAACAGGTGCAGAAGCTATAGTTCTACTTTGATCAAAGTAGGATCACGATAAAGCTTAAATTATCCTTTGTGACCAATTGGAGTATTTTCTTGGCATTTGCTCAACATGAACCTTTCATGACTTTTGTTGTAGAGTTCATCTAGAGTCATTTGGGCAATGTTGCAAGGTTTGGTTGATGACACATGTTCTCATTCACTTAATAAGGTCATTCCAACAAGGATATAACTTGTCATTTCATGTGACTTTTTGATTCCAAACTTCACGAAACTTTTCCATGGATCAATATAGAGGGATATTGAGGCGAGACACATGAAACAAGTACATCCAGCATTTCCCAAGCATACTTTTTAGAAAGGGCAGCATATAAGCAATGGTGCATGGTCCAAGTTTAAGTGGTGGCTCATTTTCATATGTTTGACCTAACATCTCCATCACCACTTAACATGCCATGGTTGAGTTTAAACCCATTGCTTAACTGGTGACAAACACCTGGGGTGTTACAGATCGGTCCTTAACCGACACAGATAGGGAAAGCAGTGTAACCAAGCCATGCCCCGCATCCACGGCGGCACAACCTCTTACACCCACCAATACACAAACCATATCCCTGCCCGGTCACCATGTTTCCTTTCCACCATTTTATATATTCCAAGTGATAATCGTATAGTAACATATTTCCTATCTCTCACGAGTGACAGGCAATCACTCGACTTTTACCGGAGTCCTATAGCATGGCATTCTACACGATCCTGTTATACTAGTAAGACTCATAGGATAAAGATATATATGCAAATGGGTTTCATTCAACTCCTTAAAACTTAATGCACAAATATAATTTAAACTACAGAAAAGTAGGGGTTATGCACCGGGGCTTGTCTGAGTAAAATATAATCAGAAGTTAGCTTTCCATCATGGCGACATGATCTCCAAAAGCACCATTTCTCCAGCAACTCCCGATGACTCCGTGATCCATCGATGTCCCTATCATGATATGCAATGTAATGAAATGAAAGGGTATGATCAACTGACTACAATCGTGACTCGTATAAATACGCTCTACGTCTCTCAAGTGAACGAGCTAGTTCTAACGACGACCGTACTTAGGCTACATATCCATGTTGTCGCATAAGACGTTATTTCTCAACAATTCTTTTAGTTATATAAACCAACGGTGTTTCTTTATTCGTAATAGGACATCATTATTTATCTAGCAACTAATTATTCTAGAGCTACAAAAATTACGGTGAGCAGCTAATATTGCTAGGAACCTACCGTAAGATTTCAGATCCAATACTATTACCAATTTATCATGGAAGTCCCTACAAGTTTATATTTTTATAATATTAAGTATCTTAGATTAATTATATAGCTTCCACGAATATTATCCAACTATATGAACAAATTATACTAGCAGGTAGATCGTGATTTTAGAAGCCTAACAAAACTAGTTTAGCATTCTTATGATTTTTCTAGGATTCACTACGAATTTAACAAGTTTATCTCCAACTAAATTAACAAAGGCTTTTAGAAACGAACAGAGCTAGCGGCCAGGCAGCCCGGGTGAGTGAGCAGCCAGCCCACGCGGGCGCGAACGGCCCAGGCGGAAAGCAGCTGCTCGTGGCCTAGCGTGGCGCGCAGGCGGCCCAGGCGAACTGGCCCGGCGCGGGCGACACCCGTCTGGCCCAAACGGCGGAGACGGCGGCCCAACACGCGGTAGTGGTGCGGAATTTTTGCAAAACGATCCCTGAGCTTCTACTAAATCACGCCGTAGTACAACTAGTACTATTCTGATGGCTCATGTATTCGCAGTAAAGACCTCGTATAAATTTTTGTCTTGGACATATACCCTTTACCTTGTCTTCTAAAGCAGCGCACCGACAGGGGAACTCTGGCCGGCGATGGAACGGCATGGGAAAGGCGCTCCAGGCGCGAAAAGGGCGGCTCGTCGGCGGGGCTGGCCGCGTGGGGCGCTGCGGCTCCGGTGGCGGAGCTTGAGGCTCGACGACCGTGGGGCACAGCGGGCAGCGTGACGCACCCGGTGATGGCGTGCGGGTCGTGGCCATGGCGTGTTGCGGCTCGGATGCGCTGTGGCTGTAGGAACCGCACGGGCCAAGGAGCAAACACCCGCACGCGAGGGGCAGGGCACGGTGGCCGCGGCCATGGCGACCACGCGCGTGCCACGGAGGCGCTGAGGAGGCTCACGGCGCTGCGCTTCGGAGCGCGGCACGGTCAGACGGATGCTCGCGCGAGGCAGCAGGGCTCGGAGGCAGGTGAGGTGGCTCGGCGCGCGAAGCTGGGACGCCTCCGCTCGGCTACGGTGGAGGAAAACGCAGCCAAGGCGGGCGTAGGCGCATGACAGCAGCGCGGCCAAGGGCTTGGTGGCGCCTGCGAGCTCGGTGACTCGGCCTCTGTGGTGCGGCCCAGCGGCTTGCTCAAAAAGCAGGGTAGGAGACAGCAGCAGCAGCTAGGATGGTCGGCCTGCATGAGGGAATAGTGGCGCAGCGACAAACAAAGATAGAGAGACACGGCAGACAGAGACTGATTGAAAGAAAAACAACAAGCCACAGTCGGTCAACTTGTACAGAGAGGACAGATTTTTACCGCCAAACGAAAAACTCTCATCACCGTCGGTTTTCACCCCTATGCTACGGAACACCCAGCATGATTCCACGAGACCATGACCCACTGGCCAGTGGCCACTGCTGCTCTCGTGACTCACTACCTACAAGCCACGCGGTACTGCATCCCAACCTTAATCTCATCCGTCCAGATGCCCTGCACACCAGTGGAATGAACGGCCAGCAATGGAACTGAAGGACTTGTGGTGTTGTACACAGAGGCAATGCGATTTGATATATATATATATATATAATGGTTTACTAATTTACACAAATTGTAACGTCTAGACACAGGAAATTTTCAGCAAAGCTCGAATTTAAGTTTGATTCAAACGCTATATATGTATATCGTTCTATTTATTAATAGATTTTATTTTATTTATAAAAGTTGTTTTTCCTGCTTAATTTAATAGAACAAACCGTTCGCTATTTATTTGCCAAGATTATCGTTTCACATTTCTAAATATTTTTACGCACTGAAATTTAACCTGGACGTTTATTTGAGTCCGCGAAACTACGTCACACAGTGAAAGGGTCGAGATGGCGGACTAGAGGAAGGATGAATAGTCTTTTCTAAAATTAATCGCGTCGGCTAACCGATATAAATGCGAAATTAAAACAATCGGTCTAGCTAAGACTACACCCCTCTATATATGCTCACTAGCACCTTGCAAAAGATACTAATTATGCAACTAAGGTGCCGGGCTAGCTAGAGCTCTCCTAAACAATTCTAGGAGCAAGGTCACACAAACCTATGCCACTAGTACTTTAAGCAACAAGGGAGCTCCTACACATGCTAGTAAGCAAAAGCACAAAGCCAACTAAGCTCACTAGCAAAGCTCAATAACAAGGCAACCAATGCCTAATTTGAGAGCGCAAATACTTAGCTACACAAACTAAGCAATGTGACTAACAAGGTTAATAAAACAAAATTAGCCACGCAAGGGAGCTACTTCTATGCTACATAAGCAAGAAGGTAACTAGTAAGCTACACAAGCTAACTAATTACAAGAGCAACTACACAAGCTTAAGATATATAAAAGTAATTGCAAGCTTGTGTAATGGGGATGCAAACCAACGGGAAGAACAAGGTTGACACGATGATTTTTCTCCCGAGGTTCACGTGTTTGCCAACACGCTAGTCCCCGTTGTGTTGACCGCTCACTTGGTGGTTCGGCGGCTAATTAGCATCACCCGCTAAGCCCGCACGTCGGGCGCCGCAAGAACCTACCCCTTGAGTGAGGGTAGCTCAATGACACGCTTTACTAAAGTTGCTCTTCGCGACTCCCGCGGGGCGAGCACAAGTACCCCTCACAAGCACTTCTCCGGAGCGCCGCACAAGCTTCTTGCGGGCTTCGACGGAGACCACCACCAAGCCGTCTAGGAGGTGGCAACCTCCAAGAGTAACAAGCACCACCGGCTTGCAACACGACCACCTAGTGCCACTCGATGCAACCTCACGATGCAATCGCACTAGAATTGCTCACTCACACAATCGAATGATCACTATCAAGTATATGTGTGATGGAGTGCTCCCAAGCACTCACAAGCATGGACACTAAGTCCCTTGAGGTGCTTAGCACCAGCCATGGCCGAGGGCCACTTCTATTTATAGCCCCAAGGGCTAAACTAGCCGTTACCCCTTCACTGGGCAACGGTCGGGCCGACCGGACGCTCCGGTCGTGTTGACCGGATGCTGGACCACAGCGTCCGGTCGCCCGCAGACGGCCATGTATCCTGATTCCAACGGTCACTTGACTTGACCGGACGTAGCAGCTTTCAACTGACCGGACGCTGAACCCCCAGCGTCCGGTCGTTTCTAGTAAGGTACCGACCTCGACCGGACGCGTCCGGTCACTGCGTCCGATCACACTCCAGCTTCTGCGTCATCGTACGTCAGCCTGACCGGACGCAGCCTGCCAGCGTCCGGTGCATTTAGATCCAGCGTCCGGTCAGTTGACCGATGCCAGCATCTTCACGACTAACTCGTTTTCACTTCTAACTTCATCACCCTTGCTCCAATGTGCTAACCACAAGAACTTGCATCCGGCGCAATAGAAAATAGGCATTCTATTTTCCCGAAAGCGCCGAGAGGGACCCAAACCCATCTCACCCCTGCAAACACCACCTCCTTTGTAAATGTGCCAACACCACCAAGTGTACACCACCATGTGTATGTGTGTTAGCATTTTCACAATCATTTCCCAAAGGATGTTAGCCACTCAACTTGCCACGCCACTCGATCCTAGCGACAATGCAAAGTTAGATCACTCGAGTGGCACTAGATGACCGATATGCAAACAAGTTTGCCCCTCTTGATAGTATGGCCATCTATCCTAAACCCGGTCATAAACTTCTCTACACACCTATGACCGGTGAAATAAAATGCCCTAGGTTATACCTTTGCCTTGCGCATTCCATTCCATCTCCTTCAATGTCGATGCAACACATGCACCAACACGATCAACAATGATATGATCCACTTCATATCATCACATGATCATATTGGTTCATCGATCTTGACTCTACTTGCTCTTCACCGTTGCTATCGTCCATCGGCGCCAAGTCTTGCTCAAGCTTCACCGCCACGCGGTCCATCACTTCAAAGCCTTTGACTTGCCCTTCACGCTTGCAACCGGTCCATCAAGCCAAGTCTTGTCTTGATCTTCTCCACCTTGATCACATGACTCAATGTCATGTCTCATGTGCAATAAGCTCCTTCATCATCACATGTGTGAGCTTTGCAACATCTCCAAGCCATTTTCACCTCTATGGCATATGTTGCTCATACACATGTACCTGTGGACTAAACACCTGTGTATCTCATATAAACACAATTAGTCCACCTAGGTTGTCACTCAATTACCAAAACCAACAAGGACCTTTCACACAGGATTCGCTTATCGCCTCAAGTACGTTTTATATCAAAACCCGAGAAACTTGATTCGAAATTTTTCTTAGGCCTAAATCGCGGTGCTAAACAAGCTCGTAACACCAGGGGTGTTACAGCATTGAGCTCATCAAAGGCTTCCTTAAGGGCTTTAATTTCCTTACGCAACCTTTTGCATTCTCTTCTCTTAATGTCAAAGTGTTCTCTACCATCTTCTAGCATGTCAAATAATTCATCTTTAGTAGGTTCATCATTATCACTATCACTATCATTCTCATTTTCATGTTCATTTTTATCATCATGTTCTTTATCACTTTTATCATCATAAGATTGTACTTTAGTGGCCTTAGCCATGAAGCATGATGAAGATTCGAAGAGAGAAGGCTTCTCATTTATAGCAATGCTTGCAAGTGCCTTCTTGGTGGTCTTGTGATCATCACTATCATCATCATCACTTGAGGAAGCATCACTATCCCAAGTGACCACATATGAACCACCCTTCTTCTTCTTGAATGTCATCTTGTCCTTCTCTATCTTTTCCTTCTTGTCATTCTTCTTGTTCTTCTTCTTGTCATCATCATTGACGCTATTGTATGGACATTGAGCAACAAGATGATCTTTGCTTCCAAACTTGAAGCACCTTCTTGACTCTTCTTTGTTCTTGGATGAAGACTTCTTTCTTCTAGCACGGTAACCCTTCTTCACCATGAACTTGCCAAATCTCTTGACAAAGAGAGCCATCTTCTCATCATCATCATCATCCCATGAATCATCTTCTACACTAAATGTCTCTTGCTTAGCTTTTCCCTTAGATGATGTGGCTTTGAGTGCCACGCTCTTCTTCTTGTCATCCTTCTTCTCATCTTTCTTCTCCCTCTTTTCTTCCTTCTCATCATCATCTCTATAAGCATCATCGGTCATGATATCTCCCAAGATTTGATTTGGTGTCATTGTATCCAAACCGGACCTCACTATAATAGTGACCAATGTACCAAATCTTGAGGGTAAGCATCTCAAGAACTTATTTGAGAATTCCTTGTCCTCTATCTTCTCACCAAGTGCCTTGAGATCATTTACAATCACTTCCATCCGATGGAACATGTCCGGCACACTCTCATCTTCCTTCATCTTGAAACTAGCAAATTTATCATTGAAAATGTATGCCTTTGCACCCTTGATTGCCTTGGTGCCCTCAAATGATTCTTTCAATTTCTTCCATGCCTCATTAGTTCTCTCAATGTTCTTTATTTGCTCAAATGTTCTCTCATCCAAAGCATCATGGATGGCACTAAGAGCAATGTCATTGTTTTGGAGTAGCAATTCTTCGACGGCGGTGGAAGCCTCTTCATCTTCTATCTTAATTTTTGTTTCTACAACCTTCCAAATCTTCCTATTGATTGACTTGATATATGTTGTCATCTTAGCCTTCCAATAGGGATAATTTAAGCCATCAAATTAGGGTGGCTTCTTGGTGTTGTTGATTTGAGCCATTTTAACACCGAAGGTTGTTAAGCCTCAAATAACGGTGACCTCGGCTCTGATACCACTTGAAAGGTCCTAATGGCTAGAGGGGGGTGAATAGCCTAATAAAATTTCCACAACAACACTTAATCAAAATGGTTAGATAATTATGAGGCGAAGCAAGTGTTGCGCTAGCCTACTTAAAATGCAAGCCGCCTATCGCAATTTTAGTTTAGATAGTATCTAATCACACAATAGCTATGACACTACTCTATGTTAGTGTGCTCTCAAAGGCTAACTAAAGAGCCACACCAACCAAGCAAACAAGCTCTCACAACTAGCTACACTAAAGAGCTTGACAACTAGTTTGAGGTAAGGTAAGGAGTAGGCAAGAAGGTTATACCGCCGTGTAGATGTATGAACCAATCAATCACAAGTGTGGATAACAATGAAGACCAATCACCTCGGAATCAATATGATGAACACAATGATTTTTATCGAGGTTCACTTGTTTGCCGGCAAGCTAGTCCTCGTTGTGGCGATTCACTCACTTGGAGGTTCACGCGCTAATTGGCCTCACACGCCAAACCCTCAATAGGGTGCCGCACAACCAACACAAGATGAGGATCACACAAGCCACGAGCAATCCACTAGAGTACCTTTTGGTGCTCCGCCGGGGAAAGGTCAAGAACCCCTCACAATTACCACGATCGGAGCCGGAGACAATCACCACCCTCCGCTCAATGATCCTCGCTGCTCCAAGCCGTCTAGGTGGCGACAACCACCAAGAGTAACAAGCGAATCCCGCAGCGAAGGACGAACACCAAGTGCCTCTAGATGCAAACACTCAAGCAATGCACTTGGATCCTCTCCCAATCTCACAAAGATGTTTAATCTATGATGGAAATGAGTGGGAGGGCTTTGACTAAGTTCATAAGAGAGTGAGCTTGACCCGGCCATGAGGCTTAAATAGAAGCCCCCACGAAATAGAGTCGTTATACCCCTTCACTGGGTTCTGATCGGGCTAACCGAACGCTCCGGTCCTACTGACCGGACGCTGCTCCTCAGCGTCCGGTCGCCCGATGGCGGCCACGTGTCTCCTGCATTCAACAGTGAACGTTTGATCTCAACGGTCGAAAAGCTGACCGAACGCTCCGACAGAACTGACCAGACGCTGAACCCTCAGCGTCCAGTCGTTTACAGTAAGGGTCTAAAACCAGTTTTTGTCGACCGGACGCGTCCGGTCATGCTTGACCGGACACAGCCCAGCGTCCGGTGCTTAACCCTAATCACTGTGTCGTCTGACAGCTCGACGGGACGTAGCCTTTCAGCGTCCGGTCGCTGAGTGACCCAGCGTCCGGTCAGAAGACCGACGCCAGCATCATTGCGACTAACTCCATTTCACATCTAACTTCTTCACCCTTGTTCAAATGTGCCAACCACCAAGTGTATCACCTTGTGCACATGTGTTAGCATATTTTCTCAAACATTTTCAAAGGTGTTAGCACTCCACTAGATCCTAAATGTATATGCAATGAGTTAGAGCATCTAGTGGCACTTTGATAACCGCATTCCGATATGAGTTTCACCCCTCTTAATAGTACAGCTATCAATCCTAAATGTGATCACACTCTCTAAGTGTCTTGATCACCAAAACAAAATAGCTCTTACAAATTATACCTTTGCCTTGAGCTTTTTATTTTTCTCTTTCTTCTTTCCAAGTCGAAGCACTTGATCATCACCATGTCATCATCTTTATCATGCTATGATCTTCATTTGCTTCACCACTTGGAGTGTGCTACCTATCTCATGATCACTTGATAAACTAGGTTAGCACTTAATGTTTTATCAATTCACTAAAACTAAACTAGAGCTTTCAACATTCAGCCTCTAGTTGATAAAATTTTGAAGAAAATGGCTGGTTGGAGAGATAGGTTGTTGTCCCATGCTGGGAAACTAGTTCTCATTAAGTCTTGTTTAGCTAGTATTCATGTATACTTACTCTCGTTTATTAAATTTTCTAAGTGGGCCATTAGAGTTATACACTCTCATCTTGTTAATTGCTTATGGGATGATAGCCCCACATCCTGTAAATTTCATTTGGCCAACTAGGGTAGTGTCAGTATGATGAAAGAGTATGGAGGCCTAGGTGTTCCTAACTTGAGAGATTTAAATTTGTGTCTCTTAGCTTCTTGGATTAAAAGGTATAATCTAGATGATGACAAGATGTGAAGACAGTTTTTAGATTTCAAGTACAATACTGATAGACCTAACATCTTTTATAGCTCCTCCTCTGGAGCCTCTGAGTTCTTTAAAGGTTTGATGAGAGCTGCTTCGGTAGCAAAAAATAGGATATATATGGCATATAGGAAATGGTAAGAAGTGCAAGTTTTGGGAAGATAATTGGTTAGGTACTTCTAGTCTAGCTATTCAATATTGGGAGATCTATATGTTAATTAATGAGAAGGATGCTACAGTTGCATCCCTGTGGGATGGTATTGATTTGAAATGCACTTTTAGAAGATGTGTCGATGGTAGATTATACAATCTTTGGTTAGAAGTGGTTCAGTTAGCTTCTACTATTAGTTTTACTGATGAGGAAGATTCACTAATATGGCAGTTTAATTCTAATGGTGTTTACTCTCCGCAGTCCTTATATAAAGTCATTAATTTTAGAGGTATTTCTCCTGTGTTTGTTCCTACTGTTTGGGCACCGAAGGTCCCACCTAGAGTCCATTTCTTCCTGTGGTTGTTATCTAAAAACAAGGTTCTCACTCGGGACAATTTGAGTATCAGGAAGAAAATCAAAGATCCTACTTGTTTGTTTTGTTCAAAGGCTGAAACTGTCAACCACTTGTTTTTTAACTGTAGTAGCTAAACAGCTTTGGTCAATTCTTTCTGAGATCTTAAATAGACAAGTTGGCACAGATTTTGTTTCTGTTGGGACTATGTGGATTAGTAATAGGAAATTCATAGTGGAAAATATTTTTTGTGCTGCTGCCCTGTGGGGGCTTTGGAAACTAAGAAACAGCCTGTGTTTTCAGGGAACACTCTGGGTAGATGTGCGAGTGCTGATAATGAAGGTAACAGTAATGCTGCAAACTTGGAGCTCTTTGTGTCTGAAGGAGGAAGTCCCTGAATTTCTGGATCACCTAGACAAACTGAAAAGCTTTGCCACAAGACCTCACCGTCTACTGGGCTTGGTCAGGTAAATGATGAATGGGATCGCATCTTATATCAAGCTGGGAGCGGCTGGAAGATCAATGCAGCTGATGCTCTGCTGACAACTGAAGTTGATTTGGAAAGGTTGGCTCGTGAAAGAAACTGGTTTGGCGTGGCAAGTTTTGCGGAAGAGTTTTTGAACTGCGAATGTTGTAAGGAGCTTAACGGTTTTAGTCTTTTTACAATATAAAGGCTAGGGGTCACCCTTAACTCTAAAAAAAATAAATACAATACATAATATATAATACAAGAACTACGACACTGAAAATTGTTCGACATATAAATTATAAATAAATTTTTTGGTTCCCCATCCCGTTTGTCTACATTGCTGCTGGATCCATCCCACTGTTTCCAGCCCAGAAAAAGAGCTTTCAGTCCAGATAAAGAAAGTCTCATTTGGCATTAGTTGGGGTGCGCCAAGCCCTGCCAGCAGTGCAACGGCTGGGCGACGCTCGAGGGGCCCAGTGGCAAGCCACTGTGGTGACCCCTCCCCCATAAAAAATAAATTTAATATCGAAGTGAGCACATGGCCCACATATCAGATATTAAACTGATAAGAACAGATACTACACTTGATCTTAGCCAAAAGGCCGAGAAAGGTATGAGTTGGGACGGAGCCCTGCGCCTTGTTTTAGAGCGCGTTCGACCGCCTCATGCCCCTTCAGCTAGCGAGGTGGTACTAACATGCAGGGAACCGGAAGCGGGGGCGGAGCTGCGGAGCGCAGCGCTGTGGCTCAGGCGCTCAGCCGTTCGGAGTTGGATGTTTTCTTACGGCCCATTACAAAATTTGCAGCCCACGCTGCTCGGACGGCCCAGCAGGTCGCCTTCTGCACTAGGACAGGCTGGCTGTCTCCGCTCCGATGAGAACTAACCTCGCTGACATGTGGGCGTTCATCGAGCACGGGCACACATCTGCTCGCAACGAGAGGATAATCATCAACCGAGGAAGCGACGATCCTAACGATGGTTCCTAAGCTCGAGTTACTCGACTCACTTTGTCATCAACCGAGGAAGCAACGATCCTAACGATGGTTCATGGTTCCTAAGCTCGAGTTACTCGACTCACTTTGTCTTAACGATGGTTCCTAAGCTCGAGTTACTTGAGCCTTATTGCTAGGCATGCATCTCAGTATTTCCCAAACGAGAGTATTGCTTTACTATACGGATTCCAGGAGTCTTGACTATGCATTAGTGCTGTCTAAGGTTAGGTTACCAGCATTCTACCACCACAAGGATTTCTAACAAAAGGCAAAAGAGACTACGAGGTTACAGCCTTACAAATATCAGATTCCTGTGACATACAAGCTTGCTGCAAACACAATGTCACGCTTAATAGCATTGGACGCGATCTCCATCTTCTTGAACAGCGCAGAGTTCCCCATGATGGAAGCTGCATTCCTGAATTCCCTGCATGTTTCATCCAGACGGACGATTGTTCTTACAATTATCCCTTCGGATACATCAGTCAGCTCACATATGTCTGAGAAAGGCGTCCCCTGCATTGATGTAACAAGCGGCAGCGTTATAATCCTGCAGCATGCGTACATTGGAGAAGAGTTCTCATGAAGTGATGAAGACTAGTATACCTTTGCCCACTCGTAGACAACCTCAACAAGGCCAAACTTGAGATTATCACGTGCATACTCTTCAGGGTCCACGGGCACCTTGAAATCTGCTTGGAGCTTTCCTAATTTGATTGCTGTATCATAAAGCCTAATAATACATAGAAAAACACAAGAGCAAAAGGTGCTTGTAACATCTCTTGTCAGAAAATGCAATCGAGGTTATCAAGAGAACCATAGCAGGAACCAAACTAGGGGAGCAAAAAAAGGTCTAACCTCTTTTTGGCTTCAGCCAGTTTTGGAGTAAGAGATGGTTCTGAAGCATTCCGCTGTTGGAAGACGAAAGCAGACATAATAGCCACAGCTTCTTCAGGTTCTAGGTCATCCAGTTGGTTTTCAAACAGACATTCTGTTGATATTAACTCCTCACCGGAGTTCATTTCACATGCTACTCGACCCTTAAGTTGCACAACTAGATCAGAATCAATGTAGTCGATTACCTTTAGTACATCAATCTGCAAAAAAAATTAAGGTGTTAGCAAAGTACTTCGAAGTACAGGAATGAAGTCAGATGTGGTTCACGGAATAAAATTTCATTCTTGAAAATGCTGATAATAGCCCTACAACCATTCCATGTTAAGCAAATTAAGAAAATGTGTTAACAACAAAAATACAAATGTGCAGCTTCCTGATCCTTTGTGGATTGGATGGATACAACTCATTAACATATTAAGCCCAGCATTCAGAATCCATGTCCAAACTGTTCTCCTGGTACAGTACAGCAATAGAGCTGGAACCAGAAAGATCTCCCATGTATACTAAACCCAAAGAAATTAAAGAAATGACACTATTTTTATTGTTTTTCCATGCTGCAGAGACAATTGCCATAATCCCTTAGCCTTTTTTTTTCTCTTCAAGCACACAATAGGACAAAAGACGAAGAAAAATGTGCATGAAGAAATCTTACTCTGCCTTGAAACTCCGGCATCTGTTGAAGTGCCTCGTCTGACATTTGGAATTGCAATTTATTCAACTCATCCTTGTACATCTTTTGCTCCTCCATCAATGATATATGCTCCTTTAGTTTTATACAACCATGGCACTTGTTTTCAGACATTTGTTGCAGTAGTTTGTGGTATGCATGGTAGCTTTTAACAAGATCCATGTCTTTCATTTTTAGATCTGTATTGCATTGGGTGGACACATTAAACAGCTATAAAGTATATAAATCAACTAGAGAGTCAAGAGTAGGGCATAAATGACGCACTAGTGCACAACAATGATCAGATTCCAAAAACAAAAAAAGGTAAATAAAACATATATGCTTATATTACGAAAGAGCCCCTCCATCCTTCCCTCTCACTAGGGTAGTATATACTTTGTCAGCAGGTTAGTGAACTTCACAGGCTATATACTAAGGAAAGAATTTCCTAGACAGACGGAACATAATAGCACAAGACAGATAGTCTAGCCATGCAGAAAATTTGTACCTTTTATTGCATCTAAAGCAGGAGGATACTTAGTTCCATCTGGTTGCTCCTTTATAAGCTGTTGGACAGTTCTAGAGTATGCAGTTTTGTTAGGATCCTCAAGGAGTCTGACTTGATCGATCTTTATTTTGCTGGTGCATATACTCATGATTTCTTTATTCTCAATTGCTCTTACTTCAAAGCCCATTCCAGATGCATCCCCCTTGTATGGTAGCTTGATAGTTATTACACCTGAACTTTTTCGTGAACTAACAGAAGAAGAGTAATATTCATCGTCCATGCCACGTTTTCCTTTCAGAGCAATAAATTGTCCTCCTTGAAAATCCCCAGGTCCCTTTTCATTTTTATTGAACTCAGGGGCTAGTACAGATGAACTGCAATCACCGGTCAATACCAGAACAACATATTTCTTTAGCGTTGTAGATGGATTTTTCAGTATAACACCAAGCAAGTGATCATCATCCTGCCAATATGTTCAAATAGCAGAGGGTTTAAATGTGGAAAAGATGCAACTATTGCACATTAACAGTAACCTTTAGAGAGCAGTAGAGCATCATAATGTTCAAAACAATCAGGCTTTTGTACATATGGTTATGGTGCCAGAACCTCCTAAAGTAGCTTACTTAAATTCCCTGGTCAATTTTAGTTATCAGAAAGAAACTCTAAGGCGGTAAGCACAAGTTGAGATATTTCGGAATTAGTTCGGCTTGAACCAGGAATACGATAAGATTAGGCTGATTTAAAGCTCAAGAATGATTCTTCATCGAGCTAATATCATGGTGTACGCTAAAATCACATGATTTTTAGTAATTCTCTTTGGAGCTTGGTCTCAGATATTTGGTGCTTGTTTATCAACAGGTCCTTTTCCAACTTTAAATTGCTTTTGTTTCTTCTAATTTCCCATATTCTGTATGCACTACTTCTGTATGCTTGCTAAATACATACAGAAGGCCTAATAAAGACCCAAAGTCGAAGGCAGTTTTTAGTGAGCTTTATAGCAGTTGAATGGTGGTTAATAAAGTAATAGAACTACGTAAATAAAAATAATTGCAAAAAGGAACTGCAAATGTGTGTAAAGAGAACCAAATACGATGAATACATACAGAATCAGATTTAACAACCACCAATCTCCCAGGCGTAAGAAACTGTTGAGAATTAGGCAGCTTCATAATTGCTTCTGTTATAAATTCCCTATGTTCCTCAGCTTCTAAAGCCATCTCATAGTATTCCTCAATAGAAGGCTCTCCTTTTATGCACCTGATAATCAAAGAATATATAATACAAGGCAAAGAGATTAAGAAAAAGCTAAGATTAGTGCATATAGAGATATTGGATACTAAACTTTTGTCAGTACTTCAAATGTACAATGAATGCTTATAAGGGCCTGTTTGGATTAGCTAGGGCTAGTTATTAGCTAGGGCTAAAAATTAGCGCAAATTAGTTAGGGTTGGCCAGCTAGTTGGCTAACAATTAGTTGGAGGCTTGGCTAAAAAATTAGCCCACCTATTAGCCCCCTGTTTGGATGGGCTAAGGCTAAAAATTAGCTCGCTAGCAATTAGTCCTGTGCATCCAAACAGGCCCTAAAACATTGACAAGCGTATGACAAAGAAATTACGAAATAAACCTTGTTGCAACTTTATAGCAGACGGAAAAATGCCTAAATTGCTAGTCTTCACATGTACAATGAATGTGCAGTTCTAACTTCTAAGCCTATCCAGGTTCAGTATCCACATTTCTGCAATCTTGTAACCAAATAATCATGACTACTCCTAAACTGCGCTATACAATAATACTACGAGATTACTAGATAGTTTACTTCTTGTGTTAATTTGTACAGAGGCTAGACTCTAGGAAGAAATGGCGTTTTCCATTATCAAAATTTTGATTTTTGCCTGTCACTTTATTGTGCTACAGCAGTGGTAGTTCCATGAAACTTTACTTCTTTGAGTTTTATATTCTAAGCAGAATTTGTGATTTCTGCAAGTGTTGGTATCCATTGTATCAATCAGGTAAAAATCAGTTAATGTCTCAGTGTCTCACTCTATTGTCCTTGTAGGTTGACGAAGCATTTGCAGAAGTAGCTTTTCCTTCTCAGGCAAATTCTTTTGAGCATGGAATTCGGCAAAACTTCTCTTGAGCATGTCCTCGACCTATGAGAAAAAATATGGTTACAGTATATTACTTTCCCTACGCGTGACTAAGGGTGTACACTGTTAGAAGGACTAGAATGAGGCCAACCAACTGTATTGCCAGGCCCAAAAGGGCAGATATACAATGTACAATGTGCAAAGAAACCCTCCAAACAGAGGGGAAATACATATATATCCTATACATCTAACACCCCCCTCAAACTCATGGTGGATCTACAACACTGAGTTTGGAGAGCAAGAATCTATGTTGGGCCCGTGTCTGTGCCTTGGTGAAGAAATCTGCTAGCTGAACTTCTGAAGGCACGTGGTGGAGGGTCACAACCTGATCATGCACCTGCGATCTCATGTAGGAAGCATCAACGCCAATGTGTTTGGTGAGCTCATGCTTGACCGGATCCCAAGCAATACTGATCGCACCGGTGCTGCCAGAAGAAAGAGGAGTGGGTGCAGTGACAGGCACACCAAGGTCCTCGAGGAGCCATCGGAGTCATGTCACCTCTGCAGTCACAGTCGCATAGCGCGCAGCTCAGCCTCAGCATTCGAGCGGGAAACAAAAGTCTGCTTCTTGGTTTTCCAGGCAATCAAGAGCCTAGGAAAACACAATAAGTTGAGAGAGAGTAGCGATCCGTGGGGTCACTCGCCCAGGTCGCATCAAAGTACGCCTAAAGCTGAAGAGAACTAGAGCGAGGGAAGAAAAGGCGGCGAGAGATAGTTCCACGAAGATATCGCAGAACACGAAGGAGGTGAGCATAGTGGAGCTGGGTAGGAGCCGAGACAAACTGACTCAAGATGTGGACAGGGTGAGAAATGTCAGGACGGGTGATCCCAAGGTAAACAAGGCTCCCAACAAGCTGACGATAGCGAGTGGGATTAGCAAGTGGTGCACCATCAGTGGGTCTTAGGTGAACACCAAGCTCCATAGGAGTATCAACGGTGCAGTGATCAGTGAGGGCAGCATGAGAAAGGTGGTCCTGAGTGTACTTCTCCTGGGAGAGGAAAATACCATCAGAGGTAGAGGTGATCTCAAGACCAAGGAAGTAACGAAGAGGACCCAAATCAGACATCAAGAATTGCTCATTGAGACGCTGCGGAGCCGGACCGAGCGGAGAGGCGCGCGCGAGGTGGCACGGCCGGCCGCGCGTGGCAGCGCAGGTGGCCACGCGAGGGGTGGACCGGCGCGGGCCGACGCGGAAGTGGCCGGCGCAGGCGCGAGGCGCGTGCAGCTGGCGCAGGAGCCACGCGTGCGGGCGGATGGCCGGGGCGGAGCAGCGCGAGGGTGGGATGCCGAGGCCGGCGGGGTTGGGCAGAAATCGCCGGCGTCGCTCAGCAGCAGAAGGTAAGGATGGAAAACCTAGGTTGATACCATGTTAGAAGGACTAGAATGAGGCCAACCAACTGTATTGCCAGGCCCAAAAGGGCAGATATACAATGTACAATGTGCAAAGAAACCCTCCAAACAGAGGGGAAATACATATATATCCTATACATCTAACATACACAATGTAGCCTTCAAGTGTTTTTCAGAAAGTTGAACTCCTGTAATTTCATTGCTTATAAGTAATGAAATTCGGTTTGTCCGTTGTGGAAAAAGAAAAAAAGTGTTTTTCAGAAATAAGAACACTGCGAATTTAGGTGAAGTACCTAGTTACAACATACAGATTGTGCACTTGAGATGAAAGTAATTATGCATGAGCATGACTAAGGGCCTGTTTTGTTTGAGCTTCAGATTTTGGAAAAGCTTATTCCAATTTGTGGCTTTGAAAATGCTGATTCAAGATTGTGGATTTGAAAACCTGATCTCCAAAAGCTGACTATTGGAGTGCACATGCTCATAAAACTTACTTATATAGCATAAAAAAGTGCGACCATATCCACCTAGAATAGTCACATTGTATTATAGTAATTTAACAAGTTCTTATTTAGATCTAAATTTAATTAACAACGTTGTGTATTGAGTACATTTCAATTGAAAGTAAAATTGCTATATCAGAATCTATTGTGTTTTCCTCCTTTGCCCATAAAAGATCAGTGCCAATTGTAACAGTAAACATAAAAAGACCAGTGGAATATACAGTATTGAGCAGATAGTCAATCAAAGACAGCCTTGGAACTAAGTTACATTAAGGCCTTGAGGGTAGTGGTGCAGTAGTCTGATAAGGCTTCACCTGGTGCACTGCTACCATGTGGCATTCCATGAGCCCAATGGACTATCATACAGAGCTAAACTGTACAAGGACAGTAATAGTATTGCCACAAATACTATTACACAACTACAATTCACGCTGAATAAATAGGGGATGCCTTTATTGCAGAAATGCACACGCACAGACAAAGTATTTTTAAAAAGAACATGAGCACTGCTGCAGGAGCAACATAAATGTCTTGACTAATTTTGTTTTCATTCTTATAACAAGGTTTCAAATGTGTAGGCAGGCCCAGGTACAGATCCACATTAAAATATGAAGTTGAGAACTGAAAATAGAAACATATCTAACCAGGGAAGCATAATGATATACCTTCAGTTCCTCCACACGCAGAAGATGTAGTATCATAGTGTATGTTAATCGAAATTGAGATTCCAAACGAGTTGGTTTTCCAACGATCAGATTTTTCAAATCGCTTTCTTCAGGAATTTCATCACGACACATAATGATCACAGTACCAATGTTATCAAGTCCTCTCCGACCAGCTCGCCCAGCCATTTGAATATACTCCCCTGGAAGCAATTTTCGGTGTTCTTTTCCATCAAACTTTCTTAAAGAATCAAACACAACCTGTTGGGTCAAAACTGAGATAGGCTCAGAGCTAGCTTCATGATCATGAGTTTAAAAGGGCATGGGAAAAGCAAGTGTAACATATGCACAGTTAGCTCAGTCCAAATGTGCAGAAAGAAACAAGGAAATTAAGGCATGCATCTGTGCGTCTCAAGCATCTATGTTAAATGAGCTCTCTTTCCAACAAAGAAACACTGGGCAATGCATCAAGTGTAAGTGTAAGAACAACAAACAACAGAATATGCGGAAAAAGAGACAAGTAAAGGAATTCTGTTCCCATGGTTGAAGTAACATAAGTAAAATTAATATGTAGACAGTAGAATGCAAGAGGTACCACATAACCTAGAAATAGATACTAGAGCGATTTGTTCAAGATGCCAAAGCATTGAAACCCTAAATATAAAAAAATAAATAGAATCTCACCGTTCTTGCTGGTGCATTAACACCCATTGCAAATGTCTCGGTGGAAAACAGTACCTACAATGAGTTCAAGAAGTCAGAAGCTCACCATTTGTTAATTACAAGACAAATGTACCAGAACATGCTATATTTGTCGCTGGAGCGTTGGACAAAATTAACTTTTCAGGAGCACTGTGATGTTATTAGGACTATCATTTTTCTGTTGGACTGTCCATTCAAGTTAAAGAACAACTGCGTATGGTATAGGTTGCTAAAGTTAGAGTCTGCATGACTGCAATAACTTTGGACAGGATGGACTAAGCCAGTGGCCACTGGTTAGCATTTACAATCTAAGACAAACAACAATACAATTCTTCCACCAAGGTTCGTACTAGGTACAGCAGCATCTATCATGTAATTAAATACCGTACATATACCAGATGTTCAAAGCATAACCTTGATTACACCACGACAGAATAGCATCTCAACAACTTCCTTCACAATAGGGAGAAGTCCAGCATGGTGTACTCCAATTCCTTTTCGCAGAAGGCTTTGTATTCCTACAACCTATCGAGGAGGTCAAAGTTTAAAACTTTGAACTGATTAACAGAAGCATAGGTTTACAAGGTGAGGTGTACAGGACTAAAATTTGCACATGTCTCTAGATCACCTGTGGAAGGTTCCTATCAGATCCTTTAAGACGTGAAAACGCCTTGTCACAGAAGACACGTATTTCACTTTTCTCCGAACTACTGGTGAGATCAGCGCCAAACATACTATCTGCCGATTTATCACAGCGGTTCTTTGAGAAACAAAAAATCACCACCTGTTAAAGGACCATCTAAATGATCAGAAAGGAATTTGTCAAATGTGAAATGACATGGTTATGATAAAAAGAGACAAGTCCATTCCCAAAATGTTGAGACTACTTGTCATTTTATAACATATTGAGACTGGCTTCAGATTTCAAATTAAGATCAAACGAATTCAGTGTAAACGATGAAAAGAAAAAAAGGTCCAACAAAATCTATAATTGCATGATAGAGATATCACAAAAGCTATTATCTCACATACAGGCACAAGGGATTCCTTCAGAAGGTTATTCACAAGTGGCATCCAAAATAAAGTTTCAAATCTCTTTGGCCCTGAGGAGCTTTGTTGAACTGTGGCTGCTCCTGAATTGGAATTGTGGTGCTTTGGGTACTTCTGATCTCTCCCCTTGTTGGATGTATCTGGATTTTTGCCTTGAGTTCCAGCACGTACTGCAGGGGTTCCTGACTTTGGACCAGGTTTCACTCCAAACTTATTCAAATTTTTCTTTTTGAAAGCATCTTTTGCTTCTTTACATCCTTGAGTAAGAAACATGTCCCTCTCACATATTTTGTACACCTCTCCAGAGTAGAACAAGCAATGCTCAAGCGGAACAGGCCTTTTGTTGGTCCTGGTGAACACATGATGACCAAACTGTGATCAAAATTATAGTCCAAGTATCCAAGTATATTCAAAAGTGCACATAAGGCAAAACAAAACTATTATCGACTTAAATGGTCAGCCTGCAACCAAACCCCCTAAATTCTAGTTTTGTTGATCTGACCCCATATACTATCCAAATATGTATAAGCAAGTCCCTTTAAACTAAGTGTGTTAATTTTTGCCCCTCAACTGAATTTGTTTTATTAAAGTATAGCCCTTTCAGTTGCTCCATTCAGATTTTGTCCAAATTTTTAACAAATATTCGAAGTGGTGTGAACACTATGTTGAATCAATCAAGATTGGCATCTTAAATTCAAAATTCTGCCTAACTAATATGTAGTTCGAACACTAGGCTTTTTAGGATAACTACCACCAAGATGCAAATTGATGTAAAATCCCCACATTCACCAACACCCGCCACCCCCACCCCACCCCCAAAAAAACCCATCTACTTCCATAATCCTTGTCATTTTGGGAAGCAACACAGTCTCCAGACATAGGTTTGACTATGATTTTAAATATTTATAAAAAATCAATAAATATAAAATTTCATTAATGTACTTTTAAAAACTAATCTACACATGCTATTGCTACCTCAGTGCCTTCAAAGTAATTTTTTAAAAGGCATCGATAGTCAAGTTCTAAAAATTTGAGCTTAATTATTGTCCAGAATGACAAGAATTATGGAACTAGAGGAGCACTATGATATGTTACCAGGCTTCGCTCACTAGCATGAACAAAAGAGCTAATTGGATGACTCTAGCCAGCCTAGTGACAATATACGCCCTGTTCGCTTGGGCTTGTTTGGCTTATAAGTCGTACTTTTCAGCCAACGAACAGTATTTTTCTCTCGCACCAAATCAGCCAACAGTACTTTCAGCCATGGCTTATCAGCCAAACAAGCCCAAACGAACAGGGCGATAGTTCAAAGGGCCTGGAGTGTAATTGATTAGCATAAAATTTATACTAAGTGCACTTACGACGTGACACGAATTTTCTTCTGCTTTGTCCGACCAATCCAGTCAGCAAATTCAACAGTATTTGGGACCTGAGAAGAAACAAATAGGGTTAAACTGCAAAGCAAATTTGAACAAGTGAAACAATACAAAGTTTTCGAACTTTAGATATTCGTAGAAAAAGGCCAGGTGTCATTCCGTTCTTTGAACCGATAGGGAGGGGGGGGATGCCCTCCCTCTGTGTACTCTCTTCTCTCTTAATGAAATGATATGCAATTCTCTTGAGGGTTAGATAAAAAAAATATACAAAAAATTGATTATTTGCAATGCATTCAAATGGTAATTTGATATCAAATTATCATATAAAGTCATATTTAGAGGACCAGTTTTCAATTATATTGTTTTCATGCAGTACTATTTGTGGTTGGATACTGCCAGCCAAAAGTTGCACAATTAACATCAGCAGACATGTCACTTTATTGCATGTATATCAAGAAACAGGGTAATAGCAATATAAGACTATAATTGCATGCTATAAATCTTGGACAATCGCACTTGCTACCAAAATTCACCTAAGATCAGAGTTATGCGCCAACTATTTCAAAAGATCAAAAGCAACTGCAAATGGCATTAGGACAACCCTAACCCAGACACCACTAACTAGTTTCCATGCCATGCCACTCTAGAAACCACTCTACAAACTATCATTCTTACTTGTGGGCATTATTATTTCTTGCAGTTTGTGCCAATAGATAGATTATTGGACAAGTGTTCTTTTATCCTGTCTGTAGATGAGGAGGACTGCTATTATAGGGGGCAGCTTACTATACTGTTGTGGCCTTGTGGGTGCCCTTAGTATGTCATACTGTGCCTAGCTATTATTGAGCAACTGTTTCAACAGCCAGTACACAGAATGTTTGGTTGATAGTGAACATAGTGAGTAAAAGTGCTGTTTACGCTAAATCTGTACCGTTGCCGAAAGAAGAACAATGTTAATGTGCTTCGGGAGCATTATAATAACCTCCTCCCAGACTACACCTCTTTCAGCATCATTTACATAATGCACTTCATCGAAGATTACCTGAGAGTACAATTAAACACACATCAGCACTCACGATCCATTTACAAGATTATAAAAGTGAAATTTGAAGGAGCAGAGTAAAACACAGTGAACAAATCATAAGTGATGGCCTACCCATTCAATATCACGTATAATGTCCGCACCTCTGTAGAGCATTGAACGCAATATTTCAGTAGTCATAATTAAGCAAGTTGCCTCTGGCCTGATGCTAACATCTCCTGTCAGAAGTCCCACATCAAACTTCCCAGAAAAATCTCTGTATTTCTGGTTGCTGATAGTTTTAATAGGAGCAGTATAGACAGCCCTAGTGCAATGCTGCAAACAAAATTATCTGTCATCATAAGATCAATGCTAACATTTTCTTTTTTATTACGGTGTGGGTTTAAATCAACTATTACGGTGAGGAACTCGAGAGATTGCACTGGAGCATGTAATCTAAAGATCAATCTACTGAGAAAAGCAGAAATGAATCTTATCAGAAAGTAAGAACTGAATACTTCTCAAGGCAACTAAAAAATGTAATGCCAAGTTAAAGATTTCCCTCCTAACATAAGCTGGGGGCTCAACGCAAGGGTTTAGAAGCTATTAAGTGTGGAAGATGCTAGGCAGTTTAAAATGAGCAAAATTACCCAAAAAGTAAGAAAGAGCAAACAAAATCATACTTTTGTTGCTAATGCGAATGCATACTCAGCAACAACTGTCTTTCCAGCCGAAGTATGGGCTGCAACAAAGACTGATTCACCCTTCTCGAGATAATATATAGCCTGTGCTTGGTAGACAAAAGAAATATAGATTAGCAACTATACCAAGCATTTAAAAACATAATTTTATGAGTTCAAAAGCAGATAGGTAGTGATACCAACTAAGACACCTTGTAACAAATAGTTCCCACAGGAAATAGAGGAAAGGGTATATAGGTTCACTAGATGTTTCTTTTCATTTAAAATTCCTTGGTAATCTTGTATTCCAGGAAGGACAACCCTAGACTGGACTGGCTTTTAAACTTCTCACAGAGATATGCAAACTTGTGTTCTTTTAAGGAAATATCTAATGTGGTATTGCAACGCAATAGAAGTAAAATTGTTTAGATCGTCACAGGCTGAATGTATACTATGAAAGTATCTATGTCAGTATGTCCTAATACAAATCAAGCTGCGACCGAGTGTATACCGTGAAGTAAAATTGCAGGCTAAGGCTGCCAAACATAGACGAAGTATTTACAATTATAAGCATGTATTGTAGTGTGAATTTGCCTATCAAAGTCCAAGTAAAAAAAGCAGTGTATGCACTTGGATGATGTAGTATATGGAGAATACATTGAAACAGAAAAGGATGCATATGAGTACCTTACCTCCTTCTGGAACTTATCCAATTCAAATGGAAACTCGATTGCCATATCTGGAACGAGTTTGTAGAACTTAGTCACTATGTCTTCGTCCCCACCAACAAGTGCCCAAACCTATAGGTGAAATAGAGATACATTGGCATTATTGCTTCATCCATGATCTATAGAGAATTGTGAGACCAGACCACTTATCATTTCTGCAACACTATCCACCACTGAAGCTTACGGAACAAGAAGCACAGCATAGGAAGTGAGATAGAAGAAAAGGCATAAAGAGTGCTTACCATGCCACCCTGTGTTGGCTTCTCATCACCTGATACACCTGGTTCTCTGCCTGCAGCAGCCTGTGCTTCGGAAGATAACATTTGATCCAAGTCTGTTTGAGTTTCAGGAACATCCCTTATGACATCAACTTCCTGTTTCTCAGCATCTAAAGTTGTTATAGTCTCGGAAGCATCCTGCGATGCATCAACTTTTTGTTCGCCAATTTCTGCCAATGGAAAATGAAAAGCTTAACAAATAACCAGGCTTTGGCAAATGAACTGAAATGCTAATGTCCTAGTAGCAACAGTGGTTATAATGTCCCATTATCTTTTAGCTATTACAATTTGCTATTACTCATGTAACTTGAACATATGATGTATGAGAACAATAAAGTACCATTGATTCCTTCACCTTCAGCAGATTGTTCAACAACACCCTCCTGCAACAACTTGTTGGCAGCATCTTCCTCCCACGCTATCTTGAAAAGATCATCAAACTGCACAGAGTACTTTTCCTGCAGAACAAAGGGATAATCGAGACTACAACTCTACAATGGCAAAGTAAGCACAAATGTGGAATGTTCAAATGCAAAATATGTGATCTGATTACCATTGTGTCATTCGATGATGGTGCAGGTTGCTCCTCTACAAGTTCTCCATTCTGGAAACACTTCCAATGGCTTTTATACTCCTACAAGAAAAGTACCAGCCACCGTACAGTTTGGCACATCCACATCAGTGATTGTGGTTACATGGCGGAAGAGACACAAGTAAGGGTCAAACCTTCAACTGACCCAGCTCCAATCCCTTACGGAACCCTGGAGGAGCAACCTGCGCCGGACCACCACTCATGAGCTCACGCACCCAATCACCATTCCGTGCACCCTCTGGGAACGCCTTCTCCAGCGCAGACGCCTCAGCGGTGTCATCCTGCAGACCGCCTGGACGAAAAGGTCTGTTGTTGATGCTCCCCCTGACGAAGTCCTTCGCCGGACCAGGCATCCGAGGCGCTATACCCCCGGTCCCCGAATCGAACACGTCGACCATATCCATTTGCACGGACTCAGGATCCCACACTTGCGACTCCGACGCGGACTGCAGCTTCTGCCGGCCGCGCCGGAAAGGCGCTACCCAGGCGGGCGCGAGCGTGGTGCGGGGGGCGGAGGGCTCCAGGGGCGGCCTGGCCAGGGCGAACCAATCGACATCCCACACCCTCCCGCTATCGGCCGCGGTGGGGAGGTGCAGCTCGGGGTTGAGGTAGTTCCTCTCGAGGTACTCCTTCACGCTGCTCGGGCTCTCGGCCGGGTAAGCCGGCGGCTGCGGTCGTCATCGCCACAACGGTGGGTTTAGGGTTTACAAGTTGCATTGAACGCCGTGAGTGATTTAGGGCGGAAGCGGGGATCGCAAGCGTACCAGGACGAAGTCCGGAATGGGACTGGGCGTGTGCTGGGTAGCGTCGAGGCGGAGGTGGCCGCCGTGGCCGGAGAAGCTGATGCGGAACGGCACCTCGCTCGCCGGCGAGGTGGCAGGGCCGTCCATGGACATGGAGAAACCCGCGGTGGGGCTTTTTGGAACTCGAGCGTTATGAAAAGTGGACTTGGTGATTTGCCATCCCGGGGCATCGCCACTGGCGATCAGGAAACGCGATCCATCCACGACGATGCCATCCGATAACTTTGGTGGCGATCCATCCACGACGATGCCATCCGATAACTTTGGTATCTTTTCTTTCTCGTTCTGTCCATGGCCATGTTTAATTCGACGGAATCGGCGCCGCCGAAATCACTGTTTATTACTGTAATGCAATGTAGCATTTTGTTTGTATTCGATAATAATTGTTCAATCGTTGACTAATTATGCTCAAAACGTTCGTCTCGCAAAGTACAACCAAACTGTGCAATTAGTTTTTTATTTCGTCAACATTTAGTACTCCATGCATGTACCATAAGTTTGATGTGACGGGAAATTTTCTTTTTCATAGTGTCAAAGTTAGGAATTTGGGAGGAACTAAACAAACAACATGTCTCTTTTTTCTTTCTTTCACCGGTGCTCGCAGCATTTTGTTTGCATTCGGAATAATTGGAATCGCTGACTAATTATGTAAAAACGTTCGAGAACCAAATCGGATCGAATATTTATCGAGCTTTGATATGACGGGAAATTTTCTTTGCGAGCACCGAATTTGCCCCCCACGCCCTTTCTTTCAATGGCTGCTTGCACACACCACTGACGAAACGGATCGTTGGCTCTGCTGCTTCTCCGAGTACCGGGCGAGGAGCGAGCAGGCGCCCACTACCACGACGAGCTCCCCCCACGGTGGTCCACCTCTCCCACGGCCAGCACCCCCACGACCTGCCTCTCCCCGCGCGCTACCTCTCCTCTGTGCGTCGTCCTCTCCAGGAATGCACGCGCCCTGCCTTTCATGGTTGAATTTGCTAGGGTAACAAAGTGTTGGATACCAGAAAAAGGGGTACCTTAAGCGAGAACTGAAAAAATTGCTTAGCCCTTGTAAATATCAAAGCCAAGAAACAACGACGAGGCCTCGGCCGATTCTCCGATTCGTCCGAGGCTCGCGCCGCACAGCTTCTGACGAGGTGCCGACTCTCCGCCTCGCCGAGGCCCCCTCGCCCGAGGTCCCGCGCCGTAAGGCCTCGAACGAAGTACCGATTCTCCGCCTCGCTCGAGGCCGGCTCGGCAACGACCCCGTCACCATTGCCTCGACCAGCTTCTCTGATAAAACGTCACGTCCAATTAACGTATCCAATCACTCCCGCAACGTCAGCCGCGCGTCAACGCAGTACATCGGAGTGGGCGACGGGATGGGAGTCACATCGACGTCATAGAGTCAGGGACAGATCGACAGGTTACCGGCATTGTGTTTCAGAAGATCGCGCTCCATGATCGACGCCCGTCTCGCAGACTGTGGTTACCTAACTCCCCGCCCGAGGAACAACATGACGTGGAGAGTCGTCCGGTCCTCAGAGCCTCGAAATCGCAGGCTGGGACCAATCTGCTCCCTCCGAGCCTCGGCGGTCCGCTTGTGGTCTCGCAGCCCTCGGATTCGCACCCGCCGAGCCCCCCGCGATGGCTCGGCCTCGACACCAATTGAGCCTCGGCTCTTTACGCTGTCGACACACAGCGACCGGCACGTCGTCTGCAGTACGCACCGTACCCTATGCCAAGCTGCACCCACGTCACGCGCAGGGCCAAGCTCAGATCCTCGAGTCCGTGACGCTTTCGCATCATCGCGTCGGCCGGTCTCGGCACTCAGCTGTCTTGTCAAACATGCAAAGAACCAAAGACGCCTCCAGAGAGAAAGACGCTACCGCCACCACAGGAGCTCCCACATTGCATGAGACCCGGTCGTGGACCGCACGCCGCTCTCCAAAGACACCAAGGACAAGACCACTTCGTCAACCATGCCACCACAGTGAACAAGCACAGGGCTCAGACATACCGCCTTTGTCCACGAAATCGTCATGTGGCGAACGCATGTACCGCCCCTATCCTCCCCTTCAACTATAAAAGGGGGTGACCGGGGCCGCTTCTAGATATAGAGAGAACACACGAAAAACCATGCTCTCACACACGCGCAAAGCAACATTCTGTAACACACGCTTCCCCCGCTGCCTGAGAGCAACGTCTCAAGCAGCCCACACCGTTCCACGTAGAGACCTAGGACTAGCACTCTCTCTCGCCCTACTTGTAAACCCCTACTACAAGCACCTCGGTGCAAGGAATACAAGATCGCACTCTCAGACTCGACGTAGGGCACCTATTGCCTGAACCAGTATAAACCTTGTGTCTCTTTGCATCACCATCCGGGATTAGAGGCACGCAGTTCAAATTCACTAGTTGGATGAGGACCCTAAAAGGTCCTAATGGCTAGAGGAGGGGGAATAGCCTAATAAAATTTCTACAACAATACTTAACAAAATAATTAGACAATTATAAGGTGAAGCGAGTTATGCGCTAGCCTACCAAAATGCATGCCACCTACCACAATTCTAGTTTAGATGAAGTATATCCACACAATAGCTATATCACTACACTAAGTTAGTGTGCTCTTAAAAGTTAACTAAAGAGCCACACTAACCAAACTAACAAACTCTCACAACTAGTTACACTAAAGAGCTTGACAACTAGTTTGCGGTAATATAATGACTAGGCAAGAAGGTTATACCGCCGTGTAGATGTATGAACCAATCAATCACAAGTGTGGATAACAATAAAGAACAATCACCTCAGAATCAATGATGAACATAATGATTTTTTTACCGAGGTTCACTTGCTTGTCGGTAAGCTAGTTCTCATTATGGTGATTCACTCACTTGGAGGTTCACACGCCAAACCCTCAATAGGGTGCCGCACAACCAACACAAGATGAGGATCACACAAGCCATGAGCAATCCACTAGAGTACATTTTGGCGCTCCGCTGGGGAAAGGTCAAGAACCCCTCATAATCACCACGATCGGAGCCGGAGACAATCACCACCCTCCGCTCGACGATCCTCGCTGCTCCAAGCCGTCTAGGTGGCGGCAACCACCAAGAGTAACAAGCGAATCTCGCAGCGAAACACGAACACCAAGTGCTTCTAGATGCAATCACTCAAGCAATGCACATGGATCACTCCCAATCTCACAAAAATGTTTAATCTATGATGGAAATGAGTGGTAGGGCTTTGACTAAGTTCATAAGGTTGCTATGTCAATGAAAATGGCCAAGACAGTGAGCTTGAGTCGGCCATGGGGCTTAAATAGAAGCCCCCATGAAATAGAGCCGTTGTACCCCTTCACTGGGCACAATGTGGGGTGACCGGACACTCCGGTCCGATCGATCGAACGCTGGCCCTCAGCGTCCGGTCACGTGATTCACGCCACGTGTCCCCTGCTTCAAATATTGTTCGTCAGATTTCAACGGTCGTCTGTTGACCGGACGCGTCAATTAGAAAGCGACCGGACGCTGGACCTCAGCGTCTGGTTGTTTCCAGTAAGGTTCCAAACGTGATTTTTCCCGACCGGACGCGTCCGGTCATGCTTGACCGGACACAGCCTGCGTCCAGTCACACATCTCTCTCTCAGACGCCCTATAACAGACGCCTGATCGCCGGACGCACCCACCAGCCGTCCGGTCATTTGGCGACCAATGTCCGGTCATGAGACCGAAACGCACGCCCTCTGCTGCCACTGACCGGACGCAGCCGGTCCAACCGAGACCAGCGTCCGGTCAGTGACCTCCGTCTTTTCTGTCTAGGGCGCCGGTGGAGTTTCTTACCCTTGCACCCAAACTTCACCATCCTTGATCAAATGTGCCAACCACCAAGTGTATCACCTTGTGCATATATGTTAGCATATTTTCACAAATATTTTCAAGGGTGTTAGCACTCCACTAGATCCTAAATACATATGTAATGAGTTAGAGCATCTAGTGACACTTTGATAACTGCATTTCGACACGAGTTTCACCTCTCTTAATAGTACGGCTATCGATCCTAAATATGATCACACTCACTAAGTGTCTTGATCACCAAAACAAAATAGCTCCTATAATTTATACCTTTGCCTTGAGCCTTTTGTTTTTCTCTTTCTTCTTTCCAAGTCCGAGCACTTGATCATCACCATGGCATCACCATCATCATGTTATGATCTTCACTTGCTTCACCACTTGGAGTGTGCTACCTATCTCATGATCACTTGATAAACTAGGTTAGCACTTAGGGTTTCATCAATTCACCAAAACCAAACTAGAGCTTTCAGACCCCCAGTCCGAAACACCGACACAAAGAGCAATCAAAATCCCCATGGACTGCAGATGGAGTGACCTCATTCGGTATGATTCCTCTTTCTTCCGGTGTTTGTATTCCTCAAACTCAGTTTGGGAAGCCAATACAGTGACCTTGCCAAAAAAATCCAATTTCTCTAGGCTCGATGCGGAACCTGAGGTTAGTGTAGATGTAGTAGAATAAATTAGAGATGTTGGTAGCAATGATAAGCCTGTAGAACAGTAAACATGTGATGTCCTTGGCAGTTCATAGGCTGTAGAATGTTATGGAGGTGTTGATTGGGATATATTGTAGATTGCTGATACAGTTGATGAAGAAGGTGAGGGTGTGCTAGATATAATTGATGAGGATCAGTTGTTCTGTCTTTTAGGTTTGAGAACTGATGATGATCAACAAGATAGGCCTAGTGAGGCTGAGGCTCAAGCTGTTGCTAAGAGGGACAACACAACTAAAAATAGAACTGCTGACATTGATATTGACACAACTGGTGCTGCAATTCCTGTTAATGATCATGTACCACAAGAAAGACTCTATACTTATGATCCTAACAAGCCTTGTATGGATATTGGCACCATGTATCCAAACATGAAGGAGTTTAGACTGGCTATGAAACAAATTGCAATAAATGAGAAGTTTGAACTGCACTTAGTCAAAACAGATAAGAAGAGATACATTGCTGATTGCAATGCAGATGATTGCCCTTGGCATATTAATGGGCGAACACAACCTGATGGGATGACCGTCAAGGTGTATAACTTTTGCTAACTGTATGTCACCATTTTTTTATCGTAAATATCTAATATTTTGGCTATTGGCTTGTTGTAGGTTATAGCTTTGATTGCTCTGCATATCTGTAGGCTTCTAGCGCAAGGAGGAGGACCATCACTCCATCAAGTGTCTAGGTGGCATCAAAGGCCATTCATCACATCAGGAAGGATTCCACCATAGGCACCAAAAACATGCAGAAACTACTACAAGATGAGCACAAGTGTCAGATTTATTATGATACCGTATGGAAGGGAAGACAAATTGCCTTGAAGGAGTTGTTTGACAGCTAGCAACGGAACTTCCAAATGTTATTCAATTGGAGGGCAGAGGTACTACAGCGATCACCTAGAAGTGTCATTGAAATTGACATAAAGCATGGAGATGAGAAATTCTACTTCCACATATTTTTTGTGCATTAAGTCCTTGCATTGAGGGTTTTTAGAGGGTTGTAGATCTTATGTTAGCGTAGACTCAACAGCACTTAATGGTAGATGAAATGGGTATATGGCTACAGCTACTGCTATAGATGGTCACAATTGAATGTATCAACTTGCTTTTGGTTTCATAGATGGTGAGACAATAGATAACTGGACATAGTTTATGAGTCAGCTACATAAGGCCATAGGACACCTACCAATACTTGCTATTTGCACTGATGCATGAAAAGGGTTAGAAAAAACAGTAAAAGATGTGTTCCCTCAAGCTGAACATAGAGAATGTTTTAGGCATCTAATGCAGAATTTTATTAAAAGATTTGGAGGAGATATTTTTTCAAAGATGTATCCTGCAGCAAGAACATATAGGCCTCAAGTATTCAGATATTTCTTGAACCAAATTGTGACAGGTAACCCTGATGTATTGGAATGGCTTCAAAACCATCACAAATTGTTATGGATGAGAAGTGCCTTCAACCCTGAAATAAAGTGTGACTATGTTACCAACAACCTTGCAGAGAGTTTCAATAATTGGATCAAAGATTGAAAAGACCTACCTATAGTTGAGCTTGCTGACAAGATTAGAGAGATGATAATGACACTATGGAACAAGAGACGTGCAATTTCAGAGAAGCTTCATGGTAGGATCCTACCTGTAGTACTACAACAATTGAAAGCAAAGACTAGGGGTTTAGGAAACCTAACAGTTGTGAAGGCAGGTGCTTTTGCTGCAGAGATTGTAACATCTCGGCCCAGGGCTTAACAGGATTAATATGATACTCATACCAATAAGTTGCAACTTCTTTTCAGGAAGCCCATCTGCAAATAACTCCAAGGTTAAGCGTGCTTGGCCTGGAGCGATGGGTGACCAACCGGGAAGTTCTTCCCGGGTGCGCACGAGTGAGGATAAAGTGCGCAGAAAAGACTAGTGTTGGTCTGTGAGGGCAGTTTATGTCCTAGGAAAGCTATCAGATGTAAGCGGGCCCAGCCTCGGAGAGGTGGGACGTTACAGAGATACATCACACAACCAGCACACATAACATGCATGTTGTCAAGTCACATTTGCATGAATGTACCTGTGTTCAGTGGCAGCACACTGGAAAACCTTGTCAGCATGCCTTGGTCCTCATAACAACACAACTAAGTTCTGATATTAAGATGGAAGACTTTGTTCATGATTATTACTCAGTGGAGAGGTTCAAGAATGCTTATAAGAGACTGATAGAGCCACTTTCAGATAAGACCCAGTGGTCTGAAGTTGTGCTTGACTTTGCAGTTAACGCCCCATTAGCTAAAAGACCTGCTGGAAAGCTCAAAAAGCTGCGAATCAAAGGATGTTTGGAAGGGGGAAGTGGTGACATGAGCAAAAAAGATGCAAAGGATGATGTCAATTAGGTCGATAAGGATGCATAAATGGAAGTTGAGGAAGTTGCTAAGGGAAAGAGGCAACTAATTGCAGGAAAAAGGAAGTGCAAGTGATGCGGTGAATTGGGTCATGGAGAAACTAGCTACAAGTGCAAGCTAAATGGGACAAAGAAAAGGTAGCGTCTTTTATTCTTCATTTTATTTATTTATTGATTGCACCATGTTGTTTTAAATATTTTTTTACTGTTTTCCTCCGTGCAGGAAAAGAAAGCTCAGGAAAAATACTACTAAATATGGGCCAAATGCTAAAGTCCCAACAAAAGGGCAAAGAAGTAAGATAAGGAGCTCGAAAACCCTACTGTGCAAGCTGAGAATGACATTGTGCAAGCTGAAAATACAACTGTGCAAGCCGTGAATGATACTGCTATAGTCCCATTTATTCTAGAAAATTTAATTGTAGTAAACAACCCACCAAACCAACCAATGAAACAATCTTGCAAGACAACCTAACTAGGCTGACAAGAAGATAAAGACACTAATGTTAGCCATCTATACTTCATGAAAGTTGCAATGTTCAGTTACTTAATTTTGTTCTTTTTTCAGCCGCTTGGCATTCTTGATGGAAGAAGGCACAGATGGCCAACCTATTGATGTGTCGCCCAGCACTACTCAAGGAACACGAGGAGAACGACACCGAAGAAGTTGGTCCTAAGGAAAATGAAAAAAAAATCTAAGAACCTGTGTCACTTTCATAACATGTGTGTTTGATGAACCTGTATTTTGTATGAGTCTGTGAACCTTTTTTATTTGAAAACATATGTGCTACCAGACTTGTGTGTTTCTGAAACTTAATTATATGTTGTTACTACTACTGCAAATGGTAGGAGCATAGAAGTGTTTAGTGCCATTTTGATACATTGGCATAACTGATACATTGGCACAATTGATACATTTTGATAACAAGTACACAAGATTCACCCACTCTTGACAATTGCATACAAATTGCTAACTAACACAAGTCCACAAACAAGAATCAAACATTTCAGCATCATTATTGTCTCCCTAAGCTATTTAAGTTGTTCTTCCCGGCTTAATTCTCCACAATTCACCTTGTTTTCGACAATTAGGACTTGCCGCGACAACTTAGTAGACTCGAAAACAGATTGATAATCTAAAGGCACCATTTTTTTGTCAACCAAGTATTGCTCATACCCCTCTTCCCGCTCTCAAAATGGACAACCAGCACCTTCTCTCCGTCGCCAAATAAAGGGAAACCAATCAAATCGACTCAGTCATTAAATCACACAAAATACATCACACAAAATTTACAGCTAACTGTTCTCACCGTTCGAGTTGGACAAATATAGAACTGGCGGTCGTAGTTCTTGTCCGTCTTCGCTGTCAAGACCTTGAGAATCCAGAGGGAGTTCATTGTTTGAAATCCTTCGGCTTTGAGGTACTGAGTACCTGCTATTCTCCATGGCCGACCTTGGAGGCGTCGTTGCCGTGCTGTACTCCATGGCCGGCGTGGGGGAGGGCGGCGGAGAGGTGTCTTGAGCCTGGGGCGGCTGGTGGCTCAGGGGGGCTTCGCCGTGGGTGGGGCGTTAGGTCATGGTGGGTGGGGGGGGCTTGTCGTGGATGGGGGTGCTCATGGTGGGTGGGGATGTTTGGCGCTCGGGCTAGAGGCGTGGGGGCTCGCCATGGGTGGGGGTGCTCATTGGGGGGGCTCGCTCGGTGCTCGGAGAAGCAAGCAGCAGCCAAGCTCAATCCATTCTGCGCCCCTCCGCTCATCAGCATGAAAGCACCGTGAAAGAAAGAGGAAAGGGACAGTGACAGAAGAGGAAGAAAAGGGTCCCAAAGTAATCGGATGGCATTCTCGCGGATGAGTCGCGTTTCATAATGGCTAGGTGGCGAAGCCCCGTTGCGGGATGACAAATCACCAAAGCCCACTTTCCATAATGGTCGAGTTCCAAAAAGCCCCCCGCGGTGAGCCGCCCGTTACCATTTCGTCAGAACTGGTTCAGAGTTCAGAGGGATACAGGGGTTCCAATTTGTTGATGGCACAGCTTATCCGCTTGTCCAGCGGCCAAGCTGTTTCTCACAGTTTTTTTTATACCAAACGGATAAAAATGTCTTCAACTCTCACAATTCTCAAGTAGAGTTTCTGAAGGCCTAGTGGAGCTGAAAATATCAATTTCTCTCCACTATAAAAAGTTATTTTACTAAATATTTTCTTAAAATAATTTTAGTTTTATCAGTGGAGCTTCTTGTGAAGCTAAAACAAAAATATCATTAAAAGTAAAGTTATACCAAACGAGTCAAACTTAAGTTTGAGAAAAATGCAATCTCTCATGTCTAGATCTACAGAAAGATGAGCCTGTCTATCCAACACCTTGAGTGTTCAGGGAGCTCTAGCACCTGATTTTTTGCCATGCATTTACACTACCTTTTAACTATACCCCCTCTATCTCAAATTATCTGTCGTTTTAGATTTTTGTGCCACAAATTTAACTCGATTTATAAAATATCCGGACAACATTTGTATCTCCAAATGAATTTATTAGGACAATCCCAATAGAAAAAAAAACTAGAGCAGTTTCAATACCATACGATATTGTACTAGGAAACTAACATTCACCGTGCAAAATTTTCTTGCAGTGTCCAGATAAAAAAATTGACCAATCATCCGCCACCTTCCTCTCTCGTCCCGAGATTGTTTGTGCAGAAACCACACGAAGCCTACCGAGCAGAGCTGGACTCATCGGCCTGGCGGATGCCGTACTGCTCCTTTCATGGGGACAGCTAGCGAAGCCTCTCCCGTGCGGCCGTGCCTTGTGCAGTCTCCGCGAGAGTGCGAGCGAACCAGGCCCTGACATTGACCCAGCCCCAGTCGTGGCCGGAGAGGTAGCAGCATTCGTCCGCAACGTCCTCTAGCTTGAAGGCGGTGTCGCGAACCTGCTCGATCCACTCCGCGCCGAAGACGTCCGTGCCTCTGAGGGAATCGACGATGCAGAGGAAGGCGCGCAGGAGATCCAGATCCTGCGCGGTGGCGGCGATTTCCGAGCGGACGCCGAATAGGGGCGAGAGGCGGACCCAGCTTGCGCGTGGGGAGGAGCGGCGTCCTCCACGGCGTGCGTGCTTGCGGCAGCAGCGACCGGGCGCGGCGGCCGGCATCTGCGAGGCCGAGGCGGGTCGCGAGCGGCCGCGTGCGAGGTGGGCGTCGAGCGGTGGTGCGCGGACGGAGGGAACAGCCAAGCAGGGGCGCGCGAGGGAAATTGGCGGCAGCGGCGCAAGGGATCCGGACGAGAGGAAGAAACGAGCTGAGTCTCCCCATCGATTCCGTCGTTTCTTAGCGCATCGGTACGAGAGACACTCGGTTTCGTTTGAAGAAACGGTTTCGTTAGGAAGAAACCAGATTCAAAGATCTTTGCCGTGATGCTAATTATATACCATAAATATTAATATTTGTTAATATATATTTTATTAAAATTATTTCTCGAAAAGCGAAAACAACATATATTTTAGAACGGATGGAGTATTTACATTATTTTATTACTATATTTACACTGACTTCTTCAGTGTAATTTATTGAACAAAGTGATGTAATTTGGAATAACATAACTTATTACATATCTCAGACAAATATATGTAATTTTTTTCAAAAAAATTACAAATTATTTCTATGTAATGCAGATATCAGAGAAATATATGTCAAATTGTGCACAAATGTCATCAAATTCTTCACGAATTGTTCACAAATTCCACAACAGACAACCACCCAACCAGAGCACAGACAGAGAGCGGGCAAGCAAGGGCGGAGGGAGCCGCGGCGGTGGCGGCGGCGCGGGGCGACCTGGGGGGTCGCGGCGGAGGGAAGAAGGACGGGCGTCGAGGCCGGAGGGGATGACGACGGCGGTGCGGGGGCGAGCGTCGGGGCTGGGGGAGGGAGCGTCGGCGTGGGGACCAGCGGGGAGAACGCGGAGGAGCACTCGCGGTCAGGTCACGGGTGAAGGCGGAAGGGCGTCGAGCGAAGAGCCGCGGCCTAGAAAAAATCGAGTGCTGGAACCGGTCAAAACAACCGAGTGTCCTGTAGCATTTCTCTTAAAAATAATGTTTTAGGTTGTGCTCAAACCGAGAAAACTTTTATGGACAATGTTGCCTTTGTCCATACCTAAAACTTGCCATGTCCAGTTAAAAAGAATTGAGGAAAATAAGATTTTTAGGAGAGATGTATCATAGCTAATAGAGAAAAAATCATCCCTTGGATATGTGGGACCTGCATGTCAGAGTCTCACAAAAAAATATACCACTCTCTCGTATCAGCACTGCCGCTCGCTTACACTGCCTCATCGATCCAGGAACATCACTCTAGCTATATGCACATGGATAGTTCGGCTGGTATTAAAGTCGGCTAATAAACCGACATAAACTGTTTTATTGTGAGAGAAAAATACTGTAGATTCTAGCTGATAAGTTCAAACGAACATGCCCTTAAGTTGCAAGATTTTAAGTTCCCTTTCTTTAGGCTTAACACAAACGGATACATCTTTCCAACAAAAGATGCATAGCAATATAAACTTAACCGATACTTCTACAACTACCTTTTGCAATTTCCCACTTTACTAATGATAGTGTGTAAGCCTAGACTGTATCCAAAGATTCAGAACAAAAGAGCTCAATCATTCTATACGCGCCGTTGACATTGATATGTAGGGTGCAACCGTCTCCAAGTTCATCAAGAACTCAGTTGTAACACCCTAAAATTTGAATTTTTTTTAAATAGTAAATTTGATTTAAATATGCAATTATATGTGCATTTCAAATTTAGGAAATAATATTTCTTTTATGAAATTAAAAGAAAATACAAGAATAGAAACATGTTGATGCATTCATGCTATTGCATATTTATTTCTGTGACGGGTGGTTTTGTTCAAATGCTAAAAGATTTTAAAAACCTTTTGAAAATGAGTTTGAAAATTTTATTTATAAAAAGAAAAAGGGAAAATTCCTTCCATTCCTCCCCTTCCTCTCATTCGGCCCCATGGCCATTTCTTTCTTTCTCCATGCTGCCCAAGACTACACCCACCCTTGACCCACCCTTTCCTTTCGTGCTTGGCTTGCCCAACCCAGCCATGACCATCAGCCTCATATGCCATACCACCAGCCCCAGCCAATTGAAATACACATCGGCCGCCAAGACTTTAAGAATCACCACGCCCAGCCCACGACGCCCTGGCCCCACCTGTCGGCGCCGCCCCCAACCTCCGCGTCCGCGCCGCTCCTGTCAGTCAAGCGCGAGAATCCGCCGTTCTCAACCAAGCGTCGTGGGCCCCCTCGTGCCCCTCGGCCTCGTTAAAAAGCGGCCGAGCCCCCTCGTCGCCCTGCTGCCCACTCAATTTCGCCCGCTCACGCACCGAGGCCCCAAAGAACCGTCGTTGCCCGAGGTCGCCGGATTTCGCTCCACCTCCGCGCGGGCAGCCTGCCTCCGAGCCGCCTCCGCCTCCGATTTTTCGCCTGTGGTGAGCTCGCCGTGGTCCCTCTCTCTCCCATGCGCGTTTCATTTCAGCATTTAAGTGGCTTATAGCGCCCAATCGCGCGGCGCCGTGAGCTCCATGTCACTGCCATGGCGCCCGCCCCCGCTTTCCCCTCGGCCGCCTCTTTTAACCCGTGCGACCCCTTCTTCCCCGAGCTCTCGGGTGCCCTCGGTTCCCGTTTGGCGGACCCTAGCCCCCTATCCGAGCTCGCCGCGTGTTCTTTGTCACCGCCATGGCTAGCCTCACGGGTCCCCTGCTCCGCCGGCCAACCCTCCAGAGCCAATCCGAACCGGCCCATCGCGTGATCTACTACCGAAAATAGAAGATACCCTTCGGGGTAAATTTGCTAAAGAGCCCTGGATTTTTCTAAGTCCTAACCCGCCGTCCTTAGCGTATTTTCCCGAATGCGCAATCCCGTTTAAAAACGTAAACTTCACTGCTTTAAGTCAAAAGTACGCTTTCGATGTTTACGAAATGCCATTCAATCGCTTTCGCTTATATAATTGTCGCTTTTAACTCCGAATTGATCCATTCAAATCGCGTTAGCTTCGTAATTTCATAAGCTACATGATGACGCTTACTGATAGTCAAGTTTGGAACTTTTTAATTTCATGATTAGAATTAATTAAATATGGGGCTACAGAAAAACCCGCTTTTAATCATAACTTTCGCATTTTTAGCTCCGCTTTTAAATGAACTTCGCGTTGACGTGATCGTAGAGAAACGTAGATTAGTTTTACAAACATTTTATTTTGATTTCAATATCTGTTGGTGTACTGTTCTAATGATAGAAATGTTTGCTTTGCATGAATGCTTTTGGAATGTTGTATGTTGCCATGTTGGTCGCGTTCGACGGTGAGGAAAACGTTGGAGACCAAGAACTCTTCGACGACCAAAGCAGAACAAAGACGAGTTTGTGAACCAAGGCAAGTATAACATGGGCCTTCCTTGATGTCCTATTTCACTTTAATCAATTACTCATTTGCATGTGTCTAATTTTGATACCCGTAAGGACATCCTAGTGATTGTTTATCCTGCTCCTTGTATCCTATGGGTTAAATGCATATGGGTAGATTGCTAGTGCTCTAACCGAACTTGATATACCTGTTGATGAATGATACTATGGAACAAAGTGAGTAACATAATTTATAACAACTGTTCCATAGGGCGAAAGGGCAAATGACCTTTGTTCATGTTGCTTCGGCCCTCCATAGGACTTATCTGTCGGCAAAAAAAGTGGGACCGACAAAGGCAACCGGAGAGTCATATGGCTCGACTTTAGCTCAAGATAATAGAACCTTTTCTAGCTAGTTAGAGGTTACCTTTTTGGCGCAAATGGGGCTTGCCACGTTGGGTATAGGACGCCTCTGTTCCTATGTGTATAGCCATGATGGATATGTGCCATAGGAAAGGGGGTTCCTACATCTGCCTATGGAAATCTAGCGGCCCTAACTTGTTAGGGAAACCTATGAAATGGCTTCATAGTGTACCTCGCCCGCCACCTTGAAGTGACATGGGAGTAATTAACCCGGCATATGGGGATCACGACTGTGGTGAATGTGCACCACCTCTGCAGAGGGTAACAAATCTGTTATAACAGCCGTGTTTGCTCCATTACGAGCGGCCCAAAAACTCACGAGAATAACTGGATACTTGATGATGATCTTATAAAGTTGTTTAGTGATGATATATGGTACATATGACTCCGATATACGTTCTTATGGGAATTAAATGGGAGCTTAAGCATAACTTGATAATACTTGAGAATAAAAGCTTGACCTAATAAAAATGCTAACTGCAGTAAACCAGAGTCTAACCTTTTTGAGCTTCATAACCCCATGTTAGCTTGCTAAGTACGGAATGTACTTACACTTGTTTATTTTCTTTACTTTGATAAAAATCCCGGATGGGTAACAGATGACTACGGGTATGAGGATTTTCCGGAGGATTATTAGGCTTGTGGTCAACCAGTTGACCTTCCCTGTGATGACGACCACGAGAGTTTAATTATCTTTTTATTATTCCGCTGTGATGTATAAGACTAAGTTTTATTATAACTCTGATGTATGGGACACCGTGATGATACTATTGTGATTTGTCAGCTTGTGTGTGTGATTGATTCCTGGGCACACACGAGTTTTGTGCATTCAATTTTATCCTTAAAATTAGGTGTGACAAATTGGTATCAAAGCAGTGTTGACTGTAGGACGCAAGCCTAGTAGAAACTGGTCGTTTTAAGGTTTATAAGTTGCTGCAAAAACCCTTGCTCTATGAACCTTGATATTTTCTTCTCTACTATATCTTTATCTTTGCTATTCGTCTCTACCTTGGTGCTTATTTTAAAGACTTTGTTCTCATCTTCACTTCTTGATTTGATATGCTTTTAGAACTACTCCTCACCACTTTCTTACGTTCTCTGAATATAAGTCTTAGGATTGTTATCCCTGGAGCAATGAGAACGATAGTATCGCAAGATGAGTTAATGATTGAATTGTGCATCTTTATTGTTTGTTGAGTTGTCATTATGCTTATGGTCGTTTTGAATCTTTGTAATGATTGCAATGATCTTGTTGGGTGTTCCCACAATTTCAGATAGTAATAGGCCTAAGGCATAAGGATTAATGAAATAAATAGTCGGGTCTTGGTTTTTGTCTGTTTTTCCTATCCTGTCTTTTCGGAGCAGTCTGCACTCTTCGGCTTATATCTCTATTCTTGGACAACCAAAAATGATGAGAAAATTCTGGACAATAGTAGGCTTCAATATCTTTCTCTGAGCGCAAGAATCAGTGTGATAGCTATTTTGATTATGGAGATACAAAAATCACAAGACGTTGTATCTGTGCTGTTTGGAATCTGGAGTAGTTTCATTGTTTACTGCTTTTCAACCAAGTTAATCTGCGAATTTGGAAAAGTGTTATATAAGGAGGTTGTGGAAGGTTTTTCTTGCCCTTACACAAGAGTATCGTTGGGATGTCAGAACATCTTGATACAAGTTAGCTCATCTAAAAGGAGATGCAAGCTATACTTTGGTGTCCCCTAGTTCATCTTTTCTTAAGGGGGTAGCCAAGTGAAGAATTTGCAAGTCAAGTGTCCTACGTTCTTGTTTGCGCAAATGAGCGCGTGGTGGTATCCAAAGATGTGAGAGAAACTCAGAGTCTCAATGAGGTTTGGTTAAAGGTTCAACGAAGGTTTATCCGAGATCATTAAGATTTTGGTAGAGCTACTAGAGAAGCTTTTAAGTTAGTTTGGATCAAGAATCTACAGGACATCTTCGCTAAGTTGGTCTTGAATTGGTGATATCCTCGTTGGAAGGAAAATTGATTATGACTTGGAAAAGTGCTATCACTTGGAGAAGCAAAAGTCATGACCGATGCCCTTAGCAATGGGAGTGGTGCTAAGAAGGTTCTGATGACACCAAGGATCAAGAATTGTATTTCAAGTTCGAGCAACTTAACCGTAATCATTCATGTTTTGAAGATTGGTGGAAGAATTTCCTTCCGATCAATAAAGTAAGGAATTTTCAATCGAAAGGTGGGTATTTTAAGAAAAAGAATTGGTATTGTGGACTCAAAAGGAAAGGTGGCCTAGTGATTGGAGTTACCTGAGTATCGTTTGGAGTAAGATCAACAGATATGCAAGGTAAAGTGGGATCCTCATCAAGACGATGGGACTACACGAGGCAGTAAAGGAGAATCCAAAGACGGAGTATCCCTATCTCTCAGTCGACGTCACCCGAATCTCGAGGACGAGATTCATCTTAAGGGGGTAGAATTGTAACACCCTAAAATTTGAATTTTTTTTAAATAGTAAATTTGATTTAAATATGCAATTATATGTGCATTTCAAATTTAGGAAATAATATTTCTTTTATGAAATTAAAAGAAAATACAAGAATAGAAACATGTTGATGCATTCATGTTATTGCATATTTATTTCTGTGACGGGTGGTTTTGTTCAAATGCTAAAAGATTTTAAAAACCTTTTGAAAATGAGTTTGAAAATTTTATTTATAAAAAGAAAAAGGGAAATTCCTTCCATTCCTCCCTTCCTCTCATTCGCCCCATGGCCATTTCTTTCCCATGCCCAAAGACTACAATGACTACAGCCCGCCTTTCCCTTTTCCCGACTTAGCCAGCCAAGACATTCACATATCCTTCATACCCCACCAAGCGTCAAAAATAGCCATTCACAGCGCCTGCTCGTCAAGACCAAGAACCGCCCACGCCCGCCACCCGGCCGCCGCCTTGGGCCCCACCTATCAGGCGCCGCCTAACCTCCAAGGTCCCCACTACCCCTCTCCGGTCAAGGCGGAACCGCCGTTCAGTATCCTGGCGCTGTGGGCGCCCCCTCGTGCCCCTCGGCCTCGTTAAAAAGCAGCCGAGCCCCCCCCTCATGCGCCTGCTGCCCGCTCAATTCGCCCACGCGCGGGAGGCCCCAAAGAACCGTCGCCCGAGGTCGCTGGATTTCGCCCAAATCCACCTCCGCTGGCAGCAGCCTCTCCGAGCCGCCTCCGCCTCCGATTTTCGCCTGTGGTGAGCTCGCCGTGGTCCCTCTCTCTCCCAATGCGTTTCATTTCGCGTTTACGTGGCTTATAGCGCCCAATCCGCGTCTGTGCGTGAGCTCCATGCCACGGCCATGGCGCCCACGCCTTTTCGCTTTCCCCTCGCCGCCTTTTTTCGACCCGCACGACCCCTTCTTCCCAGAGCTCTCGGGTGCCCTTGCCTCCCTTTGGCGGACCCTAGCCCCCTATCCGAGCTCGCCGGCGTGTTCTTTTGTCACCGGCCATGGCTAGCCTCATGGAGTCCCCTTCGTCGGCCGCCAACCCTCCAGAGCCGATCCGAACCGTCCATCGCGTGATCTACTACTGAAATAGAAGATACCCTTCGGGGTAAATTTGCTAAAGAGCCCTGGATTTTTCTAAGTCCTAACCCGTCGTCCTTAGCGTATTTTCCCGAATCGCGCAATCCCGTTTAGAAAACGTAAACTTCACTTTATTTAAGTCAAAAGTACGCTTTCGATGTTTACGTAAATGCCATTCGAATCTGCTTTCGCTTATATAATTGTCGCTTTAACTCCGAATTGATCCATTCAAATCGCGTTAGCTTCGTAATTTCATAAGCTACATGATGACGCTACTGATAGTCAAGTTTGGAACTTTTTAATTTCATGATTAGAATTAATTAAATATGGGGCTACAGGAAAACCCGTTTTAATCATAACTTTCGCATTTTTAGCTCCGTTTTTCGTGAACTTCGCGTTGACGTGATCGTAGAGAAAAGTAGATTAGTTTTACAAACATTTTATTTTGATTTCAATACTGTTGGTGTACTGTTCTAATGATAGGAATGTTTGCTTTGCATGAATGCTTTTAGAATGTTGTATGTTGCCATGTTGGTCGCGTTCAGACGGTGAGGAAAACGTTGGAGACCAAGAACTCTTCGACGACCAGCGAGAACAAACACGAGTTTGTGAACCAAGGCAAGTATAACATGGGCCTTCCTTGATGTCCTATTTCACTTTAATCAATTACTCATTTGCATGTGTCTAATTTTGATACCCGTAAGGACATCCTAGTGATTGTTTATCCTGTTCCTTGTATCCTATGGGTTAAATGCATATGGATAGATTGCTAGTGCTCTAACTGAACTTGATATACCTGTTGATGAATGATACTATGGAACAAAGTGAGTAACATGATTTATAACAACTGTTCCATAGGGCGAAAGGGCAAATGACCTTTGTTCATGTTGCTTCCGGCCCTCCATAAGGACTTATCTGTCGGCAAAAGCTGGGACTGACAGTGCAACCGGGAGAGTCATATGGCTCTGACTTTAGCTCAGTAATAGGACCTTTTCTAGCTAGTTAGAGGTTACCTTTTGGCGCAAATGGGGCTTGCCACGTTGGGTATAGGACTGCCTCTGTTCCTATGTGTATAGCCATGATGGATATGTGCCATAGGAAAGGGGTTCCTACATCTGCTCATAAGGAAACCTAGCGGCCCTAACTTGTTAGGGAAACCTATGAAATGGCTTCATAGTGTACCCCGCCCGCCACCTTGGAAGTGACATGGGAGTAATTAACCCGCATATGGGGATCACGACTCATGCGGAATGTGCACCACCTCTCAGAGAGGTAACAAATCATTATAATAAATGTAGTGCTCACGATTACGAGCGGCCCGGAAAACTCACAGAATAACTGGATACTTGATGATGATCTTATAAAGTTGTTTAGTGATGATATATGGTACATATGACTTCGATATACGTTCTTATGGGAATTAAATGGGAGCTTAAGCATAACTTGATAATACTTGAGAATAAAAGCTTGACCTAATAAAAATGCTAACTGCAGTAAACCAGAGTCTAACCTTTTTGAGCTTCATAACCCCATGTTATCTTGCTAAGTACGGAATGTACTTACACTTGTTTATTTTCTTTACTTTGATAAAAATCCCGGATGGGTAACAGATGACTACGGGTATGAGGATTTCCCGGAGGATTATTAGGCTTGTGGTCAACCAGTTGACCTTCCCTGTGATGACGGCCACGAGAGTTTAATTATCTTTTTATTATTCCGCTGTGATGTATAAGACTAAGTTTTATTATAACTCTGATGTATGGGACACCGTGATGATACTATTGTGATTTGTCAGCTTGTGTGTGTGATTGATTCCTGGGCACACATGAGTTTTGTGCATTCAATTTTATCCTTAAAATTGGGTGTGACACAGTTATAACTTACCTAGCATTTCTTTGCCATTTTTCTGTAAATGTTTGGTCACTATAAAGTTTTGTGTGCTAATATACAATCTAATTTGCATTGATAAGTATATACTATTTTGTGCAGGAATCAGGCCGCCAGCTCCCAATTGGTAAGAAAGGCACGTCATGCTGGGTTGCATAAGGCTTGGTTCAGCAGCATCTGGCACTCATCCAAATACAAGATAGTGGAACATGCCAAATTCTCATGTAAAGGAAGCCGGTGTCAGTCCAGGCGAGACCCAAATTAAGATTTGCCAAGATCATTGAGACACAACGCAGGTGGTGTATTTTGCACATAACTTTTTAGTTTGTTGCATTATTTGTCCTCAGAATGTTTTTTGAAACATGCAAGAGATTTGGTAAAATGTTTGTTCTACGTTGGGAACTCTCGATGTTTCGCTGGCTTCAAGTGAAAGCAATCAGAAGTTTGGAGCATAATACTCCGGAATCTTCTAGATGGCCTAATCTTTTTCCCAGTGGCAATATATTTTATTGTCATCTCATTTTTATATTCCATGCATTCTTTTTCCCATTGGCAATATATCTATCTATATCTCTTATAAAGCTAAACCCCACTACAAGTTTTTCTCAACATGCAAGACATCCACATCATTTCCCACTATCTATCCACATCACCTTCCATTAATAATCATGTTTTCAATCTCTTAATACAAGCTGTTCACACCATCTCCACTAAGCGTAATTTAATTTTAATATATAAGAAATATAGAGGGCATTCATATATTGCTATTTGTTTTGCCATTACATTGTTTTATAATTCGATCAAATTCTGTTAGTTTTTTTATTGGATTCTTTTATTGTTCACACCATTATTTTCACTAACCACAATTTAATTTCAATATATAAGAAATAAGAGGACATTCATATATTGTTATTTGTTTTGCCTTTCCATCATCTTATAATTTGATCTAATTCTATTAGTTTTTCACTGGATTCTTTCATTGCCTTGCTAATTTTGGTAAGAATGGATGTAAGAACATATATGTTTAATTTATACACGCAACAATTTTATTTTTAAGAAAGTTCCACAACAACGAGCGGAGTATCGTTCTAGTTTTATTGGTTGTTTGATTTGCATTATTAAATATAGACGTAAGGTTAACACAAACATGTTTCCTTTTGGCTGAGGAAGTGTGAAGAGGCCAGGCCTACATCGATGTCTGTGGACTGTGGTTATTCTCAAAGAGATCCTATATTCCCGGATGCTCTCCTCTCCACTCTTCAATAACCCCATCGCTTTGGCTTCCTTTTTTTTAAAAAAAAACATCTCCATGCATGCGCGCATGCACCTCCTCGCTCGTCGAAACGGCTTCCTATTATCGATGCTGCAGCAACTCGTTGCGAATTCGGCTCTCCTCACCCGAAACTCGTCACGCATCGCGCGCTGGCGCTACGAAATCTTGATGCGATCTGACGAGGATGTAAGAATCGGCTCGCGACTACACCCGCGCGCCGCCGTGCCCTTGCCTTGTTTGCATTTCTGCTGTTGTCTAGAACGCCGGCCATGGCGATATCCGCCCTGAGCTCCCTGGAGGCGATGCTCCACTCTCTGATGCGAGGATCAGGAGGAGGAGGCGGAGGAGGAGCGGGGGGCGGCGATGACGACGACGCTCCCATCGACGACACCCTCGCCTCGCCGCCGCCGCCGCCGCCACTTCCCGCGCGGCCGACTCCGCGAGGCCGGCACCCTTCGCGGCCGCGGCGCAGAGTCCGGGTCCAGGTCGCGGGGCCATCGGAGCCTCCGCCGCTGCCCTCGTCTCCTTCACCGTCGCCTATTGAGGTTCCGTCCTTCAATTCACTTCAGCATCGGCCATCATTGGCAATTTTGAAGAATGCACGTGACTGTTCTGTTCGAGGTTACAATGCCTTGTGAATTGTGATCAATGGCGCAGCGCAGGAACCGGAAGACGCGAGGACGGCGACGGAGGATGTTTCCACCTTGGTGGTGGAGGAGCTGGAGAGGAAGGCGGTGGAGGTCGAGGCGCGGTTGCGGGAGGTGGAGGAGGAGAACGCCGCGCTGAGGCGGCGGATCGAGAGCTACCACATCCGGTGGCTGGAGTACGAGATCAGGACCAAGTCACTGGAGGAAGCCTTCCATGAACAGATGGCCGCTCTGCAGGTTCGCCGGAATCTCGAACGCTCTGCCAAAAAAAGCTGTATGCATCTGAAACCGTGAACGCTTGCGTATTATATGTGTTCATCATGCAGATGGCTCAGGACGCTGCACGAATGGCCGAAGAGACAGCGTACGATCGCCGCGGATCATCGGAACCCTATACGGAGACGACGGTGGCCGAGGCGGAACCGGTGGTGAGGCTGTGGCACGGCCGGGACCGTCTGTCGTCCGTGGGCGCCAGGCGGAGCGCGGTGGGCCGCCTCGGCGCGGAGTTCCGGCGGCAGAGCCGTACGCTGGATCGCGCCGTGGAGCCGCCGCCGCCGGGGCCGTGGCAGCCGGCGGCATCCCCGGCCGCCACCTCCGCCGACGACCTCAAGAAGCTCAAGGCGCAGTTCCGCGCGTGGGCCAAGGACTACAAGGCCCGGCTGCGCAGGGCCCAGGCCGAGATCGACAGGGACAGACGGCGTAGGGGCAGCTGCTGGATTTGAACGATTTTCACATGTAAAAACATCTCATCTCGCACATGTGCAGTTCTTGTTCGGGTTTCTTTGATGCGAAAATCCTTTTCAGAGCTCCCATGAACGAATTTCATAAAAGCAGATCACCTTTGGATGGAGTAGAAAAAAGAAATTCACACGTTATAAGATATTTGCAAATGCCATACAAGAACGCAGATCGAGCAGATGCTGAGGTGCAGTTTCATCACAGTTTAGTTGTTCAACCACTGGAGTAGCATGCAGCAGCTAAACCTCAGCGCATGATGAGGCTTAGATTTCAGGTGAGAATTTTTACCGGTCTGTTTACTGTACCTGCTTGTTTGATGAAAGCTACTGCAGGATTTGACGGCTGGGGATAAACTCAGGCTGATGGCGCCTTCCGGCCCTGTACCACCTGTGACGGTGTTAGTGGCAACGAAAGACGCGGCCATTTTCTCCGCAGCGTTAGTGGCACGGCTATTGGTGTCACGTCAGGGAAATATCCAAGACGGCGAGAGGATGAGGGGATGAAGGAGACCGGGCGGAAGCTTCTTCCCGGACATTTTGGCAATGTGTGTGTGTTACTGTGGAGAATATTTGAAAGTCATTACCATACCACCATCCCCTGCTGAGATCTTGTTTTGTTGTTAAAACGAATTTGAGATCAACGAGAGAAGAAAGCAGGCACTATTGGATTTGGACGGCGCACGTAGATTCTTTCGCTCGAGAGTGAAAAATTTCTGGTGTAATGAAAGCGATGGGAAGTACTACCGTCATCGACGTAAACAGCATTTGTCCTTTGAGTATTTACTTGGCATATTGTTGTGGTAGTGGGGAATATAAACGAGAACGAGACGTGTTTACCTTGTTGGATTGAAAAATAAGTGACTCATATAGGTGCTTTGAGGAATTTGGCAAATGATAAAGTTGTGGAGGGGGAGGAAAAGGAAAATGATTACATGAAAAGGTTGGACTCGCCAAAAGTTTTTCTTTAGCAATTTTTCCTTTGGCTTATTAGCAAGGTTGATAGTTGCATTACAATCATTAGATCAATTATGATCATATGGCCTGATTGTCAAGATGCTGCTACATGGGATTACCTCACTCTAATATATCCTAGTAGGATGCGGTATCACAATCAACTAAATTGGAGCAACTGTTTTTCATATGATAACCAATGAGTTTATATGAATCTATTTAGACCCGGGATCTTGGTCATATACAGATTGTTTTTTTTTTTGGTAAAACAACTCCTCCTCTTCTTCATGCCACACATCTTCCTCCCAAGGACGCCTTCTTTTTCCGGCCAGCATAACCCTGCCTAGCTATGGTGTACCACCTACCATAGCCGCTAATGACTCTGCCTCTGCAATCACCATTGTGGCACTCCCACCACCTTTCCTCATCTTGTGATTGCCCATTGTTGCTATGTAGCACTCTACGTGATGCCTGTGCCCCAATCTATCATCTCGTTGCAGTGTCATCCATTGCTAGGCCGACCTTCCTCATAGCTTCTATGTCCAATAAACTCTTGAAACACTAAACCTTATTACCTTCAACAAGCATCCTTGGCTGTCTTCTTTCTGTGGTCAAGTGATGCATAAGGCATGAAATATATTTATATTTTCACTAAAATGATCATCATCTGGAAAATATTATGGAAGATGCTCTCTAAAACAAGGCGAGACATAAAAAGGGGAGGAGATAAATATTTAGGCCCCGTTCGGCTTGCTGAAACTTGGCTGAATTGGCTGAAAACACTGTTCTGGCTGAATTGTTGTGAGAGAAAAACACTGTTCTGGCTGAAAAAAAAACAAGATGAATAGTGCGGATTATAAGGTAAGCCGAACGAGGCCTTATTCTAGAGCAGAATTATGAGTCATCATGTGAGGGAGACAATGACACGAAAAGGAGAAACTGTTACATGAGGAGTGCTAGAGCTCGTGTTGAAAAGCTTTTCCTTTAGCAAAAATTATTTGTTTTGTGTTTTATATTACCAAAAGAGACACATAAAAGATCCTATGACTCGTAATCTTATGGCGATTTGAATGTAGCACTCATGATTTATGGAGGAAAAAATGATACAATAACTCTATTTTTAGTGATGATGCTACAGTGGGTTAGCCACAGATTGTTTTAATAAATATCTTGGTAGAAAACAACCACAATCAACCAAAAAACAACTCTTTTTCAAATACAAGGATATTGGTTGCAACCTTTTTATCTTTTCTCTACACACTGTCTTCTTTCTCTCTGGCATCTCTATTTTAGCCTCAAAGCTATCCTAGCAATGGTACCACCCTTGACTTGTCACAACTCCGCTAATTATCCCACCTCGGCTTTCTATCATCGATGCTAGAGCCTTGTCATGTCATTGACTACTTGATGTGACTCCTTGCCATAGCCACTTGTTATCGCTCCCAACAATGACCATTTCATTCTAATCTAGTCAACTCCTCCACTTGATGTAGTACCACCCACCATTACCCATAGTCGGGCCTACCTTTCTTATAAGTTTTACGTCCAATAAATTCCTAAAACTCTAAAATTAGGCCCCTTTGGAATGCAGATTTTTTCCATTCCTTATTTTTTTCATGAGAAAATATCCTTATTTTTTCATGAGAAAATAAATCGATTTCTATATTTTTTTATTATACAATTTGTGTAAAATTCCTACACTCCAAAGAGACCCTTAATCTCCTTCAGCAACTCTTTAGGCCGTCTCTTTCTTTAGACGAGTTATACATAAGTCATGAAGAGCTACAAAAGTGCATATAGATATAGTAGATTTTAGCTAAAGGGATCATAAAAAACACATGGAAGATCCTCTCAAAAAACAAGCAGGAGCACTAAAGAAGGGAAGAAGTATTTCTTGCTCTCGCAGAAGTAGCAGGCATTTTATTTGAAGGCTCAAAACTAGCAGGCATTTTATCTGTTGGCTCAAAACTAGCAGGCAAGTATTTCTTGCTCTCGTAGAAGTAGCAGGCATTTTATTTGAAGGCTCAAAACTAGCAGGCATTGAGAAGTGTGCAGAAAGGCAAGCAGAGCAAAAATGGGTGAGAAATGAGAAGGGGGCGGTGTGAACGGCAGCAGGCGAGAGAAAAATGTGTGGCCGGCGTGGGCTTGTGGTGTGTGGCGACCCGGCGAAAAGCCGGGATGGTAAAGCAACGTCGCCACTCGCCAGCCCACCGCAAGCGCAAGGCAAGGCAACGCAACGCAAAGGGGCTGCCGGGCGGGGTCCGACCTCCGACGCGAGCGGGCGGAGGAGCGCGAGCCGGACGACCAGGGCACCACCAGTCCACCACCAACAGCAACAAGTAGCCAGCCAGCCAGAACGCAACACGGCACGCACAGCACAGAGAGAGGGGGAAGCCCGCCCGCCCGGCCCGACGCGAGCACAAGAGGCCACCGCAGCGGCCAGGCGGCGAGCGAGACACCTCCACACGTCTCTCCCCCTCCTTCCCTTCTGCTTCCGTTTCCTTCCCGTCCCTGCTCACACCTCTGTAGCGAAGCCTGACCGAACCCCCTACGGCCCTACCCCCGTGGAATCCTCCCCCGATGCGGCGCCGATAGAGGCCGGCGGAGGAGCGGGAATGGCGGGGCACGGCGAGAAGCGGCGCCGGACGGGAGGGGCCCACGAGGAGCCGGTGGAGGAGGACCGCATCTCGGACCTTCCCGACGTCCTGCGCCTGCAGATTCTCAGCCTGCTGCCGCTCAAATCGGCCATCCGCACCGGCGCGCTCTCCTCGCGGTGGCGCCGCCTCTGGGCGTACCGCTGGCCGGAGCCGTCCTCGGTGAGCATCCGCCTCCCGCCCGGCGGCGGCGCGGCGGGGGCGGTGGCGGTGGCGGCGGCGCGCGCGGAGGCGCTCGCGGGGATCGACCGCCGCGGGCGCCGCCGCGTCGACGGCTTCTCCCTCGCCTTCCATGGCGGGCAGCTCACGCAGGCGGACCTCAACCGCTGCGTCCACTACACGGCGGCGTGCGAGGCCGAGGACCTGCACCTCCGCGTCGACGGCGGCGCGGGCGCCGGCCGGGGCTCGCGCGGGGGCACGCGCCGCCCCGGCATGCTCACTGTGCAGTTCCCCGTGGGGAGCCCGCTGCTCGCGCGCCTGTCGATGCGCGGGCTCAACCTCACGGCCGTCAACAACGCCATGGTCATCACGCTCGAGGTGATCCACCTCCACTCCGTCTTCCTCACCGACGCCGCGCTGCGCCGGATGGTCGCCGCCTGCCCCCGCCTCCGGGAGCTCGACCTCCGTTACTGCCGCCGCCTGCGCCGCGTCGACTTCAGCAACGTCGGGGTGCCCAACCTCAGGAGCTTCACCGTCGTCGACTGCTCCCGCACCACCGAGCTCCGGGTCCCTGTCGCGCCCCGCCTCCGGTCGTTCCGCTTCAGCGGCGCCTTCCTCTCCAGCAACATCCTCTCTGGCGCCAAGGGCTCTCTTGAGCATCTGTACCTCTGCTCTGGCGGGCCAGAGACCGGCCTTCCCACCACCAACTTGCCCTATGCAGTTCCTCGCCTGTCGAACCTCACTGTCCTCACCCTCTGCAGCATTGCCCTCCAGGTTTGCTCAGGCGTTTGCGCCATTTTCTTTTCAGCACATTTCACTGCCTCTACGCTTATACTTGTTTGCCTTGCCTTGTAGTATGTTTCTTCTTTCACAGCCAAGGCTGTAATGGAGAGCAACCTGCATGGCTTGAGGGAGCTCCATTTGCTCATGTTCTGGATGGCCAACTCCAACCTTGCTGACATCTATAGCTTCCTCAAGACCTGCCCTTGTCCTCAGTTGGAGCGCCTCTTTGTGCAGGTCTCTATTTTTTTCTTCTTATTTTCATGAAAAACTGCATTCGATTGCTTAGTTTGTTTATGGATATCTGATCTGTTTCTCAACATGCTCCACTGGACATGCAGCTCCCGACAAACACTGGTGATGCATTCACGGAGAATTTCTTGAAGGTGGCGGAGGAGGACCCACCAAAAGGTGGATTAGAAAACCTTTGCTTAGCCAAGATGACAAATTTCAAGGGGCACCGTAATGAGATGCAACTAGTAGGATTTCTGCTTAGAAAGTCTAGTAGTCTGAATAAACTATTTCTGATTGCTCCTAAGGAGGATCACCCTCAAGGACTCCGCAAGATTCAGTCAGATATACTGCCTGATCTTCTAAAAAAAGAAATATTGCATCTGGAAAGAGCTTCAGCAAATGCCCAGATATTTTTCAGTGAGCCTGATGCTCAGACCCAGCCATTGCATTCGGAGGTCTTTGTCAGGTTTTAGGTTGAAATGAGCAAATGTTGTTGTAGTCCAGTTTCTGCTCCTATAGTTTTAGATTTCTAGCTGTTAGATAACAGACATGGGGAAAAGTGTCTGCAAGGCATACAGAGTTTGATATATGTTTTCTCTTTGCAATTCATATATTATTATTACTAAAGAAGTCATGCATACTGGTTGAAATGTGAGCTGTTCTGATCTGCCACATTTTCTTCTTCTCATCCCTCTCTTCTCTCCCTGTTTGTGTTCGTGAGCTCTTTGGAGTTGGCTTATTATAAGTTGCTGTTGTACACAACTAACCATCTATTGGAACACAACCACCTTCATTTTATCTGGCACCTTTACAATCTGTGTGGAATTATGACTTCTAATCCAGTGAGGTGGATTAGTTTTGTCGTACAATTAAATTGGTAGGTTAGCTATGTAGTTCCAGATAGATATGGAGCATGTGCATGTCTCTTGGTTATTCTAGGAATTGCATTATATTGTTCTTTCCAGGTTTCTTCTAAATATGTATAGTTTCCAAGCTAAGTTTCATATAACTTGTCATCTGTCTTGAGTCATTCCTGTAAAAAGATGCATCAGGGGAATCTTGTAAGACTGTCTTTTTGGGCGGATAGGATTATATTAACTTAGTATGTATGGACTCTACATTTGCCTTCTCTGTTTGTTGTATGGGTAAAAATATGGTTGCTTAGATAGCAGTGGCAGCACGGGGCGTGTGTTTTAAATCGATACAATCATATGGATTTCTGTACGCTAAAGCTTTCTTCCATATTGTATCCATGATACTTCACATTTCTAAGGGAACTATCATTTGTGGTCCTTGCATCCTGGTTTTGTCTTGTGTATCTTGCATTGTCTGTATTGTTATCTAGCATCTTGTTATGGACACTGCAGTTCCCTTGGAGTCTTGTAAGAAAATAAATGTAATATTTGGAACCATATATGATTCTTTTTCTTGTAGTTGACGCTCATAAAGGTGAACATGGTTCAGAGCAACAGCTTGACATGAGTAGCTTGAAAATTTCACTGCAATATGTTGATTTTTTCTCGAACATGCAGGAGGACTGCGTATCATTATACTAAAAAGAAAACTGCAATATGTTGATTGTTTTACCTTCATGCCAAAACAACAGACTTGCCTGCCGATGTCCTCTGTTATGAATTTATGCCAAAACAACAGAAATTGCATCCTGCTGTTACTGGATGTGTCTGGGATAATTGGACGATTCTGTTTTTTCCCTTCTAATCTTTTTACACAAATGCATTCGAGATGAATGGTGTGTGTATATTGCATGGCCCACCTCCTTTGTGTGAGTGTGTGCTCACGTGTGTCTGATTGTCTTAGAATTACCTTCCAGTTTGGTTTGGTGTGGCTACTATAACCAGTATAATTTAGTATTGACTTTGTGCAGATGCAGATGTGTAAGTGAGCTTTGCTACTTAGTAATTTATGTTTTTTGAGCCTACTGGAAATTTGAGATGACGCACTGCCAGAAGTTCTGCATTATTTCAATCAGTAATGCTATCTTGCTTGTTGGTCAATTTCCTTGTGCCTAGTGCTGTTTTTTGGGGGCTGTGTGTATTTTTCTTCCTCTTAGGCAGTTTCTTGTCCTGTTTGGTGGGCAGCTTGGGGGCAACCTTTGTGCTTGACGCTTGCCTGCAACACCTGGAACACCTCTGTTTCTACTTAACTGAATGGCAGAGCTCCTGCCTTTTTTCTTAAAAAAAATAATATATAGTTGACAGTCTGTTGTTGATAGTATTTGTTTACATCCTTAAAATGCTATACCTGGTACTGGTAAGGAGGTGTAATTGTTTTTGTTCAATGTTTAGGTCATTGAGTTTTAGTGGTGGAGCTAGACGAGATGAAATGCTGTGGTGTTCTTAACTAGCTTTGTAGGATGGAGCCACTGAAGTACTTCCTGGGGTGTATCTTGGCGGTGAAACCATCTTTGTGGAAATTCTATGGTGCTCCTTTTGTGAAGTGAAAGCCATATCACCTTAGTGCTTTGCACTTTTGCCTTATCCTTCAAAGTTCAAACCATGCAGAGCTATAGAGCCACACAGCATAGTGAAATGATATGGATAATGTTGGTAAAGGTGTCCAGTATCTTTGAGCATTCTTATGCACTTGCATGTTTGGAGCAGTGATATTCGTGCATAACCTTCATATTTTGAATTTGGTCAATTATTTTTGAAACTTTAGGCTGCCTAATGATGTCCAGGTACAAGGAATCATACTTGACGTGAAGTTGTGGAAATGGATTTTTGATTTATGCAGCTTAGTGTTTGAAGATATATTACAAGTGACAAAATTTATGTGGTTCTGTTGTAAGCAACATGTTGACCACTTGACTATTAATGAGCAATATACTGTTGCTTTTTGACTCAATGCATCTATGTGTACTGCTTCAGATGTGGAAATGTAAGTCAGCATACTCTTTTAGACTTGTTTTAATATCAATAGAAATGCACACTTGGAAGTATACCTTCGGAGCAAGCTGTGTTCAGTAACCACTAAGCATTTTTACTACATTTTAAATACCGACACTGGAACCCACTAGTCTATTGTGGTATCTTCATTAATGCCAGTTTGTTTCATTAATATTTGCTATTGTGTGGTCTGCAATCATTATAGAACAGATTGCTGAAAAAAGTACTTTACCTATCTATTTTCTCTATTTATATTGCCAGCTTGTAAAACACAGGAATAAGAGGATGCTTACAATATCTTAAAAGAGAGTGATATGCTGCTTCAGAAAAGATCGCTTATGCTGGTGAGGAAAAGAAGGTATATCCTACTTTGTGTAAATTAGTGGTGGGGCTAGTGGGATTGACCTTGCAGTGGAGGGGCATGATTTTATTATTGAACCCTTGTAGATGACTAGATGTATATCCACACTCCAAACTTTGTTAAGATATGTGTTATTCAATCTGAAGGATATGTTGTATATGTTAAAGGGCGGAGACAACTCTTGTTTGCAACACTGCCCTTAGCTCTTTTGAGTAACTTTCTTGCAACTTCATAAATGATTTTCTATTGAAGGGGCCTGTACGCTTAAGTAATTAACTAACAGGCGTAATGGTGTCTGTGAATAACTGGTCTACCTAGAGTGACTAGAATAACACAGCAGCAAAGCATTTTAGTCTCAGACAAGTTGGGTTAGCAGTAACTATAGAATAACATGAAAGAAATGTTCTCCGAGGATTGGGGGATTTATCGATTTAGGATTCCATGGGTGATGGGCTCTTCTAGTACACAACTTCTGGTTCTATTTTGACCTCAGAGATGACTTTCTTTTTTTGTTCCATTTTTGTGGTACAATTGTTGCTGCAGTCTCAATATATTTCCTGTGTGTTAGTTTTGGGCTTGAGCTTTATGTAATTCTTTGTGAGAGACTACCATAACCAAAGTATAGTCCCATTGTGAGTGTTGACCTTCATGCCATTATTTATACGATATGAATAACTCTAGATTTTAGAAGATCCATAACCCAACTTTTATGAAGCATCTTTTTCACAATTAGAGGTCATTGGATCCAGTTTGGTAAATGAACATACATTATTACACCTAAACATTGAATTTGACATGGACATACTGATTTAGCTTTTACATAGCAGTTTTATGAAGAATTGAAAAACTTGAGATATATTCAGATGTCTGTAAAGTTTGGCAATCGGCGTCTGCACTATTTAGTATTCAGGTGTGTCGTCCGTCTTCAAATTATATCTTGTCCTTCCTGTCATTTCTGCAGAATGTGTTTATGATCCTGCACTCATGTTTCTAACGTTTGGTGGTCAGATGAATGCTTATATGGTCCTGCACTCTATTTTAAATGTTTGGTAAACAAATGTTCCATTTTTACTGAAGGGAAGTTCTAACTTTTTAGAGAGTCTGAGTGTAGTGAGAACTAATCATATCTCGGATGATGAAATGCCAGTGCATATGACATGGATCGTGGATGTTTAGGCTGCTGCTCTTGGGCTTCCCTTATTTTGGACTTTATGCAACTACTAGACAGGGTTATTAGCATGGTGATACAACGTGGTTGCCTACTGCAATGGCGCTCAGGTGGCTTCTACTTCCAAACTTTCTAAGAGCATCTATGGTAAAATCATGATCAGTTACATATTTTTAGTATGCACTAATGCATTCCGAACTTCTCTTAAATTTCCTTTTGTCCTTTCTTAGTACATGCTTTTCGCTGGTCCTTCTATTCCACTGCACTGTAACAGTATCTGTGTGGCCAATCAGACTTTTTGTCTGTAGTACTAGTGGGGGGTCTGTGTTCAGAATTAAGGCTGCATTTATTTGTATTCTTCATCGTCTAGTCCTTGGCCTATGTGCTACAGTCTTGGAGGAGTACATGCCCAATTTATTATAATTACTGATTTAACAAATAGTCCTACCCCATCCACAAAGTTGCGAGCAGAGCATGGAGTGCATGACCAATCTAGGCGTTGTTTAGATTCAAGTATTTTCACTCTCTCTCCATCACATCAAATTTTTAGACACATGCATAGAGTATTAAATATAGATAAAAAAAACTAATTACATAGTTTGATGGTAAATTACGAGACGAATCTTTTGAGCCTAGTTAGGTCATGATTGGACAATAATTATCAAATACAAACGAAAGTGCTACAGTGTCAAATACTGATTCCTAACATCTATCTAAACAAGGCCCTATTATAATTACTGAATTAGCAAATAGTCCTACACTCCTACCCCATCCACAGTCGCTAGAGCATAGCTTGTTGGTTGATGCCTAACTTATTAGCCATGAAGTGTGGCTGCCAAAAAGAGATTGTGGCAAGTTTTGGACAAAAATGAGCCAATGGCATGTAGCAAGGGGCTACAAATTGTTTGGCAAGCTGTAGTTATGGCATGAACCAAAGGTATGCATAGTGTGGCGCACTGGAGTGGGAAGGTGTGGCTACCAACAAACAGGCTACAAGTAGAGGCTATAAATACGAAGCTGTAAACTAAAAATTATGGGATTCCATCTATGCTTTTTTAGCGTGTGTTTGGTCCTGGGACCACGTGGGTTGGGTTGGGCTGGACCCATTATGTATTTGGTTTGAGAGATATGGTTGTCCCATGTTTTCTGTTTGGTTCTAGAGATTAAAGATGTGGGTTGAAATCCCTGACGGATGGCCCCCGCGTGTCAACCTTTTCCACCTCCTCATCTTCCTCCTCACCCATCCCGCATGCGCCGCCGGGCCTCGCCTCCCGCCCGCAGCTAGTCACCGTGGCCTAGGCTCGCGAGCGCCGCCACTCAGCTCCGCCCGCAACTGGTCACCGCAGTACTCCTCTTGCTACACCTATCTTTTTCAGCCTGTTCGCTTATTGGTTTCAGCCAGCTCAAACCAGCTAGCAAACAGTATTTTCCTCTCACAATAAACCAGCACCAGCCAGCTCAAACCAGTCCAGAAACCAACCAGCGAACAGGTCGTTTGGCTATTTGCTTACGCTTGCTTTGTTCCCTTCAGCCATAACTGTAAACTAAAAGTTATATTGGAGGTTACCGATAAACAGGATATACATACAATAGATCAGACCAAATTCTAAATAAATTTGAACAATTTGAAAATAAAATATTGATTAAACAATGCCTTTTCCTATTGGAGACCGATAACCCTGAAATATATATGGGACAGATGATATTGTAATCCATCCGTGCAAGGGCCACAAGTCGTTTGGCACATTTTGGTACAAAGGACACTGCATATTCAGATGGATTATTCATTCAGCAACTTCATTCAAGGCCTTGTTCAGATCATCTCTAAATTCCAAGTTTTTTCACTCTCTCTTCATCATATTAATTTTTGGACGCATATGGAGCATTAAATGTAGGTAAAAAAAACTAATTACACAGTTTGGTTGTAAATCACGAGATGGATCTTTTGAACCTAATTAGTCCATAATCGAACAAAGTTTGTCAAATACAAATGAAACGTGCTACAGTGTTCAGGTTGCAAAAATTTGCAATATAAACAAGGCCCAAGTGTTTGCCTAGTTATTGATTTGTGCGCCTTTGATTGATAGCTTATTATCGAGAGATATCACAATTCAGGTCTCGCTCACTTCTGATGTCACTCGGGTTCTTTCTAGTCTAGTCTTAAATATGCCTTCACTTGTATAGTGTTTTTTTAGGCTTTTTTTATATATAATAGGTAGCTCTCCTGCCGTTTAAAAAAAATGTCTTCACATTTGTTATTTTTGGTGGAAGGCCTTCTCGATGCTGCATCCAATTATTTTTGGGATTGTAGCAGCCCTGTCCAGTAGCTTCTTCACATGGGGTATATTGCACCTCTATTTTGTTGTTCTCAGATTTTTTATTTGTGTGTGCTTGTGCGGACTGCAGGGTTTAGAGTAACTACAATGTACATGGGCTAAGTAGTCCATATGGATAGCTTTTGTGTCAGTGGACTATAGCTATTGTTGTCTCTATAATATTTTAGCCAACAAGTAGTCCATAAAATGGGTCACATACGAGATAAAAAATTCTCCATTTATGAGATAAAAAATTCTCTCTTTACAAACCTGTGCAAAATCAAGAAAGAGAGATGAAGGAGTGAGAAAAAGTAATATTTTTTATTTCTTATGAGTAGTCCATAAACTTATGAATAACTTTTGCTATGGATTACCCTATAAACTAGTCTTACAATGTTTTAGCTACCTGATAACAAATATTTTAATCCTATGAACTACCTTATAGCAAACATCGGGATTGCTCTTACTGGAGTTCAGTAAATTTGTCTCTACCCCACCCACAAATTGTCCTTTAAGTTTTTAAAAAGTATGGCCCGTACATTGTGAGCTAACGAAGGCGCACTGGTCAATCACATGGGGAGTGGTACTACTAACAGTAACGGAGCAGCGGTGGACCGGCAGTACTCTCAACTAGCCAATGGTCCACACTCCATACCTGCTCCGTGCTCACCAACCGGTGCCGTTTTTCCATCACGTGCACCTCGTGTTAAAATTTATCTTGTACTAATAACTTGTCTCATGTCCTCTTGAGCCTGAATAATTCTTGGTCCGCACTTTGCATTTCGTGCACTGGATAAGAGTTCAGTAAATACCACCTTTTTTACCATTTTATTAAGATTTGTTGAGCTGTTCATTGATATGATACATAACACTCATATTTAGGCGGTGTTTGGCCGGCTCCTTTGGCTCTGACTCCCTACACTGCGCAGCCCTGTTCTTCCGTGTAGCAAGGGAGGGGCTGCAGCAAAAAAAAAAAACAACGTACAAACTGGAGGAGCCGGAGATTTGGGGCTCCGGTGGCTCCTCCAAACACTGCTATGCTACAGTACGCGAAGCCGGAGCCATGGGAGCCCCTCCAAAACAGGCCCTTACGTCCACATAGATGACACAGTCACGCACGCCACTGTTTCTTTCACTGCAAGCATGTCTACTGCAATTTATATCTTACTTTTGGTGGCAGGCAGGTTTCCTCCACATGATGCAATAGACAAAATGAGAAAAGGTAAATGTGCACCCAACTTTTATCACATTATTTTATTCTGTAAAAGGCACTTACAGAACGGATAATGGTGGAACATATCACAAGTCATAACGAGAAGACAAGTACAGTATATAACAATTAACTGTAACCTTTTTTTCCCACTGCACGTCTGCACCCACCCATCCCACTGTCGCTGCAGACTGCAGAGCAACAGCCACGAGCTTGTGGCTGGCAATGGGCAAAGCAGGGCAGAGACGCAGAGTTGCAACCGAATGAGCAAGTGGGTGCAAAAATGACAGAGTTTGGTGCAAAAATGACAAAAATAAAAAACCACGTAGAAGAGAGGAATTTAAAATAACATCACATAGATACTATTTAAAGAACATAAAAATATACTATAGAATATGTCTTGGATACAGGGTGAATCCAGTAAATTTGGTCGCTGGGGTCAATACTCACAGTACTAGGTGCTAAGTCATAGGTTACAGTAATCAAGGTTTTCAATTTCGGTATTACAAAAAATTCGGCCACCCTCGAAATTACCGAATTTAATGAAATTTAGCCAAAATGTTTCTAGAGACTAGCACATGAAGTATGTTTTTTTTCTAGAAATATTTAGATTTAAACAAATAATAGCATGATTTATGACTACATATCTATTGAGTAGAAGAATATGCAACATAAACAATAGAAAATATGAGTCTAGACTTATATAGCACATGTATCAGTGTATTATAAAATTTTGGATTTTTCTTTCCACCACCACCAAAATTACCGAAATTCGTGAAAGTTTACCGAAATTTTGAACCTTGACGTCGCAATGATAAAATAACAATTGCATAGTGCGATAATATAAGCTTTGAAAACACCAGTTACCTCCTATAGTTTTCCTCTATAGTTACGATCCTCCATCTTGTGAATGTACTACTTGCCTTTCGAGTTTAGAGTGTATAACTGGAAAAACCAAAAAACCTAATACTAGACGTAGACACATGCAGGAGAGGAGAGGAGCGGCTCACTTCAGGAGCGAAGCCCGGAAAATTGGTCGCTGGCGTCGATGGGAGAAGCCGAAAGGATTTAGGATGCGCGCAGCCTAGAGTAACGAAGATTAAGGGCGTGGCAATGTTTGTCATTCAGGCCTCCTGCCTGCCTGCCTATATGAGTATTGCTAGTCTGATCACTTATGCGCTAGGGGAGATGTCGGGATGGGCTGTTTCTACTAGGTTGCCAGCCTACCACTGGAGTAAAAAAATTTTACTAGGGTCAATAGTGGCCAAGAATCGCTAGGTGCAAGGGCGACGACAAAACCGTCGGTGTCGGGCGACCCCGATGGTTACACGTAGCTTGGCCCCATGCTTGTACTGTGTGAATACTCAAAGAGAAATCATACAATATCCCGTTCATACTACATGAACATCTTAAAATACATCATAAGATATCAGATGTATACTATGTAAACGTCACCACACATCGTAGAATATCACATGAACATCAAAAAAGCATCATAGAACATCAAATGTATACTACGTGAACGTCACAAAATACATCATAAAAACATCATTGTACACTACGTGAACATCACATGTATACCGTGTGAACATAAAAAACATCATACAACATTATATGTACAACACCATAAAAAAATTATAGAACATTACATGTATACTACATGAACATAAAAAAAACACACCATAGAACATGTGAACATCGCAAAATACATCCATTACTTGTATACTAGATGATCATAGCATCTCATGGAATATAGAAAAATAAAACAAGTAAACATGAAAAAATTAAGTAAGGTAAAATAGAAAGGTTAAAAGTAAAAAAACTCTATAGAAAAAATAAAGACAAAGACAAAAGAAAAAAAAAAAAAAAAACAAAATAAAAGATTAAATTAAAATAAGACAAACAAAATAATTAACTATAGTAAAAGCAAAAAATAAATAAAATAAATAAAAATATAAAAATTAAAAGAATAATGAAAAATCACATGAAACGAAAAAATAAACAAAAAATAAAAAAATAGATTGAAGAAAAGAAATAAAAAATAATAAGAAAAGAAAAGAAAAGAAAAGAAATAAAAGAACCATAAAAAAGGATAATAAATAATCACATAAAACATAAAAAAAATAAAAATAAAAATGAAGCACGAAAAAAAAGAGAAAGATAAACGAAAATAAAAGAAAAAGAAAGAAATGAGAAGAATAAGAAAAAAAAGAAAAGAAACTACCAACCTGGGTCAGCGCTGCCAGTATGCCGCCGATTTCCCGCGCGCCGTTCCGTTCCCGCGCGACCCGATGAAGAGTTTTCTTCCCTCCCCTCCCATTCCCGGTCCCACCCCCGTCCCCCAAGCCCCAATCCGGCGATGAGCTCAGGCGGGCGCGGCGGCAAGCGGCGGGGTCCCCCGCCCCCCGCTCCCTCCGGGGCGGCGGCGAAGAGGGCCAACCCCAGCCCCGGCATGCCGCAGCCTCCTCCTCCCGCGGCGGCGGAGGAGGACATGATGGACGAAGACGTGTTCCTGGATGAGTCCATCCTGGCGGAGGACGAGGCGGCGCTGCTGATGCTCCAGCGCGACGAGGCCCTCGCGTCCCGCCTCGCGCGGTGGAAGCGCCCCGCACTCCCCGCCGACCTCGCCGCCGGGTGCTCCCGCACCGTCGGTACGACCCGGTCTCCCTTTTCTCTCACGGCGCTCGCCCTCCTGATCCGGGTCTTAATGGATTCAGTGTCCCGAGATGGGTTGGTTGGGGTCTGGCAGGCTGCGTGGGGACTGGGGAGTGCGTTGGGGTTTGGATTCAGTACTACTTTGGCGGATTGAGAACGATTTACTGTCATTTGGATAGGGTTCTCATATTTTTGGTAGCACTGTGTTAGTTAAGTTGTCTTGATCGATCTGGAGCTCGGCAAAATTTTGTTCAGATATGTGGTTTCTCTTGGGATTTGTAGTGTTCAGTAACTTTGGATCATGATGCTTTGGTGCAATTTTGGGCAAAAAAACGAGGAATTATTCTTTTGGATTAATATGTGCGTTTGTATATCAGGTTGATTAGTGAAGTTTATTGTTTTCCATTTTTGTATCCCAGGGTAGTTGGGACAGGAAGAAAGGCACCTTTTCAGTGTTTGGTGCACTTCAAAACTGTGACTGTTTTTTCTAATTATGAGTGATGCAACTAGGGGCAATCGTTGAATCATAGATGTAAATTTCAAATTAGGGGTTAAGAGTTTTAATTTTGAAAGATGAGTACAACTCCTGCCTTCCCAGAAGTATCTCATAGACCTCTATTTTTTGTCTTGTACAATTTCATAGTCCTAGCTCAAAATTCTGATTGTATCACCTGTCAATTGAGATGGATATTATAATCAATCATGATAGAGAAGATCATAAGATCACTTCAGTTTTCCAAATGTTGGTACTTCTGAATTAATTTATGAATTGAACATATTTTCTATCAAACTTACGTTTATATTCATATACATGTTTATAAACTTTTGATTCACTTATGAGTTATGAGCCTTAAAAGTTCAAACTCAGGACTTGCTTAACAGTCCACTTGTACATGCTCAATGCTCATTCAGATTCAATGTTTCTTGCTACTTAAATAGATAGTCACCTAATTTTGTTTTAATTTGAACTTGATGAACATATATTCAGGATATTTGACTTCATCTTACATTTGCTACTCTTCTGTTTGTATTGGATATTCTAGCTTTTCAGCAGTTGGAAATAGATTATGTTATTGGTGAGAGCCACAAAGAATTGCTCCCCAACTCATCTGGTTCGGCAGCCATACTCAGGATTTTTGGTGTTACCAGAGAAGGTAATATCTTGAGTGCCCTATTATCTTTCAGTAAAGAATTATCATTGTCATATGATTTTTGCTGACCTCTGATGCTACCCCTGTAACATTTGTAGGTCACAGCATATGCTGTAAGGTGCATGGATTTGAGCCATATTTCTATATTGGCTGTCCTTCAGGGATGGGTCCTGATGATATATCACGCTTTCACCAAACACTAGAGGTTTGTACTTACAATCATTACCTTGAACTGAGCTTCTAAGGAAACATAGTACTTTGGCAATACATGGTTTCCTTATGGTTGCTTCAAACTGTACTACAGGGGAGGATGAAGGAGTCAAATAGAAGCAGCAATGTTCCAAGGTTCGTGAAGAGAGTTGAGCTTGTGCAGAAGCAGACAATTATGCATTACCAAACGCAGCAATCTCAGCCTTTCCTCAAGATAGTAGTCGCTTTGCCTACCATGGTTGCTAGCTGTCGTGGTTAGTGGCACTCTTAAGACACAATACAGCTATTATTGCTAAGTCTTGTAGATTGACCCCACTATCTTTTATTTATTTAATGGATAACCTACGGAGCAATTTTATTTTTGGTTCCATGTCAATGTACTATCATGTGAATTTATGATTTTTGCTTTATTCCTCTGATCATCCAAGTTACTAGTCACTTTTTTTTTTTCTCTTTGCTGGCTTAAATTGTTTGCACATTATAGGTATCCTGGAAAGGGGAATAACGATTGAAGGCCTTGGCTCGAAGAGTTTCCTGACATATGAAAGCAACATTCTTTTTGCCCTTCGTTTCATGATTGATTGCAATATTGTTGGTGGCAACTGGATTGAACTTCCTGCTGGGAAATACAGGAAAGCAGCCCGTGTCATGTCCTATTGTCAGCTAGAGCTAGATTGCCTGTATCCTTCTATTAATTGAATGCTTCATCTATTTACTAAACTGCGGTGTTGTTCAGTTATGTCTATTCTTAACACAACTAACAGATACTCAGATCTGGTAAGTCATGCTGCTGAAGGAGAATATTCTAAGATGGCCCCGTTTCGCATATTAAGTTTTGATATTGAATGTGCTGGTCGCAAAGGTCATTTCCCAGAACCAACTCATGATCCTGTTATTCAGGTTGAGCTCATTTTCATGTATCTGATACTTGTTACCATTTAGTTTCAATACAGGTCTTTATGGTTATAATTTATTGATTTACTCCTTTGAATTTAAATAGATAGCTAACTTGGTTACACATCAAGGAGAAGGCCAACCTTTTGTACGGAATGTCATGACTCTTAAATCATGCTCTCCCATTGTGGGAGTCGATGTTATGTCATTTGATGCAGAGAGAGATATTCTACTTGCATGGAGGGTATGTGTTGCCTTTATCTTCTTTGAAAAACGAATTTATAGTGCATTTGTCCATGGTATTTTCTTCATTTCCCAGTATTGGTTTCATTCTCTTTACCTTTTGTATCTACATTTTGTATTTGTTTACCTTTTTACTTGCTATATGCAGTTAAACATTTGTTTTTTTGCTAAAACTAAATATCATTATTCCTCAAAAGAAAAAAGAGTTAAAACAAATACACTTATTCCGCAAAAGGAGAGAAGTTAAAATACAGTTTCTTATCGTAGACAAAGGACTTGACCGAAAAATTATCTGATTCTTATTTGGAAATAATTTGCAGGATTTCATACGTGAAGTGGATCCTGATATCATAATTGGATACAATATCTGCAAATTTGACATGCCCTATCTTATTGAGGTACAATAATGTCTGTAGAGTATTCAGATTCTTTTAGGCCAACTTGACAATCATCCATATTTAGTACAATTTGATTACACACATTTGCAGAGGGCTGAGGTTCTCAAGATAGCGGAGTTTCCAGTACTTGGCCGGATCAGAAATAGTCGTGTTCGTGTCCGTGATACGACCTTTTCCTCGAGGTCGCTTCTTGTACCTCTCTCCTCTATGCATTTAATATTTATTACTTTGCCTTTATCATACAATTGTCTTAGTCAATAAAATATTTGTTATATATTCTGCAGTCCCTTTATAGTCACATATTTATACTTTTTTTGTGTGTGTGTGTGTGTGTGTGTGTGGTAGCATATCATTGAAGAACTATGTTGCTTAGTTTTATTGCCTGCTTGCATGTGTATCTCATGTTTTCAATTTTTTGTGCTTTATTTGATTCTAGCGATACATCTATTTTTCTGATTGTGAATGAGCTGGCATACAAATCTTGCTCATTTGTCTTAAGGAGAAAAGTCGCTTATTTTTTAGATGTTATGGTACCCTATAAGAAGGGCGGGCCTGGTGTAAGCGGTAGAGTCTTACCGCCTGTGACCGGAAGGTCCTGGGTTCAAGTCACAGTCTCCTCGCATTGCATAGGCGAGGGTAAGGCTTGTCACTGACACCCTTCCCCAGACCCCGCACAGAGCGGAAGCTCTCTGCACTGGGTACGTCCTTTTTTTTTATGGTACCCTATAATGAGCTGTAGTGTGTTCATATTTCATACATTGCATTCACAGTTTCTATGGTTAGTCATATTTTCTGCATCATGATATCCACTGTATTTCTGTCTTTTAGCACAAACATGGTTGAAATTTGTGATCCATAGAGAGCTTTAGGCTCCTGGATCTACATCATGTCCAGGGTTTTCACAATCCTTAGTTCCCAACTCTTTACAGTTTACGTGTCACAATTCTTTCAATTTTTTGTCACTTACTAAATGTTAATGCTTTGAACTTTCTTGACTTGCAAGTTGCAACTGGAAATGAAAGCCCTCATGTAATAGAAATGAAAATGAAAGATTTATCAAGTTTTTTTTTCATGTAAAATGAAAATAATGATGAGGTCGTTGTACTTATCCAGGCAATATGGTGTGCGTGAAAGTAAGGATGTTACTATTGAAGGAAGAGTGCAATTTGATCTCCTGCAGGTTGTGATCTACTTTTGCTTGACAATTAAATCAGTGTTTGTTGTTTTCATGAGATTATTTCATATGTTTCTTTATCTTCACTACCTGGATATGATGCAGGCTATGCAACGGGATTACAAGCTGAGTTCTTATTCATTAAACTCTGTATCGGCGCACTTCCTTGGAGAGCAAGTAAGTTCAAACATTTCAAGTGCTCTATGTTGCTTTCAGTCATTGCACTCGTAATCATTTTGCTGTGTTTCTGTTTGATTTTTTTTGTGTGTTTTATCAGTGTTAGTTTTTGGCTTCGGATAAAAGGCTTTGCTGTGGTTCTTATTGTTGCTGTTGGTGGTGTTGACTCTATATTTCTGATTGCATGGCATGTCTTCAGTCTTCTAGAAAATTGATGTTCTTTTGCAAAATTACCTATGTAGATGGATTTATTTGTATCCATATCATTTTTTATACTATTTACTAACAATGATTGATTCTAATATTCTTTCCTTCTTTTGAGACCCTTTACTTTTTCTTTCCTAATTATTGAATTTTGAGCAGAAAGAAGATGTTCATCATTCAATTATATCTGATCTTCAAAATGGAAACCCAGAGACACGAAGACGGCTGGCAGTTTATTGCTTGAAGGTCAACTAAATATACCCTTTTGTTTTAATTGTTACTAAACTGGTGATGTTTTACAGAGTATGTTGGTAAGTTGTGGCCACTTTGTTATTATTACTAAATATAACCTTTTGTTTTAAGTGGCGCCCCAGAAGCATTTGGACCAATTTGTCCAAATAAATAAATACTTACATATACCAATTTGTCCAAATAAATAAATACTTACATATTGCTCTACACGTCACTTTAACATTAACAAGTACAATGTCAATGTTCGAGCACCAATTTTGCATTTTTGGAAAATTCTCAGCAACACTAGGGCTTTAGAAAATTGTTACAGTATATTTGTGTGTTTTCTTTTCAATTTCCTACTGGCCAGTAGGTCTGCCAGTAGCTAGTTACAAGATAGCATGAAACAGTGCTATTATTTATTTCACTGTATCAGCTGATTTCTCTCCTACGTGTTCGAGAAAAATGTGTAAGCTGATATGTAGCATTTTTTTGGAGCCTACATCAAACCAGTTTTGACTTTTGCCTTCGTAAAAACAGGATGCTTATCTTCCTCAAAGACTGTTAGATAAATTGATGTATGTCTACAATTATGTGGAAATGGCGAGGGTCACTGGTGTTCCCATTTCTTTTCTACTTTCAAGGGGACAAAGTATTAAGGTGAGAACAAGCCAATCATGCTATTGGAAATATCGCACTCTAGTACCCTAACAATAGTTTCATTTGTACCACAGGTCCTCTCACAACTACTCAGGAAAGCAAAACAGAAAAACCTTGTTATACCAAATATAAAGGGTCAAGGGTCCGGGCAAGATACCTTTGAGGGTGCAACTGTAAGTTGGATATTATCTGCACATTTGTAGCCCATTTGTCATTTCCTGCCCACAGCTATTGCAGTTATTAGGATATTTGTATTTGTCTATTACAAACTTTTTTAGTTTGCTCTGTACACTTAATCTATCTTTGCATTGCTTGCCTTGAACTGAGGGTATAGATATTTGTCATCACAAGCTAAAGAAAATGTAGATGACTAGTTAAGCTATCCACACTTCAAAATTTGTTCTTGATGCATGTGGAAGTGAAATACATATGCAGGGTTTTCCACTCTAGAAACATGCTTTTGTGTATGCTAGCAATCTTTCCATCTGTGAGGCAAGAAATTTTCATCAGTTTACCCACCTTCTTAATTGATCGTGCAATGAACAATTTAGTTTTGTTTCTTTGTACTATAAGGATTTGCTGTAATCTATGCCCCCTTCAATTTTTAGGTTTTGGAGGCAAGGGCTGGATTTTATGAGAAGCCCATCGCAACTTTGGACTTTGCTTCTTTGTATCCATCCATCATGATGGCATATAACCTTTGCTATTGTACTTTGGTAATTTTTCTGTGGATTTCTGATGCTTATATAGTTATAATTATTGCTGCATGCTCTAAAAAAACTTTTGGTCTCTACTCTCTACAATGGATGACAATTTACTAGTTATTATTTAATTTTGGAGGTGCCCCCTGAGGATGCCCGTAAACTCAACTTACCTCCAGAAAGCGTCAATAAAACCCCATCTGGTGAAATATTTGTGAAACCAGAACTACAGAAGGTATTTGCATCCTGTCTTAATAATAGGTGTTCTGTACAGAAGACGTGTTCTCTAACAAAGCTTATGAACACAATATCAGGGTATACTTCCTGAGATCCTTGAAGAATTATTAGCAGCTCGGAAAAGGGCAAAAGCAGATTTAAAGGTATTTTTCTCAATGCATCTGTAAGAAAATTGTACTCCCTCCATTGTAAATTGCAAGTCATTTTGGCTTTTCTAGACAAATTGTACGTCTCTTTGGCTTTTCTAGATGCATAGTCTTTTACTATGTGTCTAGACATAGTGTATATCTAGGTGCATAGCTAGCTATGTACCTAGAAAATCCAAAACGACCTACAATTTAGAACGGAGGCAGTATTAAAGATCTTCCACACTTGCAATTTGCAAAAAGCTAGATATTCATGCAGTGCTAAGTCTCTGTCCCATGTTAAACTTGCCAATTATTTGTTCAGGAAGCAAAGGACCCACTCGAAAGGGCTGTTCTTGATGGTCGTCAGCTTGCACTGAAAGTACTTCCATATCTTTTCCCCCTTCATTCCATCAAAACATTGATTCAAATTTGAACTGCTTGAATAATGGCACTGTTGAATTGCTTATGTTTCAGATAAGTGCAAATTCAGTTTATGGTTTCACTGGAGCAACTGTTGGTCAGTTACCTTGCTTAGAGATTTCTTCAAGCGTGACCAGCTATGGTAAGCCTTAGTTTAACATAATTAAGAAATTCATTGTATGGTTTGCTAGCTATTTTGATGTCAAGTTTCTTGCACTGAAGCATTTTGGTCACACAGGACGACAGATGATTGAACATACAAAAAAGCTTGTTGAAGATAAATTCACAACAGTAGGAGGTTATGAGCATAATGCAGAGGTAAAGTAGTGTTGCGTTCTTATACAAATCTGTTAGATTCCCTGTTATTTTTTTCTGCTTGATCTCACAAAGTTCAAGCCTTCAGCTTTTGCCCTTGTACTATGTGATACCCGTATCTTCATGATTGATCTATGAGTATTGCAGCCCTATGATCTAGGGACATCAACTGAAAAGCAACCCAATATATATATATATATATATATATATATATAAGGTTCAACCCATGCAAACCACTATCTAAAACTGACACTATGCATTGGGCACATGTAAATTTGATTCAACTAGTTTTAGCTAGACATCAGCATAGTGACACTGAATTAGAGCTTCACCGTGCACTCAAGAACCACGAGCATTGCTCAAGACTTTGTTCTCATGATATCTTGCCCTCCATTATGTTCAATTTCTTGGAAGTCTAGGTAGCACTGTAGCCAGTTTTTTTATCAGCAAGCTTCCCTGCCTGCTTATTTTTTGGTTTCGAAGATGCCTTTCACTCATTTTCTCATATAACTGATACATCAAATTTGGTGACTTCGCAGGTAATTTACGGGGACACTGATTCTGTGATGGTACAGTTTGGTGTTTCTACGGTTGGAGATGCAATGAAGTTAGGAAGAGAAGCTGCAGATTATATTAGTGGAACCTTTACCAAGGTGAACAGAGAAACACTTACAAACATGAGGCTTTGGAATGAGTCATACAGGCATACAGCATTTGAGTAGAACATTGGCTTGTCTGTCCTCATTGTAGAACTGTCGTACTTCATACCATCCATGACCTTTTTCCGATCAAGCTCCAACCATGACCTCACTGAAACTTATTTGGTACAGTGAAACCAGTTATGAGAATGCTCCTTTTTAAGAAAAAAAAAATCTGAACCCTTAAACATCTAACTGCAAGGTTACTGCCTCTCATAGTAGTTTCTAGCTTTATTAGCTCCAATTCTTATCTGGTCAGCTGTCTGTTCGAATCTATCTGTCTGTACTTCTCTTCCCATCTGGCCAAATATAGGAAATTTGAAACAGTGTGATAAAATAGAGTGAAAAATTTGTCCACACTCCTTTTAGAAGGGCAAAACACTACCATAACTTTTATTGTGTCACAAAGCAACTACCTTTTCTAACTGTAATTTTTGTGATGCCTTAGGTAGTTCCTTTGACTTAAATGGGCACTAGGAGTTACCTGATCTTTTCATGTTATATTCCTGTGGTGAATATTTTTATAACTTTAGTCAACTGACCTGGATGACAATTTTTCTGAAATGGTCTGTAACGTTTGTAAAAAAAAAAGATTTGTAATGTATCCAGCTAAGCTTTCATTTTCATTTTCATTTAAGTTCCAACTCACACGTTGCTTATGACATCTTTCTCACAGCCCATCAAACTGGAGTTTGAGAAGATCTATTTTCCTTACCTTCTAATCAGCAAGAAGAGATATGCTGGTTTGTACTGGACGAATCCTGAGAAATTTGACAAAATGGATGCAAAAGGTATTCCTTTTTGTTTTAGCTGTGTAAAACATAAACTATTTTCATTGGATGTGGAGCACAGATGTTAGTTATTCTTTTTGAACGCAAAGATGTTAGTTATTCTTACTTTCAAATGTCCTGTATTGCTGCGTGCAGGTATTGAAACTGTGAGAAGGGACAACTGTTTACTGGTAAAGAACCTGGTAACTGAGTGCCTTCATAAAATACTGGTGGACCGTGATGTTCCTGGTGCAGTCCAATATGTCAAGAACACCATATCTGATCTATTAATGAATCGTGTCGACTTGTCTCTTCTTGTCATAACAAAGGTGGGCAAATTCAGCTGTTTTAAGATGAATTTGTATTCTGTGTTGCAACTCTTTTGACTGTTTAAGATGCTCAGGGTTTGACAAAAACGGGAGAAGATTATGCGGTAAAAGCTGCTCATGTGGAGCTTGCTGAGAGGATGCGAAAGGTGTGAACCCTAGATGTTATTACCATATCTTTAAGATATTCAATCCATTCTTAATGATATGGTGTCTTGGTGCTGCTGAAAAATCATGGTTTTCTTGAGCAGAGAGATCCAGCTACTGCACCTACTGTTGGTGACCGTGTTCCTTATGTTATAATTAAAGCAGCAAAAGGGGCAAAGGTAAAAAAAACATCTGCATCATGTGCTGCGGTATTATCTGTCATACGGTGGTAGTATGTTTGATACATTTGTCTTTCTGCATGCAGGCATATGAGAAATCAGAAGATCCTATTTATGTTTTGGACAATAATATACCCATTGATCCTCAATACTACCTTGAGAACCAAATCAGCAAGGTTTGTGTCCGATGCTTCACCTAGTATTCAGATCCTCTCCCCTTCTGCTTTCCAAAAAGGAATTTTAACTGACCACTTGTCAATCGGCAGCCACTTTTGAGGATCTTTGAGCCAATTCTGAAGAATGCCAGCAAAGAGTTGCTTCATGGAAGCCACACCAGATCTGTTTCAATCTCAACTCCTTCAAATAGCGGGATAATGAAATTTGCAAAGAAACAATTAACTTGCCTTGGGTGCAAAGCTGTTATCAGGTGACACATGCACTACATTGCGGATGCAAAAACCTATGCAACCAGTGTCTATAAACACCTAACCATTTGTCCTGCATTTTCATCCTGCAGTGGTGCCAGTCAGACACTTTGCTCACATTGCAAGGGAAGAGAAGCAGAGTTATACTGCAAAACAGTAGCAAATGGTATGGGTTATACTTATAAACTCTGAAATGCATCTATTTTTGGAAGCACTATGCCCCTGAGGTCACCACTAACAGATCAAATTTCAACATCCACAGTTTCTGACCTGGAGATGCTCTTTGGGAGGCTATGGACGCAATGCCAGGAGTGTCAAGGATCTCTGCACCAGGACGTTCTCTGCACAAGGTTTGCTTTTTTTTTTCCCACTCGATTCAACACTTGTTGATTACTTTGTTCCAGTCACAAGCTTAAAACCTCCTCCTGTACAATCGAATCATCGCAGTCGGGATTGTCCGATTTTCTATCGGCGAAGGAAGGCACAGAAGGATATGGCGGAAGCTAGGCTGCAGCTTGACCGGTGGGACTTCTGAGCTTGTAAATTCTCACACTGGCTGCCTGCATCTGCTGTGGATATATTGCTGCAGAGGGCAGGAAGCTACTGTCGACCGCATCATGATGCATGCCAAGATGAGACTGGACTTTTGCAAGCATCCAGGTACACTTGCGTTCGTGTCACGTAGGCTGGCTCGCCACTTAGCCAGTACTACGATTCACTAGCATGTTTGCTGTTTATGTCCTGAGTTGTAGTTTTAGTTTAGGTGTGAGTTGGTAGATGGTAGGAGGTTTGTGTCTCCTTCATGTGGCTAGTGCCGAGAAAGAATGCTTGCTCCTGAAGTGAGGTGATGCTGATGTACACACAAGGCAGAAGAATTCTGGAGCAGTTTAACCGAGTAAGATGAGACAATTTGAAGGCCACATGAATTCTCCATCTGTTTCGATTCTCATGCTGATTGTGCAATCTACGGAAGAATGAATAACTGGGAACCGAAGCTGTTGCTTGCAGCTAAAACTTGGTGCCGTCATTAGTTTCAGTATATATAAAAATTGAACCAATGTGATGATAGTACGAAAATGCTACCGGATATCTGTTGTTCCGAACGGTCGTCCGAATATGCCGCCATCTGTTCTACATGGATGGCAACTCAGCTACATCTAGTGATAGAATTTCTGGTAATAAATGTTTCTTTATTCTCTCTTTTTTTTTTAGGGAAAGACGACCGCACTAGTGAGAGAGTAAATTGCCTTCGTCATCATATCTTTGTTGGAAAAAGTTACTTAACCTCCCACCTTTCATACATGGTCTATTTCACCCCCAACTATGAAACCGTCTGTTTTACCCCCTGAACTTTTCAAAACCGTCTATTTTATCCCCCGGACGGTTTTTGACAGTGCCTTAGATTAATCACAGGCAAAATTAGATTTTCCGATTAATCTAAGGCTATAGTAAAAATTTTGTACTAAAACATACCGTATTATATATTCATTGTGTAGATCTACTTATATGGAGTCTAATAAAATTAGATTTTCCTATAATTTTTCAAAAATTCACCGAAAATAAATAAAAAAAGAATTCAAACCACCGGTACTGTAGCAACCCACAGTTACCGAAAATAAATAAAAAAGAAAATTCAAACCACCGGTACTGCAGCAACCCACGGTCACGGTAACAAACCCGCTGTTACTGTAGCTAAGTAGACTTTTTCCTGTCTTTGTGCGAGTTCGTTGATCCCTTCCGCTCTTTGGGCTTTGTTGGTGGGCCGTGGCAGGCCGTCCGAGTCCGACGTCGCCACGCCGGAAGATATACACAGTCACACAATCAATCCTTCTTCTCGAACACCCCCCACACCCACCCCCCCCCACACACACAAAATCAATCCTGATTCCTGAACCCCAATCCCAAGTCCCAACCCTAGCCGATGCATTCCAAATCATCCACTGCCTTACCCATGGAGCAGTCTGCAATCCGCCGCCGCGGCGCGGAGGACCTCATCAGTGGCCTCCCCGACGAACTTCTGCACACCATCCTCGTCCGCCTGCCGTCCGCCGCGGCCGCCGCACGCACCAGCGTCCTCTCCCGCTGATGGCGAGGCGTCTGGGTCCACATGCCAGAACTCGTCCTCTGCGGCAGCCCTCCACCTGCGACGCCGCCCTCGGCCCACCTCGACTCCATCGACGCCGCCCTCAACACCTACGCCGCACCTACGCTCCGCAGCCTCAAGATCGACGTCAGCGGAGTCGACCGGTGCGACGTCCCCGCGTACCGTATCTCTCTATGGCTCCGCTTCGCCTCCCAGCGCATCGCTGGCAAGCTACGCCTCCGTATCGATCTGAAGGAAGATGCCCGAAGGTACAGGGATATGAAGGAGGAGCTCGCGCTGCCCATCTGCGATAGAGCTACGGAGATCCACCTCAGATTCCTCCCAGAAGTTTTTCTCCGGCCGCCGCCGACCGGCTCCTTCTCGGCCCTGACCGATCTGATGATATCATGCGGCCAAATGGACGGCGGCGAGCTGGAGCGCGCCGTGTCCTCTCCGCAGTGTCCGCGCCTGCGGAAGCTCTATATCTATGTGCCGAATCTTGTCCCCGTCTGCGACGTCTCCATTTGTTCGGAATCTCTCGAGTGTCTCGACTACAATGCCATGAAAACCGGCAAGCTGGAGGTCAACGCCCCAATGCTACAAGAGATTTCTGTGAGTCACGCTGCTGAGGCTTGCATTATTGCCCCGAAGCTGGAGATGGTTAGGTGGAGCGGCGAGTATAATCCTGGCCTCCACCAGTTTGCTGTGTCCGGGCGTCATCTTCAGTCACTATACATCATGCACTCGTCCTTTCTTGGAATGCTGATATCGTCCACACAACTGATGAAGAGATATGATTCTGCCAAGGAGTTGATAGTTTCTCACGGACTTTATCAGGTAAATTTGTTTATGTATAAAATTTCACAACAAATTCAAGGTTAAACGTTATGTACGCAAACCAGGGAAAATAATTTACAATTTTGTAAAAGGTAGCCAAGCTGAATTCAATGCAAAACTTGATAATTTTGAACACAACTTAGTGAAAACCCCTGCTTGCATTGAAGCCATTGCTTCCCTATCCTTGAGAACTTTAATAGCTGTTCGGAAGGCACGAGTTAAGGGAAACTTTTCTATCATTCTATTCTTATAATTCATCAATAGGGCCAATATTAATTACTCTGTTTCAAGAATTAGAGCTGAAAATTTGGTAATTTTGCAAATAAAACTACTGATAATTTGCTGATTTCATCTTCTCATTAAACTTAATGAAAATTGTGCATATGGCAGGAAATAGTTGGATATGTGACCTTCCTGATGGAAATGGATAAGCTTCCAATATGTGAATCCCTTATAATTCTTTTGCTGGCGAATCACCATGCTCTTGCAGCAATGATGTTTCATCTCCTTAGGAGATGCAGCTGTATCAGGAAATTGAAATTATTTCTTGATCAGTTTAGTCCACCGAAGGTATTTCTAAGCTTTTAGCTTTGTGTGTGATTATATCTAATCCGTTGCAGCAATTATATGAATTTTGAATCATGCGATCTCTGCAATCAAGGAATGTGGCCATAGGTCTGCACTCACAGTATATCAGGAACTAATATTTTATCACATTGTCAAGGCTTTCTTATGGTCAAATCAAAATGATTTCGTATTATACTATAATGTGACTTCTACTGTTTTGCATGAAGATAAGTATAAATTAGTAAGTTAGAAGTTGTTAGTTATAAAATATATAGTTATATAATAAATTAGATTACAGCTCTACATTTCTCCAGCTATACATGATGGAAAAGGAAATTCGTTTAGCAGTTCAATATGCAATGCCACAACACATCAACTAATTAACTAACAGCTTTTTTTCCCCTAAAAACAAATGCAATATGGTTGGTCTAGTCTACACAAGGGAGGAGAGTGAGAAGAGGGAGCTGATTCACAATAGTTAGTCTAGTCGATATAGGTTCCACGTAAGAAAGTTTGTTTCACATAGGAAATCAAGAACTTAATTAACCCAAACCCAAAACAGTAGTGGGTAACAATACATATATATGATAGAAAAAATTGCTAGGGGATCCGAATGTCATATTGTTGTGTCGGTGTTGCATAGGCTTGTAAACCTGAAATATTTACACATGCTATATCACATACATTCATGTTGAGAACTAGGTCGGGTGCTCTCCTCCAAAAGGGCAAACATTAGCATTGTTTCTTCGAGACATGTCCTGTCTGCTAACATTTTTTTTTTACTTATTTTCAGAAGACATCTTGTTCTGTGTCAGGCTGTCCTTGTCTTCTGCCAGAGAATTACAGGCTGGATGGTATCACATTTGATTCACTTGAAGAGATTGGAATCAAATTCTTTACAGGTTCAGGTGAACTGGAGCAATTTATGAAATTGTTGCTGTCTAAATGCAACACGGCAACCCTTAAAAGGGTAGACATTACCGTACCACTTGCCCCTGTTTCTTCGGAGATCATGGAGGCTGTTGAAAGGATCCGCAGTGTGTGCCATCCTAACAGCAAGACCCAATTTAACGTGCATGCCAGGGAGGCGGTGAAGCCATTGGCCCCCTAATATAGAGGCCGCTCATGCAATAGCCCTTCAGTTGTACGAGAACATTGCTAGAAATCTCATGGATTGAAGAACACAAAGTTACTGCAATTTTTATGTTAGTTTGATTCTGAGTATTCAAATTGTGGAAGGGAGTATATATTACTAATGTTTTGGTGCTATATAAAAGAAATTCCTACATGCTGGTACCTCAACAGAGCTATAAATAACAGGGTAGGCCCTTAGCTGACACAGGGATAGAAATTAATCTGAAATTTGCTTGTTTCAGTCTTGTAGGAACCCGAGATTGTGGAAATTCGGGGGTTAAAGTCAGACCTTATTGCAAGGTTCACCTTTGATTTTTATTATATGGTGTGCAGTAAAAAAATGCTTTATGTTTTGGCTAACTCTGGCTTGGATGTTGGAATAAAAGCTCCAATGAAGTGCAATCTTACCCTGAATTTTGTTAGTGAACCAGCAAATGTGTAATTATGATTGAAGTTGCTTGACTTGGACAGGTTAATCTTTGTCTGAGCCAATTCTGAAGGAATGAAGAACTTGAATTGAATTCTGATAGTGAACCAGCAAAGGTGGAATAATGATTGAAGTTGCTAGACTTTTATTTGGACAGGTTAATCTTTCAGCCTGTTCGGTAAGTCATAAACGATCGTGGATTATTTACTATTAGCTGGTTTGGTGTGAGAGAATAATACTGTTTCAGCTTATAATCCACGATCATATACGAGCAAGCGAACAGGCTGTTTGTCTGTGCCAATTCTAAAGCAACGACGAACTTGAAACTGGTGAAATGTAAAATGCAAAGCTCCAGTACATCTTGCTCATTGCGCCATGATTCTTAGGCTCTGTTCGCGTGCCCTTAAATCTGGCTTGATCCGCTTTTTTTTTATCCGGAAAAATGTTTTCTCTCTCACAGATTTATTCAGATTTCTCCAAAATCCTCCCAGCGAACGGGGCCTTAGTAGGCCTATTGTGTCCATGTTATTAAAGAGGTTCTTATTGTACCTAGAAGTTTATATATAGATTAAAATTTGTACTATGGAAACGGTCAAGCATGTCTCAACTTTTTTTTTTTCTGTTTGCACGTTAGTACTGTACTAGATATATGAGCTTTTTGTTGGAGTGCCTGCCTGTCGTGCCTGGCTTTGTGTGCGCGCAGCGTTGGTAGTCTGGGGCGTGTTTGATTGCCTCGACGTTCTAGCCTGGTCGGATCAGGAGAGCCTGCATACCAGGGGACAGGGCCAGCAGGTGCAACAGCTGCTTTGGTTTCATTTCTCAGCAGAGCCTGGCTCTCGCAGGATTGTGTTTGTTTGCCTGGATGCTTGTGTAGGCTTAATTCCAAAAGCACATGGGTAGAGTTACCTCCACTGCATTCATGATACTTGTTGTGTGGTTTAGGCATTTCCACGAACACGTTGCGTGCAGCGCCGGTGAGCAGTTCACTGCTATCTTCTTTGGCGCCGTGACCGCAGCCCTCTTCGTGCCGCTCTCCTCCGGTGTTGCAGACGCTTCCCCAGTTGCTATGCCTCGCATAGTTGCTCCAGCATCGGGCGGCCGCGAGCCCACGCGTCGTGCCCTGCCCCGCCCCTAGCTCGCTCGAGCTGATATGCCCGCCCGTTGCGGCTCTCCCCCCCCCCCCGCGGTGTGACCCGGGGATGGCACGCGATTCGTGGTGACCAGCGCCGAGGAGGGCGTCCATCTTCGACCCAACGCGTCGGGGTAATCTTTGGTGGCGTGATGGCGTCGGACCCGGCGCGGAGGGGCAAGGTGGTGGCGGCGTTCCGCCAGGCGGCTGCCGATGGGCTCAACCTCGCGTGGACCTGGGCGTTCAGCGACGGCGGCGACACGCCGCTAGCTGGAGGGTGAAGGCGGCGCGCGTGGGTGGGGATGGCGGCGGGACCGAGCCCGCCGGCGTCGGCGGCCGCGAGGTGGTGGACGGCGAAGGCGGCGTACCGCGTGAGGTCGACGAGGCGGGAGCAGGCCCGACAACGGTGACGGCAGAGGAGCACGCAGGCGGAGATGGCGTCGTGAGGGGCAGCGGTGGGTGAGACAAAACCAATCGGAGGTCACCTTATCCGAGAGTTGGGGGACATTTAACTTTTTACCATTATAACGGACAGCCACTTTCGAGATCTCACCTTGCCGAGTTCGCATAATTTTTCAGTAACGGTGCTCGCCCAACCATACATTTTTACCACTTTTGGTGTCGTGACGCTACAGGACAGCGTGCCACGTCGGATCCGCGCGCGCGAAGGGGGCAAAATGACCTCGCCTGCCCCTGCCCCCATCCTCTTAGCTATACAGGCCGGTCTGAGGTGCTCCACCCGGCCCATTTGCCCTCCCTTCTGTCTCCTTCTTCCCTTGGCTCCGGACACACTCGCCGCCGCCGCCTCATTCCCTCCCTCCGTCCTCCACCGCACTCACCTGAAGGCTTACTGAAAAAAGGTATGTCCCATCCGAACCGACGCTGTCATTCCTATTTTTTGGTTTGCACTGGTATGATTCGAGGCTCGGGTTAGGGTGTTTGAGAATGATGTTGGACCTGCTCTTTTTCCTTTGACAGTTCATGTAGTAGAGGGAAACGTAGACGCAATGGACTGGAATTCGAGGAATTCGAGGAGTGGTTGCCCTGTTTGGTAAGAACCCTAATCTTCTAGGTCGTTTTCTCTTCACTTTGATGGGATGGGACTACGATTTCTGTGTAGTAGGTTGTCCCTAACATCTATTTTTGTGCAAGGATTGAACATGGTAATGCGTTTAGATTAGTTGTAAAGGTCTCTAAGTGGATTGCTGAGGATGAGTACGGGCTAGTGGCCATGTCTGAGCAGGAACATGAAATCTGGCTTGATAGGAATGATCATTATACTCTTACTAAGTTTCATGCTGAAATGAAAACAAAGATAATCTGGGGACCTTCACAGACATTGGTAGTTTGGGTGGTTGAGCTAGACAGTCCCTCTCAATGGAAAATACGGAGGGATGAATATTTTCAGCAGCTTATACTTTCTAGATGGAATGAAAAAGAAGTTGTGCTTGCAGTGGATGTTGTCAATAAAGATGATGAATCAGTGAATAGTTGCTCTGGTGTTAGGTTTGTCTCTGGTGTCACTTCTGCTGGCAGTGGTGTTCCTTGTAATGCTGGAAGTAGTCATGCTGGTGTTAATGGTCAAGGCAGTAGTGGTGGTACTGGTAATGGTCAAGGCAGTGCTGCTCATGGTAATGGTCAAGGCAGTGCTGCTCATGGTAATGGTCAAGGCAGTGCTGCTCCTGATATAACACAAGTTAGTGTTGTACCTGATAATGTTGAAGGCACTGGTGACACTTGCAGCAATCCTCCTCCTTCTATGCCACCTGAACAAGCACAACCAGTAGATTGGGCTCAGTTGATTGTTGAAGAAGATGCAAATGAGGATGGAGACGCCAAGGCAGCAGTTGATGAGGATAAAGTTTATGAGGCTATGGGTTTTGCAGCAGCAGATGAGAGAGCTGATGAAGCAGCAAGGGAAGCTATTCCTATCCCTGCCATGACAGCTGAGATGCAGGCTGATATGGATGAGGCAGCTGTTCCAGTTGATGACCATGATGATCAAGAACCAATGTTTGACTGGGACAGAGAAAATCCAGATTTGTCTGTTGGGGTTTTTTTCCATCCATGGATGATTTTAGGCTAGCAGTAAGACAACATGCAATAGTCAAAGATTTTGAACTTGCTACTTCTCATTCAGATACTGAAAGGTTTAGGGGACATTGTGCTTCTCTGGGATGTCCTTGGATAATTAGAGCTAGAACTCAGCATGGTGGGAGTGTCAGGGTACTAAATTTGCATTTTCATTGTTCAAACTAAATTTCTGAATTCTTTTTATGTTGGATTTTGAGGTGCTAAAATGTTTTGTTTTAGTGCATGTGCAAATAAATGAAGGTGTGCATACATGTGCTGGAAGGAATAAGGTGCCTGGTGCTATGGCCTCACAGGCTTGGGTGGCAGAAAGGGCATTACCATATTTGAGGGGGATGCCAAACATGGGCCCAACAGCATTGAAGGAAGAGCTAGATGAAAATTATGGCATTGATATCAACTACCAGACTGTTGTATATGGAAGAAAGAGAGCTGCTGACAAGCTGTTTGGTAAGCTAGCTGATTCATTTGATTGGTTGTATAGGTTTAAGGCAGAGGTAGAATTGAGATCACCTGGTAGTATTGTTGAGGTAGATAGTGAGGAAGTTGATGGAAAGGTTTATTTTACAAGATTTTTCTGTTGTTTCAAGGCTGCCATAGATGGTTTTAGAAATGGGTGCAGGCCTTACATTAGTATAGATTCTACCCATTTAAATGGGCTCTGGAATGGGCAGCTGCCCTTAGCTCAGGCATTGGATGGCCACAACTGGATGTATCCATTGGCTTTTGGATTCTTTGAGTCAGAGACCAAAGAGAACTGGATCTGGTTTATGCAGCAGCTTAGCAAATCAATTGGCCCTATGGAAAATTTAGCTGTTTGCACTGATGCTTGTAAGGGTCTTGAGGTAGTAGTGGCTCAGGTTTGGCCTCATTGTGAGAAGAGGGAGTGTTTTAGACACTTGATGGAGAATTTGAAGAAGTATTATACTGGAGAGGTGTATGCCAAGAATATGTGGCCAGCAGCAAGGGCTTACACTCCAAACAAATACAAGTTCTTTTTTGACAAGGTTGTTCAAGCTAGCCCAGGTATTGTCAAGTGGCTCAATGAGCATCATAACCTACTTTGGGCCAGAAGCAAGTTTAGTACAGAGATCAAATGTGATTACATCAACAACAATTTAGCTAAGTCTTGGAATGCCTGGATCAGAGACTGCAAGGATCTCCCTGTACATTACTTGGCTGATGCTATTAGGGAGAAGACATTGACTTTGTTTGCTAAGAGAAGAATCTCTGTTGGTTTGGGTCCTGACATCTTGCCTGCTGTCATACACCAGCTAAATGCAGCCTCCAGGGGTCTAGGACACCTCAAAGTAAAGAAGGGTCATCCACATGAAGCAGAAGTCACAGAAATATACAAGGATCAAGAGGTTAGGAGGCATGTTGTTTATCTACAAGAGCATGCATGTACTTGTAGGGAGTGGTAGCTCACTGGGAAGCCATGCCCACATGCCCTAGCTATCATCACCAGCCAAAGGCAGCCACAAATGGGCTTGTTTGTTCACTAGTACTACTCTGTTGACAAATTTCGAGCAGCATACCATGGTACAATCCCTCACATCACTGATAGAAACCAATGGCCAGAAGTTGACAAGGGTTTCAAGTGTCTTGCACCACTAACCAAGACAAAAAAGGGGCCAGGCAGGGAGAGGAAGAAAAGGTTCCTTGGACCATTTGAAACTAGTGAGAGAAGAACTAGGCAAGCAAAATGCAAAGATTGTGGGGAATTTGGACACAGGAGGGGGAGCTGGAGATGCTCACTTACAGGCACAAGGAAAAGGTTAATTCTAAACCTAGGTTCTCTATCATTCTTACCAATACTTATATAATGTACCCTCATCTGTTTTGTTTCATGCCAGGAAGAGGACAAAGAAGACAGCAGCAAAACCTGGAAGGCCAAAGAAGGGAAAGAAGGACCAAGCAGATGGGGAGGGCTCAAGTGTTCAATCTTCACCAAGAACAAGACTAGCAGCAGCTAGAGAAGCAGCTGACAGAGCAGCCAAAGCAGCTCAGCTAGCTACAGATAAGGCTACGATGGCAGTTTGAGCAACTAAGTCAAATGCAACAAAGAAGCAAACGAAAATGTCCCTGATGTTGAATTGCAAGCAGCTAAAGCTGCAGCAGCCAAAGAAATGTCCCTGATGTTGAATTGCAAGCAGCTGCAGCACCCTGATGTTGAATTGCAAGTTGTGAACCAGCCAGAAGAAGCTGTTGCTACAAGGAAGATGACACCTAGGAGGAAGCAACTAGCTACCAAGATCAAGAAGACTCCAACAAAGAAGATAGCAGGAACCAAGGGGAAGAAGAAATGAGACAAAGCTTCAATTCAAAATGTCTCTTATTTTGGCCCATGCTGTCCTAAACTTGTTTAGTCTTTTCTTTTGAAAACTGTGATGAAAAACATGTAATGGATGAGGCCACAATACATCCTTGTGTATGGATGTCAAACTGTGCAAGTGGCCAGAACAAAACCAGTCATGTAATGCAATGCTTAACTGAGCAGTTTGTTTCTATCACTTGATCAGTTTGTTTCTATCACTTGATCAGTTTGTGATCTGTGCATTATCATCTGTGTTTCAGTCCCCCCATTGTTCATGGGATCCAATTGTTCATACACACAAAAATTGGAACATTGCTCACACAAAAGTAGGCTTATTTCATTTCATTGTTCAAACATACAGATCCAACATGGAAAGCAACCATTTTGAGTACAACATGTTACTTCATTGCAAAATACATCATTACACATCCAAACACTACACAAACAATACACAAAATGAATGAGTTCATCTTCCAGATCACATTGTCCAGCTTCTGCTCTAGGGGATGCTCCAGTGCTTGCCTCGGCTTGTCGACATTTGTGTAATCCACAGAATCAACTTCTTCGTCCAACATCTGTGCCCAGTTCGACGGCCGAACAACTATGACGCCATCGTCCTTTAGCTTCTGAAAGTACTGCTTCTCGAAACGATAGTAGCCACAAACCTTCGGATACTGCATAAACGAAACGGGTAGTAAGAACCCTAGCTCAGATTTCGGGAACAAAGCACACCGACTGGATACTCACCGTGTTCCTTGCACACTTGAAATATAGTCGCCCCTGGTTTTCACCCTCCTTCTTCATCTGCCCCTCAACCACCCTATCCAACCCACATTCTGGGCAAACGATCAGTGGAAAGCCGCTTAGCTCACCGACTAGATCGAAGTCAATGGAGTGGATGCGGGTGCTCCGGCCCCCTTGCAGCCTGCTCCTGGCACGTCCACCTCCAGAGGACTCGGCGTAGTGAGTCATGTGCGGTGGAGGACGGAGGGAGGGAATGAGGTGGCGGCGGCGGACGGCGGCGGCGGCGGCGAGTGTGTCCGGAGCCAAGGGAAGAAGAAGAAGGAGACAGGAGGGAGAGCAAATGGGCCTGCTGGAGCACCTCAGACCGGCCCGTATAGCTAAGAGGATGGGGGCAGGGGCAGGCGAGGTCATTTTGCCCCCTTCGCGCGAGCGGATCTGACGTGGCACGCTGTCCTGGAGCGCCACGACACCAAAAGTGGTAAAAATGTATGGTTGGGCGAGCACCGCTGCTGAAAAATTATGCGAACTCGGCAAGGTGAGATCTCGAGAGTGGCTGTCCGTTATAATGGTAAAAAGTTAAATGTCCCGAGAGTTGGCGACAGAGACAGCCAGGCGCCCGAGAAACGGACCTCCTATTCGTCCCAGGGCTTGGTGCTGGAGCAAGGGCATCCGTGTGGAACGCAGTTTTTTTCCCCGTAAGGGTGCATGCCCTCACACCGTGGATCACAAGATTCACACTCAAATTTGTGTCCAGCGAGAGAGACAATAGAAGAGACCAGCCATAACATGATCACTTTTAAGCTAGCACCCACCCGGTGCATCACAGAAGAGACTACAGTGATGGAGTTGCTTCTCCAGTCATCAGTCAAGTGCTTTGAAACTAGAGAGGCTTGACAAAAAAAAATCTCAAATACACAAAAGATTTACTTATCATGGTAATTAAGAAGACGAGTTTAATCATACAAACGATGCGCTTCTGACGAACGCCCTCGGAGGCCTTATAGCCGTAGACTGGACCGTCCTAGCAAACAACTCCAAGCTTCGATATTACATAAAAAGGTTACAACCGAGCTAAGAGCAGCGCTGCAACCTACAAAGCTGGGCGCCTCCGCTGCTGGCTGCGCAATCCTATTCCGGCGTCCGAGAAGAGCTTTCTACCAGCCCTGGTGTTGGTCGCTGGATATAACTCGTCCAGAGCCTCAACTTGGCTCGACGTCAAGTTCCCAGTGAAAATGGCGTTGTATGCTCCCTTGAACGCAGAAGAAATCGGTGCCGCTGGCGATGCGATGCCCATCCTCTTCATGAGTAGTACCTCGCCCCGCTTGGAGGTCGGTACGTGCGACAACGGTTGAGCGACAATCCGCCTGCTCCTGATTGGCAGGAGGCGCTTTGTTACCGACTTCTGCCTTGGAGGACTGGCGATCAATGGCGACTTTCTCTTGCACTGCACCTCCTCGGTGAACCTTGTGAGACGCCGAGCAGCCTCATGTGGCGTGGGCGTCACGTCGCTGGGGGTGTGCGTGGCCACCGTGATATCATCCTCGACGTCGAGTTGTCCCACTCGAGGTGGCGTGAGCTGTTGTGGCAGCTCCTACACCAGCGATAACTGAGGCGAGTGAGCAGCCGTCGTCGGAGACGATTCCTCAATCCTCGAAGAGGCGGCCTCCAGAGTAGGCTGGCACCCGGGCGCTGGTTCACTCGCTGGTCGGCTCACAACGAGCGAGGCGGCGAGCTCCTCCAGCATCAGGTCAAATGAGACGACTCATGCAGGAGGCCCCGCGCTCGCGTACAGCGCCAATGCCAGCGGATCTAGCTCGGGGAGGCAGAGTGCAGTAGTAGAAGTAGCTGTATTATCGGCTTGGTCGGTAGGCGCACCCATGCCGATGTCCTTCGACTTAGTCTTGCGCCGCCGCCGGCGTCGTCGTCGTCTCCCGCCGGCACCCCCCACGTCTCCCGGTGTGGCACCCTCCGCACTGCCGCGCAGGCGCGTGCTAGGAGGCCAGGGGGTCATCGCGAGCAGAGTGTCATGGCAGGTTGGCACCCTTCACCGCCGAGGTCGAAGCAGTCCTAGGTCGCCTGCAGTCCTTAGCGAGGTGTCCGAATCCACGGTAGCACAGACAATGCTGTAACACGCTCGGTGTTACACCGTTAATCATCTACTAAAACATGTCATGAGCATCATACTTGTGTGTTAATGCATGTGGTGAAGTGAGTAGATAATGTATTGCAATTAAAACAATCAATAAAAATGCGAAACAAAAGTTACTCCACGGTTCGTATAGTTAACAAGTAGGGGGTGTAAACTAATTTTTATTGAATAATAATACTATAGAACATGTATGTGACACTTAAATAAAGTTTAAAGTACAAACCTTGTAGATGACAATGAATTACTTGTTGTCAAAAAATGATATTACTAGCTAATATTTCCACTAGCTTGGAAATCACAAATTGAAATCAAATTCGGCTCAAAACTTAGAAAATTTTCCAAGTTTGTCAACAACTAGACATTGCTATGTTTAGCAAATTATTTTGAGAGATTGAGTTAAGGGATGGTGTAGTGTTATAGCTCAATTTGGTAATCTCATGCACCATCTTGAGCATGGTGAAGATGGTTTAGGTCCAGAAGCAACCGTTTAGTTTTTATGGGCGCTTTAAAATTCGTGCACGTCACAATCTCGAGATGGTTGGCGCCGTGCGCGTGGTCACCACGCGGCCAGCACATGGCCGCGTCCTGCGTGGTCACCCTATGCCGCCACGCTAGGGTCAATCGGGCCGCCTGGGTTTGGTCGAGGCCGGCCATAGCGAGTCACCGCCCCCCGCCCTCATCGCCTCAAATCATTGCTACGTCGCGCGTCACCCCACTTTGCTTTCGCCGCACTACCGACCCGCCTCGCGCCCAAGGCCATTGCTGCTCGTCATCATCATCGCCGCGTCGCGTCCCGTCCGTCTGCACCCTTTGCGCCCATCGCCACACGCATGTGGCCGAGCCGTCGTCGCCTTGTCATTTAAGACACTGCGTCCGTGCGGGCCACGCCGGTCGGACGTGCGCACGCCTTGTCTGTAGTGCCTACGCGTGGGTGTCCTGATCGCGCCGCTCGCGTCTAGTCAAGGCGAGGACGAGCCGAGCCCACTTGCCGCGCCCTGTCTCTCTCTCTGCTGTCGCCATCGAGCCGCGCCAATAAATTCGTCATGGATAGATCACCTCAAGTTGATTTGTCACGTTGTTGGCTCCGTCACACAGCTGCCTAGCTACCCGTCCCCACCCCGCCTTGAATGGTGCCCGATCGAGCTCCAATTTTGGAGTTTCCCCGTTGCCGTGCCGATAAGGCCGCATTCGGCCACGGGTGTGGGCAGCTCTCCCATCGTCCCTCCCGAGCCAATTCACCTGCACCACTAGCATCGCCTTGACTCCCACTCCACCTTGCGCGCCTTAGTCGAACCGCTACCGCCTCCCCTTCGTCGCTGACACGACCGTGCCGCCGCGGTGTGCCGCCGCACTGCTGGGCCACACGTGGCCAACCTTCCTCCATCGTCTTCCGCCCCAACTGTCACCTCAACCTAGTCCATGGTAGCCTCTTGACGCTCATGCGGTAATCAATTAGGCCTGTAGCTACCCCAGCCCACCGAAACAATGGCGCCACCGTCGCGGATGGTCGTGCGCCGCTGCAGCCTTCCCCAGCCAGTCGTGTCACCCTGCACCGCCGCTTAGCGTAGTCGCTTGAGTCAGAGATGATGATTGACCCGTTAGGTGGGCCCGCGCAGGTCCCAGGTGGTCGGCGTAGGCGCTTAGTGCCCGCCGCTTGCCGTGTCGCCATGCACCGAGTCACCGAGGGTGCGCGCGGGTTAATTAGAGAAAGACCAAGGGGTTAAGTGAGAAGTTATGAGGGAGGGAGAAATAGTATTAGTACTTAGTTGTAATTCAGGAGAAGTACGAGGTCTATTTTGCAGAAACATCAGCGAATGTGGTGTTTCCTGCTGTGGGCCGTCTCCGCGTGGGCCGCACCGTGGGCAGCAGCGCGCTCGCGCGCGTTGCGTCGTGTGGGCCGTGCGTGTGGGCTCACGGGCAAATTTATTTTCCTTTTTCATAAGGAATTAGAAATAGTTTTCTAATATAATTTTTGAGCTGATCTTTGGTAAATCATATAAAATCATGTAGGTGTCCAAAAATTATGAAATAAATTTTGTTAAGTTTCTAAAATTGTGCTCTATCTGTTAGTGTACTAAGTTCATATATATACATGTTGATACCTAAAGCTGTTAAATCGTTTGAAAATGTTTAATATTGTTAGGATAATTATTGTATGATTTTTTGTGGTAAATTGGTGTTAGCTTTAGCCCTAAAATTTTTATAGCAGCATCGTGGTATTATTATATGCTCACTGTAATTTTTATAGCTTTAGAATAGACTAAACATAAGGATAGTTAAATGCTCTTTGTTTCAAATATACATTAAATAATTAGTAGAAATAAAGATATATCCTTTATTTTTAAAGCTAGGTGTTTGTTAGTTGAACCCAACACTTTGATCGGTAAAGATGATAGTTAGCTTAGTGCCTTAGTATTAGAGCTAGCTTAGTAGCTTAGTAGATCTATTCTTATTTTAAGAATTATTGTTGCCTTAATATTAAGGGTTGCATCGTCATTGCACACATGTAGAGAAGTAGTTGGTGGAGTTCGTGACCACCGGATAGCAAGAGTATGAGGAGGTGATCGAGGAGTACGAGGAGGCTCTCGTACAGGAGGAACCCCCACAACCACCGACGACTGACATAGCTGACAATCCACCTGGCCAAGGCAAGCCCCGGTGTATAACCCTTATTTTAAATAATCACTGGATATATATATATGTGATGTGCATTTACGTTATATGATTTATATTGAAACTATATGCATAGATAAACCTACCTATGAGTCCTACTAGCATAGATCGAGTAGCTGCTATGCTTAGACTATCGGTAGCGTGACTAACCTGCCGTTACTCATAATAGGTGATTATTATTATTACTCTCATAATAAAATGGTGAAAGGAAATGAAGACCGGGTAGGGATATGGTATGAATATTGGTGGATGTAATAGGTTGTGTCCCGCGGTCAACGGGACATAGCTTGGTTACACTGTTTTTCCTGTCCGTGTCGGTTAAGGACCGTCCGTTGCTGTGGATGATAGTCAGGTCACAGACTTATTATCCTGAGCACATACTTGCTTATGGGAGCGAGAAGGCTCGTTGCTTTCTTGTCGTAGGTTCTGACTCTTTTCGGACCGACTGATTGGAGACGGGGATGGTGGAGGTCTAAGCATCACACTGAGTTCGGGACTCAGTAGTGGGGGCCTGGAGTCCAAGTTTGGACGGGGACCTGGACCCCTTGACAGAAGAGTGGTCGGTTGGTCCTGCTTGTGCCTAGGGTACAAACGGGGCGTGTGTTTTAGGGTACCCAGCTGGGATACATTGGTTCACGAATCACCATGTGATATGGTACGACTTGTCTATGGTTTAGCACCGTATTAAGAACTGGAAGATGAAATGGGATGAATGGATCTGATTGCTCCTCTTGCTTGAAAGTAAAACATGTGCTTACATAAAATGGTTAGCTAATGAACTAATCATGATTGCTAATAAAACACATACATAAGGATTCACTATTACTAATGCTTTTCACAAAAAGGAAACCTAGCAAATCATAAAGCTTAAATCCTTTGGATTGGAAAATTATTCATATCCTTTTGGAGTACATTGTGTACTCATTATTCCTACTAGTGCAGCTTGAGGAGTGGCTATTGTGTGTGGATGATCTTCCGTGGGCACATTGTCTTTGTATCTATCGGATGTTTATTTACCCACTGCTTAAATTCCGTAACTTGGTATTGTAATAATGTATTTATAAGAACTCTTGTTGAGGAAATGGACTAAGTATTGTAAACTATTATTATTAGATGTGAAAACGTGATTCTTCTAAAGGGTGTGCTCGATGGAACCGTCCGATGTAGTTTACTTCTTTGTATCTGGAAGACGTTAGATGTTTATTTTAATTCAACCGATAAAATCGTTACTCGACACGTTTGAAGCTCCGCCGGATCGAGGCTCACAAAATTGCACGTAAGCTAAGCTTGGTTTTGGCATTGTAATAATAAAGTATTTCTAAGAACTCTTGTTGTATGAAATGGACTAAGTATTGTAAACCTCTCTATCATTATTAGATTATTTTACAAAACGCAGCTGCATGAAAAAGAACATATTAGATTAGTCTAGAATTCTCCTTATACAAAGAGTGTGTATCTCGTTCAATGGAAAGTGCTCACCGCAATAATCATTCTATCATGGTATGTCCTCTCCTCTCTCTAGTTTCCTCTCCACCTTCTCTTCCTGTGGGTCTTGCTTAGTGTCATGGCCGTGGAACCCAGACGCTGCGTCTCGAGAAAGTATGCTATCCCCACCTCGAAGCGGTTTTGCCACAAATGTCGTCATATCCCTTTCCTCTAGAACTTGATCCACCCAATTACTCAACTTGGCGTGAACTCTTCCAAACTCTCGTTGGCAACCGATAAACCCAAATACCGAAACGTTACTTGGCGGTTGATTGCTCCATCCGCTCCTTGATCTACTCCTCTCGCATCAGGAGAGGCGGTTAAAGCGTCTACAGTGAAGCTCCGCCGGGATCGAGGCTCAACAAAATTGCACGTAAGCTAAGCGGGCCTGTGAGTTTTGGCAAGCTCCTGACGCTGAATCTTTTAGTATCATAAAAGTGCTCATGTCATTCAAGCATGACGTGGCCGGTCTGGGCCATGGCCCTTCTCTCTAACGATGCGGACACCGGCGGTTTGCATTTCTCGGCAATAGATAAGTTTGCAATTATTGGTCTCTCTCTCTTCCCACCCATTGCAAAAATTGAGTCGTACACATGCATATTTTTCAACAAAACTCACAAAGAGCTGCAAAATGGACTCTAGCGTTACAAGCCCCTCTCTTCACTCCAATTCTATGTTGGTAGTTCTGCTACACCTTACTTGACTCCATGCCCCCCCCCCCCACACACACACCCAAAAAAAAAAAGCTAGGTTTTTGCATGTCCATCCTTGCGTGATGCTGATCTTAAAAAAAATCATTATGTAATGTTTTATAACATGCAACTGAGATTGGCGACTCAGGGTGAGCGTGGGATTGATCGAGTGATTGGCTGGGCCAAACTATCAGGGTGAAAGTCAGGTGGACATTCATGAGGGGAGGGGAGGGGAGATGAGGTGAAAACCAGGTGGACGATTGCCCTACGTAAATTTTAGTTGTAGAGATTAGCAGGCTTGAACTGGTTTCAATCCTATGATGGTTATGTGCTTTTTGTTCACTCTCTAAACCTCCTACTCCTAGGTCGCTTGGTCACCCAACGCACGGTGTTGTAAACTGAAGCTCATTGATACGACGACGCGTAAATCTTTTACGTATTCGAGAAAAGAAAACATCCAAAAACTTCTCTGGACAGTTTTGTATGAAATCGAATTTCTTTCAAGAAATTATTGTGGAATCTCGAAGTTTTTAACCGGTCAAGACTTGTTTCATTGTTTGGTTGCATAACAATTTTCTCCCAAACCATGTAAACTCCTATGGATTGATGTGCAGCCAAACAAGCCTGAGGCACAACCCACCACCCCATCTTGTATTCCAACTAATTTTCCCTCCTTGGTTCGCAAGACTTCACTGCATTTGACAGAGGGAGCAAAGGCATTTGCCCCCGGAATGTCCGGATGACACTCTTCCTACAGCAGAACTTGGAACGCGACGACGAACAGGCTGCATGCATGCGACATGCTAAAATCGGAAAGAAGGATCTCCAGGATTAGGAGCTGCAAAGTCGTGGTTGACCTTGAAACAATGGAGACATTCTTGGGGGCGACACGAACACGACACGACTAGCACCGGAGAGAGAGCGCGCATGGCGACCAGCATGCCTCCGACGATTTAGGACAGGACGGCAGCTTTGCCAATCGCTCACCACCATTGCCGCCACGCCACTCGCCGAGCCCTTCCCCGGTTTAAGTGCTCACTGCTCCGGCCTTGACGCATTCTTCTTTGGCTGCGTGAAGGACCAACAGGAGGGGCTCGCTCGCCGCACCACACCCCTCTCTCCCCCCGTCGAGACGGCCGCCGTTGATATATCACCGGACCGGTCTGTGACTGTCGCCAGCGACTGGTTGCTTAATTGGTTGCGTCGCCGCCGCCGGAGCCGTGACCAGGCACAATGCCGGGAGCCGTGATCGTGCACCACCACACGAGGTACAAGACGTACCCCGGCGAGCTCACCGGCATCGTCGTCTTCTCGTGCCTCATCGCCTCCGTCGCCGGCTGCATCTTCGGCTATGACATCGGCCTCACCTGTGAGTGAGCCACCGTAGAATCAAGCTAGCTATGATCTCTTCTCCAGCTAGCAGGGGCTTGTGCCTTGCTCTGACTCTGACGTCGTACGGTTGTTGTTGTCACTGTCGCCGCCGTCGCCGCCGTGGTGGTCGTGAAGCCGGGTTGACGTCGTCGGAGCCATACATGGTCAAGTTTTTCCCCTCCATCTACGAGGAGATGAAGAAGCAGGTGGTCGTCAACCAGTACTGCAAGTTCGACAGCCAGATCCTGACGCTGTTCTGCTCCTCCCTCTTCCTCTCCGCTACGGTGGCCGCCTTCTTCGCCGGCCCAATGACCCGTTCCTTCGGACGGAAGTGGACCCTGTTCTCCGCCGCGTCCGCGTACGTGGCCGGCGCGTGCATCGGCGGCGTGTCCGTGAACTTCCCGATGCTGCTCACCGGCCGGATTCTCGTCGGCGCCGGCGTCGGCATCTCCATTCAAGTGAGCGACTCGGCATCTCCGTAAACTTGTTCATGAACTAGCTGCCGCTGATGCTCGCCCGTGCTTGCGTGCGTGTTCGCAGGCGGCTCCGCTGTACATCTCCGAGATGGCGCCGGCGCAGCAGCGCGGGATGCTCAACATCATGTTCCAGCTCATGATCACTGTGGGCATCCTGACGGCGAACATGACCAACTACCTGGGGTCCAAGGTCCCGGGCGGCTGGGGCTGGCGCATCGCCGTGGCGTTCGGCGCCATCCCGGCCGCCGTCATCGCGCTGGGCGCGCTGGCCATCCCGGACACCCCGACGTCGCTCATCGAGCGAGGCGACACGGCGACGGCGCGCAAGACGCTGCTCCAGATCCGGGGCGTCGGCGACGTGCGCGAGGAGTTCGACGACCTGTCCACGGCGAGCGAGGACGCCAAGGCCGTGGAGAGCCCCTGGCGGGAGCTCTTCTTCGGCGGCAAGTACAAGCCCCAGCTGACGTTCGCTCTGCTCATCCCCTTCTTCCAGCAGCTCACCGGCATCAACGTCATCATGTTCTACGCGCCGGTGCTCTTCAAGACCGTCGGGTTCAAGCAGAACGCCACTCTCGTGTCCTCGGTCATCACCGGCCTCGTCAACGTCTTCTCCACCTTCGTCGCCGTCGTCACCGCCGACAAGGTCGGCCGACGCGCGCTCTTCCTCCAAGGCGGCACGCAGATGATCATCTCCCAGGTAATCAAATATATATAGCCGCCATTAATCAGCCTCCATGCATGATCGATCGAGCATCCATGATCCAAGCATGATTGTTGTTCTTGTCAGATCCTTGTGGGGACGTTCATCGGGCTGCAGTTCGGCATGAGCGGGACTGGGGACATCTCGGAGCAGTACGCCATGTGCATCGTGCTGTTCGTGTGCGTGTACGTGGCAGGGTTCGCGTGGTCGTGGGGGCCAATGGGGTGGCTGATCCCCAGCGAGATCTACCCGCTGGCGGTGCGGAATGCGGCGATGAGCATCACGGCGGCCGTCAACATGTTCTTCACGGCCTTCATCGGGCAGATCTTCCTCACGCTGCTCTGCCATCTCCGCTTCGGCCTCTTCTACTTCTTCGGCGCCTGGGTGCTGCTCATGACGCTCTTCATCGCCATGCTGCTCCCGGAGACCAAGAACGTGCCCGTCGAGGAGATGGCGCACGTCTGGAAGAAGCACTGGTTCTGGCGGAAGTTCGTCATCGACACCAGCAATGACGCCCGCAGCGCCGAGATGAGGAAGAGGATAGCACTAGAGATGAGCTGATCATCCATTTTCCATTGATTGCACAATACATGTCGATCTTTTCTTTTCTTTTATTTGGGGTATATATAGTAGGCAGGCAGATGAAGGATATTTACGTACACGAGCGCCAAGTAAACTAAACCCAAGTTAATTACATTATACTACTCAATAGCTAGGGTGCAGAACATATATGATGAATGTTTGTTGTAGATTGATCATAATCCTAGCATGTCTTGTAACTAGCAAGATGGTCCGTGCAAATTGTAAGGATATCTAGATTTCTTTTTTTTTTATTCTAACATTTGAGGTTTTTCTTGAGCAGCGCAGATAGTTTCGCTTATGTGTTTGAATGTAATTGTTCCCTCTCCATGCACCTCCATATATTATCATTAAGCAAATTGTCTCCCTCTACTCTTAATTTTTCCACTCCTATCTCATGGTTGTACGATTTCTGCCAGTGAAGGTAACCTTCTTTCCTCTCGGTAATAAGCTACATACTAGATAAAACCATTGTTCAACTCTCTTACAAATTGTCTAGCTTCGTGGTCCCCTTGTAAATTTAAATTTGGATCATCTTGTGCCTTCTCTTGTGGATCCTTAGTAGTCTCCCCCAAACATCGCCAAAATCATCATCTCACAAAGAAAAAGTCGAACGATGTCTATTGCGTTCCAGCAAGCTTCTCACAAAAGTGCATTGGCGAATCCATTGATCAACTACATGTAATATATGAAAAGTCGATATACTTTCATGATTTGATCATAACCTCGACAATAGGAACTTGTTCATAGACTAGGTCACCAACATGAAAACCGTTTAGATTTGAGCCGTAATCCTAGTATCGACATGTTCAGTTCGCCTATTTTCCCTTTATCGATGTCAATGGTGATGTCAAACGTTTCCACTGAGGAGAAATAGGAAAGAGGGACTCAATGGGTTTAAGGCTATAACAGGACATGCTAAGATGGCAGTAAGCATAGAGCACAATGGGAAAGGAGTGTCGTGGGACCCAAAGTGCATGCATGCAATCCAACCCATATATCACTACTACACAAATAATTTTAGGAGACAGTGCCCAAACATTAATGGAGACGGACACAAAATTCAACCGCCTCCTAAAATACTGGGCTATTAATGGAGACAGTCAATTTCATTTACCGAGGCGGTCATATTTGCCCGCCTCGTAAAATAGATTTACGGAGGCGGTCAAAAAATAACTGCCTCCTAAAATCGATTTATGGAGGCGGGCGCCTTAAGACAACCGCCTCCAAAAATCCTTTATTTTCGGAGGCAGTCATCTTAAGGAAACCACCTCCGTAAATTTATTTTCGGAGGCCGGCACACTATAAGGCCCGCCTCCAGAAATAGTGGCCCAGCTCCCAGCCCAAGCAAAAGCCCATATCTATCCTCTATCGGGCTTGTATATAACATAGACTTAGGGTTTCTCAGCATTTCACTCCCTCCCTCTCGACCCTCTCCCTCCCTACGACGCTCTCCCTTCCTCCCGACTCCCTACGGTGTCCAGATCCGCGACCGTAGGGTGAGGTGGAGGTGCGGTGGCCAGATCCAGCGAAGGTGCAGTGGTGCGAGACGGAGGTGCGGCGGCCCCAACTCAAGCGAAGGTGCGGTGGCCAGATCCGACGATGGCGAACGCGCACGCGGCAGATCGAGCTCCCTCCGTGGCGGATCGAGCAACCCTGACTGCGACGCTCGCGGGGCAAGGCCTGCTGAAAGCTCTAGTTTGGTTTTGGTTAATTGATGAAACCCTAAGTGCTAACCTAGTTTATCAAAGTGATTATGAGATAGGTAGCACTACTCCAAGTGATGAAGCAATGGCGAAGATCATGACGATGGTGATGGCATGGTGATGATCAAATGCTTAAACTTGGAAAAGAAGAAAGAGAAAAACAAAAGGCTCAAGGCAAAGGTGAAAATTGTAGAAGCCATTTTGTTTTAGTGATCGAGACACTTAGCGAGTGTGATCACATTTAGGATCGATAGCCGTACTATTAAGAGGGGTGAAACTCGTATCGAAATGCGGTTATCAAAGTGCCACTAGATGCTCTAACTCATTGTATATGCATTTAGGATCTAGTGGAGTGCTAACACCCTTAAAAATGTTTGTGAAAATATGCTAACACACATGTGCACAAGGTGATACACTTAGTGGTTGGCACATTTGAGCAAGGGTTAGAAACTTCACCGGCGCCCTAGACAGAAAAGACGAAGGTCACTGTAAGTGACCGGACGCTGGTCTCGGTTGGACCGGCGTGTCCGGTCAGTGGCAGCAGGGGGCGCGTGTTTCGGTCTTCGACCGGACGCTGGCGCTAAAAGTGACCGGACGCTAGCAGGGTGCGTCCGGTTAGTGCTGATGTACGCTGACGTGGGGCGTACAGAAGAGACGTTGAGTGACCGGACGCTGGGTTAGTCCGGTCGAGCATGACCGGACGCGTCCGATCGCGAAAATTCGTGTTTAGAACCTTACTGGAAACGATCGGATGCTGTGGTCCAGCGTCCGGCCACTTTCTAACTGACGCGTCCAGTCATTACTTGACCGTTGAAATCGGGCGATTGGCATTTGAAGCCGATGACATGTGGCACACATCGCACGACCGGACGCTGTGGTCCAGCGTCCGGTCAATTTGACCGGAGCATCCGGTCGCCCCGTGTTCAGTGCAGTGAGAAGCCCAACGGCTCTATTTCGTGGGGGTTTCTATTTAAGCCCCATGGCCAGCTCAAGCTCACCCTCTTGGCCATTTTCATTGACATAGCAACCTTGTGAGCTTAGCCAAAGCCCTCTCACTCATCTCCATCATTAATTCATCATCATTGTGAGATTGGAAGAGAATCCAAGTACATTGCTTGAGTGATTGCATCTAGAGACACTTGGTATTCGTGTTTTGCTGCGGATTTCGCTTGTTGCTCTTGGTGGTTGCCACCACCTAGACGGCTTGGTGCAGCGGTGGAGGATTGGCATGAGTTGGTGATTGTTCATGGCCATCTCCAGTGATTGTGAGGGGATTTGTACCTTCCCTGGTGGAGCGCTAAAAGGTAACTCTAGTGGATTGATCGTGTCATTGAGTTACCTCACTTGTGGGTAGGTTCTTGCGGTGTCCAATCGTGTGGATGAGGTTTGTGCAACACCTCTTAGCCGCCGAACCACCAAGTGTTGGTCGACACAACGGGGACGTAGCGTGTTGGCAAGCACGTGAACCTCGGGAGAAAATCGGTTGTCTCTTGCCATTTGACATTCTCTCGGTGATTGATTTCATATTCATCTTGTGATTGGTTCATCCCTCTACATGATGGTATAATCACCCTACTCACTCTTTTATATTCTTGCAAACTAGTGGTGACAAGCTCTTTAGTGTAATTAAATTTGAGAGGTTGATTTGTTATTTAAGTTCATCTAGTGGAGCTCTTTAGTGTAGCAAGATTGAGAGCTCTTAGTGAGTAGTATCATAGCAAGTTGTGTGTCTAGTAATCATTGCAACTAGAATTGTTGGATAGGTGGCTTGCAACCCTCGTAGAGCTAGAGCAAGTTTGCATTTCGCTATTTGTCTTACTAATCAAATTGCTCTAGTTGATTTGTAGGATTTCAAATAGGCTATTCACCCCCCTCTAGCCATATTAGGACCTTTTAAGTGGTATCAGAGCCGTGGTCACCGTTTGATTGATGGTTTAACAACCTCGGTGTCAAATTATGGCTCAAGTTGTGTTCAACCATGTGGAGGGCAAACCACCGTTCTTTGATGGCACATGCTATGATTATTGGAAGAGAAAGATGAGGATGTATCTTGGTTCAATCAATGATCAAGTATGGGAAGTGACCGAGAATGACTATGCTATCATTGATCCCGATGATCCCACCAACCAAGATAAGATCAACAAGCAATGCAATACAATGGCTCTCAACACCATATACAATGCTATTGATTCCAAGGTGTTTGAGCAAATCAAGGATTGTGAAAGAGCAAATGAGGTGTGGAAGAGATTAGAGGAAACATATGAGGGCACATCAGTGGTGATGAGTGCCAAGTTGTATATCCTCAAGGATTAATTGACAAGCTTCAAGATGAAGAAAGATGAGAGCATTTCGGAGATGTTCCATCGTTTGCAAGTAATTGTCAATGACTTGAAGGCTTTAGGAGAGAAGATCAAGGATGATGATGTCTCTCATCGGTTCTTAATGTGCCTACCTCCAAGATTTGAGATGTTGAGATTGCTCATCATAAGAGAAGGATTGAAGGAGATTACCCCCAACCGAGTACTAGGTGATGTTATGATACAAGAGACATACTATGTGGAAAGGGAGGGGGATGACAAGGATGACAAAAAGGAAGAAGAAGACAAGAAGAAGAAGAGTATAGCATTCAAGGCTAGCTCATCATCATCTAAGAACAAGGGCAAGTCCAAGAAAGAATCAAGTGATGATGATGAAGCTATGGCCCTCTTTGTTCGTAAGATGGGAAAATTCATGAAGAAGAAGGGCTATGGTGCAAGAAAGAGAAGAGATCACACCAAAAGCAAAGAATATGTGAGAAGATGCTATAATTGCAAGAGCCCTAATTACGTTGTAGCAAATTATCCCTACAATAGTGACAATGATGAGGATGAAGAAGCTCAAAAAGAATAAGAAAGAAAAGAAGGAGAAGAGAATGACCTTCCAAAAGAAGAAGAAAGGTGGAGGCTATGTGGTCACATGGGATAATGATGGCTATTCGGATAGTGATAGCTCTAGTGATGATGACAAAAAATCTATTAAGAGAGCACTAGCAAGCATCGCCATCAACGACAAGCTCTCCATCTTCGACACTCCATCGACATGCCTCATGGCAAAGCCTACCAAGGTAAAATATGATGTGAGTGATGATGATGAATGTGAAAGTGATACTTGTAGGAATGATGATAATGATGATGATGAAGATGAGGAGTACACCAAGAAAGAACTCTTGGACATGTGTGAGCAAGTGCACGCTTGCAATGAGATGAAGAGAAAGGAGTGCAAAGAATTATGCAAGAAGGTAAAATTTCTTGAGCAATCCTTTGATGAGCTCAATGCCACTCATGAGAGGCTAATAGAAGCTCACGAGAAGCTTGGCAAAGCTCACTCTAAGCTTGAAAAGGCTCACTCCTCTCTCATTGAGCAAGTCAAAGTGGAGGAAGTCAAGAAGGAGCAAGTGATCGTAGCATGTGATGTGGGACTAACTTATGATCTTATTGATGAATCTTTTTATAAACCCATTGTAGTTGCTCCCACTAACTCTTCTTGTAGCACTACCACTTCCACTTCACCTTTGAGTGATGGTCTCTCTTGTGATACCTTACTAATGGTGGAAAATGAGACCCTCAAGAAGGAGGTGAATGAGCTCACTCGTGCCTTAGGCAATGCTTATGGTGGAGATGCCCGCTTGCTAAAGTGCTTGGGTAGCCAAAGGTTTTCTCTCAATAAAGAGGGATTAGGCTATACCCCCAAGAAAGGCAAGGTGCCCTTTGTGACTCCCAAAGTTAGCTTTGTGAAGGGCAATGGTCGGTTTTGCAATAGATGCAAGCAAGTTGGGCATATAGATCAATATTGCAAGATTAACAAGAACAAGCTACCTAATGTATCCTCAATTAAATTTGATTCTTGTTACATGCTTTTTAAGGGTGCCAATGGTGTGAAGGCTAAGTTCATTGGTACACCAATTGTGGACACAAAGAAGAAGGCCATTTGGGTACCAAAGACCTTGTTAACTAACATACAAGGACCCAAGCAAGTTTGGGTACCTAAAAAGAATTGATCTTCTTTTGTAGGTCAATTATAAAGCCGGAGGAAGGCATTGGGTACTTGATAGTGGGTGCACATAACATATGACCGGTGATCCAAGAATATTCAATTCAATCAATGAAAACAAGAGCAATGTAATTGATAGTATCATATTTGGTGACAATGGTAAAGGCAAGGTCAAAGGGCTTGGTAAGATTGCAATATCCAATGATTTGAGCATTTCCAATGTACTACTAGTAGAGAGCTTGAACTTCAACCTATTATCGGTAGCTCAATTATGTGATCTTGGTTTCAAGTGCATATTCGGTGTGGATGATGTAGAGATTATAAGTGTAGATGGCTCTAACTTGATATTCAAAGGATTTAGATATGAGAATCTATACTTGGTTGATTTCAATGCTAGAGAAGCTCAATTGACAACATGTTTAATCACTAAGTCTAGCATGGGTTGGTTATGCCATAGAAGGCTTGGTCATATTGGAATGAAACAATTGAACAAGTTGATCAAGCATGATTTAGTTAAAGGCTTGAAAGATGTCACATTTAAAAAGGATAAGCTATGTAGTGCATGTCAAGCCGAAAACAAGTTGGTAACACACATCCTAAGAAGAGCATGATGAGCACATCTAAGGCATTTGAGTTAATGCACATGGACTTGTTTGGACCAACCACATACACTAGCATTGATGGAAATAAATATGGATTTGTGATTGTGGATGATTTCACTAGATACACATGGGTATTCTTTCTAGTGGACAAGAGTGATGTATTTGCAACATTCAAATCATTTGTCAAGGGCATTCACAATGAGTTTGAAACAACCATCAAGAAAGTTAGAAGTGACAATGGTAGTGAATTCAAGAACACTAGAATTGATGAGTTGTGTGATGAATTTGGAATTAGACATCAATTCTCGGCCAAGTATACTCCTCAATCAATTGGCTTAGTTGAAAGGAAGAATAGAACTTTGATTGACATGGCAAGATCAATGTTGAGTGAGTACAATGTGAGTCATTCATTTTGGGCTGAAGCAATCAACACGGCTTGCTACTATAGCAACCGACTCTATTGTCACCCCATGATGGAGAAGACACCTTATGAGCTATTGAATGTAAGAAAGCCCAACATAGCATACTTTCGGGTTTTTGAATGTAAATGCTACATATTGAAGAAAGGCACTAGATTGAGTAAGTTTGAAAAGAAATGTGATGAAGGTTTCTTGCTTGGTTACTCCACTACTAGCAAGGCTTATAGAGTTTGGAATTTGGCTAGTGGTACTCTTGAGGAGGTTCATGATGTGGAATTTGATAAAACAAATGGTTCCCAAGATGAATATGAGAATCTAGATGATGTAAAAGGCACTCAATTGGTCAATGCAATGATGAATATGGACATTGGTGATATAAGGCCTAGAGAAGTGATTGATGTTGAAGATGACAAGATTCAAGTGCTCTCTAACTCAAATGTGCAAGCTAGTGGTTCTCATGATCAAGTTCAAGCAAGTACTAGTCATGACAAAGTGCAAGATCAACAACAAGTGGCTAGTTCATCATCTCATCCAAGTGATCAATCAAATGTTAGCAATCAAGTGCAAGTGCTTCAACCAACCAATGTTGCAAGAGATCATCCCTTGGACACTATTATTGGTGATATTTCAAGAGGTGTGCAAACTAGATCAAGATTGGCTTAATTTTGTGAGCATTTCTTATTTGTGTCATCCATTGAACCTAAGAAGATAGATAAAGCTTTGAAGAATGTTGATTGGGTCAATGCTATGCATGAAGAGTAAATAACTTTACAAGAAACCAAGTATGGAAGTTAGTTGAGAGGCCTAAGGATCATAATGTTATTGGAACAAAGTGGGTCTTTCGGAACAAGCAAGATCAAGATGGGATAGTAATAAGGAACAAAGCAAGATTGGTGGCTCAAGGTTACACTCAAGTTGAAGGTCTTGACTTTGAGAAACATATGCCCCGGTTGCAAGATTGGAAGTAATTAGGATCTTGTTAGCTTATGCTTGTGCCCACAACATCAAGTTGTACCAAATGGATGTGAAGAGTGCATTTCTCAATGGGTACATCAATGAGCTTGTGTATGTTGAGCAACCTCCCAGTTTTGAAGATGAAAAGAAACCCAACCATGTTTACAAGTTGAGAAAGGCTTTGTATGGATTGAAACAAGCACCTAGAGCATGGTATGAGAGATTGAGGGATTTCCTACTCTCTAAGGGATTTAAGATGGAAAAGGTTGACACCACTCTCTTCACCGAGAAGCTTGAAAATGACTTGTTTGTAATGCAAATCTATGTTGATGATACCATTTTTGGGTCAACAAATTAAGATTTTTATGAGAAGTTTGGCAAGATGATGACTAGTGAGTTTGAAATGTCCATGATTAGAGAGCTTAGCTACTTCCTTGGTCTTCAAATCAAGCAAATGAAGAATGGCACATTTGTGAGTCAAGGCAAGTATATCAAGGACATCTCAAGAAGTTTGGAATGGATGATGCTAAAGCTATTAGTACACCAATGAGGACAAATGAAAGCTTGGATAGTGATGCTAGTAGCAACATGGTGGATCAAAAGATGTATCGGTCTATGATTGGAAGCCTACTCTATGTGACCGCATCAAGGCCGGATATGATGTTTAGTGTATGCATGTGTGCTAGATTCCAAGCCTCACCTAGAGAAAGTCATTCGAAAGCAACAAAGAGAATATTAAGGTACTTGAAGCATACACAAAATGTTGGATTGTGGTATCCCAAAGGAGCAAGATTTGAGTTGATTGGATATTCGGACTCCGATTATGCGGGATGCAAAGTTGAGAGAAAGAGCACATCGGGCACATATCAACTATTAGGAAGATCAGTTGTATCTTGGTCATCAAAGAAGTAAAATAGTGTAGCACTTTTAACCGCCGAAGCGGAGTACATTTCAGCCGGTAGTTGTTGTGCTCAATTACTTTGGATAAAGGCTACTTTGAGTGACTTTGGAATCAAATTCAAGCAAGTGCCATTGCTATGTGACAATAAAAGTGCCGTGAAGCTCACCAACAATCCGGTTCAATATTCAAAAACAAAGCATATTGATGTCCGCCATCATTTCATAAGAGATCACCAATAAAAAGGGGGCATATGCATTGAGAGTGTTGGCACCGAAGATCAACTTGCCGATATCTTCACCAATTCACTTGATGAGAAGAGGTTTTGCAAGCTAAGGAATGAATTGAACATACTTGACTTCTCAAATATGTGTTGATGCACTCCAATTATATGACATGCCTCTCATTCGAGTAATCCAAGGTAAAAGTTGATTGGCATGACATACATCCTTGCTAAGGACATGTTTAGTGCATCTAGACATATTTTACATTTGAATAGACTCATTCATGAAAATCAAATGAATTTGATGCTTGTATGGTACCACTATTGCTTGTATGCTTGAAATGATCTAGTGGTAGCATATGACATGTTTGTGAGCTTGTAAACCTAGTGTTTGATCTAGAAAATAAGCTACAAGTGTTTAACTCAACATGGTACAAGATAACCCTTATTTTGAGGTGTGAAGAAGCTTGTCCTTGGATCAAACCGAGTTAAATATCCTTTACAAGTAATCTAGATTGAACCAAATTGGAAAAATAATCCTCATTTCACATGGTTTCACCCCAACCTATCTATAATTTGAGCTCACCTTTTGTGCTAATTTTTGACAAAGGGGGAGAGAAATTCACAAAGATAGTAAGATAGGAGGAGCAAACAAATGAAATGACATTGTAAGGGGATAAATTAAAAATGCACACAAGTAGGGGGAGCAAGCTTATAAACTTGTATGTTGCATTTGAATGTGCATTTCATATATTTGCTTGCATGGTATAAGTTCTTAATTTTAATATCCATGCTTGTGTGGTGTATGCTAGTTGTAGGTTTGATTGTTGAAATAAAAAACTAGCATGCATAGGCTAAAGTAACTAGACTTATGTTCATTCTATGAAAACTAGACCCTTGCTTGTAATATTGATTTCATAGGCTATTCTAGTTTTTGTGTATGTCTAATTACTAATGGTGCTAAGGATGGTATATTGGTGCACTCCGATTGGTATCACGCTTCAAAGGTCCATCTCTTATACCTTAGCATCATTTGGTAGAAATTGACTCATATATTTCCTATCTAAGCATATGTGCAAGCTACAATCCAAACTCTTAGCACATATATAGGGGGAGCAATTGCTACCATTTGAGATTCATAAAACTTGTCCATATCCTTTACATATGGTAAATATGCTTGGACAAGCAACATGGATTCAATTAAATTACAATTCATATCTTTGTGAAAGGGTTGTCATCAATTACCAAAAAGGGGAGATTGAAAGCTCTAGTTTGGTTTTGTTTAATTGATGAAACCCTAAGTGCTAACCTAGTTTATCAAAGTGATTATGAGATAGGTAGCACTACTCCAAGTGATGAAGCAATGGCGAAGATCATGACGATGGTGATGATCAAATGCTTAAACTTGGAAAAGAAGAAAGAAAAATACAAAAGGCTCAAGGCAAAGATGAAAATTGTAGAAGTCATTTTGTTTTAGTGATCGAGACACTTAGCGAGTATGATCACATTTAGGATCGATAGCCGTACTATTAAGAGGGGTGAAACTCATATCGAAATGTGGTTATCAAAGTGTCACAAGATGCTCTAACTCATTGCATATACATTTAGGATCTAGTGGAGTGCTAACACCCTTGAAAATGTTTATGAAAATATGCTAACACACATGTGCACAAGGTGATACACTTAGTGGTTGTCACATTTGAGCAAGGGTTAGAAACTTCACGTCGTATCGAAATGCGGTTATCAAAGTGCCACTAGATGCTCTAACTCATTGCATATGCATTTAGGATCTAGTAGAGTGCTAATACCCTTGAAAATATTTGTGAAAATATGCTAACACACATGTGCACAAGGTGATACACTTAGTGGTTGGCACATTTGAGCAAGGGTTAGAAACTTCACCGACAGAGAGTGCGGACACGTCCGACGGTGCCACCGGCGCCCTAGACAGAAAAGACGAAGGTCACTGTAAGTGACTGGACGCTGGTCTCGGTTGGACCGGCGCATCCGGTCGATGGCGCAGAGAGCGCGCGTTTTTCTTCGACCGATCTTTGGCGCTAAAAAGTGACCGGACGGCCGCGAGGGTGCGTCCGTCGATCTTGACGACTGTTGACGTGGGCGTCTGAAGAGACGTTGAGTGACCGGACGCTGGGTGAGTCCGGTCGAGCATGACCGGACGCGTCCGGTCACGAAAATTCGTGTTTGGAACCTTACTAGAAACGACCGAACACTGTGCAGCGTCCGGTCACTTTCTAACTGACGCGTCCAGTCATTACTTGACCGTTGAAATCGGACGATCGACATTTGAAGCCGATGACACGTGGCGCACATCGCACGACCAGACGCTGTGGTCCAACGTCCGGTCGGCCCGTGTTCAGTGCAGTGAGGAGCTCAACGGCTCTATTTCATGGGGGCTTCTATTTAAGCCCCATGGCCAGCTCAAGCTCACCCTCTTGGCCATTTTTATTGACATAGCAAACTTGTGAGCTTAGCCAAAGCCCTCCCACTCATCTCCATCATTGATTCATCATCATTGTGAGATTGGGAGAGAATCCAAGTGCATTGCTTGAGTGATTGCATCTAGAGGCACTTGGTATTCGTGTTTTGCTGCGGATTTCGCTTGTTGCTCTTGGTGGTTGCCACCATCTAGACGGCTTGGTGCAGCGGTGGAGGATTGGTACGAGTTGGTGATTGTTCGTGGCCATCTCCAGTGATTGTGAGGGGATTTATACCTTTTTCGGTGGAGCGTCGAAAGGTAACTCTAGTGGATTGATCGTGTCATTGAGTTACCTCACTTGTGGGTAGGTTCTTACGGTGTCTAATCATGTGGACGAGGTTTGTGCAACACCTCTTAGCCGCCAAACCACCAAGTGTTGGTCGACACAACGGGGACGTAGTGTGTTGGCAAGCACGTGAACCTCGGGAGAAAATCGGTTGTCTCTTGCCATTTGACATTCTCTCAGTGATTGATTTCATATTCATCTTGTGATTGGTTCATCCTTCTACACGGCGGTATAATCACCCTACTCACTCTTTTATATTCTTGCAAACTAGTGGTGACAAGCTCTTTAGTGTAATTAGATTTGAGAGGTTAATTTATTATTTAAGTTCATCTAGTGGAGCTCTTTAGTGTAGCAAGATTGAGAGCTCTTAGTGAGTAGTATCATAGCAAGTTGTGTGTCTAGTAATCATTGCAACTAGAATTGTTGGATATGTGTCTTGCAACCCTCATAGTGCTAGAGCAAGTTTACATTTCGCTATTTGTCTTACTAATCAAATTGCTCTAGTTGATTTGTAGAATTTCAAATAGGCTATTCACCCCCTCTAGCCATATTAGGACCTTTCACCTGCTCCCCTGGCGGCGGCGACGCGTAGGGGCGGCGGAGTGAGGCCCAGATCCAGGCCCAGCTAGGGCTGGGTTGCGGGCTTTTTTATTTTTTTTTTTTTCGTATTGATTAACCTCCCCGCCTCCAAAAATCCAAAACGCCGCCTCCACAAAGTTTTCTGTAGTAGTGTACGTTTAGTGTGACTTTCTTGTTTTTTTATTATCACGACAAAAGCTAGTTGCACCACTCATTGAATTCTACACTAAGCCATTATCTCTTTCGCTAATAGTTATATCTGTATTGGATTTTTATTTATTTATTTTTATATATTTGATAAATCTAAATCATTGTAATTTGGACATATAAAGGTGAATACGTATGGCGGTTTTAGCTCTTGAGAGTAGAGATGATTTTTTTTTAAAAAAGAAACTTTACTTACATAAATACAATAGTATTACTTAGGTGTATTAATTTGGTGCATTCTTTCTCTAATAGTTATTATATTTTTTGCTAACATGTGTTATATCCTGAGAGTAAAAGAGTAATAATAGGTGTATTACATTATTATTAGGACCGGAGGGTGAATAGCTGCCCAAAAAGAGGGGCTGGGGGCATATCTACAAGGGAAAAAAAATAGCGGCCAGCCAGCCAGGGAGTGGTATGTGAATGTGGCAAAAGATTCTGGACCTTGATGTAGTACTGTAGAAGTCAGGAGGGCCTATAAAGAATGTTCAGGGGCATATGCGCAACTGAAAACACACAGAGAGTGGCCTACCTGTAAGACCAATAAAAGCGACCAGGGACCAACGCGCAAAATCATTTGTGCATGTCAAACTTGCGCAAAGACTATGTTAATCTTCTCTGTATCATTCCAATTTTATCGGATCTTGGTGCCTGCAGCTAGGCTTATAAGGTGGTGTTTGCTCTGTTCGCTGGCCAGTTTGGTTTGTGGACTCCTGTCGCTCGTTCTTCCCCGCTGGCTGCAACGACGCCAGCGAAGTGGGCTTTATGTTTCCCTTGGCAATATTGCAGGCCCTTTTGTGACATGCCGTCTCCGCTTGGAGCCTTGGACGCATTATCCGATTGTACAATACAGATTCACTCAAATAACAGGTATATTTGTACCGATCCTGCGGATTAAGCCAGCGCGCCAGATCATCGACGGTGATGCCCCAACCTCCGCATCCAGGAACTGGTTACCGCGTGATGGCACATTGAGGCCGGTGTGCTGCTTAGCAGATAGTCCACCACAGCTAGTTAGTGATCTCATTGATCATGCATCTGCGTCATGTTATCATGAGAAACTGGTGTTCTTTTTTACTCCGATGGATATTGAGGTTATTGAAAATATTCCACTGAGTACCGATGGAAGAGAGGACTTTTGGGCCTGGCACTATGAGAGGTCCGGAATTTTTTCGGTGAGATCAGCATATAGAATGATGGTCAGCGACAAGGCTACAACAACTTGGCTGGATTACATTGCAGGGAGGTCAGATGCAAGGTCGGAGGAGAAGGAGTGGGTTGATCTATGGAGAGTTAAATTACCACCCTAGATACGCATGTTCCTTTGGAGGTTAGCATGCCACTCTATCCCAACAGGAGACATACGTCATAGAAGGAACATGGCCCGAACAACCTCTGTGGTATTTGCGGGGAGGTGGACTCATGGAGGCATTCTCTACTTGACTGCAGTATGTCGAGATGCACTTGGGTCCTGGAACACGAGGATATCAGGCACGTGCTGGCCCATAATCAGCATGTTGACGCCTGAGGTTGGATTACCAATGTGATGAAGGAACTAGCAAATGACGAGTTCGTCAGGGTGGCGGTGAGACTGTGGGCGATCTGGCATGCTCGCAGAAAAGCCATTGATGAGAATATCTTTCAGAGCCCGCTATCCACGCATTGTTTTGTGGAGTGTTTTATTTCAGAGCTTGAGATGATGCTACCGAGTCCGAGTAACCCGCAGCCGGGTAAACCTCAAAGAACTCAGCAGTTATGCTAAAAGGGATAACAGAAGTGGAAATTGCTGAATCTCTCGCTTGAAGGGAAGGACTGGCTCTAGCGAGTGACCTGCTCATCCGGAGGTTCAGGCTGGCATCCGACTGTGCAAATGTTGTTAAAAATCTCACAGGCGACGGTATGGCCAGCTATGGCCAGATAATTAGGGAGGTGATGGCGGGAGGAAGAAGTTTTGAGGCCGTGGAGTTTGTGCATGAGAATCGGCAAGCCAACAACGATGCACACTTGTTAGCTCGCAGCTCGATTTATAGTCAGATGGGTAGACATGTTTGGTGTTTAGCTCCACCTGATGGTGTTTGTAACTCTTACTCTTATAATGTATGATGGGGAGAGTTTTCTATAAAAAAAAACAGGTGTATATATATACGGAATTGCTATCTGTTGCCCGTGTGTTTCTTTTGTTGGCAGCACATGATTTTTTGCTGCGTTCATCTGGCGATGGAGGGCTAGGAGCGTTGGTTTTGGTGGAGAGTGAGGTGCCCTTTCGTTGTCTGGCTGATGCGTGGGTCCCATTGCTACTGTTTGTATTTTGGAAGTCGCGCCGGGTATCCGATGGGTCGCGTGGTTCCCCCATTTCTCTCGCTCACATCGCCGGGTAGCCGAGGGGTTGCGTCCCATTTCTCTTGCTCACATCGCCGGGTAGCCGAGGGGTCGCGTCCCATTTCTCTCGCTCACATCGCGGTGACAGCAACCCTCTCCCTCCCGGCGCGGTGACCAGGCGGTGTATCGGCGGCAGCGGCGCCTCCTCCTGTTGATCTGCTCGGTGACCTGTCGACTAGTTGCTTCCCGGTGTGTTGGAGGCGATTTGATCGGCGGAAGCGGCAGTTGCTCCGGCTCGTTCTTCTTCGTCTCGAACTCGTTGTTGAGGTTCGTAGTCGATCCCGTTTCTGTGTTGGTAAGATTACTGGGTCTCAAATCTGTTGGATTCCGTTCCGATTTGGTTTGGGTTTAGGGTTTTTTTGGGTTGTGTTTGTCAATTTGGTTGCGGCAGCGGATGTGGTTGAGGATTAGGTTGCAACCGAATCCTCTCCGCATCGCACGGTGGCGCTTGGCGGGGGCGGGTGGGTTGGAGGTTGTCTGCGGTAGGGAACGGGTGGTGCTGTAGGTGAGATTGTCCTCCTTTTCATGTTGGTCAGGTCCTTGTGTCTGTACCTGTCGATTTAGAGCAGATATGGTTTGTTTGTAGATCTCATTTTGATGCATTTCTTGTTGTAGATCTCGTTTTGATGCATTGCTTGTTGTTGTCTGTCGATGAGCGGATGCGGGCTGTGTGTGGGTGAGGTTCGAATGCGTCTAGGGTTTGTTCTGTTAGTCCTTGTTAGGGTTTCTTTAGATTTGCTGATCTATTGTGTTCAGTCTTTTACAGCTGTGGTTCATGTTCAGTTTTTGAATTTTTTTTCTGAATGGTGGTTTAGATTTTTGGTGAACTTTTTTTTGATGAACTTGTTAATTAGGGTTATTGAACTCATGATTCAATCAGATTCAATTCTTTTGTGTTGATTCCTCTGTTGCATACAAGGTTCAGTACACTCTGTTGTAGTTTCAGTATGTCTATTTAGTGCTTTTAGTAGAATGTATTAGTCTCAGTGTGTGGCATCATCACTGTCTGTTCATTTGTTATTCTTGCTTTTTTAGGTAGTGAAGATTTGGTTGAATCCACGATGTGTGTTTTTATCTCAATCAGTTCCTCCATGCTAATGTGTTATTTATTTTTAGGTTCTGTGTGCACCACAGATAGAAGCATTGCCAGCTTTTAGGCTGTTCTTTCCTGGTTTGTATACATCATGTGTCATCCTTTTTTTTGTGACCTTTTATATCTATGATTGGTTTCATTGTTGTACATCAAGCTTGTTGATGGCTAGTTGACATCCTGATTTTTTGTTGATGGCTAGTAATCCTAGCTTGCAGAGATCCAAGGTTTGGAGGAGGGTACCCACTGAAGGCTGTCAGCAAAGTAATAATATTATAGCGAGTCCTAAAATTTCTGTGTCTGGTATGTTTGTATGTTTTCAGTTGTCCCTTTTCAATTTCTATCAATTTCACAAGAGACTTGAATTAAAGTGATTCAGGACAGCATGCTTATTACGGCCAAACTGATGATTTGTCCCAATGTTAAAATGATGATTTGTCTTGTTAGATCTGCGTGAGGATAAATTGCATTGCACTGTACCTAGGCCAAACAGGTAGCCTTGTTATGGCTTACAAGAATTTTTGTAGTGCCTCTGATCATGGATGAAATTAGCTGTTTGTGTGTTAAAACTGCAGAATTGTTGTTCTTTTCTTGATGCAATGATATCCAAATGGGCCAGTGCGTGCACTTCATGAAAGCTTTTTGCATGTCTGTTATAGTCATATTGACATGATTTTTTATCAAGTAATTATGATATTGACATGATTTTTGAACTTCTGTCTTTGGTCCAAGAATTGAAGTAGGATAGACTGTTAATTCAGCAACTGTAAATGTAATTCATGATATCAAAGTCATGAATGAATTCAGCAACTTTACATTTCTGATTCGGTAGGATGCTTATCATCCAGTATCTTTTTTTTTGTCATTTCTTTTAAAGTGCCTGTTTGATTATACACTTCTTTTTACTGACATTTCATATGGTCCCTTGGTAAGATTGTATACATCAATTTTCAGTTGCCTCTATTCCTGTCAACATTGGTTGTCCCTAAAGCAAACTGCATTAGAATTCTACTGAACTGTAATTTTATTCTATTACTTTATTTAGAAGCACCATTTTTTTGATTGCACATTTATTAGTAGTAAATTGCACACTTCAACTACTGCAATTATGGTGTGTAACATGTGCAATATCTGTTCTTGGAGCATGCAATTTTAGTTAACTTGGAGCATGCAATTGTTCTTGCTTTAGGGCATCGATATTCTTCTGGATGGGCTATTTGAGACTAGACAGTACATTTTTAAGGAGTGCATCTCATTTCTATTTTAATACAAGTCTTCGCTTTAAGGAATAGATCTAATTTGGCTTGATACAACAATTGTTTCCTTAACTATAGTGAAAATGCTGGTTTTGCTTGCTTTACTGTGAAAATGCTGGTTTTGCTTAACTGTAGTGTACACCATTTTCCTTAATTGTTTCCTTAACTGTGAAAATGTTGAATTCTGTTATGCTTCCTGAAACTCTACGCAGTTTCAAAGAACTTTGCTAAAGCAATATTGTTAGTACCAAATCTGAAATATTTTGCTTGTTAGTACTCGCTGCTACTTACAGCTTTAGCAATCTGTTCATTTTAGTCTTGTTCTTCTTTATTTAGTTTTTTTTAGAATTTCTATGTGTATGGATAAGTATCCTTGATACATTTATTGAAGAGTCTCTATTTTTTCAGTGCTTGTTATTTCAGTACTTCATAATTGTATGATATGTCATTTTCAAGCAATGGTGATGTATTGTTAATGTTCAGTTTCACTGCTTGTGATTTGCTATTTTATTTTGAGCAAATTGTACAACATTGCGGTCTGACAGAGATGATGCAATATTTGTAGTTCCTAGTGAAACACATTGATTTAATATTTTCATCTTTGATCGTTTGAGTTTAGATGGACAGGCGCATGTGGAGCTCTTCATGTCCCCTTATTATTCAATCGTCAGCTCCTCGCGTTGAAAGGGAACCTATTTTAGTGCCTTTGAAAGACGACGATGTCTCATACTATCTGCTTGGGTGTCTTAGATATCAAAAAGAGAGACGATGACGGTCGCTTTAGAGGTCGCCATGGAGACACTGAGGGTGCTGCCTTGTATGCATGTCTTCCACAAGATATGCATTTTTGAGTGGCTTGGTAGCGATAAGTCGTGCCCTCTGTGCCGATATAGGTATCCTAGTGTAAACGATGGTGATGATGTTGAGTTGTAGTTTGGTTAGTTGATATTATAAGTATTAGTTTTTTATGAATACCAAACTATTGCTGGCTTTGTAATTATTATATTGAACTATGATATATAATATATTTGGCTCTAGTTATTCCAAATGATCTTGGAGTTTTAGGTTATTTTTTAGGAAGGCTCTCGCTATTTTTTTTTATTTGTTCTGTAAGCGTCCAATTACTTTTCGAGCTAGTTGTTTTGCTTCTTCTTTTATTAGCTGCAGCTAGCAATGAGGTCATTAACCAATTTTTTTTGTTATGTTATGTAGCCATGGATGATGATTTATTTCTTTCTGATGCTGATTCTGGATATGGTGAGAGTGAGGATGACTTTGCTATGAAGTCTGAAGAAGAAAACAACTCTGATTCTATGAATGTTGGCGAGGTACTAAGTTCACTTGATTTTGTTTTGTTTGTGCACTTGTGTATTATAATAATATGATATATGTTGTTGCCTTTTTTAGGATCAAAATCCCACAGATGATGATATTGATACTGCTGAGATGCTAAAGACTTTCAAGCATGTGCAGGAAGCTTTATCTGGAGTATGTTCTGAAATTTATGTGGTGAAGATTCATGTATTTAAATTGTAGCGTAGTTGTCATCCTAGGCACTTCGTGTGCTATTCTGTTTCCTGTTTTTTTGTACTATACTTCTGTGGGTTGTTTTCCTTCTTAATGAAACACATGCATAGCACATTCTTTAAAAAATGTGCTTTATATCAGCAAAAGTTAGCTCATTCTAACGCATAGTGAAGGTTGTTTTAAAGTACTCTTTTGGTGCATAAGCATTAGTTGATTTTGTCTGTCATTGATTAACAAGTAGGAAAATTAAGCACAATACCAAATACTAAAGTTAAGCACAATACCAAATACTAAAGTTGAACACGGGGAGTTCCAGGGGGTGTCAGAATATCAATTGTGCACACATGCCACATGATCCCGCACAGCAAATATCAGAAATATTTAGATTAACAAGTATTTTTTCTTACAGTTTTCTAAGTTTGTTGGCAACAAAGGGAAATCAAGACGGTCTGGCGTCCGGGTGCGTTCTGGAAAGGTAAATTCAGTACCTAACTAATCTTCTTTTTTGTTTATCACCATGTTTACTGAATTTAGTAGCTTAACTATAATTTTTATATTATTTTTTGCATCGGTTTTCAGATTAACAGAACTGTCAGAGGCAGGGGTAAAGGGAAATCAAGTGCTGCTGCAAGTACATCAGAGAGAGCATCCTCTAGGTTCAATAGTAAGTATTTTGGAGAGATAATTGTGAAATTGGATGAGCGTAAGAAGAAGATTATTCGGGATCAGGGTTTCGGTACCTTGCTGGAGTATGATGGTTGTTCTACACCTAGAGGCTTTGTGCAGTGGATAGCAGATCAAGTTGATTTGAATTGCTGTGACATAGTTGTTGGAGGGAAAGTGATCCCATTTTCTGTACAGGCAGTTCATCTTTTCTTAGGCCTTCCAATAGGTGGTGAAGACATTAGAGAAAATCATAATGACTCTGCAAAGACCAAGTTTCTTTCTGAAATTGATGAGGCTTCTCTGCCCCTGATCAAGACCTTTGGCGAGAAGTTGTTAGGTGACACTTTGTTTGATGATGATGTGTTTTGGTACTTTATGGTTGTTCCTTTGTCCACTTTTCTATGTGCAAACTCTAGTACTCTTCCCAGCCCGTAGTACCTTGGTGCTTTGATTGATGTATCTAAGGTGAAAGAATGGGATTGGTCCTAGTTTGTGTTTGATTGGCTGTTTGCTTCGATTTCAAACTACAGAAAGAAGAATAGAAGCACTATTGGTGGCTGCAGATACTTTCTTGCTGTAAGTGTTTATGTATTCTGTTGTTTGTCTTGGATATGTACCATATTTTAGTGATGTCTTTGAAATCTTTTGTAGGCTTATTATCTTGATTTTGTCAACTTTGGAAAACGTAATGAGCTTCCCCCAAATCTGCCAAGGATCCTCTGTTGGAAGGGCTCGATGATTAACAAATATGCTTCTTATGATCGTGTGTCTGGTGAGAAGTATGGAAAGCGCCCGGTAAGTGCTGCCTGTTATATCACCGCCAAACTATGTGATGATTTCATTGTTTTTGAGTTCTCTTGTTGTATTACATGACACATACATCTCTTGTTGTTTTTGAGATCACTGGCTGACTTGAATACATTTTGTGTAGCTGAAATCCATTGAGGACACTTGCTATGCAGAAGCATACCTACCTGTAGATGCTCGTGATTCCTTTAGGAATACTTTGGATAAACATTGTGATTTCATCCATATAGAGGTAGGTGCCTTATCCAGTATGTTTATGAGTATTCTTCTATATTGAAAAATACATAATTCATATGGTACTATTAACTTGACATTACAGGACAAAGATGCTATGTGTGAGCTTTTCGAAAACCACTTGACGAGCCTTGGCTATAGGAGTCCCGGCACACTTGTTGCCAAAATGTTCAAGTACATGCATGAGTGTTATTGTCATGCCGCCGACCCACCTGCTGAGGCTCAGAATTCTAATGCCAGAGTGGCTTCTCCAGCACATGATAATGCTGATGATGGAGGCGTTGATGCTGTGCCTGTTGAACATGATAATGCTGATCCGAGAATGGCTACTGTTAGAGGTAAAACAGCTGTGAAAGAAGTTGATGCTGCTGCTGGTATAGATGGCATTGTTGAAGATGTCCAGCCTAAGGAAGAAGCTTCTGTGACTGAGAAAATGGAATCAGATGGCTTATACAATGCTTCTGGTACTGAGTATTGTGCTGCTTCTCAGCCAACTGAGATTCTTCCTTCGACTAACTCATCTGCTCATGGTAGATGAAGTGTTCTGTTTCATTTGTTTCAGCATTGAATTAACTTTTGTGTATCTTGTTCATACTCTTTATGCATATTTTTCATGTGCAGAATCAGGTGCAACGAATCGGAAGAGGAAAAAAATGCATCATCCCAGCCAACTAAAATTCTTCCTTCCAATGACTCACCAGCTCTAGGTAGATGAAGTGTTCTGTAACATTGGTTCAGCATTCAGTTAACTTTTGTATCTCTTGCTCATATATATATATATATTGTATATTTTCAGGTGCAGCTTCAGGTACAAGGAGTAGCAAGAGGAAAAGCAAAGCATCCCAATCTTTGAGTCCTGATAGTGTAGGCTCTATGACTCGACGAAGATTCTCTACAAGGCTTCGTAAATCCCCCCTCAGTCGCACAAATGTTGATAATGATGGAATTGGAGGTACGGCGGACAATCCTGTAATTGTTGAGGAAGTCCTAGTGGAAACTTCTAAAGGTGCAAGTAAACGTCAGAAGCTTCATCTAAAAGTGAGTATGTGTTTGTCAATGTTGGTTTTATTTTTGATGGATGACACCGGAAGTCAATGCTTATCCGGTGATAGTGGGCTCGTCTTCTCTTGTGTCTTATCCTCGCTAGACAAGACTAAGGCGTTGATCAAGTAAAGGAAATATCCTACTTGACCGGACTTGTTACATCTGCTTTCCATTGTTCAGAAGGCAAAACAACTAGTGGAGTCTTTCTTTGCCCCTCGATTCCTATGGTTCGTGAAGGCAAAGCAACTAGTGCAAATTCTTCTTTGCCCCTCGATGAGTACGGTTGAGAAGGCCCCAGGTTTGTTCTCTTTAGTAGTAAATTGCATTTTTGAAATTCTTAACGGTTAGCACTTTTTAGATTGCACTTTTATTAGCAGTAAATTGCATAATTGAAATAAAGCAATTATGGTATTTGACATGTGCAATATCCGTTGTTGTCACCTATAATTTTCAATTTTTTTACCATTTTCTTTTTTATTAACCAGGGAAAGCAGCTGTTGAGAAACCTTGTATAAAGAATAAGGCTCCTTACTTTAATAGTCCTAGCATTCCATCTTTTAGAATGTTTGAATCTGAGGATGATTTGGGAAATTATGTTGAAGACCCTAAACTGTGGCTAAAGATGGCAACGGGCACAAAATATCCGCGTGCCCACGGATAGAAAACCCGATGGGCATGGATATGGGTTTAAGTTTGTGCCCACGGGCACGGGTATGGGTGTGATTCTAAACCCGATGGATATTTGCTCGTGGGCATGGAAAAATGATATCCGCACCCACAAACCCGCTAGACCCACGCCAATGACTCTATATACGGTTGTATGTCTTTATTCGTGTTAATTTGTGATGACTTGAGATACACTAATGTAGACTTTTGATGACTCTTGTATGGTCAATGTGTCATACTTTATCTAATGTTGAGATATAGACGTTTATTTTTTGATATATTGTTTCTTACTTGCTATTAAGATATGGTTGGGTGCTTTGTTGCTTCATTTTTGCGGGTATACGGGTGTGCCCGCGGGCATGTGATATCCGCGGATAGCGGGCACGGGCATGGTTTTCTACCCGTGATGGTTAGCGGGCGTGGGCACGGGCACAGATTTTTACTCGCGGGTATGGATATCTGGGGCTAGTATCCGCGCGGATTTTACCTGTTGCCATCTTTAACTGTGGCGTCCTGTTGGTCCATTATCAGGTGCTAGTACAGCTTGTCCTATTGATCGAGTAATATCTGGGATTCGACGTGTTGTATCCAATAACATGCATGAAAAAGTCAATTCTGTGGTAATATGTTTGTAACTTGTTCTTTTTGTAAAATCGTGGTTGTAATATGTTTGTCTTATTCAATATACTATAACACCTGATTTATTTTCACTTTTTGATAGGTTCAATCTGATAGCAGCTTCTACTTTCGATTTAGCCCTGGACCAGAAAATTGGACTTTTATTGATCGGATGAGTTCTAATCCATTTGGTCCAAGCGGTAGCGTGAGGAATCATGAAACTGTTGAGACCGAGAGAAATGACAATGTTGAAATTGTAAGCTTGTTTATTAGATTTGATCAATTTTATATTGTGACATATCTTATGATCTCTTTTCTGTAACTAATATCATAGTATTTCTTGATTAGGAACTTGTGCATATGGAGTCTTTACCTTTTACTGAGACTCCTAAAGAATCAATTGCTCCTGTTCCTCTAGCTGCAATCAACCCTTCTAGAGTACACATTGACATTGTAAAATGGGATTTGTAGTTTTATCAATTTGGAACAATTTGTTAGTAGTTGGGACTACTCTCAGTCATGTAATAGCTAGTACAAGTGTTCTCAGTCATGTAGTATCGATACTCTAGTGTACCTTAGCGGTACTAGCGGTGTATATATTGACAATAATGGCAATAGAAGCATTTCTATTGTCCCATTCTTTATACCTCTATTATGTCAATTTTAAATCAGACATAATAGAGGTACCTATTATGTCAATTTTTAGTTTATGATTTTCGAACAACTTTATGTTTTTTGTTGATTTTGCAGGCACCTACACCTCTTCCATCCCATCGAGGTGGGACTTCAGTTTCTACAAAAAGTATGGGAAGCAATGGTTTATCAGACGACTCTGAGTCCTTTTCAAACCAAGGTCCTTGGTACTCTTCTAGTGCAAAGTTGGCTATTCGTCGTCCTAGGAGGACAGTGATCCCAAGCAAATACAAGTTGAGCCCTTATATGATGCCTCATTCGAAGATAACAGATCTCGGACTTGAAACCCGACATATATGAGGTTGTTTTGAAGATGGCGTAAAAACCAACATTCCAAGTAAGTTTTTAATGTTTACAACGTCCTTACTGTTTTCACCACTCTTGAGTACACTTGAATCAAGTAATTATGAATTGTTTTCATTTGTCTCAGTCTTGTAGTAATCGATTATGGGCAAGTGGTTGTGAAATTAAGTGCACTTGCAAGTTCTCTTAAGCCTCAAGGAAAGGTCCATTACTTTGTAGTGAATGCTTTGTGCAGATCGTTATTCCATAGGAAACACCCTAAGAATTCTTACAAGCATTATTTCTTCTCTAAAGTTGGTGTAAGTGTCATTTGTTTCTCTTTTTTTCCTCAATTACATGTGGTAACTATATCAAATAAAATAATATTGACCAATCTATTTTTGTAGGACTATTTTATTGGAAATCACAGCCCTAATGATAGCAAGGAGGAGGAGCTATATGATAATGTAGTGAAATGCTTTAAGGGTGCTGGTCGTGCAAGGTCATTAGCATACAGCCAATATGTGAGTAACACACCCTTTTAATTTTTTAAGCTTTAGCACATATGTTGTGTGCATTGCAGTTGTGCTAATAATCCCTTCTTTTTCATTTTGTGTTGTTTTGTCAGCTTTATTTTCCAATTCTCTTCCATGTTCGGTGGTATGTGGTTGTTGTGTATATCACTCGAAGATTGATTGTAATCTTGGATTCCTGTACTCTATATTTTGGAGCAGACTCACATTTCCATAAAGCTGTCCGTGATGAATTTATAAGTGGCAGCAGCACATGGATTCACATCATTTTGTTTGAATGCAATGTGAAATTTTGTTTAAATAAGAAAAAATATATATCTGCACTCTAATTATTTCCTCTACCTGCTTTTAGATACCAAACTTGACCACAATCTGGAATGAAGTTGTTCAAATTGACTGTGGGTTCCATGGATATGAAGTTATCTATGTAGATGTACCTCAGCAGACTGAGAAGTAGGTAGTGTACAGTCTTTTTTATTTATTTTTAGATCATATCATTTTGTGTGGTGCTTATAATATTCTATCTTGTCTTTCTCATATCTTGTTTTAGCTTTAGCAATGATAGTGGTATCTTTGCGATAAAGAATCTAGAGCTTTGGGAGGTAAATGTCTATTTGATGGACAAGTTTTCTGAAGCTGATATTGGGCATCTTCGTATCAAGTACGTCAATGACATGATTTTCAATGAATACAATAGTTCTGAAGATGGTCGATCTAAAGTGATGAAATATGATGCTGAGGTAGTACTAATTGTAATGTCACTTTGTGTATTGTTCCATCATGTACTCAATTGATTTTTGTTTCTAATATTTTTTTCTCAGGTCTACGAACAGTACTATAAGAGAGCATGAACTGCGTGTTGTGTTTGGAACTTGTGTTTAGGTTCCTGTCATGTAGTGTGTAGGTTCATGCTATGAGTGCATGGTACTTTGTAAAGAAGCAGCTATGTTGATAAGAATAGTTGGTGTTCAAATGGTTGTAAATATTAATCTACAGTCAAGAGGCTAAACTAAAGTGGATGATAATATTTGGTTGGATGGTTTGTTTGGATGCTTGATGTTAACTGTTTTTTGAACCATTATTCTAAGTTTATGTCCTTCTTTGTTAGTTTGTGTTTTTTGTCCACTATGTGTCAGTGTAGTAACCTTTGATAGCGAAGACAAGGACGAGGTTGAGGGTTTTGGAGGTCCCTCTTGTTCTTCTAAAGATGACGTCTGATCCGGTTAGTGTGTGCTTTCTCCGTTATTGTGTGCTCCAAATTGTCTCTTGTGACTTGTTTGTGCTAACACATCTTGAAATCTATTATTTGTGATTTGTGTCAACACACACCGCCATGCTCGGCGCTGTCCTAGAGCACTACTCATGGACTAGAGGAGAGATTGGGTTTGACACCTACTTCTCCATGGCCAGGGGCAATGCCACTGTTGCTGCTATGGAGATGACCAAGTGGTTCGACACCAACTAGTAAGTCCTTTGGCTGCTACTAATGGTAATTTCAGTTTAGATTTTGTATTGAATATTTTTTCTGACAAACTTTGTTCTACTTTTACAGCCATTTTATTGTCCCTAAATTGGGCCCTAACACCAAGTTCTCCTACACTTCTCACAAGGCTGTTAACGAATACAAGGAGGCTAAGGCGGTACGATACACTCATTATAGTTTTGTTATGTCAGTTTAATGTGCTAACCTATTATCCTAATGTTAATTTCCTACTTATGTACTTGATTGTCTGACTGTTGCTAATACATTCCTATTTCTTTTGACATCATAATTACTCGGTGCTGTCCGTGGAACCCAAACTCTTGGGCTTGTCACGAGTCTTTGGTTTCCCTGGAAAGTACCTCTTTGTTGGTGTTGTGGATGGACGCAAACATCTGGGCTGATGATCTTGCTACATCTCTTAGCACTCTCCGGTCTCTTGATGTTTGTTGTTGGGAAGGGTAATCATACTTTCACCGTTTTTATCTGTTGTTAGATTAGATTTGGTTACAGATTGGCAATATCTCGATAATGCCTACCATTTGTTCGAGACAAGCTTGTTGTATCAACTTCCTGCTCACTCATGCACACCGTTGTGGATCTTGTGAACAAGACTAAGCTTGACAATGAGATTAAGTCTTGGCTTGCTTTTGCTTTGCCTGTAAGGTTGTTGAGGTTGATGCTCTTGCGAAGGCATTGGCTAGTCAAAAGGATGAGGTATGGCGCTTTTGTTCTCATTCTCTGTTGTCTTAACTAGTCCTTGGTGTTTCTTTTTCCCGCATATACAAACTTATATTGGCCTATTCATTTCGCAAAAATGTCATCTACAGGCCTACTTTGTAGCAAATGTTGTTGCTCAGGCATCGAGGAAATCCTCTCCCCGTGTGACCAATGAAGAAGTCTAGAAGGCTGTGAGTACCTTGCCTGAGGCTTAAAAGCTTACACCTGCTAGTCCAATTTTAACGTGTACCAACCTCTTTCTGTATACTGTTATAGGCTATCCTATATGGAAGTATGCAAATTGGTGTCTATTTTGGTCTGTGCAATTTCTGATAAGTTCTACATTTCTCTAGGAATCTTGCCAACAACAATCTTGAGGTTTTGCCCACTGTAGAAGATGTTTCCAGGTGATAACATTTCTGTTATCTTGATCCTCAGACGCTTGAGGGGTAACTCACTGACCGGAACTTTGTCACATGATATGTTCCAACTGACTGGCCTATGGTACTTGTAAGTTTACATTGGTTGCCTTCCATATATACAGTGATGCATAAGCTGCAGCTTGATCTTATTGACATTGGTTGCATTGTTGTTTTACAGGTCGATTCAAGGAAATAGACTGGTTGGCAAAATCCCAGAATTGATTGGCCTCATGCAGGCTCTTGTTGTCCTGTGAGTACAAAAAAGTCACACTTGAATCCATGCCTATTGGTTTCTTTATCTTTACTAGCCCATAATGAGTTTTTTTTTTTTCAAAAAATGTTTCTCAGAGACCTTAGCGAGAATGAACTGGTGGGACCGATTCCTTCGATAATGGGCAACCTGTCCTACACAGGCAAACTGTTAGTATCATCAACAATATTCTTCTTCCCCAAAGCTACCTCCTTTTCTTTTATTAATAGTTTGATCACCACTCGTTCCAGCTATTTACATGGCAACAAACTCACTGGACATATACCACCAGAACTGGGTAACATGAGTAAACTTAGCTTCCTGTAAGTTACTCTTAACTAAATAATTTTGTGTTGCTGTTGTCTATAATCTTAATTTTGTGATTTGTGCTAGCACACACCACATTTTTGTCTTTGTCCTTCCATAGAAAAAAATTGTTTTTGTGATTTGTGTAACACATTTCAAAAATTTGTCTTTGTTTTTCTGTAGTAAAAATTTTATTTTGTTTATTGTGATTGTGCCAGCAAATACCATTTGTCTTTATACACAAAACCAACTCTTAAGTCATTTGTAGTAAAAATACCATTTGCTAGCTCTGATGTGTTTGGCAGCTGCATTTTGTTTTTCAGGTAGACTATATGTTTTTTGCAGGTAGCACTTTATGATTATATCTGCAGATCTGTTGTACTGTTTGCTTTTGTTTGTTGCCTTTTTTATTTTTCAAGGAACAAGAGAGTATGGAGTTTGGTTTTTTTTGTGGGCCTTTTTTTGGGTGGTCCTACTTCTGTTTTTGGAGTGTCGTCATTTTCTATCTTTGCCCAGGTGCTTTTGAGAAAATGGTGCCTCTGACAATTGAATGTCATTTGCTCTCAATATGTAAAGATTAGATTTCTTTGAATTTTGGTATATCTAAGCTTGTTTGTAGGTATGACCATTCCAAGTATACTCATGTGAGTGGAATGGTGGGGTCTCGTGTGTTGGTTAGGCCCACTTGCTAACTTTTTTTTGGGGGCTATTTTTGGTGCTGTCTGTAGATCTCGTTTTGCATGCAGTGCTTGTTCATCTGTCAGTGATTTTGTCATTTTTGTGCTAGTTGATCTATATATTCTGCAAGTATGTCTGAATAAGTGAAGGCTAAGTAAATATGGAAAGTTTTCATCCAATCTATATATTTGTAGGTGCTTACTACATCCAATCTATATAATTTTGTGGAAAGTTACACAAAATCTAGAAAGTTTTCATCCAATCTACATCCAATCTATATAAGTAAATCTGGAAAGTTTTCATCCAATCTATATATTTGCTAGTCGATCTATATAATCTGGAAAGTTACACCATTTGTAGGTGCTTACTACATCCAATCTATATATTTGTCCCTCACATTTTCTGTGTGTGGTTAATGGAGGAGATTGGATAATACTTTATCTATATTCATGCCAAGCAACCAACTCCTAACAGTGTATGATGTCATCAAGTTTAATTATTTGGCTTGGTTGTTACTATTCTTCTTGTTGGTTTGTAAATAAATATGAGCATCCTGTCAACTATCGACTGTGTTCGATATTCTGTATTTTCTAAGATAACATTCATAAGTGTTTTCTGATGAAGATTCTAATTGGGTGCGAACAGCGCAGGGATTTTTCTTGTCTGTTCTGCTTGAAGCTAAAACAACAACATTGTCATAGTAGACCATGACAATGATAGGATACAAATCATCTTTAGTTGTTTTGTTGTGCTACAGTTGAAGGAAATTTGAAAATTTATGAATTGTCAATTATTGGCAACCCTCAAGGGTCAGTGTTTGTTTAATACTATAATTATTTTTGGGGCTTATTCCCACGGTGTTGTCGGTTTCGGTGTACTATGCCTTGTTCTGGTGTTGTCGGTTTAAATTCGCTATTCCCCTCGTCTGTGGGTATGGAGAGGTGAAACAGTCGATTATGAATACTTACTCGGGCACCTTATGGCCCTTTCATCTATACATTTGGATAATCATACTTATCACTCTATCTCATACTACTTGGAGTTTCACAATTGCAATCACCGATAATATAAATTGCAGATATTGGGCACTACAATTGTAGTTCTTAGCATATGTAATTTTAGATCTAGGTATAATTTAATTTAAGGTTTGTAACATCTTGCTCATTACATAAATTATAAATATGTTGGCTACTTAAATTTTGCTTCTATCTCACGATCATCGTGAATTGTTTGCATGTCTTTGATCACCGTGTCCTTAGTGTGGTGTGGCTTTGGGATCAGTGCTACCATTTGATGTTTCCTTCCTCTTCTTTCTTTTTGGCTTCACCGGGGAGCCTACAAAACATTATTAGTTCACATAAATAAGAATTTTTGTATTTGGATTCAAATTCTATTTGTATGTCCTTAAATTTTATACTTGCTTCGTCTGTGTGTCATTTGTTTTCTTCTTTTCTTCTTTTCTGCTGCCACCGCTTTTTTTTTTCTTTCTTCTATATGTGTCTTCATTCGATGATTTAGGTGACCTTCCCTTTCTCTGAATTCTTTCTGGATCATCTATTTCAGTCCGTGGATCTCCAGCTTGTGCTGCTATAGTTTGTCCTTCTTCATTTCCTTGCTGGTCATTTTGTGCTTCACCTGTTTCTTTTGAGCACATAGCATTCTATCTAAATTGATTTCCATCTTGTCGAATTCTCGCCATAAGGTATTCCATGGCTTTTTTATTTTTGATCCTTTTGAATTCAAAGATTGTTGATCTCCGGATAATATGTTGAATCTCAATAATGAGCTTGTTTCAACTGCTTTTCTTCTTCTTGTCTTTCAACATGTACCTTCATATCCTTTTTTCTCCACCTGTCTAAGAAGTATTTGTCTGCAATTGTGTTGATTTCCTTTTCAATGACTATTTTCAGGATATGAGAGCAGAGTATGCCATCTTTGCTGAATTTTACACATATGCAGGTAAATTCTTCTTCTCCTTGTGTTAGTTCAGTGTTTACTGTATATCTCCTGAACCTATGAACCTCCTGAATCTGGTTACTTTTTTGACACACCTCAAATGTTTTTCCATCTTCGCCTCCTGTAGCCTTGATGTTGCCTTCTTTAGATGAAACTTTTTGAATATGTTTCATTGTATAGTCATGTTGTGCCCTCTTTGCTCTATTCTCAGAGCGAATATAAATTCCTTTGGCCTTTTCTGCTTGCTATAGCTGTCCTCTAGCCTTTCTGTTCGATTTATGGTATCAACAATCCGATTGTACTCTTTTAGAAAGCTGATGATACTATAGGTTGGCCCTACATTGTCTTTGAACCTCGTATTTGTTGCCTCACTCCTGGATGTGGTCTGTATGAAAGGGAAAAAGTCATTTTTGTAGTAGACCGGGATAAACCTTTTCCTCATTTCCCACAACTTGGAAAAGTAGTTATTCCCTTGAAGGTTTCTTTTCTCAATCATTCTCTTCCAAAGTCGCTCAAATTCTTCCACCGTTAGACTATTGTTCACTATATCTTCGAAGTCTTCATATAGTCCTTCATTTGCTGCAAAGACCTTGACATTCTTATTGTAGCATTTGGTCTTTATGTGGAACAAGCAATTTCTGTGCATTGTGTTTATGAAGACTTGCTCTATTGCTGATTTCATCGCCATGTCTTGGTCTGTGATGATTATTTGAGGGTGTTTTCCTCCCATTGCTTCAAGGAAAGTTTGAAATACCCACTTAAAAGTGTCTACTATCTCATCATGCAGGAAAGCACATCCGAAAAGGCAACTTTGCCCATGTTCGATGATTCCAACAAATGGTGCAAAAGGTAAGTTGTATCGGTTGGTCATATATGTCGTGTCAAAACTTACACATTCTCCATAATCTGCATAATATTTCATAGAAGAACAGTCTGTCCAGAACAAGTTTCTCACTCTCTTGTCCTCATCTAAATCAAACTTGTAAAAGAAAGATGGATCCTCAGTTTGTTTCTTTCTGAAATAATCCAATACTTGTGTCATATCTGATCCTTTAACTTCTCTGTTCAGCCTTGTCCTGTAGTTGCTGATATCTTTCTTTTTCATCGGTATAGCTGTAAGCCCCCCTGTAAGATACGATAGAATAGAAACCATCTTCCTAGTAAGGATATTGTTATCGTTCAGAGTCTTGATAAGTCCTTTTTCATTTCTATCATATACTTGTGACCAGAAAATAGCTGATTCCTGTCTCTAGGGCATAGCTCATAATTATGCTCCAAATCAAGAGTTTTAACCTTCCATACAACTCCTTCTTTCATCATCATAACACAAGGACAATCTGACTTATGCTGAACATTTGTTTTTCTTCTTCTTACCGATTTCTTTCCAACATCCTTGTCTACTTCAGCTTCTTCTTGCTCCAAATACTTTGGTTCCTTTTCTTTTCCTTGACGAGTTTATCTCATTGTCACTTTGACTACCTCATTATTTCTCTTCTTACTTTGAGTTCTTGTTGTATGTGTTATGGCAACTTGAAATCCAGCTAGGAACGCATAGAAGTTGAAGAAATGGTGAGCATCATCCCTACTTTTAAATTCCATCGATAGTTGTGGGGTGTACTTGCTATTGATTGGTGCATTGTTGCCTTCAGATGTTGCAACCTGCTCATTTTTTATGAATTCTTCAATCTCTTCATCCATCAGTTCCTGGCTGCCATTTACATGTTCATTATCATCTGTTACTGTTGATGTAATATCTGAACTTGTTGGTTCTACTGCTACGATCCTCAAGTCATTTTCTCCCATTGTTAGTTGGTCATCTTGATTTTCATGCTGCACCTGTAAATATATTAGCAGTAGTCTCAGTTTCTGAGTAATGCGATTTATAATACAATTTTTTTTCAGTGTGGACTAAAATAGTTGAAGAGATCATTTTTTATGTACCTCATCAATGTCCATGTCATTGAATACATCAGTTTGCCAATGGTATTGTTGAATTTCAGATCTATCATCATCAGCTATGCTTGTCGTTGCTCTATCATCATCAGCGATGATTGCCATTTCTCCATCATATTTTTGCAAAGATAAGTTTTACTTTGATGCCAGTACATATTTGTATTGCTTATAAATGTAATCAAATTGGCTCAGCTGTCCGTATGTACCTCATATGACAGCCTTGACTCTGATATTGACCAGTCAGATTGTGGTCCAAAGATTCCATCTAGATCTTCAAATCTCATATTCTGTTTTATTTGTTTGATAATGAGAATGGTTACCATTTATAATATAACACAACTAGTCTGACAAGCATATATAATATAGTTTTACCTCATTCCTGTCATTTTCAAGTATCATCTTTGTTAATGATCCTTGCATCTCTTCATGTTGCTGCACAGTTTATAATGAAGCATTAAAATTAAAGTACTGTTATGCTGAAATTACATTGCACATATGTGTGTAATTTACATATGTCTGAATTGTAATTTTTGTGTACTGGTATTATAAAATTTTACCTACGTATTCCAGTCAGTCTGATTATCTTCCTGAGAGTTTCTGATCTGTTCCATCATAAGTTCAGTGTAGCCTCCTTGCATTGAAATATATTATAGTCGAAAAACAACTTCTTATGTTGGCATTTTTTGATTCTAAGCAATGATTTTGCTCACCTTTTTATATCTGTAGGTATTTGAAATGTCACTGGAACAATTTGTGCTTGCAAATATTTGGTAAGGAGCTGACTGCACTTCCTTAATTGCTTCTTGTGACTTCACTGATGTTGGATAATCATCACATCTACTTGTTGTGACATACATATTATTCTGCTTCATAAAAAAAGCAAGCATGTGAGTACTTACATAGCTTTTCATTGCATCATTGAATTGTGTTTCTTACCTCAAGTAGTTGATCAAACTCGACTGGTGCTTGTATTAGTTGCATAAGGGAAGCAATTGATACCTGCAAGAAAATGAAGAAGCCATTAGTTCTCATTTATTTATTGTGTGTCAACTATTTTGAATTAGGAGTAATTTTACATCATTGTTGCTTTCTTCTTGGCGAATCATATCCTCATAATTGTGAATCTGATATTGTGCCTCTAACATTTCCTGCAGCCTTGTTCTTCTTTCTAGATTCATGTTCTGTTAAAACATCCAGAAATAGAAACCATAGTTTGTAGTGTTATTCATGCTACCATCATTGGCTTGCATACTTGTTTTTGAACACAATAAATGTATAGCACTAAAGGAATTACTAACTAAACTTGCAGAAGCTTTTGAACTTGATCCTACGATGCATAAAGCCTACTACCGGAAATGGTTAGTGGCACTCTTCTTTTCTCAATAAAAGTTATACATGAACACTCCCATAATTCCCTCTGCTATATTTTTGTCTATGTACTAAGTTATTTCTTGTTTACAGTGTTGCATGCATTAAGCTTGAAGAATACCAAACTGCAAAGGCTGCTGTTGAGTTGGGTTCTTCCTATGCATCAGGTGATTCAAGGTTTACTCGTCTATTGAAGGAATGTGAAGAGCGCATCGCTGGTGAGCAAAATAAACTTCAGCTAGTGTTAATTGGTTTATGTGTCCAGAGGAATCTCGCCAGGCACCAGTAAAGAATATTGAGCCTCCTGTGGGACAAGGAGGATGTCATGAAATATAGAGAATACACATCCCCAAGCAAACCTAAATAGGACAAGGAGGATGTCTTTGCCACCTAGCTCGGTGAATGCTAAATATAGAGAATACTACACCTACCTTGTTGGTGAGGGTAGAACCCCCAAGCAAACCTAAATAAAATTTTGCAGTAACTAGTGTAATTCATGAAGTAATTGAACTCTTTGAACCACCTAGCTTTGTGATTTGGGGTTTTGCATATATAAACCCATGCTATATAATCAAACCACTTGACCTACTTATTGTCTTGCAAAGATGGCATGGCTAAAGATTTCATGACCTCTCTATTCACTAAGAGGTAATCAGTCCATTCTATGTATGCTATTTTTGTTTTACATTACAAGGTGTAAGTCACCTTGTTGGTGAGGCACTTATGGATTTGCTTTGGGTCATAGACTTTATCGCTTTGAAACGTTTATCGAAACAAGCCATAAGGGAAGTGTTTCTCTTTACGACTCTCGTGAGGTTTGTAGCTTTTTTAGCGTAAGTTATAAATGAATCTAAAAATTTTGCTTTAGCGACGAGGAAACCTATTTTGTTTGGCTTCCTTTCATCCTTCAACCTAACATATCTAGATGAAGTAATATCTACATGAAGTAATTGGTGTGACAGAAGATAATCTCTTCTTACCTTGTCGTCAAATGTCGATGCATTAGGTACATTAGTCTTCCGATTAGTGTGAACATAGGATTACATGATCAGTTAATATATCGAGCACCGAACCGAGCATACCAATCAATTCACCGTGATTTGGGGTTTTGCATATATAAAAAGCCCATGTCTTCATCTAAAAAATGAACCTGATCCAGATGGTACTTATTGTCTTGCGATTATCAAGCGTCAGGCGTGGCTAAAGATTTCATGCCTCTCTATTCACTAAGAGGTAATCACCGCCATTCTATGTTGATGTTGCTTTTCATACTTGTTTTCTCATTACTAAGGTGTAAGTCAACCTATAGCTAGCACCTTGCCTTCAAGACAAACATGGGTTTATTTCGAGAATACATAATATAAATTTATTTATGATTTCTAGTGAAACCAAGTTTGAGTCTCAATCAAAATGTCAACATTATGATGATAGGAAAATTTAAATAACTTTAGAGAAACAAAACAAAAATCTTTGAAAATTTTTGATGGGTTCACATATAAGCTTCACTTTTACCTTTTTTATCAAAAATGCTTGTTTAATCAAATGGTTATCGGTGATAATTACATTAGCAAATCAAATACCAGTTCTTGCATTGATTTGAAATATATGCATTTGTTTTTAGGTATTACGTATTTTGTTTCACGAGTTTCTTAATTTATGAATCAGATTTTTTAAATGATCACCGAATTTTTATATGTTATGCATTTACGTTACGAGGCATTTTATGGAAACTAATAATACTAGCAATCTTGGATTACATCTTTTACGAGAGTAAGTCGTTACTTTCGTGTGATTACCTATTATCATGATGAAATAACGGAAAGGAAAAAATGGTGAGGTTAGTGGTTCCTCTTGAATGTGTTGGTTGGTTGCCCTTTTTCTCTCCGGATCCGATCGTTTGCATATGCCCCCACCCAGCATACTTGGGTATGAGGAGATCTTTATCTTTGATCCGCTTTCCGGGTTGTTTTCTCCTTTCCCGCCTTGAGTCCGGGATTGAGGCGATCTTGATCTCATCTCCACACCAGGAGAGAGAGTGGTGGATTTCGGGGCACCAACCATGGGCTTGCCCCCACAGAAGAGATCTGATCTCCACGGAGGCGTGGAAAGGAGGCTTCCTCAACTTTGCCCCCTTATATAGATTGACTAGATAAAAACTCTGATCAATCCACGCTAAGTTACGCTTTTGGCTAAAGAAGGCTTCCCCTAGCATATTCCTTAGAGAAAGATCCCACCGATCTCATCTCTGCTCTTTTTAGTTATTGGGCTCTGGTGGAGGATCCATCTGGTGGGCTGGACTCCTCGTTAGGCCTCTTTTAATATTTATTTATTTATCATTACGCTTTTGGTAGTTAGTGGGCCTCTCTGTATGAGATGGACTATGTCTTTTCATTATTGGATCATTGGGGAAAAATGTGGATCTTTTCTCCCTCTGAACATATAGTTGTGGGCCTTGTTTGCCTGATGGAATTTGTGTGTTGCATTCTCTTAAAACACATGTTTTTTCACTTTACCTTTTTTCAATTGTGTTTCTTTTGTTTTTTAGGTATTACGTATTTTGTTTCTGAGTTTCTTATCTACTAACCATGTGCTAAATACTAGTCCAAAACACATGGTTTTTCCTATGTGTTGGTTGGTTGCCCCTTTCCTGCAGGGTGCCTGCCCCCTTCTTTATCTTTGATCTGGGTTGTTTTCTCCTTTCCCCTGCTCATCTCGATCTCATCTCCATGCTGTTTTCTCCACGGAGATATACAAGAGATCCTCCACAACTGATCATGTGTTTCTTAACACATGTGTATGTCTTTATTGGGCTTTGAACAATAGTATATATATATATATATATATATATATATATATATATATATATATATATATATATATATATATATATATATATATATATATATATATATATATATATATATATTCTCATAAATACAACAATAAATTATATTTCCATATAAATTTCAACAAGTATGGTAATCACAATGCTCTATTCCTCTATAGAAACGTGTATATATCTTCATTTAAGGTTTTTCAACTATGTAATCTCGAATGAAAATTCACATTTCCATTTTCTTTATTTCATTGTTTATAGAAACTAAGGTGTGGACTATTTAGTACAATCTAAGTTGTGTTTATTTCTAAATATAGTTATATATGTGGACACACTTCAACGGATGCCAAGATCCGAGGCTAGATATTTAGAATCTCTTCTCCTCTTTCACTCGTTTTCTAAATATCTAATGACCTATGTTCACTTTTCCTTTTCTCCCCTTTTCGAAATATTTCAAAATCTCTTTCTTTCACTTTATCTCTTTTTGATTCCCCCCATATAACTAGGGCAACTTGGGCCTGTTTGGCACACTGTGAGCTGTTTTTTTTTTCAAATACTTATTTCCAAAATAGCTTTATGGATGAAGCTGTTTTTCTCCTTCTCTCACGAAGACATGAGTTGGGATGAAGCTGAAAATAGCAGCTTATCCCAACTCTATCCCTCATAAGCTGTTGGTGATGCTATTTTGCCAAATATTTTTCCAAAGCAGCTCAGCTTCATTAAAACAAACTACTTGAGGCTGAGTTGTTCCAAATAGGCCCTAAAGAAACTAAGCAATTAAGCTATTTTTCTTAAAGAATGATGGTGGGTTGACACTATAAAATAAGAAAAACATCTAATCTTTCTTCTTTCCTAGATAGACTGTTAATAAGACTGAGGTCAGGGGCGGAGCATATAAATTTCAACAAGTATGGTGATCACAATGCTCTATTCCTCTATAGAAATGCGTATAGGTTTCATCTGTCTCGAATGAAAATCACATTTTCATTTTCACTTATTCCATTGTTTAGAAACTAAGGTGTGGACTATTTAGTTTAATCTAAGTTGTGCTCTTTTCTAATTTCTAAATAAATATAGTTATATGTGGACACACTTCGACAGATGCAAAGATCCGAGGCTAGATATTTACAATTTCATCCTCTTCCACTCATTTTTAAAATATTTAATGTCCAATGTTCACTTTTCCTTTTCTCCCCTTTTCTAAATATTCAGAATCTCTTTCTTCCACTTTCTCTTTTTGATTGTGTCCCCCACATAACTAGGACAACACTTAAAAAAACTAGGAGAACCTTAGAGAAACTAAGTAATCAAACTATTTTTTAAAGAATGGAGGTGTGTTGAAACTATTATAAAGTAAGAAGAAACATCCAATCTTTCTTCTTTTCTAGACAGACCGTTAAATAAGACTGAGGTCAGGGGCGGGGCTATAGCCATGGCTAGAGTGCATCCTCATCCATGCGACAATTAAAAACACAGTAGAAATGGTCAAATTTTTACTATATTTGTATCTCATATCATATATCATTGCACCAACAAAGCAAACGTATCTTTTCTTGGATCTGCTCTAGCTCCGTCCATGCCTTCAGAGTTCTGACTAAGGTAACATCAGCTCTGAAGAAAAATTCAGGTAAAAAGGCACCTTTCCAATCTGGACTTAGAACGAGCAACTCTTCCCCCTAAAATCTGAAAGGTCTTATTTAGTTGCACTCTAATCCAAATCAATATGCATAATTTTCCAATCCAATACATGTAGATTAGGTGAATTGAAGTGCAGCTACACAAGTCGAAAGAGAAATTAGACGTGTTGGATGGAATCAGTGATTGACGACACACGCACAAAAAACGTTGGAAGGTTAAATTTCACACGCAGCTGCACGCGTTCTTACATTACAGATCTTGCACCCTACACACACAAGAAGCTCAGTTATAGCCTATACTATAGGCTACACTACAGCCAACCAAACTGACCGACGCGACGACGAGCAGTCGATCGAGCAAACAGCGAAGTGGTGCAAGAAGAGAAGACAAGGAAGCAGCAGCAGTTTACTACCAGTACAATACTACTATGGTACAGGTACAGCAGTACACGGTATATAGCCGTATAGGTACAATCCGTGCGGCCAGCGGCCGGATCGCCAGAAACACAGGCGGCAGAGATCGAAGCGAGCGCCGCCGCCACGAGACCTCGGTGAGGAGGACATGCATCCCACACTTCACTTGGGTCCCCAGAGCAGCAGGTGCATCACCTTGGCCGTCTTGCCGTGGACGTGGACGTGGTCCTCTCGCCCGCGCCACCCCGCCGGCTCCCTCCCGGCCGCCGACCCCGACGCCGCCGACACGCCGGAGCGCGGCAGCCGCAGCTGCTCCGCGGCGTCGCGCGCCAGCGCCCGCAGGGTGGCGAGCTCCGGCCACCTGCTGGTGGTGCTCTCGCGCCCGCTGCTCATGGCCGCTGCTGCTGCGCCGTAGCACTAGCACGCACGCCTCTACGACCTCTCTCGGGCACCTCTTGTGTTGTTGTTGCCGAACCACATGCCGTTAGCAGCTAGACACCGAGCCGGTCGGTTATATAAGGCGGTCTCCGTTGCGGAATCAAAACCATAGATCTCTAACCCGATATCTACCGTCTTCAACAGAGTATCTATACGTGGAAGACCTATTTTATATGTCGGAAGAGACATAATCTAAATCTAAGTATTATCTTTTTTGAAGACTTATTTGCAGAAAGGGTTGTCTTTTAGGTCTTATTATTGAAAAAGACAAAAATAAATATCGAACCATTTACTTGTAGCGCTGTTCAAAGAACAAATGAGTCTGGTATTTTGGTCACGGTTGTTGGACACAGTCGCAGCGGCCGAGCTAGGCACAGCGACGGACTGACGACGGGTCCAGTGGACAGCAGCACAGGTGAGGTGAGTGAAGATAAGAAGCGACGATAAATATCGTGTACGTGGCGTCATTGACGAGAGGCCGTGGATCGAGTGGCCGGGAATCTCTGGTTGACGTGCGCGGTCGTGCGTGCCCGCGATCTTTTCCCGCGGTCCGGTTCGTCCGGTGGCGTCACGGCGCGGGCGCCGCCGTCTCGAAAGCTCCGTTGTGTACGTACTCCATGCGCGTGCGGTGGCGTCTGCTCGGAGGTCAGTCAGGCCGCGCGTCCGGATCAGACGAGCCATCGGCCATCGCGCGGCGTTTTTCCACGAGCCGCGGGTCCACCGGTCGATCGCCAAGTTGGGGAGTGCCGGGCCTGCCGGCCGTGGCTGGCGTGGGGCTGTGGGCGCGGCCGGTTCGCCGGCGGGTGGTCGCGATCCGAGACAGGGAGGGATCGGTGGTCATTCATGTGCGTGGGGCTCACTGGCGAAAGGGAGGGTTCGAGACTGCTCCGGAGTTTGGAAGGAAGGAGGAGAGGTGGCTGGGCGCGATCTGTGCGTACTTGTCGCCGTGATACAGAAAAATCTGGCCAGCCGTGGTCCAAAAAAAGAGGACGATCTCAATCCAGCTTGTAAAAAAAAAATCATAAGCCTCGACTTTTGCCGACGGTACGTAATTCTAGCATGTACTAAGCATTCGCTATTTGCTCGTTCGCCCGATCGCTGTGACGAAAAATACTATAGAAAATCTGTGAGATTGGCGGACGTACAATATTTTGCAAATTTAAAGATTATTTTTGCGAGAAGTTTAGTGCCCCCATGCTTTTCGTCTCGGAATGAGGACCTGGACCATGGCTAGGCTGAGCTGACCGAGCTCGGCAAACTTGTGGCCAGGTAGCCTTCAAGTGCTATGGCTACAATAAAAGCTATATACTTTCTTTCTTTTTAACTACTTTTCCACGTCATGCTATGTGTTTACCTTCTCTTTTTCTTTTTTCGCTAAGGCATCTCCAGTGGATAACTCAGTTCATATGCCACGTACTAAAGTTTCTTGAGCCCAATCTTCACCATTTAGCATGGGGGCCACCACTTTAAACAAAAACGCACACACACATGAATCTAGCTCAGCCTTGTATGTAACCTGAATCTTAGAGTGGACTCAACTCTCTACGCACGCTCGATCGAGTACTCTTGATGAAGCATGAAGATTCGGTTTGGGTTTCGCCACGTCAGCCTATGCATCGATGACGATAAACGAAATAGCGTTGTGTATAGTCGTACCAACCAATTCGGTCGCAAAAGTATATGCTAGATTTACTCCTACTACGACGACCCAAGGCGTTCTATGCACCACACGTATGTATATCCACTCTGCTACTCATATTTTCTCTGATAAGCCATGACTAAAAATACTATTGGCTAATTTGTTGTAAGAGAAAAATATTGTTCATTGATTGAAAAAATACGGCTTATAAGCAAAACGAGTGCGTAAAGCAAACCTGATGGCTGATGACGAACGCGTGCCTGTCCTGCACATGCGGCCAACGGGAGACGCACGCGCGCGCGACTCGTCGGCCAGCCGACCAGCCGGAGAAAGCAAAGGCGTAATTGAGTGCAGCGTCGGTGAGCCGCGGGGCCGCGGCGGCAGGGGACGCACGGCCGGCCGGCTCATCAACGCTGCACTCAATGATGCCTTTGCTTCTCTTCTCTTGGATCTGATGCCCATATGTCCATTCCATGACTGTTCTGCTCACGCTACCGATCATTATAACGACGCCTGCGAGCAGGGAGCACGGGACTGTACTGCAAGCGTTTGCTGATTTCTCATTTCCAGAGGGCGTGCAGGTCTGCGCTCCCAATCTGTACTACCGCCAAACGTTGTACTACGACCATGATCGATCCCTATGTCTGGGTCCGGGGGCCAACTGCCGGAGCGCAGCAGGTGTACTGTAGCGCGTGCCCTGTGCCACTGTCAACTGGGCTCCAGGCAGCCTCCATCCAATCCAGCGCTGGCGTCGGCGTCGTCCAGATCATTGTTATGTCGTCGACTCTGGATCCTCTTCGATATGTCGAGCAGATAGTACAGACTGTATTGCAAGATGCATCCCAGTACATCAAGCAGATCGTTTCTCGCACCAATAAGAAGAGGTCCAGGTTCTTCATCAGTCATCATCTATTTCCTAAACATTGTACTGCACATCAATCATCCATGGATAAACATGGTCATGCTGCGTGCCTACATGAATAATCAACGTTAATTTGTATCAACAGTCAGCCCGTTCGTTTCGGTTGAATTGGCTTATAAGCCATGGCTGAAAGTACCGCTGACTGGTTTGGTGTGAGAGAAAAACATTATTCTAAGCCGTTAATTATAAACCAGATACGAGCGAATAAGCCGAAACGAACAGGCTGACTGCAAGTGACGAACAGGCTGACTGCAAGTATATGTAGTTCTGTACTCTGTAGTAAACACACGTTTCCAGGACTGAAACCTAGTACTGCAAACATGACAGATACAGTATATATGAGAAGAAATGCAGGGATTCAAAAAGAGATTCATCTACACCGATCAACTATGGTTACACTCTCACGACAAGGGGAAAAAAGATCCATGGTTAAATATGTCAACATGACAAGATCTTCTTGTGACAAATCGGCTTTGTACTTACACTAGTTACAAAATTACATCGAAAACACATGTTTCAAAAATTGAAAAGTCAAGTATATTACTCTAATGTACAGTATAAAAAACGCAAAATGGTAGGCACTTTAGATCCTACCAGTCCAAAGGGTAACCTGAACATCTCAATTTCGCAATCACATATGCGTTGATAGATCATAACTCTTGCTGTGGGAGTTGGAACAGTGTTTTTCTCTCACAACAAATTAGCATCAGTAGCCGTCAAATTTCAGCGAAACGAACAGGGCCAGCAATTGGTTCTGCGGTTCATGTGGCACCAACAATTGTTGGAGGCCACGGTCCACCTTGGCAGTGCAGCACTGCAGCGGTTAAGCCGTAGCTGGGGCTTGTCCTGTGCTCTGGACACTGTGCTATCAAGGAGGTCTGCAATCAGTCTTGTGGCTGCCGCAGTGACAACAGTGACTACTGCTGTGGTGGCAAAGGTGACAGCTGCTGCGGCTCTCCTTGCACAGACTGCTCGCGCTGCTGGTGCCGGTCGCTCTGCCATGCCCAGACCATATCCTTAAGTGCAGGCCTTATTTCTTCTTTCACGAGCCTTTGATACTCTATGGTGTCACCATTGGTCTTCTTCAACTCGACTAGAAGGAAAGAAGGAGCAAGCTCAAAAATCTCTGCATCAAGCTCCAGAAATCCCTTTATTCCTTCCTTTGGTGCAGCCAGTTTCAAAACCCCATTTTCTTTCTTCTTAATTTTGAGATTTAACCGCTCAGCCAGTTCATTTAGCTTAGCAAAGACTGTTCCTGCTGGCTGCCTTGTGGTGAATCTCTCTTCCCTCCGGCCATATTTTTCTTCGAACAAATTAGACAGGTCAAATCCAGTCGAAAGAGAAATGATGTCAAATGCATTCAGGTTAGGGAGGCTCGACGACCCTTGATTTTCCTCTGGATTACTGCATTCTATTGAGTTAGAGGTTGTGGCTTCACTGTTGCACACCTTGTCTCTTGTTGTGTCATGCTTGATCCTTGCTGCATTTACCTCAATAGGTCTTCTGTACCAAGTGCTTCTCTTTATCCTTGAAATAGATATTCTAGTACTTGGATCTGGATCAAGCATTCTAAAAAGCAGGTCCTTCAATTCACCAGAAAAGGAACGAGGACATCTGTATTCAGCTTTGGAGATCTTCCTATACATCTCAATAAGATTTGGGTCATGGAAAGGCAGGTAACCAGCCACAAGCACAAAAAGAATTACTCCACAAGACCATATGTCCGCCTTTGTGCCATCGTAGCCTCTCCTACTAAGCACTTCAGGAGCAACATAGGCAGGAGTTCCACAGGTGGTATGTAGGAGGCCATCGTGCCTTTTGGATTCAGCTAGGGCACTTAGACCGAAATCAGAGACTTTAAGGTTCTCATTCTCATCTAGAAGTAGGTTTTCCGGCTTCAAGTCACGATGGTAAACACCTCGGCTGTGGCAGTAGTCCACGGCACTAATCAGTTGGTGGAAGTACCTCCTCGCGACATCCTCGCTGAACTTTCCCTTTGATATTTTGTTGAACAGCTCACCACCTTTAGCATACTCCAATACAAAGTAAATCTTGCTCTTGCTAGCCATTACCTCAAAAAGTTGCAGAACATTCGGATGCTTTACCAGTCTCATTATAGAGATCTCCCTCTTTATCTGCACTATTAGCCCAACCCTTGTGATCTTGTCCTTATCAATCATCTTTATTGCAACAGACTGCCCGTCAGTCAGTCAGGTTTCGAGCAAAATACACCTTAGCAAAGTTTCCTTGTCCTAATTGCCTCCCGATTTCATAACGGTCCATCAAAATAGTCCTCCTCTCGTCCATTATATGGATCTCTATATACAGTGACAGAGAAACGGATAGGCTATACAAAGCAAGATGCGCCTCACTTTTAGAATGTCCAACTTATAGACTAGGGTAAGTGGGCACAGATTATGATCACCAAGGTCGTGGCTTACTGGCTTACAAGATTGAAAGTCCTTGATTTCCCCTCTTCTGTGGCCCAAAACACAGGGAAAATGTTGTACCAGTGTGCAGCCTATGAGAACTTGATAGGATCACTTAGCACAAACAGCAAAGCCTCCTAGTGCTCAGTTGAAATGACCAGTGGAAAACTGCATGGAAAGGGAAATATAATTAGGGCAAACAAGTAATGCAAATGGAATCAACAACGAGTAGTAATTCAAATGGAGATCAGAGGCTGGTATAAATATCAAGGCAGGCTTTAGTTCTGTCGGTGTTTTCGGACCACCGATGAGTAAATTTGTATTTGCGCGTCTGGTTCGGTTGGTGTGCTCGGAGGACACAAGGGTTTATACTGGTTCATTCGGGCGGAACATCCCTACGTCCAGTTCGCTGCTGCTCGTGTTACCGGCACTTGGTTTGCAGTAGGGGTTACAAACAGGCGAGAGAGGGAGTGGATCCCAAGTCTCTGGTGGAAGGAGTGAACGGATGCTGAGAGCTCAATCGCTGCTCAGCCGTGTACTCGTGTTGTGCTCCTGTGTGTTTTTCTCGTGGTCCGGCCTCTGGTAGGGGCGCCCTGCTTCCCCTTTTATAGGCGAAGGGAAAACACGGGTTACAGAGGAGGAAAAGGAGAGGAACGAGAGAGAGAGGAAGGCCTCCAGGATCACCGGGTCCTTCTTCTCCTTCATGCGGGTCCCGCCGATCCTATAGATGTCAAAAGGGACGGCTCCACGTCGCGGCCCTGTTCGTCACTAGCGCCAGGCGCAAGCGTCATCTGCCGGTCATGGCGTTCCATTCCGTCCCGGCGGACGTCGTGGTGAACTGACGCGGCTGTCAGCGTTCGTATGAGGGTTAGGCAGAACAGCATCGGCACGCCCGACGCTGTTCTTGATGTGAATCTTCATGTATGGCCTGTCATGGCCACGGGTTACATCGAGGCGTGCCAGTCTCTTCTCTGGTGTCAGAGTTTTGACCCAGGCCCATACGCTTGGACCTAGAGTGGTTGGTGGCGGTATGGGTCCCCGTCAGACGAGACGGAACCCGTGATCTTGTGGTCGGGCGAGACGGAGCCCACACCCGAGGGGTCGGGCGAGACGGAGCCTGTACCCAAGGGTCGGGCGAGACGGAGCCCGCACCCAAGGGGTCAGGCGAGACGGAGCACGAACCCAAAGGGTCGGGCGAGACGGAGCCCGTGGCCTCGAGGTCGGGCGATACCCCCGCGGCCTCGAGGTCGGGTGAGACAGAGCATGCGGCCTTGGGGTCGGACGAGACAGAGCCTGCGGCCTTGGACGAGGCCCCCGTGGCCTCGAGGTCGGGCGAGACGGAGCCCGCGGCCTTGGGGTCGGGCGAGACTTTTTAATGCGTCTTGCTCCATCCGGGGAAGTCAGTGTGGACGCTAACTTCCTTGCTTTGGGTATCCCTAATATCGATACCCGACAGTAGCCCCCGAGCCTACGGAGGAGTGGAATACTCCTTTGGAGGCTTTTCTGGACGAGAGGACTCTGAGGGCATTGGCCTTCTTTTTTTAGCCCGCGACGTGTCCTGGTAGGGTGGCGGTTTCCCTTTTTGTCGCGATCGGTCTTCTTGGGGGCATGTAACCGTAGGATTCGGGAGGTCGAAAATATTTTTCTTGATTCCAGTCCCCTAGGATCCGATCGGTCCGCCGTCGTACGGCGACCGCGCGTTTGGTCTCCTTGCGAGTCCAACTTTCTTCAAGCCCCCGCGCGTAGCAGGGTTCCGGTCGAGGGTCGGCTCGTCTTTGTGATGGACAAAACATGGTGCTTGGTGAGCTGTTAACGGGCTAGTCCGAGTGGGGCCCCGGCTTCCCGTTCGTGGGGGTCCAACATGGGTCAGCTGGTGACCGACTCCAGATTCTCGGTGGCCAATCCATATAGTTGTAGGGTCCGTTCGACCGGTCCCGAGAGCTGGCTGCCTTTCTTCGAGAAAAAACCATGGACTGGGAACCGACCAAGACTCGAACGTGGGCCGGGATGCCCGCGGCGCTCTTGCGCCTGGGTACTGGCCGCTAGTGGGCCCATCCCTTTCCACTCCTCACTCTAAGGGCGCTCCGGAGCGGTTGTGAACCCGTCGGAGGGCCAGCCTTCGAACTCCTGGGCCTAAATGGGCCGTAGGAGCGTTTTCAGCTCTGTATCCCACCTTACCTGTGACGGCTCTTGGCCTATTGAACGGTCGAACCGTCATCCGGCGTATCCTTCGGGAGCACGGCCAGAGATAGCATGCGCGCGATCTTCGGAGGGAGGTGACGTGACGCGGCGCAGCGGGCGCGTGAATCTAGGCGGACGGTTCGCCTTCTCGTCCCACTCCGCCCTATAAATAGCGGCCTCCCCCTTTGCGTTCCTGCACACCAAAACTACAGCCTTACCTTCTCTGTTTCTCCGCCGCCGCCGCTCGGATCTGCCGTGTTTGCTAATCTGCCGCCGGAGCCCTAGATCCGTAGCTTCCGCTCCTCTGCCACCGCCTTTGCTTCTCCGTAGCCACCTCCATCCTCCATGGATTCGTGGTATCGTTCTGATGTTACCTATGCGCGCATGGAGGGCCTCGTCAAGCGTGGTCTTCTCCGCGGGAGGACTGATGCGGCGGAGTGGCTTGTGCCCGGCCGCGAGGATGCGCCGGTGCCGCCCGACGGCTACATCGTCTCCTTCGCGCTCTTCCACGAGCGCGGACTCGCGGTTCCTCCTCACCCGTTCTTCCGGGGTCTGTTGTACCACTATCAGATCGAGCTGCAGCACTTGAACCCCAACGGGATCCAGCACATCGCGGCCTTCATCGCGATGTGCGAGGGGTACTGGGGGATCGAGCCCCACTTCGAGCTCTGGAGATATTTGTTCTCCATCTCCTTGATCAAGGAGAGAGGCCGAGAGACCTCGGTGCCGATGGGATGCGCGGGCATCCACCTCAGGGGGCAGCGGGCGGCCGAGTACATGCCCTGCCAGCTTTCCAGATCCAACAAGGGGTGGCACTCGCATTGGTTCTATCTGAAGAACGACCCTGCCGCTCCCTTGCAGATCTTCTTCGGGCGTCTGGTTGAAGAGGTACCGCCGTCATGGCCGTGGGGGTCGCCCGTCAAGGAGAAGAGGATGCGCGACCTCCTCGAGGCCATCACGGTCCTGAAGACCCGCGGCCTCCGCGGGGCCGGCGTCATCGGGGGGTATCACGCGAGGAGGGTGGCACCACTAATGGCGCGCGTCCTCCCGATGTACGGGATGACGCCCGGCGCGCAGCTCGTCAGGACGACGCTCGCCCAGGGGCTGCTTCGCGACAGAGAGGTCGCGCAGCGCGTCAAGGAGGCCACGGGGGAGGCCGACGTCGTGTTCCCGATCCCGGGGCATCCCGCGATGCGGCCGGACGCGGGCTTCATCGAGCTGCCGGCGGGGTTAGCCTTCCGGGATTCTGTCGCGCAGCTGCCAAAGCACGCGGCCGTGAGGGCGGCGAACCGTACCGCGGATGAACAAAGGAAGAGGAAGAAGAATGACGAGGCGAAGAAACGGCGGTCGAAGCAGCGAGCGAAGCTGCAGTGAGGGAAGCGACGTCAAGGCTCGTTAGAAGAAGAGGAGGATGACGGCTCCATGTCGCCCATCCCATGGGATGACCTCCCCGCCGGGGGCGAGGACCCGCCTTCGTCGCAGGCGGGGCCCTTCCCGTGGCATGTCACGAGGCAAGAGGGGGAGGACGCGCCCCTGGAGCCGGCGGAATCAAGCCGCCCCGCCCCGTCCGGGCCTTCGACGGCGGCCTCGGAACCAGCGGAGTCAGGCCGCCTCGCCTCGTTCGGGCCTTCGGCGGCGGTCCCGGAGCCGGCGGAAACAGGTCGCCCTGCTCCGTTCGAGCCCTCGGCAGCGCCTCCGGAGGCGGTGGGAGGCGGCTGTTTTGATTCGTCCGAGCTCTCCGAGCCGAGGGAGGGCTCGAAGCGGCAACGTGCCGACGAGGAGCAGCCGGGGTCGGGCAAGCCGGCCCCAAAACGTCCTCGTATGATGGCGTCAAGGTGAGTCAAGAGTTTTTGTCATCCTTTTGTCCTAACGAATTTTTGTCGCGAACTGACCGCCATGTCCCTTGCAGCGTCGGAGGACGTGGGACTCTCCAGCGGCTTGCTCCGAAAAAAGATCCTCCTCCGGCAAATGCGCCAGGAGCCGGCTGTCGCCACGCCGGTGGAGGGCGTGAGTGGCGCCGGGGCGGCCACGGCGTCGACCCGGGAGGCGCAACCGATGGCTGTCCACGGGAGAGCAGGCGGAGGAGGGCGCGTCCGGGGCGCCCGTGGCAGGCGCGGCGCGACCAGTCATGTCCTCGACGTCGCAGACGGAGGAGGCACGGTCGGAGCCGCCGTTCGTGCAGGTGGCCGTGTCCGCGGCGGGGCGGACGGAAGGGGGCGCACCCGAGGCATCCTTCGCGGATGTGGCGACAGGGCAGGCCTCCGTGTCCGCGTCACCCGCCCCTCTGTCGCTAGAGGAGCCGCTCTAGAGCTGTCGTCGCCAGAGAGGTCGGCGCCGCTTGAGGTCGGCACGGGGACGTCCCGGTCTCTGGTCCGGGTGGCTGCCCTCAATGAAGCGGCAGAGGAGAGGGAATGGGGGAGCGTCCACACGGAGGTTGGGGACGCGATTCGCGCTCTGACCACCATGCTGAGCTCGATGCGCGACATCGTCGCCCCGGTTGGCCAGGTATGATATGACCGTGCTTCCGACCCTCTTGTTTTCTTTCCACGCCTCTAAGTCCTGTCTTCTTCGCACATCCTTATGGCCCGCAGCCGGGAGAAGTCCCAATTCCTTGCTGAGGAGATGCGGCGCAGTGAGGGGCTGGCCGCACAGCTCGCTGCCGCCCGGGAGGAGGTGGCTGAGCTTGCCCCTGCCGCCCGGGAGGTGGCCGACCTCCGAGTCAGGGAGAAGGACGCTCGCGACGACGCCCGCGAGGCCGAGGAGAAGCTCGCGGCCCTGATCGAGAGGGCGCGCACGGACACCGTGGAGGCCGAACGGCTACGGAAGGAGCAGGGGACGATTTGCTCCGGGCCGTAGAGGAGCTCTGCACGGGGACTAAGCTAGCTCGCTAGGAGCGCGCCGACGCTCAGCAGCAAGTCAGCCACCTCGAGAATGAGCTCCGGAGGGACAGGGACCTGAAGGTTGCAGCCGAGGGCGTGTCCACCGGGCTCGCCACTGAGGTCGGGCAGAGCCTGGAGGCCGAGGTGATCCGGCAGCGCGATGAGGTGCACAGGCTTCGGGCGAATGTGAACGGTAAGTCTCCGATTCCCTTGTTGTCTTTCTCCCTGGAATACGTGGTAAGCCTTTTGACACGGTCCGTGCGTGACTTGGGCAGGCCTCGACGACAAGCTCGAGGCGGAGGTGGTGAAGAGTCGTGGTCTGGAGAAGGAGCTCAGCGAGGTGAAGTACACCCTCCAGAAGGAGAGCGACGAACACGACAACCTGTGCGTCGCAGTCCAGCTGGTCTGCGACGAGCTTGAGCTGGCCCCGAATCAGGAGACAAGCTCGCTCGCGGTTCGTGCCACCCGGATCACGGACCGGGCACGTGATATGGCAAGGAGCGCGCTTCGCTTTGGCATTCACCAATCGTTCGCGATCCCCCGTTCTCATTACGAGAACATCGATCTGGCGACAATGAGCCAAGGCTTCGCGCCCGTCTATACCGACGCCGAGCTGGACGACATTGAGAAGGAGGTGGCCCCCCTGGCGCATGACCTTTCTGGCAGGATAGGAGATGAAATCATCCCCCCGAGGAGTTAGTTTAGTCAAATAGGTCAGGCGGTGCACTTGTAATAAGCGGACAAGTTCCAACCCTTCTGTTTCGTCTAAACAAACTTTGTTTTCTCGTTTCGGTTGAACAAATTTGTTCTTTCTCCCTTTTTATGTGTGAAAAAGGGGTAAAGCGTTCCGACCCTTCCTGTTGTTTAAGACTGTAGAGCTCGAGGTGTGGGCGAGAAACTCTGGTCACGCTGGTAAGCAAGAGTGCCGTAGCCGCTGGGACGTAGGTTTCTTGCAGTCCGACCAGTTTTACTCGGCGCTCGTTTCCGCAAACCTTGCCTCTAGGTTTTTAACGTGAGAAAAGGTCGGGCACGGCGACTGTTTCAGAAAGGGTATATGTTTACCCTTATCAGCCCCCGAGTGAGACCCGACCCCTTGCCGTTGGCGGGGTCGGGCTTCACTAAAGATCGAGGAGACGATAACGAAACTGTTGGAGAAAGCGTTTTTTGTTTCAGAAACGTTATTCTTAGTTTTTGTACGTACCCCCCCTAGGATCCGAGCCATCGTTCTGCGACCGCGCATTCGGTCTCCTTGCGAGTCCAACTTTCCTAGAGCCCCCGCATGTTGCAGGGGTCCGGTCGAGGAGTCAGCTCGTCTTTGTGATCGTCACCCCGTCCGCGGTTTCCGCAACTGGAGGGGTTAAACTAACGTCACTTGCCTCGATGGCTCGAATGTCGTGCTCGGTGAGCTCGCTAACGGGCATGTCCGAGTGGACTCCGGGTCCGTCGTTCGTAACGGGGTCGGCATAGCCCTCATGTGGCATTCCACAGCTCGTAACTTGCCTCTCGGCAGATGCCTGAGTCGTTCTGGAGACTGACTCAGGTGGCCCGCTGGCCTCCCCTCGATGAAGATTCTGTGGGCATGGCTCGAGGTTAGGATCGAACGAGAAGGTGGAGATGACCCCGTCCGCTTCTGAGCGGGTCGGGCAAAGGCCGCTGGGGATCATCTGCGTTTTCTCCCCTGGCTCTGTTCGACGCGATGCGGCCTCGAGCCCTTCGCGGGCCGGCCTTCGAACCCCGGTCGGTCGCCGCTCATGTTGAATGAGACGACTACCGCTTCGTGACGCGACACGAAGCGTTGTGATGCAATAATTGCATATGCGATGCTTGGATGTATGAGAATGGATGAATGAATGCTCATGCACAGGAAAAGTAAAGTGGGGGTTGGTAAAGTTACCTCGATGGCTCGAGTGACGGGTTCGGAGAACTCTTATCGGATATGTCCGTATGGAATTCGGGTCCGTCGTTCGTGACGGAGTCGGCATAATCCGCATGGGGCAACCTACTGCTCCTTACCCGTCTCTTGACAGCAGCCCGAGCCGTCCGATCGACTTGGGTGGCCCGCTGGCACAGGACTTACCTCGATGGCTCGAGTGACGGGTTCGGGGAGCTCTTATAGGATATGTCCGAGTGGAATCCGGATCCGTCGTTCGTGACGTAGTCAGCATAGCCCGCATGGGGCATCCTGCTGCTCCTTACCCGTCTCTCGGCAGCGGCCCGAGCCTGGGTGACCCGTTGGCACAGGACTTACCTGAAGAGATAGATGATGAGATCATCCCATCCAAGAAATTAGTTAGGCAGATAAGCCAGGCGGCGAACTCGTAATAAGTGAACAGGCTCTTAAATTTCGTTATGGCCAAACAGATTTTTAGCCCTTCTCCCCTTTTTTTATAAAAAGGTTAATGTGTTCCGACCCTTTCCGTTATCAAGGTTGTAAAGCTCGGGGTGCGGGTGAACAAACTCTGATCACGCTGATGAGCAAAAACGCCGTAGCCGCTAGGGCGTAGGTTTCTTGCAGTCCGACCAGTTTTACTCAGCGTTCGTTTCCGCAACCTTTGCTTCTAAATCTTAACGTGAGAGGGTCGGACACAGAGAATGTTTGCTAGGTGGATATACTCTCAAATGCGTTCTGACTCTTTCCGTAGTTAAGGCTTAAAAAGCTCGGGGTGCAAGAAAAAACTCTGATCACGCTGGTGAGCAAAAACGCCGTAGCCGCTGGGACGTAGGTTTGTTGCGGTCTGACCAGTTTTACTCAGCGTTTGTTTCCGTAAACCTCGCTTCTAGGTCTTAACGTGAAAAGGGATCGGGCATAGAGAATGTCTATCGGATAGATATGCTCTTATCAGCCCCCGAGTGAGACCCGACCCCCGACCGTTGCTGGGGTCAGGCACCACTAAAGATCGAGGAGTTGATAGCGAAACTATTAAGAGAAAGCGTGCGTAAATTAAGGGTAAAAGCGACGTAGTTGTTCGATGTTCTAGGCGTTGACGAAGACTTCGCCGTCGATAGTCTTGAGCTTATAGGTGCCTGGTCGGAGTACCTCCGCGACGACATACGGTCCCTCCCACGATAGAGAGAGTTTGTGGCGGTTCTTGTTGCTCTGGACGAGGCGGAGCACCAGGTCCCCAACGTTGAAGGCCCGACCCCGCACTCGACGGCTGTGGTACCGGCGTAACGCTTGCTGGTACTTGGCCGAACGGAGGAGGGCAACGTCGCGCGCATCATCTAGCTGGTCCATGGCATCCTCGAGGGACGCCTCGGCTCCCTGTTCGTCGTACGCCCTGACCCTTGGCGCTCCATAGTCGAGATCGGACGGGAGGATAGCCTCGGAATCGTAGACCATGAAGAATGGCGTATAGCCGGTGGCCCGGCTGGGGGTCGTCCTCAAGCTCCAGAGCACCCCGGGAAGCTCCGCGACCCATCGTCTGCCAAACGTGTTCAACAGGTTGAAGATCCTAGGTTTGAGGCCTTGTAGGACCATGTTGTTCGCGCGCTCGACCTGCCCGTTCGTACGGGGGTGCGCCACGGCGGCCCAATCGACGCGGATGTGGTATTCATCGCAGAATCGGAGGAACTTCTTCCCGGTGAACTGCGTGTTGTTGTCCGTGATAATGGAGTTTAGGACTCCAAAGCGATGGACGATGTCAAAGAAGAACAACACGGCTTGCTCGGATTTGATCGCGGAGATCGGTCGAGCCTCTATCCACTTTGTAAAGTTGTCTACGGCGACAAGCAAGTGCGTATAGCCCTCTTGAGAGGTCCGACCAGATCGAGCCCCAAGACCGCGAATAGCCACGTGATGGGGATAGTTTGGAGTGCTTGGGCCGACAGGTGGGTCTGCCGAATGTAGTATTGACACCCTTCACAGGTGCGCACAATCTGTTCAGCGTCAGCACTGCGGTCGGCCAATAGAAGCCTTGTCGAAACGCGTTTCCGACCAGGGTCCTAGGTGCAGCATGATGCCCGCATACCCCACCTAGATATCGCTCAGCAACCGCTTCTCTTATTCGATGGGTATGCATCGCTGCAGGATCCCGGTGTGGCTTCGCCTGTCGAGCTCGCCCCCGATAACGACAAAGGACTTGGCACGACACGCGAGCTGCCGAGCCTCCTTTTTGTTCGTCGGCAGCGCCTCACGGAGGAGGTAGTCGAGGTAAGGCGTCCTCTAGTCGACCAGAGGATCGGGCCCTGTCGCTGGATCCTCGTCAAGCTTCATGACTTCGGGGTCGGATGGAGCCGACGGCTGGTTAACCCCCGAGCCCAGGGCAGGCGGCCCGTCACAAGTCTGTTCCGGCTCCTCGTAGCGGACCGAGGGCTTGTACTGATCGCTGACGAAGACGCCCGTTCGGACGCCGTTTTCGCCAGCACGTCAACCGCCTTGTTGAGACGCCTCGGGATGTGATTGAGCACGAGACCGTCGAACTTGTCCTCCAGCTAGCGGACTTCTCGGCAAGACGCAGCCATCTTGGCGTTGTGGTAGCTTGATTCCATCATTACTTGGTCGCCCCGGACGTTAAGCCGTCGGATGCCCAACTCGATGCCGATGCGTAGGCCGTTGATGAGTGCCTCATACTCGGCCACATTGTTGGAGGGGGAATGGATGCGAACCATGTACCTCATGCGTACCCCGAGGGGCAAAACGAAGACCAGCCCCACGCCGGTGCCTTCATCAGTGATCCATCGAAGTACATCGTCCAGTACTCTTGGTCGACGACTGCTGGCGGCATTTAGATCTCGGTCCACTCTGCAACGAAATCAGCCAGCACCTGGGACTTGATGGCCGTCCGGGGGCATATGAAATGCCTTGACCCATCAACTCGAGTGCCCACTTCGCGATTCTTCCCGTGGCATTCCGGTTTTGGACGACCTCACCGAGAGGGAAGGACATCACGACAGTCACCGGATGCGACTCGAAGTAGTGACGCAGCTTTCTCTTGGCGATAAGGACGGCGTACATGAGCTTCTGTATTTGGGGTAGCGGGTTTTGGAATCGGATAAGACCTCGCTAATGAAGTACACGGGACGCTGCAGTTTGAGGGCGTGTCCCTCTTCTTCTCGCTTTACCACCAGGGCGGCGCTAACCACTTGCGTGGTGGCCGCAATGTAGAGCAGAAGCGGTTTCCTGTCGTTTGGGGGGCCAGGATCGGGGCCTTCGTCAGGAGCTGCTTGACCTTGTCGAGTGTCTCCTGGGCCTTGGGCGTCCATTCGAAACAGTCGGCCTTCTTCAGAAGCTGATAGAGGGGGAGATCTCGTTCGCCGAGGCGCGAGATAAAGCAGCTAAGCGCGGCGATTTACCCTGCAACTCGCCGTACCCCTTTATGCTCTGAATCAGGCCCATCCTCGTGATGGCCGAGATCTTCTCCGGGTTGGTTTCGATGCCACGCTCGAAGACGATAAAACCCAGCAGCATACCCCTTGGGACCCCGAAAATGCACTTCTCGGGGTTGAGCTTGATGCCGTTCGCTCAGAGTTTCGCAAAGGTTTGCTCTAGGTCGGCTACGACCTGGTCAGCCCGTTTGGACTTGACCACGATATCATCCACGTAGGCCTCAACGGTCTGCCCGATAAGATCCCCGAAACACTTGAGCATGCAACGTTGGTACGTAGCCCCAGCGTTCTTCAAGCCGAACGGCATTGTGACGTAGCAGAACAATTCGAATGAGGTGATGAAAGATGTCGCGAGCTGGTCGGACTCTTTCATCACGATTTGATGGTACCCGGAGTACGCATCAAGGAAGCAAAGGGTTTCGTACCCTAAGGTCGACTCGACTATTTGGTCTATGCGTGGCAAAGGAAACGGATCCTTTGGACATGCTTTATTGAGACCCGTGTAGTCAACGCACATTCTCCATTTTTTTACTCTATTTTCGAACAAGAACGGGATTGGCTAACCACTCGGGCTGGTATACCTCCTTGATGAACCCGGCCGCCAAAAGCTTCGCAATCTCCTCGACGATGGCCCTGCGTTTTTCCTCGTCGAAGCGACGCAGGCGCTGCTTCACCGGCTTGAAGCCTAGCCTGATTTTCAAGGCGTGCTCGGCGACTTCTCTAGGAATGCCTGGCATGTCCGAGGGTCTCCACGCAAAGATGTCTTTATTGGGGCGGAGGAAGCCGGCGAGCGCGCTTTCCTATTTGGAGGAACGCATGGTGCCGATGCGCACCACTTTGCCCTCGGAGACGCTGGGGTCAATAAGGACCTCCTTGGCGTCCTCTACAGGCTCGAAAGACCCGGCCGACCGCTTAGGGTCGGGCGCTTCTTCGACGACCTCATCTCTTATGGCCGCAAGCTCTTTGGAGGCGACAATTGCCGCGGCGTGTTCGCAGCACTCGACCTCGCACTCGTAGGCATGCTGGAAGGAGGTGATGATGGTTATGACCCTGCACGGACCCGGCATTTTCAACTTCAGATAGGTGTAGTTGGGGACGGCCATGAACTTCGCGTAGCATGGGCATCCTAAGATGGCGTGGTAGGTTCCGTAGAACCCGACCACCTCGAAGGTAAGGGTCTATGTCCTATAATTGGTCGGATCCCCGAAGGTGACGGGCAGATCGATCTGCCCAAGTGGCACGGCCTGCTTTCCTAGCGTGACGCTGTGGAAAGGCACCCCGATCGACCGGATGCGCGCTCGGTCGATGCCCATGGCGTCGAGCGTTTCAGCGTACATGATGTTGAGGCCGCTACCTCCATCCATCAGCACTTTGGTGAGCCGCTTCGTGCTGATGATCGGGTCGACCACGAGCGGATATCTTCCCAGTTGAGGGACGCTTTCTGGGTGGTCGGTCCGATTAAAGGTTATGGCAGACTCCGACCATCGGAGGAAAGAAGGCGCGGATAGCTTCTGACCGCTTCATGAGGAGGCAGTCTTGTATAGGTGCTTGACGGGGAAAGCGTGGTTCGGGCATGGCCCTTCGAGCAGCTTCTCGAAGTGGTCCGGAGTACCCTCGGCGGGCTTCCGACCCCCTTTGCAGTCAACGGTGACCACGAGCGAGCCCTCACGCCGCTGCTTGTTATTCTTGTTGGGACGGTTGGAGGCGCCTTCGCCGGCATCCTCGTCCGGCTTTGCCTTGTCTTTGAGGCGGACGAAAATCGCCCCAACCGCCTCCTCGCCCGAGGCGTGGCTGGTGGCGATGTCGAGGAGCTCCTTGGTGGCTCGCGGGCCCTTACGTCCTAGCTCCTATGACAGGGACTCGCAGGTGGTCCTGGACAGGAAAGCTCCAATGACATCGGCATCGGCGACGTTGGGCAGCTCGTTGTACTGCCGGGAGAAGCGACGGATGTACCCACGAAGAGTTTCCCCGGACTTCTGTCGGCAGTTTTTTAGATCCCATGGGTTCCCAGGACACGCGTATGTGCCCTGAAAGTTTTCCACGAAGATCTCTTTTAGGTCCGCCCAACTTTGGATTTGATTGGGCGGAAGTTGGATTTGGTTGGGCGGAAGGTGTTCCAACCACGTTCACGCCGAATCGGCCAGGAACAATGGAAGATTGCGGATAATGAAATCGTCGCTATCCGCTCCACCGGCTTGGTAAGCAAGCCGATAATCCTCGAGACACAGTCCGGGATTTGTTTCCCCGGAGTATTTCCGGATGTTGGTCAGTACCGCGGTGGGAAGACGGCGTTGAGAATGTGTCGGCCAAAGGCCTGAGGTCCCGGCAAGTCGGGGCTCGGGGTTCGGTCATCGCCGCTGTCGTAGTGTCCGCCACGACGAGGGTGGTAGACGCGGCTAGCCTCCTCCGTCGCATCGTCGTGGGCACGCCTGCGGACATCGAGGGTGTTGCGTGCATCATGGTGAAGGCCGAGACGCTCATGCACCGGGACCGCAGCGCACGGCCTGCCGCCTCGCTACGCCTGGTGGACTGACACGTCCCTGTCAGGTCGCTCTGAGGGCGCACGCAGGCTGGCATCGAGCTCGCGTCGTCGGGACAGCGAGCTCTCGGCCTGCTGCGCCGCCGCACGCTCGAGTAGCGCGCGAATCTCGCGATGGGCCCGACGATCCTCGGGTGTCGTGGGCTCCGGAAGCCCCCGGAATAAGGCCGCTGCGGCAGCGACGTTCTGGCTTGCCCGAGTGAAGTGTGGGAGGGCTTCATCGTCCTCGATGATCCTCCGGTTCACGTCGCGGGCAATGGCATGCGCACGCCCACCGTCTCCGTGGCGCTCGAGCTCTCCGCGTTCTTGCTCGAGCTGGAGTCATGCTTCTTCAAGCTCTTGGTGCCGCGCCCTCAGCTGCTTTACCCGCAAACGAGGTGGGGCCCCTGCGTCCCACCTCGGCCTCGTCGTCGAGGTCGTCTGATGGGGTATGGATGCTTTCGATGTATCCCTCGGGGGTACCTGCCATGAAACATTCACGCAAGGGGTGATGGCTCCCCCTGCTGGACTCCGATTCCCCTGCGAGGAGGTCGTGGAAAAATTCCGCGACATATTCGGTCATCCCCACGAACTCGTCGTTCGCAGGGGACGAGGACGTGCGTTGCGCCACAGGGTGGCCAACGGTCTCTGTGGCGTTGCGCAGACCGAACAGGAGCGCTGTCGGGGCGCTCCGGATGAGGTATTCCGGGGAGAGCAGCTCTCCTCCGGCAAGTTGCGTCATGACGTTGGCGAACGAGAAGGTAAGCCGGCCCAAGTCCTCCCGGGACGGTCGAGGTCCCAGGAAGGCGCCGAGTTGGCGCTCCAGCCTCCCGTAATCGAATCCGAGGAGTTGGTCGCTCCCGGGGGCGCGGGCCTTCGGTGCGTGCAGCTGTAGCTCCTCAAGTGCCTCGGCGATCGGGTCGAGGCCGGCGGAGTGGAGAGGTTTGTCGACGGCGGGAACTTGCACCAACTCTCCCTTCGTCGAAATGACGAAGTCCAGGTTCCCGAAGGGCACGTGCACGCCCGGGACCCAGCTGACACCGTGACTAGCCATCCGAGTCCTGATGTGGACGTCGAGACACGCAAAAAGCCCCCTACCTGACGCACCAACTGTCGGTGTTTTCGGACCACCGACGAGTAAATTTGTATTTACGCATCTGGCTCAGATAAGCTCGGAGGACACAAGGGTTTATACTGGTTCGGGCGGAACGTCCCTACGTCCAGTTCGCTGCTGCTCGTGTTACCAACACTTGGTTCACAGTAGAGGTTACAAACAGGCGAGAGAGGAAAATGATCCCAAGTCTCTGGTGGAAGAAGTGAACGGGTGCTGAGAGCTTAACTGCTGCTCAGCCGTGTGCTCGTGTCATGCTCCTGTGTGTTTTTCTCGTGGTCCGACCCCTGGTAGGGGCGCCCTACTTCCCTTTTATAGGAGAAGGGAAAGCACAAGTTACAGAGAAGGAAAATGAGAGGAACGAGAGAGAGAGGAAGGCCTCCAGGATCGTCGGGTCCTTCTTCTCCTTCATGCGGGTCCCGCCGATCTTGTAGATGTCAACAGGGACGGCTCCACATCACGGCCATGTTCGTCACTGGCGCCATGCGCAAGCGTCATCTGCCGGTCATGGCGTTCCATTCCGTCCCGGCGGACGTCGTGGTGACCTGACGCGCCTGTCAGCGTTTAACCGAGGGTTAGGCAGAACAGCACCGGCACGCCCGACGATGTTCTTGATGTGAATCCTCGTGTATGGCCCGTCATGGCCATGGTTTACATCGAGGCGTGCCAGTCTCTTCCCTGGTGTCAGAGTTTTGACCCACCCATATGCTTGGACCTGAAGTGGTTGACGGCGGTATAGGTCCCCATCGGACGAGACGGAACCCACGTCCTTGGGGTTGAGCGAGACAGAGCCCGCACCCGAGGGGTCGGACGAGACGGAGCCCGCGGCTTTGGGGTCGGACGAGACTTTTTAATACGTCTTACTCCATCCGAGAAAGTCAGCGCGGACGCTAACTTCCTTACTTTGGATATCCCTAATATCGATATCCGACAAGTTCTCTCAGGAATCATCTCCCTATTTCATTGTGATTCCGACCAGCTACCAAGCATTATTAAGACGAGACATCCATATTGCTCACCCCATCTGAGGCGTACCACGCAGCACAGCTAAGTGCTAGGATTTCAGTTTGCTCTAACGAACCATTCAGTAGAGGCTACCAAAATTAGCACCTCAAAATCCGAAACCAGAGCAAAATATCATCAGCAAGCATCACAGAATCCTCCATTCCTCTTCCCACTGAAGGCCAAATCACAAAGCATTCCGAATCCTAGTTCAGCGCAACAGTAAGCCACGACCTTTCGGAGGTCCTAAACTAACCACAGAACAGTACGATTACGCCCTTAAACAACCAGGCAGATCAACGCCCCCCTGCCGCCCCGCGCCGCCCCCCCTCCCAGAGTAAATCCTCACCTGCTGAAGAACACGAGGAGAGACGACGGATCCCAGATGTCGCCAGCCCCAACCCCAACCCGGGGAAGCTCGATCTCGCGCAAAGGATCGAACCGGCGGGCGACGGCGCGGCGACTCCTCCCTTTGACCCTTGGGCGGAGCCGTCCTTTTTCTTTTTTTCGCCCGGCTTCTGTTGCAGGATTGCAGCATCTCCTCTCCGCGTCTTCTCCTCTTCACAGCTTCCACATGCGCAGATGCCGCGAGAGGCGAGATGCGCTCCTGTCTGCTGCACAGTCCAGCTCCGCACGGCACGGCAGCTCAGCCCAGCACTCACTCGCAGCCATGGACAGCCAGCGCGGCCATGTCACTGGGCCCCACTTGCCTAATTTCTCCGAGGGCCCGATGGGCCAACGGCCCACGCCGCTCGTTCTTTCCTTTCGTTTCCTTTCCAATTTTCCCTTTTCCTTCTTGTGTGTGTGTGGAGATAATTGGAATTTTGTCATTACGAAACGTGAGCTTCGCTCGTTTGCCATTCCGCAAAAGGAATTCGCTCGTTTGTCATTATGAAACTAGGCACACTCGCTGGAATGTCCTTTGAGTATTTTTTTTTGCCAAATTAATTTTTTTTTCGTGGCCTCTTTTCTTTCCCGTTTTGCCCACCTGGACCGAGCGCTGCTCTGGCGCCGGGAGCACGCGACTCCTGTTGCTCGGCCTCCCACGACGAACAAGCAGGAAGAAACGAAGAACAGGTGTTGCCTGTCTACTGCACGTGAGTGGTCGGGGCTGCTAGCCAAGGACGAGCGACGCACCGCGCTGGCCCTGTTGTCCGACCCTGTGTGCAAGCAGAAGAACAGGAGACCGATGCCTTCAAGAACAGAAAAAGGGCGGCAACAAAATCGATGAAATCCGACTCAAAACTCCATGATTCGCTCCCAAATTTTACGAGAAATTCAACTACCTACGAACTCAACCCCAACAAATCATCTCTTGGGATTAACCCAAACTCCGAAAAATCTAGAACAGGAAACTAGCGGTCACAAAATCATCGAAAAACTAGACCAAATCAAAACAAATCGTGACCAAACTTTTCACAGGCCATCACAAGGGAGTTGGTGAGCATACTCTAAGAGATCATCGCCCAATTTCAACCCAAAACTCTGAAAAAATTAGATCACGGCCAAGAACACGAAAAACTCTCCAAAAACGAAATTCGTTCAATTTCTTCATGCTCGACTCGATTCAATCAAATTCACTTAAGGGGTAGCATCAACTCATGTCATAGCACGAATCTAAGCAAAAAAGAACGAACTAAATCGGTCTCAAAATGAAGAATCGAAGTAAGAACGGGGGAGAGAAAAACTAAGAAAAAAACTGCAAAAATAAAATCACAGACACAATCCCTTGAATCCCACACAGAGGTGTTAATTTGATCTCATCAATGGAGACTTTTTTATCTTTGAGATAAGTGGCACCCACGGCAACCGCCGAGACCCAATGGCACCGGGCACGAGCACCATGAGCGGCCACAGCAGGAGAGAGGGAGAGGGGGAAAGATGAAGACGACTGGCCTGCAAGGCCATGCCTCTGCCCTGCCCTGCGTCGGCCGCGCCACTACCCGGTGGTAGATCGAGACGGAGGGAGAGGGAGGGGGAGGGGGGCCACCCGTGCTGCGCCACCTCGGGAGAGAGAGAGGGAGAGGGAGAGAACAAGGGGAGGCGACAGGAGCGAGAGAACGGAGGGGCAAAATGAGAAAGAAAAGAGGTCATGAAAAATAATAATTAAATTTGGCAAAAAAATACTCAAAGGGTATTCCAGCAAATGTGTCCAGTTTTATAATGATAAACGAGCGAATCCTTTTGCGGAATGCAATCCAGCGAAGCCCTGTTTCCTAATGGCAAAATTCAAATTATCTCGCGCGCGTGGCGCCGCGGCGAGAAGGCGAAGGGATGGATGCGGCGGGCGTCCATCGCCGGTGGCGAGGATAGCAGGTCCATGGAGGCCGGCCTCGCGCACGCGGGGGTTGCCAGGCCTCAAGTCGAAGGTCCCCTCGGGGCACGCTGCTATTGCCCCACCGTGGCGCCGACCGAGGGGAGGCGTCAGACGTGTGGATGGATGCCTGGCCGCCCGCCCGCCCACGCATCTCAACTGCCTTCCGACGCTTTCTTCCCCGCGCGCGTGTTGGTCAGAGACAGGTGCGAGACACGCCTTCTTGGCTTTCCCTCTTGCAAGCTACTACTACTACGTTTTTCTATTCTCTTGAGGGGGAGCGGCCATGGCTTCCACGCCTCCACGGGAGTAGACCCAGCAACACGTCAAAGCTTTTTACAATGTTTGGCAAGATTTCAAGAAACGAAGCTAAGCTAGAGCTCGAATCATGAGTTCATGACGCACAGAATGCATTTGAATCTGGATCTGTACCGTCCAATAGTCCACAACACTGGAGATTCTGACCACAGCATATAAAAAAAATGTGTTCTTTTTTTATTTCTTGGGTGCAGGCAGATGCAGGTGCGCGTGCCCAAGTCAACATTTCCTTCTACTTCTACCATTGGCCGACTCCTTGTGCCATCCGGCCTAACTCTTGTGATGCTCAAAGTAAAAGCATATGTGACCTTGATTTCAGCTCACTAGTCTTTGTTGCAAATCAATGCGTTGGGATTTGACTCTTCTAGACACTTCACACTAGCAAACCTCCTCACAAACCCCAGGCCGTCTCTAAGGACAAATCTAGCTAGTTTGGCAGCCAAAGGAATCTCCGTCTGTTACACTCCACAAAGACCAGAAAAAGTGCCATCTTTTTTCTTTTTCTTGGTGGACGAGAGGAAGAGGAAGAATGAGCTCATAGGAGGCGACAAGTGATGAGGAGTTTAGGATTCGTGTTGCTGTTGGTGGCAGCTGCAGCATTGCTCAAGCCATCAGAAGTAGTAGGGGCAGAGGAGGAGGGCTGGGAGCGTTTCTTGTTGCAGTGGAGGCAGTATACTTCTCTTCCAGCGCCACTTCTGAATGGGGATCTGGTAAGCCATGCAGACACTTTATTCTTCGTAGCATTTGACAGTAGCAATTGATTCATGGAATGCATGCTTGTGCGTTCTCGAAAATTGTTTCTTTGAAATTAGCTGCTGACCTGCTACTTAAAATAAAAAAAAGGATTCAAAATTCACGAAGTACTTCACTTACCAAATGAATGCAGGGACAGGGCTTTTCAAACAATTGTCAGTTTGTTTTTCTCTGTATTCTGGGTACTTTTGGTTGGAGTATTTGCTATTGAACTTTGTTCTTCTGCAAGATCCAAGAAAATGAGGCATTATTGCGTTCAAAAAAAAATGAAAATGAGGCATTATTGCGTTAAAAAAAATGAGGCATTAGCAAAGGTAGACTGATGTAGGATGGTTCTTGGATGGATGCAGGTGGATAGAATATGGTCAATTTGCTTACCAGACATGGTTGGTGCAGAGGAAATATTGGGCAATTCACTGCAATTTGCTTCAGATGAACTATTGAGTCAGTCATCAAAGAATGCTTTGAAGGCAATGCTGTTTCTGGAGTTTCTATCTCTTCTTTCCCCTGAAAAATTATCCAGTACCTATGATTGTATCCATGCAAACTACTTCGATTTGGGCATTCCACAAGAATTCAGTCTTTCACTGGCAACCTACCTTGAGAGCCATCAGCTGTTGCTTGGTTCGAACTCCTATGTGAGACGGCATTTGGCTGACAACTCAATTGGAGATGCTCCTTCCATGGCTCCAGAATTTTCGCCGTCCATGTCCTCTGGTTATGAAGTGAAGTCTCCTCAATCGGTTACAGAAACACCATATGCGCCTTCCAGCTCTCACAACAATGAAAATCCCAAACAACCTCATCACAGTAAACCTGCACAGAAGCATTGGGGAGTGCCTCCAGTTTCACTTCTGGAGAAGCATAAAGACTATGTTAGATTAGTCTTGATCGTGGTTCTTCCAACAGCGGCATTCTCGTTCATTGCTGCATTTCTAATTTTCTACTGCTGTGGATGCAACAAGAACAAGGTCTCTGTCGGAGAGCAACGAGATGATCATCCTCTTCTTCACATGCAGTTGGTTAATGTGCCTGGTGAGACAGTATCCCTTTGTCAACCTGTGATGGATTGTTCTTACTTCTTTAGTATAATACTATAACATGCAACGTTCTGTTCTCAGGTTCATCACCCGATGCCTGTGTTCCTGCCAGTCCACTTCACAAGGATAATCAAAGTCATTCTGGAGTAAGCATGGGTCAGTGCTTTTCATGCTGTTTTAAAAGATCAATTGATGCCACACCATCTTCAGAAGTGATTGGAGGAACACCAGAGAATAATGTCACAAGTGAAGCTCCTAAACCGATGCCACCTCCACCTCCTCCACCTTTGCCACCTCCGATCAAGAAGGCTCCTCCGCCCCCACCTGGACCTCCCAGAGGTTCTAAAGCAAGACTTGCTCAGCTGTCACCTGTTGAGTCAAGTCGTTCTGAAGGATCATCTGCCAGCGAGCAGACCAGCAAATCATCCGAAGCAGAAGTTAATGCTCCAAGAGCCAAGCTTCGACCTTTCTATTGGGACAAAGTTCTTGCTAATCCTGATCAGTCAATGGCATGGCATGATATCAAATTCGGTTCTTTTCAGTAAGTGTTACTATTAGCAATAAATAAACTCTTAATACACTCTGTCTGCAGAGTGCTTATTTTCACAATTTGATTTTGCAGTGTTAATGAGGATATGATAGAGGAATTGTTTGGTTATAGTGGTGGCAACGGAAATAACCTCAAGGATAAGGAACTCCCCTCTACGGATCCTGCATCTCAGCACATTTCTCTTCTCAATGTTAAGAAATCATGCAACCTGGCAGTTGTTTTTAAGGCAATGAATATCAGGGTACAAGACATTCATGACGCTCTTATTGAAGGTAGCTGTTTATTCACAAGAAGCCGATATCGATTTGCCCATGTAGCTTACTTGTATTTGAGAAAAAAATTGCCCTTAAGTATCTCTCTTAATTATAAGCCAAGCCATTTGCACAGACTTAGATCACTGTTGACATACACCTAAGTATGAGTTTTCTTTTAGAAAACTTTGCTGATGAATTGTACAGTGGTCGCTAACTTTTTTTATACACTTAAAATTAGTTTTTTTAGAAAATTTTGCTGATGAATTGTACAGTGGTCACTAACTTTTTAAAAGTTTATTCAGAAGAAGGTATTATCAATTTTCCCTTGTACCTTACTTAATTGGATTGAGAATAAAAGCCTCTTCAGTATATATCTAGAATCTAGATGCAAGACATTTACGTGAACTTAGACGACAATACACTTACAAGTGTATTTTTAGAAACTCTGCTGATGATCACATATTGGTCACTCACTACCTTTTTTAAGCTAACCATTTGTGTATAACATGAACTTTGCTTGACTATGTAGCAGGCAGGTTTTTCTATCTACTTCATGTTGGACATTCTATTTTAGTGCCTTATGCTTGTCTCATTTCATTTATGGAGGACTCAAGGAAAATTTTTGCTTCAGAATATATATTCTGCTGTTACTTTTGTTTATCTACTGCCATCAACATGAATCTGAAAGACAGAAACGTATCAGTTAGCCTTATAGAATATGCATTTTATTTATCGAGATGGTCCACTGTAGAGACCTCAATATTTGATTTTCTGATGTTGTATCTTGTTTGCATTTGGGAGTTGTTCTGCTTCTTCTTCTTGTGGCCTTTTTTTGGCTCTCTCATGTCGATTCACCAGCCTCCCAGATGAGGATCCTTTTTGTATACTTCTCATTTAATCTTAATAGACTTGTGTTCTGGTGCTCCTACAGTGCCATCAAATTTTCTGACATTATTTTCATCTCGTCCTGTTCACAAGGGAATGAACTTCCTAGGGTGCTTCTTGAGACAATCTTGAGAATGAAGCCAACTGATGAGGAGGAGCAGAAGCTCAGGCTTTATAATGGGGATTTCTCGCAGCTAGGCCTTGCAGAACAAGTGATGAAGGCACTAATTGATACTCCTTTTGCTTTCAAGAGGGTTGACACTTTGCTTTTCATGTCCTCCTTGCAAGAAGATGCTTCAAGTCTCAGGGATTCATTCCACCAATTGGAGGTAATCTACCTTACAACAGTTGTGTCAAATCTGCAAAAAGGGAAAAACAAGTACTAACAGTTATGTCAGCAATCCCGGCGTACACCAACGTCCGTCTATCACCTTCAACGGCAGCACAATGCACACACGCGAACACAGTGGAACGATGAACACACAAGAGTATTTTTGGTGCGACGAACTGGTCGCTTTTCCGGACTCTATTGAATGCATATATAGAATATCAACTCCTACACAACCGGTGAATCGATCACGGCATGCGCCATCCCACACACCCACGACACCACGGTCCTCCTACAAGCTCGGCATGCCCACCATCCGAACGTGCCATCCCACGTCCGATGAACACGCCCAAAGACTCCCTGACAGACGCGCCCCATGCGAGCAGCGCGCATGTCGGGCTCCCTACGAGACTCGCTTTCGACCAAACAAACTAGTGAGCTTATTTCAACCGTGAACAAGGAAACCGAAAATAGCTTGACAAGCATTGCACAGATTACTCAACATTTCTCCTCCTAATTCTTGCTTGGCTTGTGCTTCAAGCTTGACGACGCCAATCGCGATCCGATCACGCCGCTCTTGGAATGTAACACGACCCAAAGACTTCGTCCGAACATCTCGCTAACCCGATCTTTTGTAGAGATCTGGTCCACCACAACTTTGCCCTTCTCAACACAATCTACGATATAATGAAATTTAGTTTCAATGTGCTTACTTCTATCATGATGGACCGGATTCTTACAGAGATCAATTGTTGATTTGTTGTCAATCTTGAACCGCACCCCAACCTCCAAACCAAGCAGACTCCTTAGTAGCCGTGCAAGCCACACTCTCGGCAAGCTGCACCGGATGCGCAAATATATACTCGCTTCACATGTAGAAAGTGCCACCACCTTCGCTTATTGGAGTGCCAAATAATGTAGTCTCTCTAGACAAAATAACATCCCACCGGTGCTTTTCCTATCATCAATATCCCCAAATAATCACTATCATCATCGAACCTCATTAATTGAACACCAAGATTTCCTGCTCTCCTACTTTATAGAACAAACCATACTCCAATGTACCACTCACATACCGATGATGTGTTTCACTATCGCCAAGTGATCTTCATGTGGTTGTTCTAAAACCCGACCTACAAACCCCCTTTGCAAAGGCAATATCGTATGCGTGTGTTCACGGACACCAAGTCCCCAAACTGCACTTCGATATTCATTTGCATCCGCCAAAGGTGCCTCACTTGATTTTACTCGGTTTGAGCTCGACTCCATTGGTGCTTTGCACAAGCATTACATCCCGTCAAGCCAGACCTTCTCTACAAAGTTTTGCTTTGCATAAGCGGCTTGTCCAATCTTGATCCCCTCCTTGGTCCGCCTCACCTCCAACCCCGAGATAATAAGACAACAGACCTAGATCACTCATCTTGTAAATCTTCATCATTTCGACTTGAATTCCTTGATGCTCAGGCTTCCCGTGATGATAAGATCATCCACATATACTCCCACAATGAGTGTGCTCCTCCAAAGGTGCCCCTCGTGTAAACACCATGCTCAAATATATTTTTTCTCGAACCCAAGTGATAGAAGGTCGCTATCCACTTCATGTTCCACGCTCTTGGCGCTTTGCCTCGAGCCATACAAGGCTTTCTCCGGTTTCAACACCTTGTGCTCTTGACCTGCCTTAACAAATCCCTCATGGGTACACCACATACACCTCTTCACTCAAGATACCATTCAGAAAGCGCTTTTTACATCCATGTGATGCACTTCCCATCCTTTATGAGCAGCTATGGCGCTGAAGACTCAGACAGACTCCAACCTTGCAACTGGAGCAAAAACTTCATCAAAGTCAATTCCCTGTCTCTCACATATCCTTTAGCAACCAAATAGTGCTTTGTGCTTCACCACCGCTCCATGCTCATCACGCTTGACTTTGAATACCCATTTCAACCCAATTGGTGAATGTCCTGCAGTGCGAGATCAACAAGGCTCCATGTCTTGTTTTCTTCAATCGATTTCATTTCCTCCCTCATAGCTTGCTTCCAGCGAGGATCCCGCTTTCGACTTCCTTGAATGTTGCCGGCTCCTCCGCACTTGCAAACATGAGCTCTGCTCGCTCCAAATCTCGCTTCGCCACCCCGCACGAACTTGGCCCCCACACATTATCTAGCAACTTTGAAACGTCTGGCGCCTCCTCATCGTGGTCTCGCATCCACGAAGTCTTGCACGTTGTTGGTGGAGAAGCAAACTCCACCGCTTTCGGGTGACATCGGTGTCGCGCGGTTGCCATTGCGGGCGTCATACGTGAATCGATGCACCCGGCGTCAAAAAGGCTGCTGCACCGTGGTCGCCGTGCTTGGTGTCGTGGTAGCCGGCGTGCTCGGTGTAGCGGGTGCGGAGCTCCCCTCCACAGTTCCCGTCACCACCCACGTACTACTTTGTCACCGTGAACTCCACGGAGCCGCCGTCGTGGTACTCTCCGCCTCCATCGTCCTCCGTCCTGCGCTCCGGTCCCATTTCGCCTCTTCGTCCGAAGATGACGTCACGCACGCCACGCACGCGCGCGCATCCACGGGTCGAACACCGATCGCCTTGGCGCCCGGTTAAGTGTCAAACATCACCATCCTCGTGCTACGATCTTCAAGCTTCTTGAGATGTGGCTTCACGTTCTTCACATGAACGACGCGACGAAAAAGTCGCAGTGCTCCACCGTGGGCTTCTTGCCATGCCAGAGGCCTCAGTCGCGGAATGCGGCCGGCCGAGCTCTTCGTCGGCGCCGGTTCAGCGGTACACGGCCGTCACCACGCCTCGCCCAGGCTTACCGCCGCACCGATCTCCCCTTCAAGCAAGCTCCTCGCCATCGCCACTACGGTTTGATTGCGGCGTTCGACCACGCCGTTACTGTTGTGGTGAATACGGCGCCGCCGGATGACGCCGCCGCGCCACGACCGCACACCATTCACCGAATTCAGCAGAGGTGAACTCACCCCCCATTGTCGGTCGCAAGATCTTGACTTCTTCCCGGTCTCCGTCTCCACCATGGCTTGCCACCTCTTGATGGCCTCCGACGCCTCGTCCTTGCTGCTTAGCAGAGAGATCCACATGTACCTCGGCGCGCCGTCCACGAAAGCAGCGAAATAGCGTCGCCCTCCGGGCGTCGCGGTGTGTGATGGACCGCACAAATCACCGTGAACCAGGTCCAGCTTCTCCTCCGCTCGGTACTTCGCCGCCACCGGGAACGGTGTCCTCCTCTGCTTTGTCGCCACACAGCAATCGCAGAGCTGCTCGACATGCTCGATGCAGGGCAGCCCGCACACCATCTCCTTGCGCGACAGCAGGCGCAGTGCATCGAAATGCAGATGGCCGTACCTCTCGTGCCAGCGCCACGCCTCCTCGCCGCGCTGCGCCACCAGGCACACTGGCTTCACCGCCGTCAGCCGTAGCAGATACAGCCTCGCCGCCGTGCGCTTCACCTTGACCACCAGACGCCGCTGCCGGTCCCAGATCCGGAGCACTCCGTCGTCGATGTGGACGGGGCAGCCTCCCTCGTCCAGCTGGCCGAGGCTCACGATGTTCGCCGTGAGCCGCGGAATGTAGTAGACGTCCGTCAGCCTCTGGTGCTCCCCATTCTTCGCCTGGAAGAGGATGTTCCCGCGGCCGGCGATGTCCACCACGGATCCATCCCCAAATTTCACCGTGCCCTGAACGCCGGTGTTCAGCTCGGTGAAGACCTCGCGTCGCGCCCGTCATGTGATTGGTAGCCCCGGTATCCAGATACCAGAGCCCGGCGTCGCGGTTGGCATCTCCGTCGAGCTGCGCCATCACCTTCTCCTCCACGAGGTGAACTACGGCCGGCGCCGCGTCTCCACCATCGTTGACCGCCGCCGAGGCAAAGAAGAGGGCCGGACCCTCCTCCTCCTCAGCCTCAGCAACGTGGGCCGCCTGGTTCTTGGGCTTGGTCGGGCACTCCCGGGCCCAATGCCCGGTCTTCTTGCAGCGGCGGCATTGATCCGGCCCAACATCGCCGGAAGCCGACGCCGTCTTCGATCCACCATCCCACGGTGGTCTCGGCCCAGGCTCCTTTCTTCCAGAGCTTGAGCCGTGCCGTCCGCGCCCGCGGCCACGGCCGCGGCCGCCGCCGCCGCCACTGCCGGAGCCGTGGTCCGCCTTCTTCATCCGTGCCGTCCACTGCTCCTGCGTCAGAAGCAGCTTACCGTCGGCACTTGTCGCCGCCGGCGTGTCGTCCTCGGCTTCGCAATCCTCCGCCGCACGCAGCCGTCCGCACGCGTCCTCCAATGACAGCGTGTCGAGATTAGAGGTGATCTCGATTGCGACGGCCGCCTCGCTTCAATGCCTTAGGCGCGACGCAGCAGCTTCTTCTCGACGGTCTGCGCGTCGTCACCACTTCGCCGAGGGTCTCCAACGCCGCCACAAAGATTCTCCAAGCGCTTCGGTGAAATCATCGAGCGACTCACCGGGCTTGAACTTCATCGTCTCCAGCTCCTTCCGAAGACGTTGCGCCTTTACCTTCTGCACCGAGTCGTTCCCGATCCGGCGCTCCTTGATGGCCTTCCACGCTTCCAGCGCGGACCCCTTAGCCACCAAATGCGGCACCATCTCCGTGGTACCCGCTTCGTGATGGCGTCGGCGCCGCTCGATCCTCCCGAACGAGACGTCACCCGCTCGCGCCTCCCACATGTCGCGCGCCCCATCTTGAGCTTCATCGTGCCGCCCGCGTCGTGTAGTTCGTCTTGGTGAGCATTGGCGATTCACGCCCGGCGGCGTACTCCATGACGATGCGCACTTTCTCCTCCTGCATTGCGCCCCGCAGCGCCGCCCTTGCCACGGGCGCCCTTCTTCGGAGAGGGTGGCGTGTCGTCGTCGCCGGCCATCGAGTCCAGCCCCTACCGAACCTCGGCTCTGGTACCAATTGTCAGCAATCCCGGCGTACACCAACGTCCGTCTATCACCTTCAACGGCAGCACAATGCACACACGCGAACACAGTGGAACGATGAACACACAAGAGTATTTTTGGTGCGACGAACTGGTCGCTTTTCCGGACTCTATTGAATGCATATATAGAATATCAACTCCTACACAACCGGTGAATCGATCACGGCATGCGCCATCCCACACACCCACGACACCACGGTCCTCCTACAAGCTCGGCATGCCCACCATCCGAACGTGCCATCCCACATCCAGTGAACACGCCCAGCACTCCCTACAGACGCGCCCCATGCGAACGACGCGCATGTCAGGCTCCCTACAGACTCGCTCAGCCAAACAAACTAGTGAGCTTATTTCAACCGTGAACAAGGAAACCGAAAATAGCTTGACAAGCATTGCACAGGATTACTCAACAAGTTATACTTTATCTATTTGTTGGTAGGCTGCTTGTGGGGAACTAAAGCACCGCCTTTTTCTGAAGTTGCTAGAAGCTGTTCTCAAAACCGGAAACCGTTTGAATGATGGGACCTTCCGTGGTGGTGCTAATGCATTCAAGCTTGACACTCTTCTGAAGTTATCAGATGTCAAGGGTGCTGATGGAAAGACCACATTGCTGCACTTTGTTGTTAAAGAGATTATTCGGTCTGAAGGTGTTCGTGAAGCAAGGTTAGCCATGGAAAGTGGAAGAAGTCCAACTCGTAGTACTTCAGATGACACTTCCAATGGATCTCTTGAAGAGGATGGCGATTACTACTCCAACCGTGGACTTAGCATTGTATCAGGACTTAGTAGTGAGATGGACAATGTCAAAAGGGTAGCCGCACTAGATGCTGAACCTTTGTTTGCCACTGTGGTAACCCTCAGACAAGAGTTACTGAAATCAAAGGAGTTCCTGAATGAAATTGCAACAATAGAAGAGACGAGTGGATTCCGACGCTCATTGGAATGTTTTGTGGAACATGCAGATAATGAGACAAATTTTTTGATGAAAGAAGAGAAGAGGTTGAGATCATTAGTGAAGAAAACAATACGATATTTCCATGGAAATGACTCTAAAGATGACGGTTTCCGGTTGTTTGTGATTGTAAGAGATTTCTTGGTGATGCTAGATAAGGCATGCAAGGAAGTTGGGGCATCACAGAAGAAGGGTACAAATAAATCACGAAGCAGTGGCAATGGCAACCCTACGTTCCCGTCAATCCTACAGGAGCAACAGTTCCCTGCTGTTATTGATGGCCATTCAGATAGTTCACGTTCTAACGATTAACGATGAGATACTGATCTTTTTGTTGTAAAGAAAAATCCATTTTGAAGAGGAAATATGTTAGCATACATGTAATGTTTTTTTTTTGGTGAGAATAGCATACATGTAGATTTACATACGTATCTTGATTGATATCCATAGGTTTATGATACGGTTCCGTCAGACCTCAAAATTAGTGGTTCTTAAAATACCTCTAAATCAATGCTCCCTTGAGTTCTATAATTCTAGTTGCTTTGGACAACTTTGAGCTCAAACTTTAAAATTTTGATTATCGATTATTATTACAATATATAATTTAAAGACACTATGACAACATGCATAAATTGGTCTTAAAAGACATTTTAATATTTTTCTACTTCTTCGTATATAAAAAAATCATAGCCAAAGCTACAATTTGGAGATCACATCGCTATCAAAACCAAGAATTATGGAATTGAAGGGATTACAGCTCTGACAGTAAAAATTTCGAAAGCTTGTCATCCTTAGCTCAAAGAAGTCACAAGCGAACGTTAGACCAGTTGGTCTGGCTGTGCGCTTTGCATCCTGTCGCCCAGAGTTCGAACCCTCTTGGGGCGGATTTATTGGCCGGAGGAGGCGTAGTTTATCTACGCGTTGAAAAAATCCCCTCGTCTGCACTACGCCAAAGCACAGGTCTAAGATCAGTCCAGTTTCACAGGAGCTGCAGCGCCGCTGTGTATGGGTGGGGCAGAGGTTTTGGGGTTTTCTCGACTTACGTGAGAAGGTCTTCTTCTTAAGTACAATGCCCCGAGCTGTCTTACCCCCGCGGATCGATTTTTTTTTTTTTTTTGCTCAAAGGAGTCTTACATTTGGAGCTATAGGCACATCAAAGATATGAGAATGAGAAATTTGGTTATTCTTTCTTTTTGTATAAAACAGTGATGTCTAAACGGTTTATTTTATTCTATGAACTCTAAACCTGAAAATCTTGCATTGTTGGTGATACACCAAACAAGCCCTCATTTGCGCCCTTTATCCTTGAAAGCTGAAATCCATTTGTGTCATAATGTGATTACAATATGGGCATGCAAAAGCTTATGATATTAGTATATAGGGAATAAAATACGTGCAACTTAAACATCTACTTATATCTTTCGTCGTATACATCCTCACAGAGATTGCCTCAAACTAATGCAAATTCATGTAATGTAACAAAACTTCATCGTACATCGATCTAAGGGTATGAATAAGCCTAGGGACAATATTTCCCGATGCTAGAAAATAGAAAATGAGTTATAAATAAAGAGAAAAAATATGAAAATGAGTTAAAGAGAATAAGAAAATTTATGAATCAAAGTAAAATGTCAAATTAAACAGAAAAATTGAGGTAAATAAAAAATTAAAAATGTTAATAGTGTGCTAAGTGTCAAATCTGTCGAGATCTATCATGCAAGTAATCCATTTTCTTGAGGGTGCACAGCCAGGGCCCAAGGGTCAGAGGCAAATCTCGTTATCGTCTGCCGCCGCGGTTCTCCTGCTGCCCAACTGCCCTTCCGGACGGCATTACCTAGCCCGTAGGCCATCAACGCTTCTCGTCTTATCGCCCAAGAAACGTGATTGTGGAAAAAACCAACCCACTCACGCTCCTTCTTCCCCTTTCCTCTGCTACAGTACCAAAGGGCGAAAAGGAGGTGACACAGTTTTCCGGCGCCGATTTCGCCATCCTCCCTCTTCTCCAGTCACCAGTTCGGTGCTGGAAAGGGAGGATGGCGGGGGTATCGCCGTGCGGGTGTATATAGATTAGGATCGAGTCCTAGGTCTAGGGTTTGCTTGCCATCGGTTGACGGTGGAGCTAGGGTTTGTCGGGAGGGCGGCGTTCCTCTGCGGCTTGTCTTTCTGGGCGCCGTCGGCGAGGAGGAGGTGACGGCGGCGTTGTTGAATAAATCCTCCCGACCCCTTCCTCGCACCGGTGGCGTTTTCCTCCGGCGCCAACGACGAGGTCCGCGAGGCTTGTATAGGAGTCCGCGCGCTCGGCCGATCTGTCGTCTCAGGGAGGCGACGGTGCTGGTGGCGCGCTTCCTCAAGGGTGTGGAGATGGCTGTGGGTGTTGCGGACTGCAGGTGTGTGGATCGAGCTCGACCCCCCCTTCGGCGCCTGTCGACAGCGAGCTTCGATTCAAGATCTGAGGAGCTTGGGGTGCGTCCCCGACTGACTTTTCTTCAACGACAAAATTGTCCCGGCCTCGGCATCGGGTGACTACTGCATCTCGTTAAAAGCCTTCATGCGATGGAGTTCCTCCAGATCTGGGCGGCGGTGGGAGTTCCCAACGCCGGAGATGGAAGGTGGCGGCGTCCGTCGGCGAGCACGGTGGCCAGGGAGCTTCTTGTGATTTTCTATTCTTTAGGGGCCTCTGTGCAAAACTGATAGGACAGCTGTCTCTGTTTCCTGTACCCTCGTATCTGTATGCATTTGCGTATGTGTACGTTTACCTTACCTGAGTAATACAGATACGTTTATCAAAAAAAAAAAAAACGCTTCTCCTCTTCCCCTTCCTCGGCCCCTCCACTGATCCACTCGCCTAGGGCTTTGCTCCTCCTCCCCTCGAAACCCTACCCACGCCATGCGCGATCGATCGGTTGAGCGCGAATTCCCGAGCCGCGAGCGCGGGGATCGGCCGCCGCCCGGGATGCTGGGCCCGCCGCGCCGCGGGCCGGCGTACAAGACGAAGCTGTGCGCGCTGTGGCAGCGCGGCGGCTGTTCCCGCGACACCTGCAGCTTCGCGCACGGGCACGCCGAGCTCCGCCGGTTCCCCGGCTCCCGCACCTCGTTCCCGCCCCGCGCCGGTATACACAGCCTTTTCTCGTGCCCCCATTACCCTCTCGCACGTTTTTTTTCCTACTAGTTGAATGTTTAACCTCTGATGAGATCGGGATCCCCTGGTGGTGTAGCGTTCGTGGTAAATCGGGTGGTTTGGTTGTATGAAATTTTCTTGCAAATTCTGTTCCTCGTATTGTTTTATTGGTAGGTTTAGTTGTAGATGTCACGAATTCTGCACCCTGCCGTGGATGGTTGCCCATGTAATCCATGTGATCTATCTGTTTGGGAAGAACAATGGTATGGGCCCATTCGATTTATTAGATGGAGAAGAAATGTCATGGTGGATGGTACGATACATTGCTGTGCCATGCAACAAAAAAGGAAAAGTGATACATGCCAAGTCGCTGATATGAATATCTATATCTGTTATTTCAGAAGGGATGAATTAGGTTAATTTAGCCAGGATAGTGACTGGCCAAAGAATGAATACATGTACTTGAATCATTTATGGATGACCATCTTTGGAGCTTTAAGGGGTTACATGGACATGGCCCACATGGGTCTGGGTATCAGTGTCTGATTTAGGTGCAGGTGTCTGAATTAGCAGATTTTTTGGGACACGCCAAATAGCACCTGGAATCCAACATGGTGTCATAATGACACTGGTGCTGGGTGTCTCATTTGGCAAAAAAAAAGGGTGGGGGGAGAAACAGGTTTCCGGATAACAAATTTACCTCTGGACATTGTGGTTCAAGTGGAACTTTATTTTTGCTCCATGATTTTGTAGTACCATGTTCTCTATGTTTTGTATTAAGTGCTTGTGTGTTTTATTAAATTTGTGCTTGAATTCAACCTCAGTTGCTGCAGATAGAAAATAATTCTAACAAGTGGAAGCTTGTTGCAGTCTGCAGAATTAGGCGGCATTCTTACTGGTTGCCTTTTGATTTAACTACCATTCAAATTAGCAGACTCCTGAGCAGATTATTAGATTCAACTGCTGCCAGAGGATAAGATGACCTTTATATAGATTCTTCAGTTGGCATTTCAACAATTTATTGTGACTGTAATGCTTGTCCCTATATCAAGAAGGTTGGCATATCAGTATCTTGGATGATGACTCCACTGAATGATGTCCATAATACATTTGATGTGCCATGGTCATGTGCTTAGCAGCTTTAATGGTTAATTGAGCCACATACCCTTGAATATTGTGCATCAGTTAGTTCATTGGGAAGTGTTATTCTCACTGGTAATTGCAAGTTATTGTTATTCTTGCAAGTCGCCGCGGAAGATATCTGGACAAATGATAGTAGATTTATATTGTGATGGTATTGGGATTATAGAAGACCTCAACTTGTCATGCGTAATTGTTATGTGATGTTGTTCATGGTGCTTCATCAATTTGATTTCCAACAATCAACATTATGAGTTTGGTATCATCTTAATGGGTACGTCAGTGGTTTCATACCATACTTTGGTATCTACCCATGGCGTTAATTTTCAGCCCTACTTTGTTGTGGCTAGTGGTATTATCCTGGAGACCCTTCTACTTATTGTGCATTGAATTATCTTGTAGCTCAAAGGCTGTGGTAAGGTTACAGGCTTATGGGTGACCTATCTCCATAAGTTCATATTGATACATTTTTCGTTCAGCTTCATATATCCTTGTATAAATTTTTCTCTATCCTGACTTCTAGGGAGAAGAGATTATAGAGGTGGTGACTTCAGAGATAGGTTTGATAGGAGGCGCTCGCCTCATAGGAGGCATTCCCCTGACAGAGATTCCAGGGGCCATCATTCCCTTCATGACCGAAGACCAAATTCCCAAGAAAGGGGTAATTACGGCCTTCTTATTTTAAATCCAGACCTGTCACTTTTATTACATTCCTATTGAATTCCATGCCCGATGGCGTATAAGTTATTAAAACTGAAATTTTACTTGCAGAATCTAGCTATTCACGGTCTCCCAGTAGGAAGAGGTATGCAATTCATTTAATATATGATTAAGTCATTCATTTGTAAATATATGCTTTTACACATGTAACACATCTGTGTCTGCTGCTCAAATTATCGATTCTTTATTTATTACTATCTATTATCTCTTTGTTATCTGCCTTGTTTATGTGATGCAATTTCCTCATTTCTGTTAACTATGGATCTGGAGCTCAAATAACTACAAACCTTTATCATTGAATACTATGTTAAAAATAACTAAAAACCTTTATCATTGAATACTATGTTAAAGCATCCTCTCTGAAACCATTATTTTAATATTCTTGCAAACTCACAGTTGTGGCATTTATTCACCATATTATATGTATTCATTGTATTGGCATAAGCATACTAGATGTGCCCCTAGAGAACGTGCAAGCACATTGTATGCTTTATTTTATGTCAACAATTACTAAAATCTGCTTGTTACAAATATAATTGCTTCTTCTGATAAAATTTTCTGAATAGAATATGTTACCTATGTGCCTCTGAAATCTTACTGATGTTTTGGGTTCCTGACCTGCGTCGAATATGTGAAATATGGAACATAAATGTTGATATTGTAGCTTACCTTTCCACTTTATAACCTCCCCTCTCTCAGTGAAAGGAGGCATGAGAAGAAGCCTGATGATGGAGAAACTAACTCATCTAGGAGTTTGAGTGTCTCTGACAATAACGATGATAGAAAAAGGGTGACACTCTTAAGTGGTGATGATAAAGAGGATCACGAAATACAGGTCTGATGCATTATACAATGTATAGCTGCATGTCACCTTTTAGCACACCCTGCCACTGTATAATTAAAAGTAAGATTATTCTGCAGCTGAAACAAATGGATATGGAACTTTTGCGCGATGATAAATCTCACTTGGAGGTTAGTTTTGACAGTCTCTACTTATACTATCGTATATTGCATGCTGGTAAACCATGTCAGTTTTTAGTTGATGTTTCTATGGGTAATTGGTGGTGGTGGTGGTGTGTGTGTGGTCAGATTTAGGTATTTTGTTACTTTTCTTTTTGCACTAGTGTACTGGCTAGAAAATTGATGTATATAGGACTTTGTAATTGCAATTTATAACACTTGCCTATTTTCCGTTGTAAGCTCAACCATTCTGTTCATATTGTGGGACACTGACCATTCATCATCAATCATGCTTTAATTGCTTGATTTGCTCGGTGCTGATTGCAATAACTATTCTCATTGACTGATGAAGAGTATTTGGTGTCCTGATGGTTTAAACTTATATTCAATGTCCATAATGGTTTAAACATTTTGATGGAGCAGTAATTTGTAAAAGTTTCTGTGTGTTCCTTGCTTTGCAATGTCCATAATGGTTTAAACATTTTGATGGAGTACTCGGTTAGAGCATTAGCATAACAGTTCTTCTTAGTGTCTTTATTTACATGTTATATGCTGATAATGTTTCTTTTACTTTCTAAATCCTACAAGTTGTCATTGGCCATGTACTCTTTTAACTCTGAATCTTCACAATTCAACACCTATCCTTTAAAATAGCTTTATCCTGTGTAAATCCAAACTCGATGGTCATATTAACTATTCCTTACATAGATAATTTTGGATGAGAAGAATGCTGAAGTGCGCAAGATTTCTAGCAGAGTAAATGATCTTGATCTGCAGCTAAGGAAGGAGAAAGAGGAATGCCACAGGTACTTACACAATAGGGCGCCTCTTTTGTTTAGCTCCATGGTGTCTTCAAGTATATAGTTGTCATGTTTTTTTTTTTTAAATTTCCAATGTAGGATGACCTCAAAAATGAAAAAGTTCATTAAAGCCCATGCTCGCTTTTTGAAAGCACAGGAAGAATTGAAAAGGTACATTGTGCTTTCATCACTTTTCAGCTTAACAATTTGGAAAACATTTTTGTCCTGTCTTGCTGCACCAGTTCATGTCTATATCCACATGATTATGAATTAATGATTATTATTAATTAAATGGAATTGTGCAGGTCACAAGCTCGTTTTGAGAGACTTGGTGATTTGCTTGCTTCAGATATTCTGAAGCGTGGTGCTAATGAAGAAGTTTCCAGTATCAATGTTGATGAAGACCCAAATGGTCCTTATGAAAGGAGCCCCAATGCTGCTACAACTAAGAAGAGATCAATAATACCATACTCAACAAGTGAAGAAGCGAAAGCCGGTGGGTATAGCTTAGTCTCTGTCTCTGAAGAGTGTACAGTGATGATGTTGTCTTAAGGTTGACATTAGTATGATGCGAATGAATCTTCTTAAATAGCATCCGTTTCTCCTACGGTTGTTGTCAATGTATTTATTTCTTGGAGTCTAAGCTAATCCTTCCTCTGTTGAACTTCAAACATTGGAGCTGATATGATTAGTTGGCTACCCTTTTATAGAAACACTGAATAAAGTGTTCCCTTCATTTGAAAATTTGATATTTTAGAATTTGAGTACTTTCAAAGTATAACATCTGAACTTGTCCAAATGAATCATATTCTTTGACAAGGGAGAGTTTTTTTTTCCCCATTTACGTCTCAGCAACACTTCTTGCTGTGTTTAAAGATATGTCTTCCTATCAATTATGTACTCATGTCTAATCTTGTCCTTTTCAGTGAAGAAAAGAAGAGAGCGAGACTCTGACACAACTAGGCCAGATAAATATAGGTCAGAAGGTACTATTGCAGAATTTGAAAAACCAAGCAAGGGGACTGAGCCAACAAAATCTTTGTATTTGAAGAAGAAACTGTGGGAAGATGAAAAGGATAAGATAGGCAATTTTGTTCCCTCAGCCAACACTGACAAGGTGCAATATTTCTCATGTGCTAACTCAATTTTATGATATTATCTATATCATGTTCTCATAGCTGGCTGGTATAACATGGACATCATCCTATTTATATGCATATGCTCTTATTTTCATTCTAAGCCACAACATGAACTAGTGAAGTTTAAGGTTGACCCTCATTGCTCTGTTTACTCTTGCTTACCCATTAAAACATCTTAACAAGTGGTAGCAATATATAAAATTGTATAGCCTTCCTTTGTCATCGGTTCTGTTAGCTTCATGACCGTTGACATGATTCGGACTGTGCGTAGTATGAGTTCAAACTTCTATTGAGTAGATATTTTTAAACTTACAGGTCAAAGAATCTCCAGCCAAACATGTTTTGCCCTCCACTGGTATGGCTGCTCATGCTGTGGATGATCTGTTTGAAGCTGTTGAACTGGAGGATAGACATGATCCAATAACCGCATCAATAGAAAATGATGCTGATGACGAAACTAGGTTGCCTGTTATGCCCCCACAACCACCACCAGCGGTTAATACTTACGAGCAGGTGACTAACCTTGCATCCTACGTCCTTCGAAGAATAGATAAAAATGAATTTGCATCCTGTTGAAAATGACAAACCTTGCACGTGCGATCAGACTGACTACACATTCAAAACTAGTTCCTCATTTTCTTTTGTAGATCTGCTAAACAATATGCTCACAATTTGTTTTGTCTGTTTCCTAGTACGAGGCTGATGATGAGGAAGTCGACGTGGACTAAGTAGAATGTCGAGATGGTACTGGAATGATCTATAGCTCTTGCATGTGTAAAGCCCTATGTATTTGATGCTAGAATTTACCTTGCATAAAAAACCTTCATATTGATCCTTTGTGGATGCGGTTTATAAGCAGTCAAGTTTTTTCTTGCTTTCCTGAAGGCAAAACATGCCCTGTTACCTGTACCTAAATATACCCCGTGGTGGCTAGTCTTTTGTCAGTGCCCTGGTTCTTCTGACTTTCTGAGTGGTCGTGCTCTGCTGTTCGCGGCACTTGAACACTGATGTTTCGTGGGAGTATATTATTTGAATGGTAGCAGTTGATCTTCGGTTGATGATGTCGGCTAAGTCATGGCATTGGCGCCACATGGCACATTGTGCACTCAGTCTTATCACACTTGATGAAACATCATCTATCAGACTGTAACACGTGGCCCTTGCTACCTTTTGTTTGGTAGTAGATAGTAGAGGACGAAGGTGGTTGTTTACATAATTTTCTTCGGTGGGCTAAGAATTACAGTTAGGTCCCTAAAAGTTACAGAAGGTCTCTGGATGATATGCTGCATCAGCACTTCCATGGTGGATCAGTGGACGACTGCTGACTGATGGTCATCTACCCTTGGACCTCGAGGATGGAACACGCACCACACGTTGTTTCGATACGTATTACATGCCTCGGCTCAGCAGTGGCAGAGGTGCACGCATGTGGCATGACTTTTGTCAATCTCAACTTTACAACTGGTGCACGCAAAAGCCACAAACTTAGTCAACTTTTTAGTCGATTTCAAATACGATATTACAACGCTTTATAGGACTTGGGAGTTAATTTGATTTAAATTTAATATGTAGTAGTCCAAGTCCTATTAAATCTAACAGTCAATGCTTACTTGCATATGTCGTACCATCACAAAATTGCACTTGCCAATTTCTTTCCATAGATGTGAAAAAATAAGTTACAATTTATTTTACTCCTTCCGTCCTGAAATATAATGAATTCTAGAAATTTTAGGACAAATTATTGGGGTAAAAATAAATGATGCATATAACTCCCTTAATCGTGTGAAAATGGTTGGCAATTAGATACCAATACCAATTGTAGGTATGCATTAAATGTTCTTTTTAAAATTGAGTTGGCCGTGATTTCACTTAAATCTATCTTACTCCCTCTCAAAATAAATCAATTCTTGTAATGACCCTAAGTCAGTCTATCTTAAGTTTGACCAGCTTTATATAAAAAAGATAACAACATGACACCAAATAAGTATATTATGAAAATATATTTCATGATGCATCTAGATACTAATTTGGTGCCATAAATATTGGTGCTCTTTTTTTTTAATTTTGATCAAAATTAAGAATGTCTCTAGAAGTTTATTTAATTTGGGAAAGTGGGAGTACAATTTAGGATAAACTTTAAATACTTAAATACCTTATATTTTAGAATGGAGCAAGGTTGACACTTAAGTGAGCGATGATTATGAAGTTGACGTGGAATACCGAGATGGTGGGTTTAGTCTTCCAGTAGTGCACTAATTATGGTATGCTGCATCAGCACTTCCTTGGTGGATTAGTGAACGACTGCTTACTAATGGTCATCTATCTAAAATTGCCGGTCAAGTGAGGCTGAACGTTCCATCTTTTTCAGAGAAGAGTGAGTTATTTCCTTCTTCTAAAATCTCTTCTTCTATAAGCCTTGTGGCTATTTCCAAATTAAGGTGCAGAGATACATGCAATCCACTGCAACTTATCACCTTCAACCTAAAACAAGCCTTGACCATGGAGCCACAGCTAATCCTCCAGATCTCATTTTTTTGTGCTAATATGCCCAGCCATTGCCATCGACCCAGAAGCAGATGCACTTCTCCGATGGAAATCCACCCTGGTTGGAGCCAGCTCCCTGTCCTGGTCGCCTGCCAATTCAATCTACTCTTGGTTCGGCGTCGCCTGCGACGGTGCCGGCCACGTCACTGCGCTCCGCCTTCGCAGTGCAGGGATCAACGGCAAGCTTGATGCCTTCTACTCCACCAGGTTCCAGAATCTCACCAGGCTTGACCTCAGCAACAATCACCTTTTTGGTACCATCCCGGCGAACCTGTCCATGTTGCTCACTCTCACCTTTCTTGACTTGAACAGCAACAGTCTCAGTGGTGCCATCCCCTACCAACTCAGTAAGCTCCCTATGATCGCCCATCTTGATCTCGGTAACAACCACTTGTTCAACCCAGAATCTGCCAGGTTTTTACCTATGCCCAGTTTGAAATTCTTATCTTTAAGGAACAATAGTCTTGACGGCACCTTCCCCCAGTTTATCCTCAACTGCACGTGGATGAGATCACTTGATTTATCATCTAATTCCTTCTTGGGACATATACCAGGCTCACTGCCAGAGACGGTCCCGAGATTAAGCTATTTGAATCTGTCATATAATGGATTCTCTGGTGCAATACCACGTTCGCTTTCAAGGCTCCGAAAGCTCAGGGAACTAGATCTTGATACAAATAATCTCACTGCTGGAGTCCCAGAAGAGCTGGGGATGATACCTAGATTGCGTATTCTTAGTCTATCAAACAACTTACTTGGTGGATCGATCCCAGCATCACTCGGAAAACTTCAAATGCTAGAGTCGCTTGAAATATTTAATGCTGGTTTGTTTTCAACTCTTCCAGCCGAGTTGGGGAACCTTACCAGCCTCAATTACATGTACTTATCACAGAATCAGTTGCATGGAACTTTACCGTCTTTTGCCAAGTTGCAAAGCATAAAATACTTCAGTTTAAACAGGAATAATCTCGGTGGGGTCATTCCGCCAGAGTTATTTACAAACTGCACGGAGCTCTTCATCCTCGACTTGTCTGATAACTCGTTCCATGGAAGCATCCCAGCGGAGTTGGGGAACCTTACCGGCCTCGTTTTGATGGACTTATCAGAGAACCAGTTGCATGGATGTTTACCAACGTCTTTTGCCAAGATGCAAGGAATAGAAGCCTTCTATTTAAACGGAAATAATCTCAGCGGGGCCATTCCGCCGGAGTTATTTACAAACTGCACGGAGCTACTCGTGCTTGACTTGTCTGACAACTTGTTCAATGGAAGCATCCCAACGCAGATCGCGAACTCCATGAACCTTCAGATTCTCTCCCTCTTTGGCAATAGTTTTGTTGGCTCAATCCCAATAGAGTTGGAAAACCTGGCAAACTTAGAATATCTGGACTTGTCAGAGAATCACTTTACTGGAACGATACCACTGCAAATCGGTAACTTCTCATTTTCGGTGGTATCCATTGACATCAGCACCAATCATCTTGAGGGCGAGCTTCCTGCATCTATATCAATTCTCCCAAATCTCAGATATCTCATTTTGTCTGACAATAAGCTCACAAGTAGCATTTCTAATCTCAATGGCATGGAGTTGCCCACTTTATGTCGACTCATAAATAGTAGTTTGCAAATCTTGGATCTGTCCAACAACCAACTATTTGGAGAGCTCCCAGGTTGCATTTGGAACTATCCTTACCTACAATTCTTGGATTTGTCTAGCAATAATTTGTTTGGAGAAGTGCCAACCAAGATAAACTCTATGTCTTCACTAATGTCACTGCACCTATCCAACGACAACTTCACGGGAAGCATTCGGTTGGGTCGGTCTACTGTAGCTACAATGCTGAACTGGGCCGGGCTGAATTCGGGTTAATGTAGCGATGAGTACTGTAGCTACGAAAAACACTGTGCATCCTAAATGCGGGTTAATGTAGCGATGAGTTACTGTATCTACGGGAAACACTGTGCACCAGAAGTTTAGTGCCATGCCGTGAACTCTGAATTCGCCGAACCAGTTTAAATAGCCAGGTCAAGGACGCGTAGTAACCTTCGATAGAGTGAGGCCTGTGACGTGTGCCGGGCTTGGGGTGTTACAAATGGTATTCAGAGCCAACTCTCGCGGTTTCATGGACGTATGGCTCGGGAGCTCGGACAGGCTACGCATGGCTCTTGGGCCGGGGAGCTGAGAATATGAACGTGGCCAAGAGAATTGATCCTGGACATTTGTCCCGTATGGGTAAGTTGGTTCGATAGCTCGATGAGAACGTCGAACTCATTGAGGGTGGCTGGATGTGAGACCCAGCTCATGGGCCAGGCTATTGTAGCTATAACACTGAATTGGGTTGGGAAGTTACTGTAGCTGCAGTAAGCACTGTGCAACTAGAAGTTTAGTACCGTACCGTGAATTCTGAGTTCGTCAAACCAGCTTAAATAGTCAGGTCAAGAACGCGTAGTAACCTTCGGTTAACTGTTTTGCGTGAAGCGAGGACTAAATCGCAAGCGGATTGCTACATAGGTGGGGCCCACCCCTTGGTAGAGTGGGCCTGTGCTGTGTGTCGGGCCTAGGGTGTTACAAATGGTATTCAGAGCCAACTCTCGTGGTTTCACAGACGTATGGCTCGGGAGCTTGGATAGGTTGCGCATGGCTCTGCAAAAGCATGGCACTTGGGCCGGGGAGCTGAGAATACGGACGTGGCCAAGAGAGTCGGTCCTGGACATTTGTCCTACTAGGTAGCTTGGTTCTGCATTCGGCGAGGACGTCGAATCCTTTGAGGGTGGGTGGATGTGAGACTGTCGACACGGAATTTCGTCATGTGCCGAGGACACACGAGTAAGCCGGAAGGGTCCGCTCGATGGAGCTGGAGATCCGCCTAGCTTCAGCATAGGGGTGGTCGATCCTACGCACTCCTTCCGAGACGTGACAGTCAATTTGACCCTGCAATTGACAAGGAGAGAAAGTTTATCAGTAATTTTGGGCGGAACATGCCGGTGTTGCCATACAGTCCCGAATGTGCGGCTCTGAGAGCCGATATGAAAGAAGATCGACTAAATAGTCGATTCCAGCATATTCATAAGAATAAATCGGTTAAAGCTCATGGAGTTGTATAAGAAGAATCGGTTATCGTTCAGGATAAATATCATTCGTTAGACAAATATTGGTCACTGGCAAAAAGATATCAACAGTAATTAGCTCATGCTAAGCCAGTGACTGCAAGCAACCGAACCCCTTTTGTATAAATGAAACAACTCATCATCATTTAACCATTTAATAAAGATAAATCTAATGAACATATTAGACATCATCTATCGCTATGACCAGTAGGGCATGAGGCAGAATCATGCAGGCCGTAGAAACAACAATAGACTCGACGACACTAACTTATTACTAATATCAATGGGGCATGAGGCAGAATCATGCATGCCGTAATACAATAATAAAATCATGGGGCTAACACATCTTTCAACCTATCTCTACTTCAACGATCTCGTAATGTGAACTGTTCGTGAAAGCGCTCGATATCGGCTAAAACAACCGATTCAGGCATAGCGCACAGTTAAGGTCATGTCTTCTCAGGAACAGATCTACCAAATAACGATCCCCACTCCACGGTGCTAACAGTGGGGTGTGAGGCAGAATCACACAGGCCGTGATAACGGGCCAAGAAATGGTTTTCGCTAGCCAATAGATCTACTCAAGATCATACATGCTTTAACCGTACGCTATGCACGATCAAGATTGATATAGAACAGCCGATAAAACATAACTCATCGTTTAAAGTACAGATTAGATCAAATTTAGATTAACAAACGATGGGTTAAACAAGATATAAAGCCAATCTAGATCAATCCCAATCGGGTAAAGTGATATTACTATAATTAAATAAATAATGGAAGTAATAAGCAATATCGGTAATTTAATGAATCTATCCGAAGGAACGCCACCCTTAGATAGAGCCGATAACTTGACCTTAATCTAGTTCAAGCAGTGAAGGTCGACCGGATCGATGCAGTCATACTTGAACTAGACAAGAGTCGATAACTAACTTATACCAGAGTCGCAGTGGAGGTCGACCGGATCGATGCAGCCGCATGAACAGAGGTATAAGCCATGACAGTACTTACAGACAAGAAGTGGAGGTCGACCGGATCGATACAGCCGTACTTGCTGAAGAACTCACCGAGATCTACTCTACTCCTACTCCTAAGGGGTGGCCGGAGCCGAAAAAAGTAAATAACTGGTATTTGATTGATTGTGTGTTTTTTTTATAATAGCCGGGGTTTGATATTTATACCCGAGACCTACGTATGACTCCTATCTAAGCACGACTCATTACAATATTTGGCTCTAAGAGAAACATTCCTAATTTAAAATAACTTGGACTCTAATCATTCTCTTTTTTTAGAGTCTGTCATGTTTTGTCCTGGCGTCGATCGTAGTCTTTGTCATTATTTGCTGGCACTGCCTGAAGAAAGCCGATTCTAGTGCTGCATTCGAATCAGCTGGTTTCGATCTGCACGTAATTGATTCCCTGTTGACATGATCTTGGGAGCTTTCGAGTCCCTTGCGACCCTTCTTCCAAATTTTGGTGTAAACACGTGCCCCCAATTTTAGGATAAAAGTAATTTTATTCTAAAATTATCGCGTCTGTATCCCCGATAGGTCTACAGTCACGAGTAGAGAATCTTGACCTAGGGTCTACCGTTTGTCGTAGCCTATGTCAGCTCATGAGCCCATGCTTCAAAACTTTTTACGAGAGCATCATTGCTTCATGGGCACTTGGATTCATCTTTCCAGGCCGGCTATAAAATGTCTATCCGACCCTGGCGAGAGCAACTCAATAATTCAACCATGTTTCTCTTCTATCTGCCCCCTCGAGTGCTTTCGACTCCACCGGACCCTCCATGGTCTATCCTTTTGCTATGAAGACCTTGAGTGGTTAGAAGAATTCTAGTGCATAGGGTGATTGTGTCGCTCATTCTAGCGCCTCGTTGAGCAAGAGGACCAGCTATTTCGGTTAGAAGAATTCTTGTGATATCACCTGAGTCTTCTCTCCATGCTCGCAATGCTATTCAAGTGTTTGCAAAGGCTAAAATGTGTGGACACCTTCCCCTTGTTTGTTCCACCAAACGTCCACCGGGAAAGCCACAAGCTTCTTTCCCACAGTTCCTAAGTTCACCGAGAAATTGGCTGGGCATCTGTTAGGCAGGCGGCCTTTCCCTTCTCCGGCACACTTTTATCAACGGGCCGATGTAATTTGGTTCACGATGACCTTCGGCCTTGTGGGGATCCGGACTCCCTTCAATCCAAAGAAGCCTTGATGGGTTGATCTTCGGTCAATGTAAATTCTTCGTATCCGTCCTATGATATTTTGTAATTTGGGGAAACAATAAGTTCGAATATGTTATCTCTTCATTATCCGTCCCCTGAATTTCCGGAGTGTCGATCCGCTTCCGTTTCTGATTCCAATTTCACACCCCCGGCGAAATCTATCTTCTCGCCTTCCCAGGCTATATATATGGTTCAGGGCTGTGGATCGAATAACAACCCGCTTCGTCTCAAACCTTCTGCATCCTTAGTATAGTTCATGTTTTTTCTGTAGGTTTGAGATCATGGAGAACAGTAAGAGGTTTGCTGAGGAGGCCCTCAACGGATCTGCACCATCGCGCCAGCGCCTTCATCGCCAAGAGGGTGCAACTTGGGCTCCTCCCATCGTTCCGGAGCAGAGGGCTGACTCTGTTCAGCCTTTGGGGTCACCTTCAGCACCAAATCGCCGCCAGCTCCCCCGCTGCCCGAGGAGGCAGATCAGCAATGACGATCTGCTGGCCTCCATCGATCGCACTGACCAGAATCTAGTCAGCTGCCTCTCCCTCGTAGAAGAATCTAGTCAGCTGCCTCTCCCTCGTAGAATCAGCTTTGGCCATGATTCAAGGCCGATCATCTCTTGAGGCCAGCTCGGTGGGGGAAAGGTTAGCCAAAGCTGAACCCAGAATCGTGGGTGAGACATCTACCATATTTTTTTGTCTTCTTCTTAATTTTGTCTTCAAGATTTCTGATCATTCTTTTCTTAAATCATTTTAGATCTAATTGCTCAGTTGGAAAGCCTTCGATCAGCTACGGATCATGCGGCGGGATTTGTCAATGCCAGGGGCGCCGTTCCAGTGGTTTGCTTGCATGACAACCCGAACCATGTCAGGGAGGTTGCTCTTCATGGCGTTCATCATGGTGCTGCCATGGCGTTGGCTGCTGCACAAGCCCGTTCTGGCCACAATCTTCGTCTTTTTCCCCATGGTTTTTTGGACGCGGCGCACCCTGGGGAGCATGAGCGTTTGGTTGAGGATTTTTCTAGCGCCGCCAACTCTGTAGCCTTCAACACCCTAGCCGATGATATAGTAAGCAAAGTGTTTTCCGACCCGTAGCTTGTAATAGGTGATATTTAGCAAACAACTTCTTCGCCTTGAGTGATTTTCCTTTGTTTCATACTTCATACACATCACTTCGTCCGCGTTTGCTTTGCTTCTATAGGCGATACACATCGTACCGGCTTTTACCCCTTCTGGCTTATTTTTGCACTAGAGGCGATACCTTTCTGATATCGGCTATTAAAGCTGACGACCGAACAAATTGGTTATTAAGTATTAATCCAAATGTTATGGTAATATTTCTTTAGATATTTCCCATTGATTGCTCGGCCAAATTCTTCCTCTCCTCTTAGCGTTTCCAAAATATAAGCATTACCAGGCGCACAACGTTTGATCCGATAAGGTCCTTCCTAGTTAGGTGACCATTTGCCGAATTCGCTGTCCTTTGACCCGATCGGCAATTTCATTTTTCAGACCAAGTCTCCTTCGGAGAATTGCTTAATTTTGACCTTTTTATTGTAATATTTTGTAACCCTTAATTTATTGGCTTTGTTGTTTTCAAGAGCACGTAGCCGAAGGCAACTCAAGTCCTCTAAATTGTCTATCATAAGATTCTAGTAGACTTCGGCTGACAAATCATTTTACAGTGTAACACGCCTCGATCCAGTCCAAACTTCCCAAGGAAGAACTGCATTATGGCCATACACAAGTTCATAAGGCGACGTCTTAATTGATCTATGACAGACCATCCTATATGCCCACAGTGCCTTATTTAGCGTCGAATGCCATTTCCTTGGTTGTTCCTCGATCTTTTTCTTGATTAGCTTAATCATTATCTAGTTGGATGCCTCTGCCTGGCCATTAGCTTGAGCATAGTAAGGAGAGGAATTCAGTAGCTTGATTCCCATACTGCCAGCGAAATTCCTGAACTCTTCTGATGTGAACATTGTCCCTTGATCGGTAGTTATAGTTTGAGGAATCCCAAAACAATACACAATGTGTTTCTGACAAAATCAATCATGTTCTTTGAGGTTACCGTCTTCAAAGGAATTGCCTCAACCTATTTAGTGAAGTAATCTGTTGCTACCAATATGAACTTATGTCCTTTGCTTGAAGGCGGAAAAATCTGGCCAATTAAATTAATTCCCCAACCTCGAAACGGCCATGGCTTGATTATTGGATTCATGGCTGACGCAGGAGATCTCTGGACATTACCAAAACGTTGACAGTCCTAGCACCCCTTGTAATATTCAAAACAATCTTCCAATATCGTTGGCCAGAAATATCCAGTTCTACGAATAATCCATTTCATCTTATAAGCCGATTGATGAGCTCCACATATCCCTTCATGCACCTCACCTATCAACACCTTAGCTTTTTCTTGGTTTAAGCATTTGAACAACACCCCATCGACTGTTTTATAATATAATTGATCATCTAACAAAACATACTTAGCCGATTTATACCTTAGCTTTCTGGTAACTTTCTAAGACGGATCTCTAAGGTAATCAGCTATTTTGACTCTCCAATCATCACTTGAGGCTTCACTACTCAAGACTTCTTGAAACACTCGATATCCTGATGCACTTTGAGCCAGACGATTAGCCTCTTGGTTTTGCGCTCTCAGAATATGTTGGAAAGAGATATGAATAAACTCCTTCAGCAACTTTTGGCACTCATCATAGTATACTTTCAAAGTCTCTTCTTTGCACTCATATAGGCCGATCAACTGATTAATATTTAACTTTGAATCTCCAAATACTTCAATTGCTTCGGCCTTTACTTTGTGAAGAAGTTGAAGTCCCTTAAGAACAGCATCATACTCCGCTTGATTGTTAGTAATCATTGGTTTAGTTGGAAGAGCAAACTCAAAACTTGCCTCCCGAGACGAAATAATAACAATACCAATGCCACCACCTTGTTTGCATGATGATCCATTAAAGAATAACGTCCAAGACATCGGCTCTACATAACCAATGTTTGGCTTCTGATGCTGGGTGACAAAATCGGTCATTATTTGCCCCTTGACTGCTTTAACCAATTCATACTTCAAGTCAAATTCTGATAACGCAAGAATTCATTTTCTCACTCTTCCATTCAGTATTGGCATTGATAACATGTGCTTAACCACATCGGCCTTGGAAACAACTATACACTCGGCCGATAATAAGTAGTGTCGCAACTTAGTGCAAGAGAAATATAAGCACAAGCATAACTTTTTGGTGGGAGAATTTTTTGTCTCTAGATCCAGTAGTCTTCTACTTAGATAGAAAACAACTCTCTCTTTTTCTTCAAATTCTTGCATCAAGGCCGATCCAATTGTCTTGTCATCAGCCGATATGTACAACTTAAATGGCTTACCTTGTTGAGGAGAGACCAGCACAGGTGGACACTTCATGTATTCTTTTATCTCTTCAAACGTCTTTTGTTGTATGTCACCCCACTTGAATTCTTAATCATTTTCAACTTCAACAAGGGAAAAACGGCAGGATCCTTTTCGACAAATTTGAAATGAATCTTCTGATAAAATTGATCTTACCAAGCAGAGATTGCAACTCTATTTTAATAGTCGGGGGACTGCCTCATCAATTGCTTTTACGCTTTTCTGACCAACTTCGATTCCTCTCTCGTGGACCATGAATCCCAAGAATTATCCAGCTGATACTCTAAAAGCACATTTATTAGGATTCATCTTTAAACCATGTTTTCTTGTATATTCTAGAGTCTCTCGCAAGTCAGCTAGGTGCTCTTTGTACCCTTTGGATTTTATCATCACATCGTCGATGTAGATTTCAACAATCCTGTCGATCAACTTATGAAAATTGTAATTCATCGCTCTTTGATAAGTTGCACCGGCATTCTTCAGACCAAAGGTCATCACAATCCACTCGAACAGACCGATTGCGCCGGGGCACCTGAAAGCGGTATTTGCTATGTCTTCCTCAGTCATGAAAATTTGGTTGTATCCTACATTACCATCCATAAAGCTAATAATCTTGTGCCCGGCTACTGCATCCACTAACATATCAGCTATCGGCATCAGATAACCATCCATGGGTGTGGCTTTGTTCAGATCCCTAAAATCGATGCAAACTCTCAATTTTCCATTCTTCTTATATACAAGGACAACATTCGATATCCACTCTGCATATCGGCGCGGTCAGATAAATTTTGCTTCCAGTAACCTTTTAGTCTCCTTTTTGATATCATCGAGCACATTCGGGTTGAATCTCCTTGGAGCTTGTTTAAATGGCCGATATCTAGGTTTGATTGGCAACCGATGTTCAATAATTGACCGGTCTAAACCAGGCATCTCATAGTATTCCTAAGCAAAGTAGTCTTTAAATTCCTTTAATAAATCAATTAATTCTCGCTTATACTCTGAATCCAACTTAGCACTTACGTACATCGGCCTAGGCCTATCTCCAGAACCAATATCTACTTCTTCTAATTCATCGGCCGACGTGAAGCCATGTCCTAGTTTGCCATCTGTACCATCTATTGGATTATCCATTAAGACAAAATTTTAAAGCCAACTGCTTGGATCGGCTGTTGGCTTTCATCATTGACTCTAAATTCCAATGGCAACAGAAAAGCCATTTGAATATTAACCGATGGTTGCTTTCTATCGGCTGTTTGCTTAGCACGCCATACTGAGGCTTGCCGGATGCCTGAGCCTGTTCCAACTCTTTATTACTTAAGCGTTGCACCCTTCTCTTCTGACTTCTTGTCAAACCTCCTAGACACCATTGGCCTTCCTGTCAAACATATTTTCTGTCATTGTCTTCTTCTTCATAATCAGCCCAGTCTTGATCAACCACTCTTTTTCCTAGCCGATTATGAACACTTCCATTTTTTAAGCATCGATCCATGTTATTATGATGATATGTATCTTGAGCATGGATAGACCGGCGGTTGGTTTGGGATTGCCTAAATTTCCAACATTGATTGCTGCATTCTGGACAGTCATGTCTGGTAGGCAACTTCAAACCTTTATTCCAGCAATGTCTGAAGAAAGGACAGTTCCAATGTGATTTGACCCTAAGAGAAAATATTCCTAATTTAAGATAACTTAGACTCTAATCTTTCTCTTTTTATAGAGTCCGTCATGTCTTGTCCCGACGCCGATCGTAGCCTTTGTCGTTATCTGCTGGCGCTGCCTGAAGAAAGCCGATTCCAGTGCTGCATTCAAATCAGCTGGTTCCGATCTGCACGCAATTGATTCCCTGCTAACATGATCTTGGGAGCTTTCGAGTCCCTTGCGACTCTTCTTCCAAATTTTAGTATAAACAGCCCATTGGGCCAAGCTAGGCCGAACCAAATTCGGGTTACTGCAGCAATGAGTCACTGTAGCTGTGGAAATACTATAGCGCTGAGGTTTAGTACCGCTGAAAGTTGGAGGAGAGCTGAGCTAGCTTAAAAGCCTAGACCTGGGAGGCTGTTAACTCTGGATCGTTTCTTTTGTGCGAAGCGAGAATAAAAGCGCAAGAGAGTTAATTAGCAGGTGTGGTTTATTTAACGTGTAAAGTGGGCCTTAGCCGTTTGTCGGATACCACAAGAAGGGGTACCCTAAGCTAGAACCAAAAATATTGTTTACGCCTTGCAAAAATCAAAGCCAAAGGACAACCACGAGGTCTCGATAGATTCTCCGATTCGCCCGAGGCTCGCGCCGAGGCCTCAGACGAAAGGCCAAAACTCTCTGCCCCGCCGAGGCCCTCTCGTCAAGGCCTCGCCCCGCAAGGCCTCGGATGGGATATCAATTCTCCGATTCGCCCGAGGCTAGGCTCGACAACAACCTCGTCACCTCCGTCCCGACCGACTTCTCTGACAAAACGTCACGTCCAGTTAATGCGCCCAACTACTCCCACAACATCAGCCGCACGTTGGCGCAGTACAGGCAGAGTGACCGATAGGACAGGGGACCGGGCGCAGCAGGGGTTACCTGCCACTGTGCTCATCACTGTGCCCCCTGCTGACACCCGTACTGCCCTGTGCTACCTAACTCCTGCGCCAAGGACAAAGCGGCGTGGAGGGTCAAGTCCGGGTCCCTGTAGTCTCGGAATCAGCATGAAAGACCAACTGCTCGTCCTCTGCCTCGTTCGAGACCCCTCTGCAGGGCCTCGGACATACTATTCCTTCTCCGCCTCGGCCGAGGCCGGGCTCGTCCCGCATCCTCGTCGCCTCCGCCTCAACCGTCCCTCTGGCGAGCCATCCCATCCGTTTAAGTGCGCCTGGTCACACCTACTACGTCAGCCACGACTGGTAGGGTACAGCAACAGGGGCAATGGGACAGCAGTCAAGTCTCCTTTTTACCATCCCCTATTAACGGTGCAGGGGTTACCGTGCCCTGTGGACACATGCTCCGCACTTTTCCATCTAAACCGGGTACGACGCTGACCACCAAGACCCCCGCAACATACGCGGGTCACCTCCGAGGCCTCGGCAAAGCAGGCCTCGGCACGATCAGCTACAGCACCCGCCAGGCCTCGGCACTCCGCCAAGTCAAGAATCCACAAGGCACATTATGTCTCCTATAGTGGAGGCCATACTGACTAGACGTCAACAAGGACTCCCACGACCTCAACAACCTCGGGCCTGGCCAGCACGGTGCGCCAGTCAAGTACCGATCGCCATTCCCAACACCATGCTGCTATAGGACTGAACTACAGTAGGCTCCACGTGTAGCTCACTCATGTCCTCCTAGCTCCCTCCTTGCGGCTATAAAAGGAAGCAGCCAGGGATAGCTCTAGGAGACGTGAGAAAATATACGAAAGAACCACGCTCTCACACACGCGCTCCCCCCACTGCCTGAGAACAACGCCTCAAGCAGCCCGCACCGCACCACGCTGAGACCTAGGACCAGCTCCCTCTCTCGCCCAGCTTGTAACCCCCTACTACAAGCACCTCGGTGCAAGGAATATAAGATCGATCTCTCAGACTGGACGTAGGGCACCGATTGCCTGAACCAGTATAAACCTTGTGTCTCTTTGCATCACCATCCGGAATTAGGGGCACACAGTTCAAATTCACTGGTTGGTTGAGGACCCCCCCCGGTCCAAAACACCGATAGTTGGCGTGCTAGGTAGGGGCCTCTACGTGTTAGCTTGATCTTCCAAACAAGTTTCGGATGGCTGACCCCATACGCCCACTATGTCTCAGCACGGTGGTCTGGCTTGGGAGCCTAGAGTTCATGTCTCTAGGATGTGGGTACGATATAGTACTCCTCGCACCCAGAGCCCCACCAGCCGATGACAATGTCACGCATCGGCAGCCCTGGCGCAGGCGGCGCCCGGGCCGCCGCTCTCATCGCGCTCGCCAGGCACGGCACGAGCAGGACCACCCCGACATCGCACGACCTCAGGGTGATGCGCTGCGCTCCACCGGTATCCCATGCCCGGCTGTTGGTACGAGGTCCCTGGTTGGGGACCTGTCTAGCCTAAGCTTGGGCAGGGGAAAGACACCGGTGACGTGCAGCGACGCCCCGTTGTCAAGTTCCACACCGCCACCGCCTGAGGAGCCAACTCCGGTGGAGCAGGGCCCAGCGATGGCACCGTCTCCATACCCCTTCGGGTTGAGAAATGCCGCCGCCGCCTACGCTTCCGCTCACACGAAGCCCTCAGGGCGCCACCAACGTTTCGCCTTTGACTTTTCGGCCACGACCTTGGCTCACACCCACACCGACTCCTCAGAGGAGGACAAGGCGTGGGCCAGAGCAGACTTCTCTGGGCTTCGTGACCCTGAGGCTATGCGCTGCTTTTTGGCCACAAGCGACTACTGCTTCAACTACTCTGACTCCGATGACGAAGGCACTTACGATCCCACTCGAGAGTGCTTCCACATCGGGCTCGGAATGCCAGGGGCAAGTAATGAGAATGAAGGGGCAGGCAACCTCTCCCTGCTTCGCCAAGGGGCGGGCAACGCCACACCCCCACTCATCGAGCTTCGGGCGGCACGGAACGTGAATGCCGCCCCCGAGGAACTCTGACGCCTTGACCTGGAGCAGCTCCATGAGCTCCAGGCAAAGGTCGACCAAGACCGACTCCTGCTGCAGCAGGTCCGAGACACTCTCAAGCAGGAGCAGCGAGGTTGCGGTGATGGCGGAAGGGCCCGGTGGAGGTCCCACGACGTGCACCGCCGCATCAACAACGACGAGGGAAGTGAGCAACCCCCAATCTTCAATCGCGCTAGCCAGAACGTCGCGGCAGCGGCAATGCTAGTCCGAGCGATGCCCGAGCCCTCTACCACGGAGGGGCGATGGGTCCACGGCAGCTCCGAGACCTTCTCGAGACCACCATGGTACAGCAGGCCAAAAGCTCCACGTCTCGATGGTATGAGGACACCTCAAAACGGCCCTCAGTGCATGATCGCCTCAAGGCCCCTCAGTTCACGACCGCCTCAGCGATCGACGCGAGGCACCAGACGACCACGATGCGATCAGTAGGCGACGACGCCACGACAACTATGGGCCCACCCGAGGCTACCACCCGTACCGAGGCGACCGCTACGACAGTGGCGAGGACCGCAGTCCTTCTCCTGGGCCACCTGGCCCTCGAGTCTTCAACAAGGCCATTCACGGCGCCCCATTCCCTGCCCGATTTCGGCAACCGGCCAACCTCGCGAAGTACAGCGGTGAGACCAACCCCGAGTTGTGGCTGGCCAATTACCGCCTGGCTTGTCAATTAGGCGGCGTGAACGATGACATGCTCATCATCCGCAACCTCCCTTTGTTCTTGACAGACTCGGCGCGAGCCTGGCTCAAACACCTCCCTCCCTTGCAGATCCACAACTGGAGCGACTTGGTAAAGATCTTCGTCGGGAATTTCCAGGGCACATATGTGCGCCTTGGGAACTCCTGGGACCTCAAGAGTTGTCGCCAAAAGCCGAACGAGTCTCTCCGAGACTTCATCCGGCAATTCTCCAAGCAGTGTACTGAGTTGCCCAGCGTCAGCGACTCGGAAGTTGTACAGGCTTTCCTCTCCAGCACCTACTGCCGAGACCTGGTCTGAGAGTTAGGCCGGAACATACCAACCTTGGTGAAGAGGCCATCGGGGCCATCTTCCCTGAAGGCGACACAAAGGGGAAGTGGAGGGACGAGGCCCCCGAGGCCTCGGCCTCCCGTTTCCCCAAGAAAACGAAAAAGGGATGCCCAGGGAAGCAAGAGGCCCTCGAGGCTGATTTCATCGCAGCCGCGGGTCGCAAGAATCCCCGAGGCCCCGGCAGGGGCCCTAGAGTATTCGACAATATGCTTAAGAAGCCCTGTCCTTACCACCAGGGCCCAGTGAAGCATACCCTCGAAGAATGCACCATGCTCCGACGTTACTACACCAAGCTCGGGCTCCCCAACGACGATGCTAGGAAGAAGGGCGCCGGCGACGGAGACAAAGACAAGGACGACGGGTTCCCCGAAGTGCACAATGCCTTCATGATCTTCGGCGGGCCTTCATCGTGCCTCACGGCGCGTCAGCGAAAGAGAGAACGTCGGGAGGTCTTCTCGGTCGAGGTAGCCACTCCTCAGTACCTCAACTGGTCTCGAGAGGTGATCACCTTCAATCGGGAAGACCACCCCAACTATGTCTCAAACCCCGAGCAATACCCGCTCATCGTCGACCCGATCATCGGCAACACCCGGCTCACCAAAGTGCTGATGGACGGAGGCAGCGGCCTCAACATCTTCTACGCCAACACCATGGAGCACCTAGAGCTCGACCAGTCATGGCTCCGAGGTGGTGCCGCGCCCTTCCACGGCGTCATGCCAGGGAAGCGCACGTGACCCCTCGGATGCATTGACTTGCTGATCTGCTTCGGCACTCCCTCCAACTACCGCAAGGAGATCCTCACCTTCGAAGTGGTTGGGTTTAAGGGGACCTACCACGCCATCCTACGGCGCCCATGCTACGCCAAGTTCATGGCGGTCCCGAACTACACCTACCTCAAGCTCAAAATGCCGGGCCCCAACGGCGTCATCACCATCGAGTCCACGTACGAGCATGCATACGACTGCGATGTCGAATGCATCGAGTACGCCGAGGCTATCGTGGAGGCCGAGGCCCTCATCGTCAACCTCGACCAACTCGGTAGCGAAGTACCCGACTCCAAGCACCGCACCAGGACTTTTGGGCCCGCAGAGACCGTCAAGCTCATCCCGGTCGACCCCAACTGCTCCAACGACCGAACGTTGAGGGTCAGCGCCACCCTCGACAGCAAATAGGAAGCCGTGCTCGTCGACTTTCTCCACGCGAATGCCGATATGTTCGCATGGAGTCCCTCGGACATGCCACGCAAAACGAGGGAGGTCGCCGAGCACGCCTTGGACGTCCGGGCCGGCTCCAGACCAGTGAAGCAGCGCCTGCGCCGATTCGACGAGGAGAAGCGCAGGGCCATCGGTGAGGAGGTGCAGAAGCTGTTGGCGGCCGGATTCATTAATGAAGTGTCCCATCCAGAGTGGTTAGCTAATCCTATATTAGTTAAGAAGAAGAATGGAAAATGGAGGACGTGTGTAGACTACACTGGTTTAAATAAAGCATGTCCAAAGGTTCCGTTTCCATTACCTCGAATCGATCAAATTGTTGACTCCACTGCAGGATGCGAGACCCTATCTTTCCTTGATGCGTATTCCGGTTACCATCAAATCAAGATGAAAAAGTCCGACCAGCTCATGACTTCTTTCATCACTCCGTTTGGCATGTACTGCTATGTGACCATGCCATTCGGTCTCAGAAACACAGGGGCCACATACTAGCAGTGCATGACCCAGGTCTTCGGCAAGCACATCGGGCAAACTATCGAGGCTTACGTGGACGACATCGTGGTCAAGTCCAGAAAGGCCAGTGATCTCGTCGGCGACCTGGAGATCGCTTTCAAATGCCTCAGAGAAAAGGGCATCAAGCTTAATCCCGAGAAGTGTGTCTTCGGAGTCCCCCGAGGCATGCTCTTGGGGTTCATAGTTTCAGAGCGCGGCATCGAGGCTAACCCGGAGAAGGTCTCGGCCATGACCAACATGGGGCCAATCCGAGACCTCAAGGGAGTACAGAGAGTTATGGGATGCCTTGCGGCCCTGAGCCGCTTCATCTTGCGCCTTGGCAAAAAAGGTTTACCCCTGTACCATCTCTTGAGAAAATCCGAACGCTTTTCTTGGACCCTCGAGGCCGAAGAAGCCCTCACCAAGCTCAAAGCCCTGCTCACCAACCCTCCCGTCCTGGTACCGCCAACCAAGGGCGAGGCCCTCTTACTCTACGTCGCCGCAACAACCCAAGTAGTCAGCGCGGCCGTAGTAGTCGAGAGGCAGGAAGAGGGGCACGCTCTACCCGTCCAACGACCTGTTTACTTCATCAGCGAGGTACTTTCCAAAACTAAGACACGCTACCCCCACATGCAGAAGCTGATCTACGCCATAGTCTTTGCTCGGCGCAAGCTGCGTCACTACTTCGAATCCCACCCGGTGACCGTGGTGTCATCTTTCCCTCTGGGGGAGATAATCTAGAACCGGGAGGCCTCAGGTAGAATAGCCAAGTGGGCTATTGAACTCATGGGGGAGGCCCTGTATTTTGCTCCTCGGAAAGCAATTAAATCCTAGGTCTTAGTCAATTTTGTGGTTGAGTGGACCGACACCCAGCTGCCACCTGCTCAAATCCAAGCGGAATGCTAGACCATGTACTTTGACGGGTCTCTGATGAAGACCGAGGCAAGCGCAGGTCTGCTCTTCATCTCTCCCCTCGGAGTGCATGTGCGTTACATGATTCGGCTCCACTTTGCCGCCTCCAACAACGCAGCCGAGTACGAAGCTCTCGTCAATGGCTTGCAGATCGCCATCGAGCTTGGAGTGCGGCGTCTCGATGTACGGGGCGATTCACAGCTCGTCATCGACCAAGTCATGAAGGACTCGAATTGTCACGACCCCAAAATGGAGGCGTACTACAAACTGGTACGTCGCCTTGAAGATAAGTTCGACGGTCTCGAACTCAACCACATTGCGTGGAAGTTCAATGAGGCCATGGACGAACTGGCGAAGATGGCATCGGCACGGGCCCTGGTCCCCCCGAACATATTCACCAGAGACCTGCACAAGCCCTTGGTAGACTACGCCTCGGCGGCACAAGAGGGCCCATCGGTCGAGCCCACCACAGGGCCCGAGGCCCCCTCTGTTACCAAGACCCCGGCGGTCAAGCCCGAGGCCACGGAAATCAATGCAGGGCCTCCCAAGGCCGACCAGGGGGCGGACTGGCGGGTCCCCCCTCCTTGATCGCCTCACTCGAGGAAGGCTTCCTACGGACAGGACCGAGGCCCAACGGCTTGCGCGATGAGCCAAAACCTACATCGTCAGCAACGGCGAGTTATACAGACGAAGCCCATCTAGCGTCCTCCAACGATGCATCGCCACCGAGGAAGCCAAAGCCCTACTTTAGGACTTGCACGCGGGAGCCTACGGGCACCATGCTGCGCCTCGGACGCTCATCGAAAACGCCTTCCGCTAAGGGTTCTACTGGCCAATGGCGGTTGCCAACGCCACCAAGCTGGTACGCTCCTGCGAGGGATGTCAGTACTATGTGCGGCAGACGCACCACCCGGCTCAAGCCCTCCAAACCATCCCCATCACGTGGCCGTTCGTCGTGTGGGGACTGAACATGGTTGGGCCTCTGCAGAAAGCCCCCGGGGGCTACACCCACTTGTTGGTAGCTATTGACAAGTTCTCTAAGTGGATCGAGGCTCGTCCGATCACTCAAATCAAATCCGAGCAAGCGGTATTGTTCTTCACTGATATCATCCACAGGTTCAGGGTTCCAAACACCATCATCACCGACAATGGGACACAATTCACCAGACATAAATTTCTGACGTTCTGCGACGACCACCACATCCGTGTGGTCTGGTCGGCCGTAGGACACCCTAGGACGAACGGCCAAGTAGAACGTGCCAACGGCATGATTCTACAGGGCCTCAAGCCAAGGATATACAACCGGTTGAAGAAATTCGGCAAGAAATGGCTGGTCGAACTCCCGTCGGTCATTTGGAGCCTGAGGAATACACCGAGCCGAGCCACGGGGTTCATGCCATTCTTCCTGGTCTATGGAGCCGAGGCCATCCTCCCCACTGACTTGGAGTACGGCTCCCCAAGGCTACAGGCTTACAACGAGCAAAGCAACCGCACTACCTGTGAGGACGCCCTCGACCAACTGGAGGAAGCCCGAGACGTTGCGCTGCTACACTCGGCCAAGTACCAGCAAGCCCTACGACGATATCAACCCCGGTGCATTCGAAGCCGAGACCTGAAGGTGGGCAACCTGGTGCTAAGACTGAGGCAGAGCAACAAGGGCCGCCACAAGTTGACCACGCCATGGGAAGGGCCGTACATCATCGCCCAAGCGCTAAAGCCTGGGACCTACAAGCTGGCTAACGAGAAGGGCAAAATCTTCACCAACGCTTGGAACATAGAACAGCTACGTCATTTCTACCCTTAAACTTCCAAGCATTGTATACATTTTTTCTCGAAATATATTAAAGAAGCGTTCTTTAGTTGTTCTAATTTTTCGAGAAACCCCCCCCATCGACGGGGGATCGACGTTGCGATAACGCTATAAGCGAGACTCGGCTCTGCCTCTGCAGAACCGAGCCTCCCTGCGGGGGCTAGAAGTAGGGGGGACCCTCTAAGTCCCAGGCACTATTTTTTAATCGTTTTTCGAATAAATTTCCACGCCAAACTCTCTCGCGTACTCTGACAGGTCGATTGTAAAAAATCTAAGGACCAAAAGCGCGCCTCGAGTGCAAAAGGCCGGTCGAGTCGTGAGACTGCCTACGCCTCTGGGCTACGGCAACTCCCTCACCACCTTTCGCCAGAGGGGCAGCTCAGGTTTCGAGGAAGTTTTTTGCAAAGGACTTGTCTAGAAACAGGGCAGAGGGCAGAGGGCAGAGGGCAGAGGCTTGGAAAAACAATATAAATCGATTAAAAAAGCGTACGCACGAGTACTTCAAAGGCCTCGACGGCCACAAATGTCATGACATGACAACAACTCAATTAGTTTACATGGCCCCCTTTGGCCCAGGTCCAGGCTCAGGGCCTCGTACATCGGCGGCCGGCGCGGAAGGAACCACCTCTTCTTCGAATAGGCTAGCCAGCGCCGTACCGGGGGCCTCAGCCGCCTCCATCAGCTTCGTGACCTCCTCATCGGCCTCCTCGTCATCATCAGGCAAGATGTAACCGTCGCTGACGGCCTCGAGGTTGACGGCATAGTGCGAGGAGACGACGGCCAGGGCACGCTTGACGCCCATATGCAACGCCTCCCGAAGTTGCTCCTGTACTTGGCCACTCAACGCAGTCAGGTGGCTCCTGAGAGAGCTACCCGACTGGACCCCCTCAACCTCTAGGGCCTTGTAGACGGTACGAGCTGCGCTCTACAGCGCGTCATGCTCCCCGGTCTCGGCCTCGAGCGGCGCCTACACTGTGGCTGAAGCCTCAGCCTCCCGAGAAGCCTCTTTCTCCAACCCTGCGCCCAAACAAGCAGGATAGGGTTAAGTGCAAAAGAAAAATAAGCCAGGCGGGGGCAAAGCCCAATGGGACTCACCCTTGGCTTTCTCTTTCCAACGCTAGACTTCGACCTGAGAGGCCTCGGCCCTCCCCTTCCAGTGCTGGACCTCGACCTGAGAGGCCTCGGCTGCCCGGGAAGCCTCCTTCTCCAGCTCTGTACCACACTGGGGAGTTAGGGGCCGAACGCAAGAAAAAAACAAGTAAAATAAATGGAACAGAACTTACCCTCGTACTTCTCCTTCTAGGCCAAGTCATCGACCCGGGAGGCCTCGGCCGCCTTGAGGGCCTCGTCAGCCCGGGATAAGAGGGCGTCCCGCTCGCCGGCCGCCCGGGTCAGCTCCTCCTCTAGCTCCTTGACTCGCGCCGCCAAAGGGGTGACCTACTCCCGAGCCATGGCCGCCTCGGCCTTCATATCTGCACAGCGAAGGCGGAGGTCCTCCACCTCCGCGCTCTGCGTCAACAGAAGCTTGTTGGCGTTGGCGAGCAGGTCCTTCTGCTGCCCGAGCTGATCCCAGACGTCCCTCTCCTGACGGAGGAACAACGACTTCCCAAGGGACCGGGCCTCGAGCTCCTGGATAGGCAGAACAGGGGTCATGCTTTGCGAGAAGACTCAGAACAAGACGACACCGCACGAGAAAAGAAGACGTGTACCTGGGCGACGCCGGGCAGATCGTCGTCCATGACGGACAGCGCCGTTCGCAGCAACTGCACCGCCAGCAGGTGATATTGCTCGAAGGAGCTCCAGCGCCCCCCCTCGATCGCATCCTCAAGGGCGAATAGAGGCTCCCCCTCCGGGTCGTCCTGGCTCAGCCACGATACACGTGTGTGATTCCACCCATGGGGCTCGGGTCATACCCACACGAGGGCCGAGTTTCCCTCGCCAGAAGCCAGAACTGGCTGCTCGGCGGTGCTGGCCTCCTCGACATCTGCCGCCTCCTTCCCCCAGGAAGTATCGTCAGAAGAGGTCACTTGAACCTCCACCTCCCAGGAGCTCTCCTGCGATGGCGGCAGGCCTTGGGCCAGGGGCGGCACCAAAGGTTGCCCCACCTCCATCTCCGTATCCCGGGCCACCGGGCCCGTCGCGCTCGCCTCCACCATCTCGGCCTCGAAAGTCCCAGGGGCCTCGGCTTCGCTCTCGGCCTCGGCGACTGGGAGCGCCCCGGCCCTATCAGACTCGTGGGCCTCGACAACGCATGGCGTAGGCCCTTCCTCCTCCGTCTGCTCTATGGCTGCCCCGGGAGCGTCTTCCTGAGCGACCGGCCCCTCCAGGTTGGCCCCGGCCGACGCCGCACCACGCTGCACGGTGGCTTGCGCCTTCGCCGCCTGTTGAGCAGGGGAGCTGGCGCTCACCTTGAGTGCCTTGCGTGGAGCCAAGGCTGCCACCTCCACCTGACGCTTCCGACTGAAGGCAAAACACCCACTTGGTCAGCATATGACCATGAAGCGAGCAGGAAACGATACGAACGTCGCTGAAAAAACACTCACCTTGAGCGGGGTTGCAACCGCTTTGGCACCGTGACTCTCCTCTGTAACGGCAGTGGTGGTGGCGGAGGCACGGCCCTGGTGTCCACTGATGCTAGCCGACCCTCGTCAGACTCCGGCGCCCCCTCGACCCTCTGCGGGGGCAGTTGCTTCGCCCCCACTGCCGCCTGCTCCACCACTGCCGACGAGCCCACCGGGCTGACGGCACGCTTCCCCAGTGCCCGTACCTCGGGCGTATCGGCTTCGGACGCGGGGTGAGCGATTGCTGACCCCGGGGCGCCATCTCCTCCTCCTCTGTAAACGCCAGGCTGCTCGCCGACGCCCCGAGCGCTGTCTCCCCGACATCGGGGAGATGGTCCAGGGGACCTCGCCCCCTCTCGATCCCGTCATCTTTGTCCAAAGAATCCTCCGATAGCGATGGTGACTGAGACAACTCCACCAAGAGATCGTCCTGCTTTTGACGCCGGCGGCGTTTCTCCAGCGCTTCGCGCTCGAGTATCTTCTTGTTGCGTCTTGCCTCCTTAGCGTCCTTCTTCTTTTTCTGCGCCTCGGCATGTGCTCGGTTCGCCGCCCGCCGCCTTGCGTCCTCGGGAACGGGTGGCGGGGAGGCTCGCACATCCCTCATCCCCTACAGGAACGGCGAACGCAAGTAAGGAAACGGGAAAACGGTGAGGAACGAGGAGGCCTCAGGGGCTATAGCGGCGCGTGACTTACCAGGGAGAGATACCCCTGCGACGGGCGCATGACGATGGGGGTCAGACCACCACTCTTCAGCTTTCCATCCACCGTCTCCCTCACCCGACGTAGAATTTCCTCGTCGGAGAGGGCGGTGGCAGACATCCGGATGCCCTCGATCGGCTCATTCGGTCTCATGTCGAACAGGCGCCGCCGCCGAGCCATCAGCGGCAGCACCCTCCGGCGATGGAAAGCCACCACGACCGCAGCCGCCGTAAGGCAGCGGCCCCGTAGCCTCTCTAGCCCCTCTAGGAGTGGCTGTAGCTTGGGCTGATCCTCCTTTGGGACGCCATACCCCCACTTCTCCGTACAGTCCTCCACGATCCGCCCAGTATAGGGGGGAAATCCGCCGTCGTTGTTGCGGAGGTAGAACCAGCTGGTGTACCAGCGGCGATTGGATGACACGAGCTGGGCCAGGATGTAAAGGTGCTGCTGACTTTGGCGCACCTGGAGAGTGTAGCCACCGGCCCTCATCGTCTTCCTCATACCCGTCGTGCCTGTCGGCTTGGTGGTATGCCCCGCCTGGAAGAGATGGAGCCACAGCTCCCAATGGGGGGCAATGCCCAAGTACCCCTCGCAGACGGCGACAAAGATGGCCGCCTGTACGATGGAGTTGGGGTTGAAGTTATGCAGCTCCACGCCGTAGTAATGCGGGAGCGCTCGCATGAATCGGTCCGCCGGTAAGCTGAGACCACGCTCGTGGAAGGACATGAAGCTCACGACGTACCCCGTAGGTGGCCTCGGCTCTGGCTCGCCCAACGGAGCAATCCACTCCGGCCTATCAGGGTCGGTGATCGGGCAGAGAAGGCCGTCGTCGACAAGAGACTGCAGCGTCTCCACGGACACATCGGACGGACCCCAAGGATCCGCCGGGAGGATGACAGGAGGACCGCCGGCCATTGCGTGATGGAGAAAGAGGGATACGGCGGTAAGTCTCTCTCTCTCCCTCTCTCTTTCGCTCTCTCGCTATTCTCCCTTCTTCTCCTCGGCGCTCTCTGTTCTTGGCAACGGCTCGAAGGCAGAAAAGGCAAATACGGGCAAGGTAAGGAGGGGAGGGGTGAGACTCGTTTCGTATTTATGCAGAGAAAGGACGAAACGGTCAGGCGATGAAATCAGGGAAGTTTCCCTCAAGTCCAGGCACAGTTAATCCAGATCCGATTTCATCACCCATGAGCCCACCTTTTCCTCATTAATCGCGCGCATAGTTATGTCCTGTCCGCTGACACCGCGTCGCATCCAACCACAGCAACAGCAAGCCCCGAGAAACTGCCTCAAAAGGCGCGCCTGCCGTTGTCAGCCGATGGGAGGGGAATATTCCCCTAGCCGATTCCTTTTAGACTAAGGAACTGGGCGCCGAGTCTGTTACGGTCCAGGGGTTCGAAGGCTGAGCCCCCCAAAGGTCTCGACAGCCGCCCCAGGACGAACCGAGTCAGGGACAACTATGGACGAGTCCGTACATGGCCGAGGCCCGAGCAAGCGATCGCTCGGGATGCCCTAAGTCGTGTTCGGGACCGGCAGGGAAATCTCCGAACGGGATCTCATCGTAGGGAGGCGCTGAGCCCCCGAGGCCAATCGAACGGACCCAGGACCCACTAGAGAACCCCTCTGGTACTTTTGGAGTGTGTCTCTGGACCACGAGCCGACCCCTATCGAATGGGGCACGGACCTCCACTCGTATTTACCCGATAACAGCTCACCGGAGGTGTCACCGCTCGCGCCCACCGAGGGTAGCCTGACATATTCCACCCCTCCTTCCGAACGAAAAGGATGCGCGATGGTCACAAAAAAAGCTAGGGGAACTCCTGATCGCCCTCTCACTCCGTGCAAGAGGCTCGGGGGCTCTTCCTGCAGCCTTGCCGAGACCCAGCGACCCAGGCTCGCACTCGAGGGGGCTCGGCAAACGAACCCCTCCTTCCGATATAAAAGGATGCGCGAGGGTCGCATAAAAAGCCAGGAAAACTCTGATCGCCTCTCTCGCCTGCGTGAAGAGGCTCGGGGCTCTTCCCGCAACTAGGCTAAGTCCCAATGACCCAACTTGCATTCATGGGCCCAAAGAAACACGATAAAACTCCTTGCTCAACGGAGAAAAAAGCCCTGGAGGAGTAAACCCACCCTCCAGGGCTCGGTTAAGACACTCGGCGGAGCGCCGCACGCACCCACCGAAACCACCAAGTACAAAACACAATCCCGACAGAGCTGCTGCGAGCTGTCTCGTCAAAACCTCGTGGAGAGTGCCAGACTCCCGAGGCTCGGGGGGCTACCGCTTGATACCACAAGAAGGGGTACCCTAAGCAAGAACCGAAAATATTGCTTAAGCCTTGCAAAAATTAAAGCCAAAGGACAACCACGAGGTCTCGGCAGATTCTCCGATTCGCCCGAGGCTCGCGCCGAGGCCTCGCATTTAAAGGCCAAAACTCTCTCGCCTCACCGAGGCCCCTCTCGCCGAGGCCCCACCCCGCAAGGCCTCGGACGGGATACCAATTCTCAATTCGCCCGAGGCTCAGGCTCGGCAACAACCTCGTCACCTCCGTCCCGACCGACTCCTCTCGACAAAACGTCACGTCCCAAATCGCGCCTAACTACTCCCAGCAACGTCACCAGACGTTGGCGCAAAGATGACGCAGAGTGACCGACAGACAAGGGGACCGGGCGCAATAGGGTTACTCGCACTCGTGTTTCATCATCGTGCCCCCTCACGACACCCAGATCGCCTCAGGCTACCTAACTCCTGCGCCAAGGACAAAGCGGCGTGAGGGTCAAGTCCGGGTCCTCGTAGTCTCGGAATCAACATGAAAGACCAATCGCCTTTCCTCTCGCTTCGTCCGACTTCCCCGGTAGGGCCTCCTCGACGTATTATTCCTTCTCCGCCTCGGCCGAGGCCGGGCTCTCATCCCGCATCCTCGCCGCCTCCGCCTCAACCGCCCCTCCGGCGAGCCGTCCCATCCGCTTAAGTGCGCCTGGTCACACCTACTACGCCACCCACGACCGCGGTGGTACAAAGAATGGGGAGATAGGACAGCGGTCAAGTCTCCTTTTACCATCCCCTCATCGACAAAGGTAGGGGGTTACCGTGCCTGTGGACACACGCCCGCACTTTTCCACCTAAACCGGTACGACGCTGACCACCAAGACCTCTGCATCATACGCGGGTCACCTCCGAGGCCTCGGCAAAGCAGGCCTCGGCACGATCACCATAAACACCCGTCGTGCCCTCGGACTCCGCCAAGTCAAGAATCCACAAGGCACGTTATGTCTCCTACAATGGAGGCCATACTGACTAGACGTCAACAAGGACTCCCACGACCTCAACAACCTCGGGCCTGGCCAGCACGGCGCGCCAGTCAAGTACCGATCGCCATTCCCAACACCATGCTGCTACAGGACTAAACTACAGTAGGCTCCACGTGTAGCTCACTCATGTCCTCCTGGCTCCCTCCTTGCGGCTATAAAAGGAAGCAGCCAGGGATAGCTCTAGGAGAGGTGAGAAAATATACGAAAGAACCATGCTCTCACACACATAAAGCGACACTCAGAACACACGCTCCCCCACGCTCGAGAACAACGCCTCAAGCAGCCCAAGACCAAGCACCACGCCGAGAGACCGGGACCAGCTCCTCTCGCGCCCAAATTTTGTAACCCCTACTACAAGCACCTCGGTGCAAGGAATACAAGATCGATCTCTCAGACTGGACGTAGGGCACCGATTGCCTGAACCAGTATAAACCTTGTGTTTCTTTGCATCACCATTCGGGATTAGGGGCACGCAGTTCAAATTCACTGGTTGGTTGAGGACCCCCCGGTCCGAAACACCGACACCATTTTTTTGGGTCGGGGCGTTACACCTTCCAGAAGTGTTGAAGAACTTGAAAAGCATAGCTATTCTGGATCTTGGAAACAACAAGTTTTATGGAATGATCCCTCCATGGATACATGAGAGCAATCCTTTGTTGAGGATTATCCGGCTGAGATCAAATTTATTCTATGGAAGTATTCCCTGGCAACTTTCACAGCTCTCCTATCTCCATCTGCTTGATCTAGCTCAAAACAATTTTACAGGTTCAATACCAAAAACACTGGCCAACTTATATTCAATGTGGAAGCAATCCATCATGCAGCAAGAAATCATCGACATTGGGCACGTTGACATAGTTTGGAAAGGACGAGATTATATGTTTCAGTCATCAGCTGACTTTATGGCAGCTATTGATTTGTCTTGCAATTCCCTCTCTGGTGGAATTCCTTCAGAGTTGACAAAATTAAAGGGTCTCCGTATGCTGAATCTGTCAAGAAATTATCTAGCTGGTGGTATCCCGGAACAGATTGGCGATCTGTCACTTTTAGAATCACTTGACCTCTCTTGGAACAAACTTTCAGGCCCTATTCCTTTAAGCATGTCATCCTTGTCGTGTCTCACTTCACTAAATCTCTCGAGCAACAATCTGTCAGGAGAGATACCTATTGGAGATCAACTCAGAACGCTTGATAATTCCTCTTACAGCAATAATCCAGGACTTTGTGGTTTTCCCCTAAGCATTGCTTGTGAAAACCATACCTTGGATGGGGTAAATGAACTCCACCAAGATCTTGATATCATATGGCTATACTAGATAATTGCTGGTGTTGTCTTTGGGTTCTGGCTGTGGTTTGGAGCATTATTCCTCTGCAAGTCCAGGAGGTTTTCTTTCTTCAGTGCCATTGCCTGGATGCCATGCAAAATAAAGTTGTGTAGAAGATGAAGCACACCTGAGAACAGAGTACTTTGGTGTCTGTTTAGCCACCTGTGCGTGTCTCAAGAGTTCTATTATAGTCGCATGATCTGCAGTTCGCCTCAGGTGCGCTGAGGGCATAAAAGGTGGCTTTGCTAGCTCATAACTGTACGTCAGTATCATCAACACTTGTTTATTCTCTGGATTCTATCAGTCATGTATGCATATAACCCCTGATTCATGTGTGTTCATGCAACCTGAGTAGATAATCCTGATTCTTCGGTAGGTTAATAGCCTGAATGTTTGCCACCATCAAAATTGTGTTAGGCGGCCAATTGAATTGCCCAAAGCGAGAACTGCTAAAAAGCACACAGCTTGCAGTCGCAGGTTGCTTTGAACGAGCGTTTGCAGTAATATCGCATAAATCGGGGCTCCTGCTTGCCTGAGTTTCTATGGAGCCGCTGCCCGCTAGACAGGGAGATGGGCCGGTCCTCGCCGTTGAGGGGTGCGCCAGAGAGGGAGGGAGAGGGACGTCGGATCCGGGCGGTGCGCCAAATAGGAGGCCGGGACGGAAAGCAAGGCGCCAGGGGAGAAGCCCCCGTGCCGTTGCCTTCCAGTGCCGGCGCGCGCGAGATAGGCGGGGAGGATGCTGGCCTGTGGGTTGGATGGGTCGGGCAGGAGGCGGAGACGCTGGATCCCGCCGGGGCGGGGCAGCGGCGGGCGAGCGGGTAGTGCCCGACCGGCAGTGGCGCGGTTGGCAGGGCAGGCCAGGGCCCAGGGGGAGAAACAGGGGCAACTGCTTAGAATTTGTTATGTATAATAACTCAGTATATAAGGTAGTACGTATACAAAACCATCAAACGTCTCAAGATATATACTCTAACAATAAGTGAAGCGTAACAAAATTTTGAACATAATAATCGTACTGAGTGTAAATCACCCAAATGTAAGAGCAAAATCACAGTATTCTTCACTAGCAGTAATGATCACGAGGGAGAATGGAAAAACGAAAAGAAGAAAAAAAATGCAAGTAACTTAGCCGCCGTTCACGACGGCGCAGTTCCTCCTGATCTCCCCCTCGGCTCCGGTCTTGACCTGCACCGTCGCCAGCCTTGCCATGGACCGCGCGAACACCTGGAAGTAGACCTCCTCGGCGCCGCCCACGACGCCCTCGACGTCGGCGCGCGCCGCCGCGTCGGTGAGCAGCGCGGCGTCGGAGCGGAGCAGGCCCCTGTGCTTGAGCAGCGCGCGGTAGTAGCCCAGGTCGAACGTCAGGTGGCTGCCCGGGTCCATCTCCACCACGGCGTCCTCGGCGTACCCGCCGCTCGCCGCCCGGCACTTGCGCCTCCGGAGGTTGGCGGCGTAGGTCGCGTCCAGGGACGGGTCTGTCGTGTCGTTGCCGCCGCCGGCGCCCGCATAGCCGTATAGGCGGACGGCGAACGACGAGCAGTGCGCGATGCCGATCGTGTGCGCGCCTGCTCGATCCGTTGCATTCCACATGTGTCACAAACATAGAGGGCAATGGCGTACAAAGAGTACTAGAACAGCCTGAACTGCATGAAAGATTTAGGGGCTCTCACGGTTGTAGCCTGGTTTTGCATCGAAATTGTGATTTTGCTCCTTTTATTTTTGACTTTATGAATTTACCCTTATGATTTCAAAATGAAGCACCAGTTTGCCCCTATTCTATCATCCATCCCTAACGGTGTTAAACTTTGTACAAAATGACATGAATGCCCATGCGATTTTGCCCCTGTTTGTTATGCCTAACTGTGATTTTACCCTGATTTGGAATTAAACTTTTTTCCCTGTGTACACATAGCATTTTCCCTGTGGCTAGAGTCTGACGCGTGTGGCCAGTCAGAGGTCAGAGCTGACCAGCACTGTGCCTATGCACCGATCTATAGACCTATCCTCTTTCTCTCTTTGGTCTACGAAGACCGGGTCTACAGAGAGAGAAAGAGAGAGGGGGTGGGTCTCTGTACCAATGACAGGCGGGACCCGTAAGGTGAGGTGTCCCGTCCATTGGCCAAGGCGACGTGGCCTGGGGCGAACGGCCTCGGTCCGTCCTCATCCCCCTGTTGGCTCGGTCGCGGGAGAGGCAGAGAGAAAGTGTGAGAGAGAGGGAGAGAGGAGGGAGCAAGGCAGAGAGAGAGCGAGCGGAGCAGCTGTGCGCCGACGTCGGTCCGGTGGGGTGGAGCATAGAGGGAGAGAGGGTAGAGTAGAGGAAGAGCGCAGCGACGACGGCGGCTTCGGCGAGGGCGGAGAAGGAGAGCGAGCAAGCATAGCGGTGGCGAGAGGCAGAGGTGAGAGAGGGAGCTGCGCGCCTGCGCACCCGCAGCGCAGCGCGCCCGCCCAGCGGCACCCGCCGCGCCGCGAGCTCGCACGGCCGCAGCGCCCGCTCAGCCGCACCCACCGCAGCGCCCGCCTTGCCGCGCCCGCCGCGTCGCGAGCCCGCTGGCCGTGCCTCCCCCGTCAACATCGCACGCCTTGCCCAATAGGCACCGGTGGATATGGTGCGGATGGGATAACTGTGATAAGGGCATTTCAGTCATTTCGCATCTGATTTTATGTGTTTTATTTTTTTTAAATCGTTTAATCAGCCTCTAAATAACGGACATTCAAATCAGGGGTAAACTGCTCATTCGTTTCAAAATAACAAGGGTAAAATCACAAAGTTGAAAAAATAAGGATAAAATCACAATTGAACTTCTGGACAGGGGCAAAAACACCGTTTTCCCAAAGATTTAAGCACTTGTCTCTGTTTTTTTTTTGAGGAAAAGTCTGTGCATTTTTGCAGATGGTTTTCAGGTTGCTGATGAACAGTTTATTTTTTTGGGAGGAAAATGAACAGTTTGATTTCTGGGAGCAAAAAAAACATTGAAAATCGACTAGTTAATTTAGTGACCTATGTATATATGAACTATGCAGTATGCACACACACATTGGTGGATGGCGCTGCACTGTTTTCTTTATTTTTTTTAAAAAAACTGAATTCAAGAACAGCTCTAATTCAGGAATTTCATTTCAGAGGAATCAGGAATGGTCAGTGCTCAACTATTATGAAATATATAGTGAAAGGAGCATCTGATGCGGACATATCGAGAGGACAGGAAGCTGGCAGCGATGAGTGGATCGGAGCTGAAAGTAAATTTGGATCATTTCTCTCAAGGAATCTGGCGATCCGGTTTAAGAGTGGCAGCGAAAGCAACCATTATTTGTGCTGCTTTTGCATGTAGTACTGCTGTTGCTGTTGCCCAATCAACATGCAAGGAATGGGCAATCAGAACCAGGCTATCTCAGCTCAGTGCCCGGCCTACGCCTCTCTCAAGTCTCAACCATACCGGCCGGCATTTTTTGTTTTAAATCTCCCTCCTATCGAACTTTTGTGAAATTCACGTTTGATCTAGTTGCAGGAATAATCCCTAATCTTTTTTTACTGACATGTACTTAGGCCTTGTTTGGATGTGTATGTATTCATATTAATCCACGTGTGTTGAAATGGATTAGAGTGTAATTGAACTAAATTATATTTTATTCCACTCCAACACATGTGGATTGAAGGTGGAATACGGCCTTAAGTATGTTTTATTACGAGTATAAAATACATACATGATCCACGTCTAGTGACAAATATTTGGTTTATTACTGCCATGTGGAGGAGAGTAGTCGTCATGTAGAGGTGGGTATACCTGAGAGCCAGACGAGGTCACGGACGCCGAGGCCTTTGCTGGCGAACAGGTTGGCCAGCTCCGGGAAGGTCATGGTGTGCTTGGGGATGTCGTTGAGCGCCTCCTGCATGGTGGACACCGTGCCGTCCCTCCTCCCCGTCGGCACGCGCCACGACGGCCCACCCTGCCAACAAGTCCGATCGATCGAGCACTCAGTTGTCAGCTCATGCATGGTCGATGGTCCATCATCCAGGCACCAGAGAAGTACAGCCGCTCACGCACAATGGCGACGACCGCGTCCCGGGCGGCGAGCGCGAGGACGTCGGCGCAGGAGACGACGCCGGGGCAGGCCTCCTCGACGAGGGTCTTGACGCGGTCGACGAAGTCGAAGCCGCGCAGCGTCAGGTTCGGCGGCGCGTCCTTCTCGGCCACGCTGCCGGCGGTGGAGTTGAGCAGGACGGAGGCGTCGCAGCCCTGGCGAGACAGTGGAACACACGCATGCACACCCACACGGTCAGTGCGCGCACTGGCAGTCTGGCACTGGCACGCCGTGCAATGGACGCACACGCACGCAGTCACGTACCCTGACGAAGCAGTCGTGGAAGTGCAGGCGGAGCAGCGCGGCGGCGACGGTGGGCACGCGGCGGACGTGCTGGCGGACGAAGTCGCCCACCATCCGCTCCACGCCGGGGCAGCTTTCGGCGTAGAACCCCATCCTCAGCTGCCCGCTCGCGCCGGTCGCGCTGCTGGCCAGGACGACGACGACCATGGCCACTCCAAGAACCACCGGCGCTGGCACGGCCATCCTGCTGCTGCTGCTGCTGCTGTGCCGCCTCCTGGTGCTCGCCGCCATTGCCGCCTACCTAGCCGACACAATGTTCACTCACTCACTTGGCCTACTGGTCTGTGACTCTGTGTACACTATCAGGCAGCTAGCCGTGTGTGGCGCAGAGTACAGCAAGTCTACACAAGTCTCTGAACTGGGAGGGTCTATAAATACATGGAATGTTTCTTTTGTTTTGTGCTGGTCCAGACTCCAGAGCTTACTTAACAGTTATCACTATGACATACTCCATGTCTCCATGCAGAGTTAAGCACTGAATTATTCAGATTAAAAAAAGACAGGTTGCCAGTTTGCCACACTAGTGCACTATCAGCTGCACATACACGGCAATGATAAATATTCGATAGGATTTCTTGCAGAAGCAGTAGAGGCCGGTCTAAGAGAATCAAGCTATGGTAGAGGTCGCAAGCTGCATCCCGGTTAAGTTTCGTAGCGCTTTCATATGGTCTACTCGCGCTCTCCCAGCCAGCACGTGTGCGTGTGTGCCCACTGCCCATCAGGAATGTGATTCTGAAGCCGGGAATGAGCGTGTGGCCCCACATGCAGCTGCACATCGAGCAAGCCAAGACCGTGTGGTCTCTTTTCCAATCCTCATCATGGCTGCGGTTGCGGTGGAGGCATCGACCATCGACGTTTGTGGATGGAAGAAACATCGAGCAAGAAAAGAACAGGATCCTTTCCTGCAATGGCCTCAAAGGCCCTATGACCTTCTTTTGCCCAGCTTTCAGTGGCTCATCATCATCTCTTTCAGATCATCTTACTTCTTTACTACATTGCTTCCATGCTGCGTCACCGACGACCCGCTAATCAGCCACTCTGCTGTTTGTATTAATTGTGTTCTTCGCCACACAATGACACAATTCTGTTCAACATTTGGATAAAATCGTTGGGTTAATTAGCAAAGCAAAGAACCAGTTTTTTACAGCAAGTTAGAGGGAATCATCATTTGATCGTGTACGCGTTTGATTATATTCCTCTGCATTGCGTTAAGCATCGCAATTTGCAAAAAGTTTTCTGGCGCTGCAGATCATCACTCCTTTGTGGGTCTTGTGGCATAAGATAAGATTGATCGGTCAGCAGCTTTGTAGTAGAGAGAAGAGGAGAGGAGAAAGAGTGAGCCGATCAAAAAGCAAAGATTTCCTTCAAGTATCCTTTCAGTTTTGAGGGCCACACCGTATGTAGCTCTTTTTTACCGAGGGAAGCAGCTCCTCCCAGAATGACTTGCTGGGTGGAGAAGAAGAGTGTAACAAAGCTGTAGGTTCGTTCCATGCAATGTGATGTCAGATCATATGCTTAGATTTCTCGAATAAAACTTTTCTAAGACTGGCAAGCATGTGCGTGAATGCATCAACTATTGTTAGTAACCAGTGCATGTGTCTGTAGCCGCTGTGTGCATTCTGATGAGCAGCCAATGGAATTCTTTTTTTTTTTAACCGCAGCCAATGGAATTCTACCATGACGTGTCCTCCAGCTTTCAGCAAACCTTACATACGGTGTGTCGGTGTCGAACGATTTCCAGAATCGTTCTGCAGTTTTTTTTTTTTTTGGTGAGATAAAAAAAACTTAATTGTCTATGTGATCAATGTGACCACTAGTCCAACACGAACCTCGAAATTGAGAGCTGCTAACATTCAGTGAAAACAGAACCTGAAGTGTACATCCAGTAAGAAATTCAGCTGGAGACAGCCAGAGAACCTGCAGGTTCGATTCGACGAACACCAGCCCAACAAAGCTCAAAAGCCAGCAAATTTAATCTTTAGACAGTATTACTGACGTAAACAAAAATAAGAAGAAATGCAAACCAGAGCTTGCGCATCCAATTTAGTGCCCTTTGATCAAAGGCTCTTCAATAGTGATCAGTAGAGTACAAGTAGAGTACAAATTAAGGACATGAATCACTGGTTTTTTCTTTTCTCGACACAATGTGATAATTAAAAAATCAAACCGAGCTTGCCCAATCAGCAAGCAAATGTTTATAGGCCAAGAACATCCATCCGTGATCCATCAGTTTTGGTCGTAAGACTGTATTTAATCAACAAGGAGTGTTCAATATCAACTATGCTTCTAGCAGTTATGCTTATGCAGTATTTGACACATTACGGCAACCCTGTCTTGCAGCTACCCATGAGCTTCCTGCCTTCCTGGTTATGCCGTCTGCTTTGCTGGAGTCCCACACAAGCTTCCCCTCGAAACCGACAACCTCCTTCACAAGTCTCATTGGGTAACACTGGTTTAAATCAGTGGAGCAAATTAAACATTCTTTTGTTTTATTAAGGTGGAGCAATCTTTTCCTCGTTTTGAAACAAGAAGGGTTTTTATTTATAGTAAGCTAAGAAATATGTTTGTACATTTCGGTAAAATCATCACTGGGTTAGAAGCAAAAAGAACGCTGAAAGACATCATCTCGACCATATATGCGTTTCATTCCTCAGCATTGAGTTAACTGTTAAGCATTACAATTTCATTACAGTTTGCAGATTTTTTCTTGTGCCATCATTCTTGTGACATGTAAGATTGATCAACACTCCGCAGAGAAAGAGTGAGACGAACTGGCAAGCACGTGCATCACCTGCAGCTGCGTGCACTCCAATGAGCAGCCAACGAGATTCTACAGTGCTCAATGTTTTGGCGAGACAAAGAACCTTGCTGTCTAGTACTTCAGTTGTCGTCTCCAGAAAACATAAAGCCACAGCCTCCAAATGAATTATGATCACAGAAACACTGGGGCCTCCAGAAAATTTACCCTTGTAGAAAAACCAAACCAGACTTATAAGAGTAATAATAAGATATAAATCTGGAACACCTAAATAAATAATACTATTCTGCACAATCTTACACATTCTTTTGGATTTAGCAAGAACTAGCAATCAGAACCCAGTAACATAGCAACAACCTGTAAGCCAGAGTAAAAAAAACAGAGCTTTCCAGATCCTGTAGTTAGCATTCAGAGTTAACATTCAGTATCAGTAAGAAACGGTAGATAGCCTAGAATCTGGAGTTCTGATGGAACACCAGCCAAACTAATTTATCCGTCTACCTAGGAACCTGGATGTCTGATGAACACCAGCCAAACAAATTTAATCCTCGGTAGACAGCTAGGAACCTGGAGGTTCGATGAACACCAGCCAAACAAATTTGTCCTAACGCATTATTTAAGAGAAATAACAGAAAACAAAACTTAGTTCAAACAACCTATTCATGATTTAAGCCATCACAACAGTTTTGGGTAGAACACACTAGGACAACCGGTCCATTAAACCCAACTCAGTCACGACTCATGACTTTGAGAGCAAAGAGTGAAGACAGCTTTGAGATTTTGTGCTTAAATTTCTCGAACTAAGATTGGGAAGCATGTGCATCTACGGTGCTGTGTATATTCTCCAATGTTTTGGTGAGATAAAGAACCTTGTTGTGTGTTGTCTACTTGAGTTGATGTGATCAAGTTGCTGTCTTACATTGGATGCTACTGTCTCCAGAATACATAATGATCACAGAAACACTGAAGCATCCAGTAAATTTACCCTTGTAGAAAAATCTAAGTAGACTACTTAGCTAGAAGATTCCTTCACAGTAATAACATGGATCACTCAAATAAATAAAATGGTTCAGCAGAATACTACATGATCTTTTGGATTCAACAAGAACTAGCAATCAGAACCCAACAACATAGCAACAAACCAAACAGTAAAACATATTAAGCTGTAAGCCAGAGTATAAAGCTGAGCTTGACAGAACCAAGTTAACATCCAACAAACCATCAAACTTGTTAAGCTGTAAGCCAGAGTCAAAAACTGAGCTTGACAGAACCAAGTTACCATTCAGTAAGAAACGGTAGATAGCGAGAACCTGGAGGTCCAATAGAAACCAGCAAATCAAATTTGATCTCAGGCAAATATTAGGAGATATAACCTTAAAAAACAATATTGAGCACAAACTTTTAAGTTCAAACATCAAGCTTATTCATGATAAAGCCATACTGCTGCAGAACAGTTTTGGGTATGACACACACAGGACACAACCGGTCCTTTAAAACAACTCAGTCACGACTCATGACACAAACCACAGATACTTAATAGACGACCACCACCATATGGAGGTACACCAGAGGGCACCAGACAGACGCAGGTACAGCAGCAGCTTAAACTACCCATGGCTTACTGACCACCACGGAGACGGAGCACCAGGTGGAGGGTGCTCTCCTTCTGGATATTGTAGTCTGCTAGGGTGCGGCCATCCTCCAGCTGCTTGCCGGCGAAGATTAGACGCTGCTGGTCCGGGGGGATGCCCTCCTTGTCCTGGATCTTCGCCTTGACGTTGTCGATGGTGTCTGAGGACTCCACCTCAAGGGTGATTGTCTTGCCAGTCAAGGTCTTCACAAAGATCTGCATACCACCCCTCAGGCGGAGCACCAAGTGGAGGGTGCTCTCCTTCTGGATGTTGTAGTCGGCGAGGGTACGGCCATCCTCCAGCTGCTTGCCAGCGAAGATCAGACGTTGCTGGTCTGGTGGGATGCCCTCCTTGTCCTGGATCTTGGCCTTGACGTTGTCGATGGTGTCCGAGGACTCCACCTCAAGCGTGATCGTCTTGCCAGTAAGGGTCTTCACAAAGATCTGCATGCCTCCCCTGAGGCGCAGAACCAAGTGGAGGGTGCTCTCCTTCTGAATGTTGTAATCAGCAAGAGTGCGCCCGTCCTCCAGCTGCTTGCCAGCGAAGATGAGCCGCTGCTGGTCCGGGGGGATGCCCTCCTTGTCCTGGATCTTGGCCTTGACGTTGTCAATGGTATCAGAAGACTCCACCTCAAGGGTGATAGTCTTGCCAGTCAGGGTCTTCACGAAGATCTGCATGCCTCCCCTGAGGCGGAGCACAAGGTGGAGGGTGCTCTCCTTCTGGATGTTGTAGTCGGCAAGCGTGCGCCCATCCTCGAGCTGCTTGCCAGCGAAGATGAGCCGCTGCTGGTCAGGGGGGATGCCCTCCTTGTCCTGGATCTTGGCCTTGACGTTGTCGATGGTATCAGAAGACTCCACCTCGAGGGTGATAGTCTTGCCGGTCAGGGTCTTCACGAAGATCTGCATGCCTCCCCTGAGGCGGAGCACCAAGTGGAGGGTCGACTCCTTCTGGATGTTGTAGTCAGCAAGCGTGCGGCCGTCCTCAAGCTGCTTGCCAGCGAAGATAAGCCGCTGCTGGTCAGGAGGGATGCCCTCCTTGTCCTGGATCTTGGCCTTGACGTTGTCAATGGTGTCAGAAGACTCCACCTCGAGGGTGATAGTCTTGCCGGTGAGGGTCTTCACAAAGATCTGCATCTGCAGAAGAGTGACCGAACTAAAGGATGAGTATCAACAAAAGAAACAGTCTCAAGCAAATAACTGCATACTAAGGCAGGGTCATGCATGCTCATGATGCTGGGTATTTAAAATCCACACATAGCTGCTGCATATGCCATCATCCAAACATATCAAGATAATTAAAAAGCATGTTTGTTTATTAGATAAACAATAATTATTAAACACCATAGCAGCATGTTGCTTCATCTATGTAAGCATGTATATATCTAACAAAGTACCAGTAAAACCCACAGCAACATATACACCTCCTTTTTGTTTATGAGATGAACAAGAATTTTTGACTGTAGCAGCATGTTTCTTCATGTATGTAAGCATGTATATATCTAACAAAGTACCAGTAAAACCCACAGCAACATATACGCCTATCGTTATTTGTTGAGATGAACAAGAATTATTAAACTGTAGCAGCAGGTTTCTTCACTTATGTAAGCACGTATATATATAACTAACAAACCCTCAGCAACATATATACCTATCCATATCTAAAAGATAAAGAGATGTTTCCATCCATCTTATGAAGATATATGTGACACATACAGATCCAAATTTAGGTAGCGTTTGATTGAGTGTATATAGATGAATGGGATGGATCATCCTGGATGGATAGATTATGGATGAGACAAGTCTGAATAGGATGGTGCGTGTTAATTGTTTGGTTATATGTACATGATGATACATGATTTTTGTTTGGATGGTTGTACGGAATGGTATGGTTCAGTACAAGAGAATGTTTGAGGGGTTTGTTGTATTGGTCCAACCAAGAATTTCACGTAGATTCTATATATTTGCACAAATTTGCTATTATGAATGTAACGATATTTCATAATAAGAAAATAAAATTAAGCAAGATAAGTCACCAATGATTTATATTATATTAAAAAATCTATACTACAATGACTTTCCATAGTGCCAGGACTGATGAGGTCGAATAAATAAAACCATTATGCAGGTATGAGTACATATGCAGCACTGACGAATATAATAATTTTTTTCTGTCCAAGCTGCATGTGCTCCGGTCAAATGGATCTTTTGTTAATACACACACCAGCAGCAGTAATCCGTGTGGCTCCGGTCTGAGTCGGATAGGTGAGGCGGCAAGCGGAGATGTGAGCAGTGAGCGGGATGCAGAGTTGCAGACGCTCAGTACGGTGTCCTGTATGGCGTCATTCGCTGTTTTTTGCCAAACTGGATGATACAGCATCACAAGAGAATATTCGATTGCTCTGCATGGTTCGGTCTTGAATGGACTCGTTCGATCCGGCAACCAAACGGTTGGACATGTGGGCCCCATCCAAGATGCACTGGTGCGTGTATGATTCGATACCAGGAACCAAACGCTGCCTTAATAAATCCAAAAGGTAGTTTGAAACAGTTTCTACTCTGATCTAGAACGACAGCCAAATCAGGCCAAACCAAACCAAACCAAACCAAACCAAAAAAAAAGGTATGGTAAAAATTATGACCTGACAATTAAGTGCACAGGACGTAGCTAGCACGATCGAACCATATCAAAGGCTAACATCATACCACGGATAGATAAAATCGATCTCATCTGCGGAACAACTAGAACCATCCCAGGATTCCCAGCAAGTTAACAATCAGAACAGCTCGCCTCCATATACGAACCCTAACAGCGCGGATCTAACCCGACTCCACAGCCTAGGGTATTAACCATGGATCACCGATCTCGAACTATCCGAAATTAAAGGGACTATAAATCGCAAGAGCATGACAAGTTAACCATCATAACGCCATCAGATCTATTGTACCTCGCAGCCATGGAAAAACAGGAACGGAACTAGCAGGCCCTAACCATGGACCGCCGATCTAGTGTAGAGAAGAGAAGGTAGAGAGAGAGGGAGGAGGATCGCCGTACCTTGAAGCGGGGATCGATTGATTGGGGATCGGGTTGTGTGTGTGCTCAGAACAACACGAGAGACGAGGGATGGGGCTGGCTATTTATAACGGGCGGGCGAGGAAGGGAAAGGGACGGAGCGGTGGGAAAGGAATCCCCCGTGCTGTGCTGCCGGTGCCGTGACGGTTTCGTGCCGTGTGAGAGGAGCAGGTGGCGGAACGGAACGGACTTGGAAACCGCCACCGGTGGAGGTGGAGGTGGAGGTGGAGGTGGAGCGGAACTCTCGAGAGGGGGCCAGAGAGATGCCGTTGCCGCGCCAAGGTGTCAACGTCTCGGCCGTGCCGTCTGCAGTCTGCTTCGCTTGGCTCGGCGCTGGTGGTTCGCTGGTTGGTGTCCGTTAGACTTGTCGACGCCGTTAAACGGGCTCATTTTTTTGACAACACTTGAAGATAAGGTCGTTTTGGAAAGCCTTTTGCTTAGGCTCTACGAGCACGTACAATAGTGGACTTCTGAAACTAAAATCAAACAAAAAAATAGTAAAACCAAAGTTATTGTGGAGGCAAGAAATCAAAACCACCAAAACGTAATTTTTCCCCTGATTTCTCTATTTTTACATAAGCTCAAGCTTTACCAAAAAAAGAAGGATCGAAGCATGATGATGACATCATTCTTGTTTTTATATTCCTTTTGTCAAAAAAGAATACAATTTACGCTTAGGATTACTTTTTTTGCGACAGAGGGAGTAGGCTTCACTCTTGTAACATACTACTCCCTCTGTCCCTTTATCAGAGTCGTTTTAGCTCTAGACAAGGTACAACAGAGATTAAATGAATGTGGACAGAGGAAGAGTCTAGGTACTTGGCACAAGCTGTGAACGTGGACAGAGGTACCAGCTGCCAAAGCGATACTCAAAGCGGGATAAAGGGAGTACTCCCTTCGTCCTAAAATAAGTGTCGCTATGGTATTCGTATAAAAAAAAATATGAACGACATTTGTTTCTTCAAATAAGTTTGTTATGAAAATAGATTCAGCGATCTATCTAATGATATTAATTATGTACTATAAATATTAATATTTTCTTATATATGTTTGGTTAAAGTTTAAAGCGTTAGACTTCTCGAGAAGCGAGATTGACACTTAGCAACCTTAGTATTTAATAGTTTCACTCGAAAATTTAGATGAAATTTATAAAAAAGCTTATCAAGCAAGACCTTAGCAACCTTATATCATTTAGTCATGTGAGACGTTTCAATTGTTGAATGAATCTTGAGCAATTGGCTTTAAAGACGGTTTAGATATCACACCAAAACATTTTAGAGAAAAATATTGTAATCCTCAAAGTAGGCAGCAGTATTATTCTTTTATTTCCTTTTTGAGATTCAAAATTGTTACTCCCACAGTCACGCACACCTAGAGAGAAAAAATCGCACGATACAAATTATACTTTTTAAAAAAAATGTAATTTGCAAGAAAGAAAACTTGAGAACGCACGCAAGCGACGTTGAAGTTGACTATGGTTGCATAAAAGTACCTCGATGAATATATGTTTTTTAGAGCTGTTAGAGTATGGCTATTAATTTAGCCGCCTAATTGGCTATCGTTAATGCCATTTCACCTGGAATAAATTTAACAACTCACTCATATACGGAGTAATAGTTAGATATGTATACTAACATGCTGCACCATTGATATAGCTCTGAAAACGGGTCAGATGGCATAATCGAGTGTTTTAAGGCCATGAAACACTCGATTCTCATGACCACAGCATTCAGATCAAATGATCAAAATTAATGCAAACAGATAGAACATATAAAATAAAAAATACCTAGATTATTTCTATGAAAGCTAAATTAGAAGATTTCAAAGGGAAACCAAATAAAATAAAAAGATTAGCCAGATGTCAGTGTTTCGAGTTACCAACTAATAAATTTTTAGTATTGCGCGTCTTGCTCGTATGGTGTGCTTAAAGGACACGAGATTTATACTGGTTTGGACAGAAAGTCCTTACGTCCAGTTCGTCGCTGCTGCTCATGTTACTATCACTAAAAAATTGTAGTAAGGGTTACAAACGAGCGAGAGAGGGACATGTCCCAAGTCTCTGATGTGAGTGTGCTCCCAAGGCGTGTTAGAGCGTGTGTTTTTATGTCTACAGCCATGCAGAGTGGTGAACCGCCCTCCTCTTCCTGGGACGTTTTGCTTCCCTTTTTATAGACGAAGGGGAATAGCAGGTTATACAGAGAGAAAGGAGGAGAAGAGCTAAGGAGAGGAAGGCTTCCAGGACCGTCGGGCCTTTTTTTCTCCTTTATGCGGGTCTCGCCGACACTGCAGGTGGTGACAGGGATGGCTCCACGCCGGGCGCCTGTTCGCCGCTGATGCCATGCCCCGGTGTTGTCAGCGGGTCGTGACATCCCATTCCATCCCGCGCGGGCGACGCGGCGAACCAGCGTGCTGGTCAGCGGTCGTACAGGGAGTAGGCAGCATAGTGACCACGTGTCGGGTTCATAAACCCGGGGTACCCAATGGACCCGCTTCCCAGCAAAAACTCGGCCCAGCAGACGGCGTAGCGACAACGCGCACCTCTCGGGCCGACCCAGATACCTAATGACAGGCCGGGAGAATGATCCGGTCCTCGACCGGAAGGCCTGGCTAAGGTGGGGACATAGTCCGACTCCGACTTCCTTTTCCGATCGGGAATACGCCGGACCTCTGCTTACAGCTCTTCCCCGACCAACACAGTCGCGGCCGACTGGGAACGACCGACCGGGGACGCCCGCTCGATAAGAGCCCAGGGATCAGGCGGAGCAGATAAGGTAATGCGCTCAAGTCAAACCATAATACCGAGGACCGTACCATGCCATATCCTGCGCACCTGCCGGACGGTGCCACCAGGCCATGCCAGATAGGCACTATGCAACCTTCTAGGCGTGTCAGAATCCAAACAGTATTGTATACGCCGACATTTGTCATACCAGGCGAACACGGTAGAGCCTGCCACATGTATCTGGACATAAAACAGTATTGTGGGCGCTGACGACCGTCTCGTACCCGACAACGTGGGCAACAAGACTAGATAGCACACGTATACATTATCTCTCTTTCTCTGACTTGTAAAAGTCCATCCCCTTTAACTATAAAAGGGAATGAGCTCTCTCCTAAAAAGAAGGCTGACTATTCTGATTCTGGCTCTCCTCAAAAAAGAGAAGATAGATGATTCGAGTGCTCGACCTGAGAACTCGAATAATTCAATAGCTCTAGAACTCTAAAGCTATACAAAGGGGCCAAAAGGCAGGGAAAGGAGAAAGGAGGGAGGGAAATTCATTTTTTTCATTTTTTCCTAATTTTTCCAAAGCAATTTCAAAATGCAAATTCAACTCAATTTGAAATCCGACTTCAAACCAAGTAACACAAAATAATACGCGGAGGCATGAATGCACCATGTGCTAATGACTGATTAATTAGGCTTAATAAATTTGTCTCGTAGATTACTAAGGATCTATATAATTTATTTTATTATTACTATCCAAACACTTATCTTGTGTAATATTCAATGTAACACCTTAGTACCTAAATTTAAACGACACCTAAGTTAAATCTGTCGATGCTAAAAGAATAAATCTGCACACATGCATGACTTAGGGCTAGGAGTAAGGTGATGTGACGGGTCAGCATGCACCTCACCTCTCACCTGCACATCAAAATCTAGGCCTTGTTTAGATTGCAAATTTTTACAATTCGGTCTTGTTTAGATTGCAAATTTTTACAATCCGGACACTGTAGCACGTTTCGTTTGTATTTGATAAACTTTGTCCGATCATGGACTAACTAGACTCAAAAGATTCGTCTCGTGATTTACAACCAAACTGTGCAATTAATTATTTTTTTTATCTATATTTAATGCTCCATACATATGTCTAAAAATTAATGTAATGAAAAAAGAGTGAAAAAACTTGAAATTTTGATGGGATCTAAACAAGGCCCTACACCTCCTGCACCTGACCAAAGCCTGCACCAGCACCAAAGCCTACTCCATGCACCTGCCGCCTGCACCATGCACCGGGACCTATGGCGCATGCACGCACAGGCCACGCACAGGCCGCGGGTCGCCATAGGCCATCGTCCGGTCCGACCGCGACCACCGAGGGGCCCGCGACCGCTTGTTGCGCGCCGTGTTGACGCCGCAGATCGGACAGCTACAGGATCGAGTGAGCGGAGCGCCTAAAACACTCGAGCAACGTGTACCTTTCCCGTTGATATATGGTCTATCCCATTCTCCTATAAGTCCTTTTTTTTTGTTCTTACAAAATTCGGTTTAAGAAATAGGAGGCCTTGTGCCCGTCTATCACTCGCTATGAATTTATAGGCTGTTTATTTTCTCTTCTTCATCTCAACATAAATATAACGTGACAATTCATATAGCTTGCTGCCTTGCTTACATTATCTTATTATACACTTGTGCTATATATATATATATATATATATATATATATATATATATATATATATATATATATATATATATATATATATATATATATATATATATATATATATATATATATATATATATATGTCATAATAACTTTGCAATGACCGGCTCACACTCCAGTCTAACTTGCCATGCCGGATTCAATTAAACTGTGCCAAACGTAAAGAGGCCGGCTAACACAATACTAGAGTCTAACTTGCCGTGCCGGGCTACATTACATTGTGCCAAACGTAAGGCGCTCGTCTCGTGTTGGTCAAAGCTGGTTTTCTCAAAACGTTAGCAAAGCAAACTTCGACACAACGGCTAAGATATCCTGTGCAGTGCAGTTGTTGCATCCACGTCAAAGGCTGAATTTCATTTCCTCCATAATAATGCGAGTCTGCTAGTGGATTGATTGGGACAGACAACTGCAATGCAAATGCATTTCTTTTGAGGTTGGCTGCAATAGATTGATCAGTGTATTAGGTGCCCGGAAGGCCGGCCGGAACCGTTGAACTAAACAAAAGTTAGCCAATGGTCACAAAGTGTGTGATGTTGTATATACAACCAAAATGCAAAGGACACTAGCTGAAATTTCTAACCACATCTTCTTGGTACCATCACCAACTGGTCACAAAAGAAATCACAAAGGGGTTACCCACTCACCGTTCCTTCTGATAAACAAGTACACGCACAGTATTAGTGTGATGGTCAGTGTGATGGTCATCAAGGTTAACAGAGCTTTCAGCTTTGAATTATTAGATAGAGATATGATGCGTTTTGGATAGAACCTATAGACAATGTCCCTCTCACTTAGCTGTATGAAGCAGTTTTATGGCTACGGATGCGTTTCAGCGTCAGTTTCCTTTCTGGCGATGTCAGCGTCAGTCTTTTTGATTGGTTCATTTTTCCAACTCTGAGAGCCTCTTTGCTGCTTTAAAAAATTTATACGAGTGCCATGGATTTTTTCCCTACATTTTATTTCTCTATCATTTCTATGCATAGTTGGACCTCGTTATTTTTTTTTCAAAAGCGTGTACTCATCTTGTTAGACAGTAATGTGCTCTTCATGGTGGATTGTTTGCAGGCTTGCTCTTTTAGAATTTTGTTTTGCAAGGGTGTTGCTTGACAGATTTTAATGCAATTAAATATAGAGTAGACTATTTTTTCGAGTCCCATGTCCAATGAGGCCCTGTTTGGATCCAATGACAAAGCTTTAGTCATGCACTTTTAGTTTATTTTTTTTCATGATGATCCAAATAGGAGGGCTAAAGATGAGCAAATCCAGAAATCTAAAGACATTTGCTACTCAAGAAGGCCCAAAACTGGGCTAAGGCCTTGTTTAGTTCCTCTCTAAAGTTTAGTTTCTATCCCATCGGATATTTTGACACATGTATGGAGTATTAAATATAGACTAAAAAAATAACTAATTGTACAGATTGCGACTAATTTGCGAAACGAATTTTTAAGCCTAATTAGTCAATGATTTGACAATGTGGTGTTACAGTATTCATAGGGTATGTGAGCACTATGATCCCATCTTGTCGCGTGGGCGTCCATCACTTGCCAAATCGGAGCCAACTATGAAATCTCCTGTCTGCCATATGAAATGCTCGTCTCCAGCTCTGTTCTTGATTCAGTTGGCAACACGCAACAGCTTAGCTACAGGCCTACAGGGCTGCGACACTCCTTCAAGTTCTGCTAGCTGTTTCATTTCTCTATCTATTGCAAGTAAAATATAAATTGCTTCGTATATGAATAAAAAATCATAACTCAGGCTTTCATATCCCAAATCCCCCCAAAAAGGATTTTCTATGTTGTGATGGTCTTAAGGGTTTCTTTTGGGCATTGCATAAGGCCACCACCAATCACCAAGAAATTGAGAAAATTCTGACAGATCATAAAGGACACGACAGATGGCAATCACCTACTATGTCTGCACCATAGTTAACGGGTTCTTGATTTTTTATTTCTAAAAAAAGTTAAGCATGTCTGAAAATGGGCATGAAGGTGCACTCTGATTTGCAGAAGAGATTGCCTTCTTTTATTTTATTTTATTTTGAATTGGTCTGAGCAGTGATAACATATACAGGAAAACGTAACGCCTAAATAAAAAATAATAAGGTTCTGCCCAAGCCAACATGAGTCCATGACCTTCATCTCCTTGATTCAAAAAGAACTGAATCTAACCAAACATGTTAATCTACAACCCACAGTGTAATGTGCCCACATTAGGACATTTATAATTATTATTCCGACAATTGGAATCTGAATACTCTAGCTAACATTTAGTCAATACAGAGTGAACATCCAACAAGAAACTGGAAACAACCGGAACCTGCAGGTTCGATGAACACTAGCCTAACGAAACTCAAAAGCCAAAGCAATATTAATTGACATTATCAGAACTTGCTCTCAATAGTGATCAGTACAATACGAACTAAAGGATATGAAGAATTTAATTTCTCTGAACACATTGTGATAATACTGATATTTAACAAATCAAACAAAGCTTGATCAATCAGCAAGCAGCTGTTTCCAGGCCAATAACATCCATCCATCAGTTTTAATCGTGAAATTTCTTTAATCAAGGGTCATACTTCTATCAGTATCCAGTATACTAATTTGATCACTAAGAGATCACAAGTTAGGTTTGTTTTGCAATGGCCAAGCAAAAAATTGGACATGCAGAAAAGCAAGCCACTTGTAAGCCTTCAGAAAATTTACTCTTGTCAGGAACAAAACGAGGGAACACACAAAAAAAATAAGGTTCTGCACGAGCTTATATAGATTCACCAAGAAATAGCGATCTGAACCTAGTAAAACAGTAATAACAAACCAAATAATCAAACCTTTAATCAGACAATCAAACATGTATATCAATAAGACATAGAAAATTTTGTATTAATCAAATTTTCTTTTAAGTCTGACTAAATTCATAGAAAATATGATTAATATTTATGATTCTATACACAATTAGCCTGATGGTCCGCTATCTCTAATCAAACTTCAAATGAAAATCAAGAACTGCATTCTTTTTAGGTAGTAAGTTTTAACCAGTCTAAAAAATTCAAATGAAAATCAAGAACTGCATTATTTTCAGGCAGCAAGTTTTAACCAGTCTCGAGACTGCCAGAATCTGAAGTAAACATTCAGTAAAAAGATGAACGTGCGACAAACACCAACCAATTTAGTAACATGAACTGACATAACAAAAAACAACAATATTCAGCACATATTTTAAATCCAAACATCACATTTATTCATGATTAAGCCATATGCTGCCGTACAATAGTTTTGGGTAGAAGACGGAACACAACAAGTCCATGACACAGATCATACAAATACTTCAAAGACACAATCCATGGCAGAAACAAGAGGCACTAGGCGACCCAGGTACAGCAGCAGCTTCAACGACTGATGGCTTACTGACCACCACGAAGACGGAGCACCAGGTGGAGTGTGCTCTCCTTCTGGATGTTGTAGTCTGCTAGGGTGCGGCCATCCTCCAGCTGCTTGCCGGCGAAGATCAGACGCTGCTGGTCTGGGGGGATCCCCTCCTTGTCCTGGATCTTAGCCTTCACGTTGTCGATGGTGTCAGAGCTCTCAACCTCCAGGGTTATGGTCTTGCCAGTCAAGGTCTTCACAAAGATCTGCATACCACCCCTCAGGCGGAGGACCAGGTGGAGGGTGCTCTCCTTCTGGATGTTGTAGTCCGCAAGGGTCCGGCCATCCTCCAGCTGCTTGCCAGCGAAGATCAGACGCTGCTGGTCTGGGGGAATGCCCTCCTTATCCTGGATCTTGGCCTTCACGTTGTCAATGGTGTCGGAGCTCTCAACCTCCAAGGTGATGGTCTTGCCTGTCAACGTCTTCACGAAGATCTGCATTCCTCCCCGAGGCGCAGCACCAGGTGGAGGGTGCTCTCCTTCTGGATGTTGTAATCTGCAAGGGTGCGGCCATCCTCCAGCTGCTTGCCGGCAAAGATCAGACGCTGCTGGTCCGGTGGGATGCCCTCCTTGTCCTGGATCTTGGCCTTGACATTGTCGATGGTGTCCGAGGACTCCACCTCAAGGGTGATCGTCTTGCCAGTAAGGGTCTTCACGAAGATCTGCATGCCTCCCCTGAGGCGCAGCACCAAGTGGAGGGTGCTCTCCTTCTGGATGTTGTAATCAGCAAGGGTCCTCCCATCCTCGAGCTGCTTGCCAGCGAAGATGAGCCGCTGCTGGTCCGGAGGGATGCCCTCCTTGTCCTGGATCTTAGCTTTGACATTATCAATGGTATCAGAAGACTCGACCTCAAGGGTAATAGTCTTGCCGGTCAGGGTCTTCACAAAGATCTGCATGCCTCCCCGAGGCGGAGCACAAGGTGGAGGGTGCTCTCCTTCTGGATGTTGTAGTCGGCAAGCGCGGCGCCCGTCCTCGAGCTGCTTGCTTGCGGCGAAGATGAGCCGCTGCTGGTCTGGGGGATGCCCTCCTTGTCCTGGATCTTGGCCTTGACGTTATCAATGGTGTCGGAAGACTCCACCTCAAGGGTGATAGTCTTGCCGGTGAGGGTCTTCACAAAGATCTGCATCTGCAGAGAAACCAAACAAAAGGGTAAGCATATAGTAGTACACCAAGAAGGAAAAGAAGCAATGATAAACATATATGCATGCTCAACATGTAGGTGGCACAGAATCAAGGAACAGTAGCAGCATGCCACCATCCAAGTACATAATAAAGATGAGTAACAGAGCATGCATGCTCACCAGGTAGATGCTAAACAATTATCGAATCAAACAGTAGATGCATATATCTTAATCTTTCAAAGCATGCATATCAAACAAAACAGGACAATGCATGCTCATCAAGTAATAGCTAAGCATGCATATATCGAACAAAACAACAGGTCAATGCACGTTTTCTCCAACATCAGGCAAACATGAATTCTTATTAAGACAGCCCCAGAGTTTAACGAATAAGCATGATGCACTTTATAATCAGACAAAAGCTACAGCCTCAGAAGAAAACTGCATATATCTGAAGCACATATTCATCCATCATATTGATTATTTATGAAAACTATATGTTAACACATGCAGATCCAAATTAAATAGGACAAGCAGCTAGTTCATACTAGCTCATATTAATTCTATTAACATATATATGTTAACACAGGCAGATCAAAGTTTAATAAGACAGCAGCTAGTTCATACTCCGTATAACCATTCTCTATTCTACTATGATCTAGACGGGCTTCACAACCAGAACAAAAACAACAAAACTGATCTGACGAACCAGACCGCACAGGCCTAGCTAGGAACATCAAACCAGATCAAGGATAAATAAATCAGAGTCACCCTACTGGTTCCATCTAATCTAATGGGACGAGCAATGCATCATTCTGCATCAGGGATTTAATTAGAAGAAAACCACGAGCAGATCCAACCCTAAACAACGAGCCGAAGAAATCATCACAAAGACCCGACCCATCTCCGAGCCGCCTACACCATCCCACAGTTGCCAGATCGTGGACTCAGAGCACCCATAATAAATCGCCAGATCGATGACTCAAAGCCCCCATATAACCCATAATAAATCGTATACCAAGAGACGGGAAAGCGAAAGCAGGAGGATGATCGCCGTACCTTGAAGCGAGGGAAGGGGTGATCGACGAGGCTCGCGAGAAGGGGGATTGGGATCGGGCTGTGTGCGCCGAACAACACAAGAGATGAAGATTTTGGTGGAGAGGCGGAGGAAGGGGTGGCTATTTATGAGGAGAAGGGAAGGGGAGGGGAAGGAAATCCTGGTGCCGTGTGCCGTGACGGTTTCGTGCCGTGTGAGACCAGCCCGCCTCCGCTCCGCTCCGCTCCGCCACGCAATTTCCGGGTGCCGCCAGCCGAGAGAGACCGTTCAATGCATATGCAACGGAGCTTTCGAGAGCAGGCGAGAGAGACCCGTTCAATGTCAACGTCTCGACCATCTGCTTCGCTGCCACGCTTGTGGTTCGCTGGTTGGATGCCGTTAGTTGATCTGTCAACGCCACGCCGTTAGTACCTCTATGCTCACTGACGGATGTGGCCTGCCCGCTTGAAAGGTACTCCCTCCATCCAATGGTAAGACGTTTGACTTTTTTTTCTCTAAGTTTGACCACTCGTCTTATTAAAAAAAAATTATGCAAATATAGTCAAATTTAAGTCATTCTTGAAGAACTTTTATTAATAAACCAAACCACGACGAAAAAAAATGATATTTTACACAAATTTTTGAATAAAACGAGTAGTCAAACTTGATGTCAAAAAATTCAAACGTCTTATAGTTTGGGATGAATTGAGTACTTTTTTATAAAGTAGATTATTTTTGAGAGGGTAGTACTAGAAAATAGCAACTCGAGCAGTCCACAGGCCATGATTCTGGCATATGCGTGGGCTTAATCGCCTAATTATGATGATGACAATAGATCAGCTTGTTCATTTGTCTTAGGATGGCCCATGTCCAATGAGCCGTGACTGGTTGTTTCATCACAAAATAAGCCCATAGGCCGTGGTCCAAAGAGGTGGCTCCACATTTTACCACAATTCTAATTTCACGCCGGATACGGACCAAAATGTTTCATGAGTCTTCACATGATCAGCGCCGGGTCCCACTATGGATTGCGACAATAACTCTCCAAAAAAAGGAACTTGCGCAACCAAAACTCAGTTTCGATGAATGAATGGCACTAAAATTGCACCATAACAAATGAATGATGTGTTTGTTGCAGGCTTTTCTTTTTTCTCCTCCTGATGATGAAAATGCCATCTCCGTTTCCAGCGAGCTACATCTATTTTGCCTTCATCAGGTCCTCCAAAACAATGGAGGCGGCGTTGCGTCCTGGCGCACCCATCACCCCACCACCTGGGTGTGCGCCGCTCCCGCAGAGGTACAGCCCCTTCACAGGAGTTCTGTAATCTGACCTGCATGCTCCAAAGTGCAAACAGGTTAGTCATGATCCCAAAGCCACGGATTCTGACACTGAAGCTTCAAAGATTGACAAGGAGAAAAAGGATCAATGCAATAGACAACTATTACCATCCCTTGGCAGGCCTCATGAGGAAAAGAGAATCTAAGCCCATTGCACCGTGGAAAATGTTTCCCCCTGTGAAATGTGAATCATGTTTTATTAGCGCCAAGTCTTCTATTGATACAGTAAATTAAAACAGAAAGGATCAAGTATAGATGACATGTAGAAGAAGGCTGTGTATACCTGTTAGACCAAACTCTCTTTCAAGATCAGGTGGAGTCAGCATATCATAGCCTACCACCGATGAGCTAAAGCCCGGTGCATATTCATCAATTAAAGAAAAGCATCGCTCAGCAAAGGCTTTCTGAAAATTAGTTCCCATCAAAATGGTTACTGATGCCTGACGGTAAATCCAGCAAATAAGTCTATCCACAGATGGTGTTAGCAGCAATGGCTAACAATATTTGTGAGCCATCCGCATGTGCAAACGTGAACACAGAATGTATAGCGAGATCAAAGTGTGAGTAAGATCAACATACTCTGACATTAGAATCCTGCCAACTGCCTTCTGAAAGTTTGTAGGGTGTGTACTGAACAAAAAGATTAATAACATGCTGACCTATCGAAAGGATAAAGCAAAAGATCGAAAAGATGTCAGAGTAGGAACGAAATTGCCTTGGACACAAAGAGTAGCGGTAAGATCGTATGTCAGTTTAACGATGCATGCCCCCATATAATTTCTTGCTCTATTGGGATTTTGGGATAGTGAGATATGTCTTAGTAGATAGTTTGCACTATATATTTTGCCTAATGCCACTGCAATGATGAGGGAACAAGAAACATGCATACCTGGTGGAGAGATGGTCTTATCCAAGACAGAAGGAATTGTCATTTCTATAACAGGTCTTTTGGATGAGATGCTGCCTGCTGCTTCCCTATATGCAAGGTCAATTTCCTCCATGCTGGAAGAAAGCAGAATTTCCATATTAGAAGACATTAAGTGTGGAATAACTCAGTCAAGGTGATACTATTTCTCTTCTCAAATAAATAGTTTTCACACAATCACATGAGAGGCCAGATCATCTGGCTTTCCTTATGAGAAAAGAATGAGGAATGAATATCTAACTATAGGCTGGCCTCATATAACATGAGTGCGGTTACATCAATTTATACATATAGGTAACAAATTTTGTAAATAAAGTCAGGATAACTAGTGCAGGGCACTGTTTCAGAACAGCACAACTTATTATCGAGTAATAACATTCTTGAGTTAAGAGATCATTTCCCTTGTCCTACTCATGTTGATAAGCACAGGCTGTGCAATACATTAAAAAAAGTTGGCTCTGGGGGAAGATGTGCAATACATTAACAAAAAGGATAAATGTGATAATAAATAGTATCTGACACCTTATTTGTTTATCCAGTAACCGCAAATAAAGATCAAAGACAACTGAATATGAAAAATATGTCAGTTTAGTTATATACCTTTCGGACCCAATGTGTATGGTGCCCATGTGCTCTGGACCACCTTCAGGGTTGCTGTCTTTGCAACACTGGAACTGTGGCAGCCTGTCGACAGCCACATTAATCTTTGTTGTTGCCTGCCCCCCAAAAAGTCATATTATATCATTAACGATTATCGATCAGAGTTATAATATTTTAGTTGTTAGAGTCACTGTTGATTATCGGAATGTTCAAACTATTCATCTTAAGAGTAATTCTATAAAATATAAATATCTACTTTACCAATATAGAATTTTGAAAAAAACATCTTGGAGACGGTAACAATCAACATCATGTAGTGAAGAATGAAAGAAGCAGAAGAAACAAATAATATTCGCAACATCATAATCAACAACATGCTGACAGGCATGTTGACTTTCTCTAAGTTTCAAGTTTTATAATGCTTTCCCATTCCATTTTAAAAAATGTTTTCCCATTCACAGATGCCACAGACAGGCATGTTGGTGTAAATAGTTATGACGGTGCTTTTCAACTGAGTGACTATTTGTTAGGTGCAATTTCTTTGGTTGAAAAGAAAACACCATTATTATAGTACTGAAATATGCTTGTACACAAGTTCTTACAGAGCTGTAATCTGCTGCCTTAATTGCACAGAGGAAGTCCTCCGGAAGAACACTAGAAGGTACTAGATCCTGCAAGAGAAACCACATATCAGTATAAAAAAAATATTTGCTCAGTTATGCTAGCAAAACTAGAGCTGGTACATCTTTGCAATATAACATATTTCTGGGTTTTCCTTACCACAAATGTTTTGTATGGAGTGGCATTTGAGAGAACAACTGGCGAGTGCACCACTGTTCCATCAGCCAAAGCTACCTACAAATCCCAATCTTTCAAGAGGTTGAAAGGAATGAAATGCACTTACAGGTTAATCAAAGTACTTACCCCTTTTACCATTCCACTAGTTTTGTTAACCATTACTTGGGAAACCTAAACAAGAACAAAGGATCAAGTCAAGCAAGATGCCTAATATGGAATGTAAACCACAATGATGAAAAATTGCCACTACATAAAACAAATGATCTTTTTCCTTTGAGAACTACATTTAACAATTTTGAAAAATTGATCTTTTTTTTCTGTTTCAATTTGGAAAAATTACTCTGCCAAAGAGCAGCCCTACATGCTATAAGAATTGTAAAGGCACCTCGGCATTTGTTACAATCTGCACTCCTGCTTCAAGAGCTGCTTTGCTTATAGCCGATGACACTGAACCCATACCACCTTCGACATACCTGTAGCAAGTGTATTATTTTCTTTACTTAAACAAGAAGTTTTCTGAAAACTGAAACAAAGATGAACTGACGAAAGAACTAATAATGAACCCAACATACTAACAAGCAGATTTGACTACATTGTATGAGGCCATTTTCTATAACACTAATACTTGAAAACTTGTTTTCCCAGCCAGTGGATATACACACCAGTTGAGGAAACATTTGGGATCAAAGTCCCTACTGAAAATAACAAAAATAAGAAGCATCTTAGAGAGTCAAAGTTAGCAGCATACGCCCAAACACCACGTTGACCACCAGTCTCCCCCATGACATGGTGTAGCAGAACATATCCAGAACCTGGAGTGTGAACACCAGCCTATAAAAGAGATATCCAGCAGTCAAATGCCAATATACTAGGCAAAATATTTTGCTTAGTTCATTCAAAGCACCCTTACCATAGCTCCTATCACGGCGTCAGTTGCAAGGGTCGCCTTCAAAATCTCGCTCTGCAGTAGAAAGAAGTCAATGAGAAGCCTTTTCGTTCACAGGTCAAAGAAGATTAGGTGCAGACTGTCAATTGAAATAAAGCAACCACACAATTGCTTCATATGATCAATGTGAGCAGAAGCGTTTAAGATGGGACTAATGCTGACCTCAAACCAGGTGTTCAAGATTTTCGATGCGGAGAAAAGGAGGAGGTCAAAGAATTCCCTGCCGACAACAATTTGATTTTTAGAAAGGGTTGCATAAATGGTGCCGATCAAATCATTGACAAGGGGTCAGTACTTAGTACTCACACCATGTTCGCCTGCCCTGCTGCATCACATGCCGAAAAAAGGTGGCCCCAGAATGCTGACTTCTCGACCCTATGCTTCATCCTGTCAACCACAGAGAAGTGGACCTCCTGTCTCAGCTCGGGGTGGAGCCGAGTCTATGACAAAGTCCATGAGCTTGCAGAACTGCTCCAGCTTCTCCTCGTATCTGCATTCACATACAGATCCTACCAAGATCATCATTGTAATAAAGAGATACAATGTACATAGATACCACAGGAATCAGGAACTTAACCATTTATTTAATCTAAGATCATTCCAAGATAAAATGCACCTTGGGTATGCCTCTGCATCCTTCCTAGAGAACTTGCTGATCTCTGAGAAGTTTAGCTCTGCATCCGGACCAAGAAGCAGGTATCTGCCGTCAAGGCATGGCGTGAACGACGAAGGGCTCCGCAGCAGCAGTTTCAGCCCGTGCCTCTCCAGCTCCAGGTCGCTTATAGTATATATGCAAGCACCCGCAACAACAGCAGTAGTGTCATCAACTCATCATCACCAGATACAAATCAAATCAAACATCGGTATGCAGTTCAGAGTTGTGTACAGAGGAGAATAACCGACATTGATAGAAAGCATCTAAGTGCAAGGCTGCAGTGCATGAATGTAACAGGAACCGAGGTGTGGTAATCGCAAAGGACGTATCCTTTGGGGAGGTTACTCACCGGAGGATGGCGGGGCGGAGGAGGCTGAGGAGGTAGCTGCAGCGGGAGAAGCGGAATCCGGGGACAAGGTCCGACTCCGAGACCGCCGCACCGCCCAGGATGCCCCGGCGCTCAAGCACGGCGACGGAGCGGCCCGCGCGGGCGAGGTAGGCGGCCGCGACGAGGCCGTTGTGGCCGCCGCCGATCACCACCGCGTCCCACCGCTTGCCCTTGGGCAGCTGCTGCGACGGCCGGGACGGGTCCGACGCCGCGGAGTCCGTGGAGAAGCGGCGGCGACGAGCGGCTCCGGCGAGCAGGAGGCGCCTCGCCGCCGGTGACATGGTGGGTTCTGCTTGGGTTCTTCACCTGGAAGCCCGTGCCCAGTGCGCAGTGGGCGATGGGCGGAATCTTTCTGCTGGTGAATGGTGACTTGTGTGCGCGCCGTGCCGCTGTAGATTCCGCGACCGCTGCGGAGAAGACGGAGTGAAAAAATACGTTTTAGTATATGTAATAAAATGTCACGGGTCATAAACAATCGAGACGCCGCCGCCGACCTCATCCGCTTGCTTTGTCTTAGCCCAGCCGCCGCCGGCATCGAGGTTCTGTATCGCGATCCCCTTCCTCTGCTCCGCCAAGCCACCGCGACGCGGCGACATGTCTATCTTACTCTTCTCTTTGATTCCTGTTTGGATGTAGTGCTATGTTGGCGTTCATCGACCAACGCTTAGGTATTTGATGCATTAGGATGTTGGAGATAGTATTAAGGTCATTTGTCACTTCGATTGTTTGTAGTTGAAGGCTAAGGAAGTTATTGTTCTGTAGTGCTTGATTACAATACTGCCATTGTTTAGAAGGAACGTCACTCTGGCTGCTCACTGGAGAGCTTCTGTTCCTATGTAATCGATTCATTTCATTGCTTCGGTATGTTTTGTTCTTGTAAACTAAAACTTGGAGGGCTTCGGCCCTTCCACCCACCGGCTAGCCGGCATCAGTGGAATGAATCAGGTGGGGGTCACTTTAACGCCCCAATGAAGTTTAACAAAAAAAATACTGCCATTGTTTAAACATGTCTGAAGTAGACCGTGCTATTTTTGTTCTCTGGGCATGGCCACTGCGGCCCCGTTCGGCTTGCTGAAACTTGACTGAAAATACTGTTCTGACTGAATTGTTGTGAGAGAAAAACACTGTTCCGGCTGAAAAAACTAGCTGAATACTCGTCAAAGAAGCATGAGCTCAAATCTAAGCAGAAATTGGAAAAGAAGCTCGGCTTTTACACAAGTAGGTGTGAACTTATGTTAAGTTGACAAATTTTTTCCTGATATGATCCTGATTCATAGATTCCATCATGCTGTTTATGTCATCTGTCTTTCACTACCTGTTTAACTAGATGTATGTATAAGCCAGACATATGTAGGTAGGATGGTGTTGAGGGTTAAAAGTTTGATTGTATGGAAGAACCAACTGAAGTGCTGACCTTAGGATACAGGCATTGGCTTTTGCCATAGCAACTTCCTGCTGTTGGTGAACATATTTTTGAGGAAGGGCAGTAGCTCTTCCAAGTCTCTATAGAAGAATGGAAGCTGCACCAAATAGTTCGCATAGCAGAAATTTTCAGCAAAGTTAGTACTTTTGGGGCTGCATTGTTCAACTCAAGTGGTTTGGTATTTAGGGGTTAGTTTGTGGTTGCAAATGCCCCCTGCTAGTTTCTACACTGTATGCAGTGAAGGAGTATTTTCATTCTTTGATTTGCATAGTGTAATGGAGAAGATCTTAGCTTCATATACTGTATTGCGCATACTTTATGCAATTTCACTTCTAAGTTTTAACAGGACCCTTTTCAAGTTGGGTCTTTCATGTTTCATGCATTCCATTTGCATTTCCTTACCTTCCTTTTTATTTTGCATAACAACATGGCTTATTTCATTTACCATAATTTGTGCTCTAACTCCTGAAAGTGTTGTTTTGTTATTCCAGAAGTAAAAGATGCAGTTACTTCCTTAAACGCTAAGAAGACTATCAGTAAGTACTTCAAATTCCTCTCCTTCATTAGCATATATAATTGATTTTTTCCGGAATTTCCATTTCTGTTAAACTCTGAAGTTTTGATTTCATTTGAGTAATTAAAGACTGTTTAAGCATTAGTTTTCTGCCAATGTAAAGTAAATCTTAGAGTAAAATCCACGAGCGGTTCTTAAACTTGTACGGTGGTGTAATCTGGGTCCCTAACTATCGATTTTTAATATTTGAGTCCTTGAACTTGTATTGTGGTGTGTTATGTGGCTGCTATGGTTGCGAGGGAGAGAGGGGGCCGGCCGGGGGGCCTTGCCCACGGCGGAGCAATAGAGAAGGTTTTTCCTTCTAATTATTGCTTGATTAAATTGATACATCTCATCTCCTTATATTGAGAGGTTTACTTGACCCCTAAGCATGGCTTACTTGACTCCTAAGGAAGACACCCTTATCTCTAATTAACCCTAACACTAATGGGCTATACTGCCACTTTAGGCCCGATAGGCCCATGACATACGCCTCTAACAGGTGTCCCTTAGGTCCCCAACTATCTAGTTTTGATATTTGAGTCTCAAAACTTGTATGGCGGTGTCATCTACGTCCCCGAACTTGTTGACATACAATTAGCATGCCACATCAGCGTTATTTGAGAATTAATACGAATATATATGTCCTTTTATGATAAAAAGGTGAAAAAAATAATGTGTCAGGGTCGTCCACACGTAGAATATCACTTAGAGCAGTTGCTCAGGTGCAACCATTGCCCTAGCAATGCCAGCCTGTCCTCAAGTCAGGGATTAGGAAAATTGCCTAGGTGGATACAATTGAAAATTTCCATTTCTGACGGAAGATGTGTTTTTTTTTGTTCCACAGTTTATAACATCAATAAATGGTTCAAATTTCAAAGTGTCAGCGACATTAGCGTATTTGTCTCTGTTGTAATAAGTCCTTATTGATGTATATTTGGTCAGTCTTATGGTGTAGCGTCAGTTTCCTGTATGCCCCACATCATTCTGTGTGTTCCTGATGTAGTTGTGAACAAATGCTGCAGAAGAGCAATATTCCAATGTCATTCACATGTTCATGTATATGCGTGCACCATAAAGCAAATAACCATGTCACCATAAACAGATTTTTACAGTCATGATTTGCCAATTGATGGGAACTTAAAACTAACTTGAAATCCTTTTGTCGCGTTCACTTAGCTAGTTATATGTTTGTGGATATTTTTAGAGGTCTACTCCATTCCAAAGTAGACTCCAACGGCTTGACATATTTATTTTCTTTTGTATTGCTATTGCAGTGTGCACCATACACTATTGATATGGATCCAATATGTAAATTCACATGCACTTGTCATCATATTTGTATAATTTGCATTTCCTTTCACTTTTCATTATGATGCCAATGTTTTACCATCTGTTTCAATTTTTTTGTTCAGCAGAAAAATACAGAGTTGGCATCAGAAGAAACTGAAAGCATATGATCTCTCGGCACTTCCCGAAAGTTCCTCCAGAACAGTACCGCACTGTGAAAGGTAAGATCAAGCAAAGCTGAACTGCAAGTCAAGACAGACATTAGTGTAATCCTCTCTTCACACCTTGCTTGAGGTCTTCACGTTTTTCAACTGTAGTTTTGGACTAAACCCGAAATGTTTCTCAACTGTACTTTTGGACTCTAAACCCTAATTTCTTGTCCAGCTACGGGAGGTCGCTCATCTCAAGGCTCTCATCGGACAACCTGCAGCCTCAGCTTGACCCATTTGTTTTAATCCATCGAAGATTTGCTAGCAACGCAGCTACCTGCAGGTGCAAAGGACGATGCCATGAGGCAGGGTAAGGACTCCAAGAAAAAGAAAAGGAGGAAGAAGGGCGCATCATCAAGCTCTCAAGCAATGGATATCTGATTGGATTCGTTCAGTAGTAACTTGGTCCAGAGGCGACCACCCCTGTTCCATGAGAGGGAGCTCATCAAAGTTTGATATCAATGTTTGGCATAATTTGGGTACCAGTAGGGGTAGTAGTTTTTCCCTCTTTGGGCGGTTTTTTGGCTGATGTTTGCTGAATCAGTGCCATCAATAGTTATATATGAAGAAAAGAAATCAATGTGATGATTTCTGAGCACAACAATTTATTATACCTGGCCACTGTTTCTGAAGCCTAGTTCAACTGTTGTATAAAGCCTGGCGACAACAACTGCTCAAATTCAACACTGATCCATGGCAGCTTCTAAGGTGTTAGCCTTTTTTTTTGAAACAATGGCAGGAGCTCTATCTTTCAATTAAGACGAATGAAGTTTATATACAAGCAAAGGTAACCAAGCGTGGTGCCAAACACCGCGAAAGGTTAGCTCACCCACGCAATGCGGTAGAGTACACACTACCATGAGTCATCGTTGCCGAGTGTGGTTACAAAGCAGCCAGCAGCTCCGACTTTCCATGGCAAAACACCGACGACCCATCCTAAAATGTCTGACCAACGGGCCCAAAGCAGGAGGCTGCAACAGGTCATCGTTGCCGAGCTCAACGGCTCCACGAAGAGCAGCTCCGACTTCCTGCCTTGATCCCACGCCCCGCCCGCGGCGATTGCCGAGCCTCTAAAGCTGAGACCCAGCCGTCGGAGAAGGAGGGTTCGACCCGCGTCATCGTTGCCGAGCTATATCCCCTAATACAGCAGCTCCGACTTCCCGATGCAGAACTCGCCGTCTCGCGTCAGCAACCGCCACCAAGAGGTAGAGGACATCCGCCCGCCAAGGAGACACCTTCAGGGAAGGGTACGACGCAGAGAAGGGCCGCCGTCGCTTGTCCAGAATGGACCGGTTTCCACCGTGGAAGACATGGTCAGGGCACAAGAACACGACGCCCCAACAAGGAAAAACGGCGCCCACAGCGCCGCTGCCGCCAAGGCTTTCGCCCGAGGTGCCCCTAGCACAAACGCCGAGCCAAGATGCCGCATCGTAGCTTTGTCACCACCGCTGCCGCCACCGCTTATCCGGCGAAGCCCCTCCAGAGGGGCATCGACGCTACGGCCGCCATAGCAGCCCGCGACAATCGTCGCCGCCGCCACCCCCTCCGACCGGGCAACATGCAGAGGTGGACTTACCCTACCACGCGCGTCACCCTGCCGCACGCCAAAGCCGTCGCCAGCTGTCGTCGCCGGCACAAGCACCCGCCGTTGACACTGCCGATCTCCGCCAGCCACCGACAGGCGCATGCCCCACCTCGGGCGCCGCCCCCTGCCTTGGGGGCACCGGATCTGGCCATCAGGGTGCCAGACCCAGTGACCCCGGCTGGCGCCGCCGCCTCCACGCCAAGGCCGAGGAGGAAAGGGGGAAGCGGAGGAGGAAGAAAGGGCCCCCGCCACCGCCCGGCGCCTGCACGAGCACTGCCCAGCGCTGCAGCCGCAGCAGGCGGCCCCGCCGAGCCCCACGCGGCTCGCGCGAGGGCACGCCCTGCCACCCCGCTACTGCGCACGCCGCCACCAAGCGCGAGTAAGAGGAAGAGACCCGGCCCTGGGCGACGCAGCCGCCACCACGGGCGCCGAACCCGCGGGTCCGCGACGTCTTGGACAGGAGCTGCCGCCACCGCCGCCAGCGCCGCCAGTGCGCGGCTCTGCCGAGATCCACACAGTCCGTCCGGCCGTCGGACCGCCAGATCCGGACGCCGAAACAAGGAGGCTGCCCCAGACAGCCGCTGGAGACGCCGGCGCCACCACCTGCCCCAGCTACCACGCGCGAGCCCCAGGATGCGAGCTCGTCCCCGATCGTCGCAGCTTCCACCGCAAAGAAGAGCCTCGCCGCCGCCCTCACGGCAAGCGGCACGGCCATGCCGGCGGCCTGCTCCGGCGACGGCGCGGCTGGAGAGAGGGAGGGAAGGAAGAGAGGCGGCTAGGGTTTGGGTCGCCTCCCGTGTGGCCTGCGTGGGGGCGACGCGGGGGCATGGTCAGGTGTTAACCTTTTAGATTTCAACTATTTTTTGCAAGGATTGTCAGAGCTCAAATTCATCTGTGCTTGTTGTGGCTTTGAGAGACGCCTCTAATGTACTATGTGTGATCGAAATGTATAATGGCCCCATCTAATGATGAAACAGTGCTAGGCTGTACTGAGTGATTACAGTTGTGATTATGATAAGCATACTGTCTCAGATCATGTTTTGCTTTATTATGGGTGCAAACCAGATCAATGGAAATGGCTATGGACACGTGTGCACTGAATTGTAACGATCCCTGGCCTAACCGAACAACAAACAGAGAACATGGATTAAGGCTAAGAGGTAATGATCCCCAATAGGGATTGGAGTGACAGCCAGGGATCCGCTCATTCCCGGGGTGGAAAAAATTAGCTTGCGGATTGGATTCCAATGAACCGAACAAGGTCTTAATCGGTCCTAGTAAAGCCATTCGTCGCAAACATTTTGATGGTAAATTGGATTTTGTCGATCTGCATTTGCTTTTGGGTGAAGGGAAATTGTGCTGTTAACTAAAATTTTGTGGATCTGTTCTTGTGTTTGCAGAATCCATCAATTTTTTTGTGAAAGACAAAGAAGTGTACTCCATTCTACGGGAGATAAATGGATTTATGTTGTATTTCAACTACCCTTTTGCTACAGTAAAAACTATTTTTACCAATTTGGATTTCAACTCAACAGAGGTAGTCTGTAACTCTCTGTGACCTGGCCACGAAAAGAATAACATGAATACAACAGAGAGAGAGAGAGAGAGAGTAGAACTTGGTTTTGGTAAATGTATGGTTTATTTTTTCTTTTCTTTTTTTTAAAAGATGCCACTTGATGATCTTGCCACGACTTGCAACGGTATTGGTGGGCAAGATGCGAGGCATGACCCGATCTTGTCGCGTGGACGCCCATCACCTGCCAAATCGGAGCCAACCATGCAATGTGATCTGCTATTCTCTTCTCTTCCATACGAAATGGAAATGCACATCTCAAATCTCCCTTCTTAATCCAGTCGGCAACAGCTTAGATTACAGGCATGCAACACTCAGCAAGTTCAGAAACGCGTAATTCAGGCTTAGCTAGCTGTGCTCATTTCTCTGGTCATGAGTTTTCACCAGCAAACTCTTATTTGCAGAATACACATTGCTTCATATGCATAAAAAAGCCATAATGCAGGCTTTTACCTCCAAAGCTCAGAAAACAGGGTTTTCTACGTTGCGATAATCTAAAGGTTTATTTTGGACATTGTATCACGCCATCACCAAGCAATTCAGAAAATGCTCAGGTCACAAAGCACATGATAGATGGATGTCACCTACTATTTCTGCACCATAGAAATGGGTTCCTGCATTTTTTTCAAGAAAAGGTTTAGAAAAGTATTGTCTTTTTTTTGCGACTTATTTAGAAAAAAAGTATTGTTTAGAAAAGTATTGTCAGAAGATGGACACCAGGTGAATTCTGATTTGCAGGAAGATAGAGACTGTCTTTTTTATTTTATTTTATTTTCTTTTGTGCTGTGTTTAATTGGTCTGAGGTTGATGGCATCATCTGTCACACTTTCAGCCATTTAATTAGAAATTTTAATATAAGAGGATAAGGCAAGCAGCCTCTAGGGATTGGCTGCTGATGTTGTGCCTATCAGCTTGGAAAATTTCACATCTATAAACTAACCCAAGGGAATACATAGAACTGTTCATGATATAAAGCTTTGTTGATCTGATGGAATGGGACAGGTCACCATTCATCAAATAGGTAGGTCAGACGTGTGACTTCCAAGATAGAATCAAATCTCATAACTGTAGTGTCTACTTGATGTTGTGCTACTCTCCCAGATCTGCATGAATTCCATCTGCTCATGTTACATGTAAGCTTTATGCACATCTATTATTCATCAGGAACAAAAGAATAAGTTTCGCGATATTCTGAGATGAGATTTCAACTAAGCTTACTGGTCCTGAGTCTAGGCTTTGCTGCTACCAGCAATGAAACAGTAGTATGCAGTGTTGGTTGGAACTTGGAAGTGCAAGGACCATGAGGCACATGTGAGATTCGTTAACAGATTTGAGCAAACATTGGGCCTGGAACCTTTAAGGCCTTGTGTAACTGAGCCGTTGATGTTGGTTTCGTTTGTATGGCGAATCAGAAAAATGTGGAAAGAACTTGACGGTTGACACTTGACAGTTAAAATTTCAGAGGAACAATCCAGCTTTCTTCAGAAAAAAAAAAAGTCGTGCCCAGTCTCTCCAAAAAAATATTTTTTAAAGTAAAAGGCAGGAGCTCTGCCGCTCAATTAAGTAGTGAAAAGAGGTTTATGTACACATGACACCTAAGGTGCCAAAACACCGTGGTCCGAAGACCATAGAGGAGAAAAACATGCCTCGCACTGCTAGTTTGGCCCCCCACCATAATTCATTGCCCTATGCCATTGCACTGTCTTCTTTGATCAGTGAGGCGACCTGTTGTGCCGTCCTATGCACATTTTCGAAGATTCTTCTATTCCTCTCCTTCCACAAATTCCACATAATGTAAATCACCATACCATTGAAACGTCTGCTGTCTTGCTTTTGTATCTTGCTTGCCGCTTGCTCCCACCAATCGTCAACTGAGTCCGGTTCTTGTTGTGGCCATTGCACCACAAAGTTTTCCCAAGCTATCACTTGGTCCCATACGGCTTTTGCGAAGGGGCAAAGCAAGGAGAGATGAAGCCTAGTCTCTCCAGAAAATTATATAGAAAAATAAAAAGTTCAACTACTAACTGAGTATATGATAATGCCAATGAGTTCCTATTGACATCTAAAGAAATGATCACTGCATAAACGAAATCCATGTACAGCTAGCTTGCAAGCTAGAACAGACAAGTATCGTCTATTTTTCAGAAAAGCCTGGTTGCAATTATACAGAATAAAATAAAAGAACAGCAACAACAAGAGTTGTTCCCAACTAACTTGTCACCATATTTAAGGAGGTTCTATGCTACCTTCTTGGAAGATTTAGCTCCCTCTGCTTCCTACCCCTCTAAACCAAACTGCTTGTTCTCATCTGCTTCTGCTTTGCTCTTCATCTTCAGAGTGAACTTTGGTCTAACGATTCAGAAGTGAAAGCTGCTAGTCGGAGTTCTACAAACTGAGAGAATAATTCCAGAGGTAAGATGGCGGCTGTGCTTTGTTTTTTCTGTTTGTGATCCATTCTACTGTATGCACAAGCCTCTGGCAATCTTTTCTTCAATGTGAACATTCAGGAGATATGTGTATCCTTGTCATTCATGCAAATTGTAGCATTTTGCCCTGTTCGCTTGGCTGATAAGCCATGGCTGAAAGTACTGTTGGTTGATTTGTTGTGAGAGAAAAATACTGTTCGTTGGCTGAAAAAGTATGGCTTATAAGCCAAGCGAACAGGGCGTAACTCCAAGAACATTTGATCTTATTCTACATTCTTGCAGGAGCTCTTTCTCTTCCATCAAAGGGTTTCACCAATGGCGATAAAGATGAAGGGGATCTTCAAAGGGCTGAAGATAATTTCTCAAATGTTTGGTAATAATCCCATCCATCCTTCTATATTTTTACTTTATTTCTGCATTTTTTGCATTACTTGGCTTGAGTTTCTGTGAATTGGTTTCTACATCCACACCCAGATTCTAAAAGTTTCAATAGTAAAATGTATGAAAAAGCAGTACCAACTTAAAAGCAAATGGTGAAAGCACAAGTACCTGACTAGACATCTGCTCTTTTGCAGTGCACAAGGAGCATGAGATGGAGATTGGGTACCCTACAGATGTAAAGCATGTGGCTCACATAGGTCTGGGCACCAGTGACACATCTCCAAGCTGGGTAAGAATATCATAAAAATATGCAGCATCATTCTTTATTTGTTGTCATGAGTTTACATTATTCCACATAGTTCTTTAACTGATGGTGATGTACCTTTTTTTTACTCTTAGATGGCTGAATTCAAGGGAACAGATGATTTATCAGCAGGCTCTGTGAGCACAGCTGCGCAGTCGAGGCAGACTTCTTGGGCTTCTGCAGGTGATTCTCACCTCTGCTCTGACATTGCTTGCCCTTCAAAAAAATTCAGTCAAGACAAAAAAAAAAAAACAGACTAATTAAATGGCATAATGAGTCAATACTTTCAGAAAGATAAATGAAGTTGATGTTGCATACGACATTCCAGCCACGCCCTTAAACAAATCTGTGCGTCATAATCATACAGGCAGCACGAGTAATCATTTGTGCTTATGATTAGGCGCCTGAATCTTCTTGTCCTATTTCATAATGATATTAGTGGCACACCACTACACGTCTACTCTACACCAAGGACTGCACCTCTTGGTCGCCTGCATGTAGGCAAGTTGTAATAATGAACAAAAATCACTGTTGAAAGAATCTCACAGATCCTTTCTGAGCTGAATTTTCTAAATTTTAATCCGTTGCAGACTTTGAACAGCCAAGAAGCATGGTGCCGATTGAGATGTTCCAGGACAACAGGCCCGGGCAAGAGAACGCAGACATGCCGCCAAGGGGGGCGAGGAAGGCGAGGAGGAAGAAGAACAGGGCGTCGTCGCCTGCTTCGTCAGCAAGGTCATCTTCCTCGAGGTCCAGAGCCTCATTTGCGACGGCGTACGATGCCTTCAGCGAGTCACAGAGAGGGTTCCGGGTCGCCTGAATGGCGCACGGCGGCAGGACAGAAACAACCATGTGTGAATGCAGATCGATCGCCATGCCTGTAACTGTAAATGTAAATGCTTTCGGTTTAGGGAGACAGCTTGGTTTGGAATTGTTTGATTCTTTGTCTTTTTTTTCTCAGAATCTTTGCAGTAAGGTGTAGTTGGAAATGGAAAGGGAAGTTGACTCAAGTTAATGCTGAACACGCGCTTGTTAATTAGTACAGAATCTCTGGCTGACCAGATTGTAGACCACCGTGCAAAGCTTCACATTTTTTTTCAAGCACGTTTACAGCCAAGCACAGACAGCTTCTTGTTTCAGGATTTTTTTTTTAATTTTGTGTGAAGTTATACAACTGTCAGGGACTAGTCGGCATGGCTATGTTCTGAGTACCGCCATCGATTATGCCATGAACTGATGTATGAGAGGCTGGCCAGGCCCTACAAAGCGGTGTTTCCACGCCATGACAGACGTGCCATCGACAAACATGATGCCGTGTTGCTTGCATCATGTCGATCTTAAGCACTTTGTTTAAGTATTGTGAGGGAAAAAAGAAAGCTGGACTGGCTGAAGAGTTGGCAACAAAAAATCATCAGAAAAAAATGCTTCTTTGTGATGCTGCAGCCTGCAGCTGCACTTATGTTTTTCCCTGCAAGTGGAGGAACCATAACCTCAGCACCAAGGTCAAGAACCCTATGCCATGCCATACAGCCTGCAGTGCAGAGATGACACAGAATGACAGAGGAGCCTTGTATGGACAAAAAGGTGAAACTTTCTGAAACAACCTTTATTAACCTTCAGTAGTTATATCATTAAAAAAAACAGGTCTCTACGAAGGATTCATTGATCCACTTAACTAGGTTATTAGCACATTGTTCTCTGACCAAGGCGTATCACAACGTGCCACGTGTGCTGACGGCGCGGCATTGACAAACCATGAATTGTTTGAGAGTGACAATTGTTCATGAACCATGCATGGACCAGTGCACAAGCGATGCATATTCCAGCGGCATGCAATTGGCAATGCCTCGGCCAAGCTATGGATCCAGGACCAGGAGGCGGGCAGAGCAGAGAGAAGACAGCCGAGCTAGACAAGATAGAAAGGCGAGCGAGGTGCCATATGCTTTGGAAACACAGCTCAACGTGGCCATGGAAAGCAAGGAACCCTACAGCTTGTAAAGCCCCAGCCATTGACACCTACAAATACGCAGCAATGCAAGCCCGTGCTTCATCAACCTCCAGCCAGCACAAGATCACTTGCAAAGCCTAAATTTAGCTACCTGCGTAGCTTCTCTTCTCACCCATGGCGAAGTCAAGTAGCTACGGTCTTGCGTTTGCTTGCTTCGCCATTGCCGCTGCGGTCGCCGGCGGAACGCAGTTCACGGTCGGCGGCGCCAATGGCTGGAGCGTGCCCACCGCCGGCGCGGAGCCCTTCAACACTTGGGCGGAGAGGACGAGGTTTGAGATCGGAGACTCCCTAGGTAAATTGAGATTGGTTTACATGCATGTCCAAATGTCCAATGCATACGCCGTGCACGACGCCATTGACGGTTTTTGCTTGTGCCCGTAGTGTTCGTGTACCCCAAGGACCAGGACTCGGTGCTGCTGGTGGAGCCGGCGGACTACAACGCCTGCAACACGTCGTCGTACGTGAAGAAGTTCGACGACGGCGACACCGTGGTCACGCTCGACCGCTCCGGCCCGCTCTTCTTCATCAGCGGCGTGGAGGCCAACTGCCGCGCCAACGAGAAGCTCATCGTCATGGTCCTCGCCGCCCGCAGCAACGGCACACGGCGGCGGCGCGCAGGCTCCGAGCACGGCGCCGCCGCCGGCGTCACCAGCATCGCCCCTCCCGCTAGCTCCACCCCGCCCCGCCGTCGTCGCCCGCCCTAAGGGCGCTCCTGACCACGGCGTCGCCACCGGCGCCGCCAGCCAATTCGGCTCCGCCTCCGGCCTCTGCTCCCACCAAGACACCGAGAACGCCGCCGGCCGCATCGTCGTCACCCCCTGCTCCGAGCGCGTCGTCGCCTCCTCCGTCGTCGTCAACCCCACCGGCGCCCTCGGCGAGCTCTCCGGCTCCGAGCGCACATGGGTCGACGACTAACTCGACGGGCACGGCATCGTCGCCTCCCGCCGGCTCCAAGGACAAGAACGGCGCCGCCCTCACGGTGGCCACAGGCTTGGCCAGCTCCTTCGGGGCCTGCATCCTTGGCTACACCATGCTTGCTCTCTGAAGCGAAGTGGACTGTGGACACTAACACGATACAACGAACGGAAGACTCGAGTAAATATGTGTTTACATGTAACTAAAGACATGCGATTTGTGCATGTTGTGCTAAATCTTGCATTCGTTTTCCACCAGATGAATAAGAAATTCGTTATCCGCCGGATGAATAAGAAATCAACGGTTCATTATGCCTAGAATTTGGAAATTTTTTTATGAAGGAAACAAATCCGGCTATCTCTCGAAACCAAGAGATTCAAACCAATTATTATAATTTTAAGTAAAAAACCACAAGTGTCAAACTCAAAACTCAATTTTAAAATTAATTGGCCATCCAAAGTAGATAAAGAAGTTCATCACGACGGTCTCTAGTGATTGACAAACTTGGAAGAGGTGTTCCTTTTATTTTTACGTTGCTGCAATTGCGCCGAATGGCTCAACCAATGAGTTTTTCTAAACAGTATCTACAAAAGTTTTACGTCGATATTTGTCAAAAATGACTTCAATTTTTTATAAGATATATTGTTCAACAAATAACTACCCATTCTATCAACACTAAGGACTTTATTTGAACGTGTACCATGTTTGTATCATGCATAAAAAAAGGTTGTGTACATCTCTAGGAGGTTTCAGCCCTAGAACAGAGTAAGCGTATATGCAATCAAAAGAGATGCTGGATAGTTTCATTCGTCCAGCAGAAAGCACACAATTTATTTCCATTCCAGTTTTTTCTTGCTAAATTGTCTTTTGTAAGAGTAAATCCCCCCTCCTCTTTCGGAACCCCATAATTTTTTTTTTACTTTTAGCGGTATATTGAACCGTCAATTTTTTTGGGACACATACAACCTTGTGTTGATATTGGTATCTATACATTGAGTTTACATAGAAGTATTCATTATTTTTTAACAAGCAAAAAAAGGCATCCTTCCCACTGTTAAATGAATGTTCGCTATTCTAGCTACTATGCTGCCACTTTGTTAACTTGTTTCCTACTACCGTCTTTCTATAAGAGATATTTAGTGGTACCAAGTGGTGCAGCTACAGTGCTTGTTTTCGTCGAAGAATCTCTACTCCTAAAAAGATGAAGGGGGAATCCCTGTGTGCCATTAAAAAAGATTGCAATGCCCTGTGTCCTCCTGAAAAAGTTAGCGGTCTTCAGCGCCACTACTCCAACTTTTTCGTGCCCTCCATGCCACTTCCGTCAGTTTAGGCTCTAACGCCGTCAAACCGCAGATGTGAAAAGACGAAAATGCCTTTAAGTGTAAATATGTCATTAATTTTTTGAGCATCTTAACGACTTCAAATGAAAAAACTCAAAACTACAAAGTTGTATATCTCGTCGAGATCTATAAATTTCATATAAAAATTATTTTCATTTAATTCCATAAAAAAATGATTTTTCTAAGATATATTAATCATATCAAATCATATTTTTTTGTGGAATTAAATAAAAATAATTTTTATATAAAAATTATAGATCTCGACGAGATTTACAACTTTCTAGTTTTGAGTTTTTTCATTTGAAGTCGTTAAGATGCTAAAAAAAATTAATGACATATTTACACTTGAGGGCATTTTTGTCTTTTCACACTTGCAGTTTGACGGCGTTAGAGCCCAAATTGACGGGGAGCGGCATAGAGGGCACGAAAAAGTTGGAACAGTGACGTTGAAGACCACTAAACTTTTTCAGAGACACACAGAGCATTGCGATCTTTTTTAATAGCACATATGGAATTGTCTCAGAGATGAAAGAGGACCCGTTCACATTCCGTGGTGAAGCCGCTATGCCACGAGCACCTAACTCCTGTTAGCGCCGACAGGTGGGCCACACGCACGACCCCGCGACTCCCACTCTTGTCCCACATCCGCATCCTCCCAACTCCGTGCCACACGCCGTCCATCCTCCCGAGCGCACCGCCCAAGCCAGCGCTCCGCTCTGCCGCCTCTTTGCCGCAAGGCCCAAGCCGGCGCTCCGCTCTGCCGCCTCGCCGCCGCTAGGGCGCCCGCGCTCCACTCCGCCTCCTCAACGCCGCAACGGCCGTGCGCTCCACTCCACCACCGCAAGGGCTCGTGCAGTCCACTCTGTCGCCGCGCCGCCTTCGTCCGGCCACATCCCGCGCCGCCGTCGCCCCGCCACGCCCTTCCCTGCTCTGCTGCTCCGAGAACCTAGGGGAATGAGCACCGCGAAAGAGAAGACCGTTGAAGGAGCTCCGAGCAGCCGAAGAAGCACGCTCTCCTCCCGCGGCTGTGGCCTCCAGCATCTAGGTAAGGGTTCGAGGAGCCTGGCTGGTAAGCTGCGTCTCACCCCTCCCCTAACCTCATCCAATTGTTTCTTTTTGAATGCCCATCCTGCCCTGCCCGTCCGCGCTGCCATAGCCCGTCTGCGTCGTAGGTCATCCGCGTTCGTGCCGTCGCCCATCTGCGCCGCTTCCCTTCCGTGAGACCGTGACTTGCCGGAAAGCACACGGCATCAGTACCTCGGCTCGCCCCTGCTGGATCTCCCTTAGGTATTGATTTTTTTTCTCTTCCATCCCCTTCCTCCCTAATGCTGATTCTTAGAGTTATGTTTCATGAGCACTATTTAATTTGTTTAAGACACAGTTAGTTGGCCATGTCAATACTAACCGGAAAGGAGTACAATATTTGCAGCTTTGTTTTCAACTGAATTCCAGTTTAGAAAAGAAATACAGCACCGGAAGATTGATAAATGCATAGATCACGTGTCCTATTTGTTTGTGTGGGTTTCGTCAAGCACATTCCTATAGATGTGATTATATTCTTAAATAAACTATATTCTGTTTGAACTATCCTCTTTTGAACAAAAATTACATGGATCATGCTTTTGACAGTTACTGCATCGTCTGTGTGATCTGAGCAACAAGGATTCTATTGAGTGCCTTTGCAGGTAAATTATTGTTTTGATCAATTTTGGTGTGATAAGTTATCAAATACTATATTTTCTTGCAACCTTAGACATTATAAGCAAAGCATTCAGCTCTAACCTTAGACATTATAAAGTTCCCAACTCTCATAAGCAAAGCATTTTCTTCCCCCTTTTTTTATACAGATCTCTTCATACTAAAGTTCCCAACTCTGAAGCTTCACATTTGGAGACAGGGTAAATTACTCATCCTTTCCATTCAGCTCCGATCTCATGATAAGTATCAGGTAAAATGCATAATTGCTATCTATTTCAAGGCTAAAAGCTCAGAAGTGTGAGTTGCACAGTGCGGATTTACTTCAGTTAAAATATTAAGTGTTCATTCAACCACTACCACCGAATTAGCATAGCTTAAAATGAAATATCTCTGAATATGTGTTGTGACATGTTGAACTTTGTGCTGTAAGAAGCATTTCAGAATTTCTCTGATTATAGATTGGATACAAACCACCATTTTAGGTTTTCTGAAATCATATCTGAAGTTTGCTTCTATCTCGTCAGCTTGTCAAGTATCCTGGTTTCTGTACTCTATAGATGAGTTAGCTGATTTATAATATGTATTCAGCAGGCATTGATGTAGTTCAATACTGCTTAAGGGTATGATAATTTTGGATTTTTCATACGCTGCAGCATATTGCTTATGGACTGTTGGTTATTTTCAGAATTTTCCTGTATAAATCATTTGTATCTTACTTTTCCTCAAGACTTTTACTTTTCTTGGCTTCCAAGCCTAGTAGTAGGAATATGCTCAAAGATCCACTTTAGTGGTTAGAATATCTCAGATCAAGTGGGAGTCCCCGTGCCTATAAAAGGCAAGAGTGTCATTGTAAAAACCAAGCCATTGCATTTCCTTCAATTCAAGCGGCCAAGGGCCAAGCTGCCCTCTGGTAGTTCCCAAATCTGAATCTGAGATCTATTTGGGTCAAAAATTGGTATCAGAGCCTTGTGTTCTTGAGTGAGCAGAGAGCCATGTCCACCGCCAGCCAAATCATCGAGTTCATGCCGCGCGCACGACTGTGGTCGTGAGCAGAGCCGACGACCGCTGACGACGCGCCTTTGCCGCCGCAGCAGCGAGGCGCGTAAGGTGCAGCCTAGGGCCATGGTGGTCGCAGCCATGCGCGATGTGTGGCCGAGATGGAGCGGAGGAGCCGGAGCCACGGGAGGAGGGTCCCGCACTGACGAAGCGCCGCCGCCACCGCCGTCACCGTAGCGGCGTCGTGGTCGCCATGGTCTCTCCCGATGCCGCAGATGGTCTATCGCGACTCAGAGCGGAACACCATGGTCGATGCTCACCAAGTCGAACTACCACGAGTGGAACCCGCCGATGAAGATCAAGTCACTTTTTGATCGAGCGGACTTGGCGACCGACACACGACGGTGATACATCGTCGTCGTACGACGACGCTTAACGCCGCAGCGAGAGCGCCACGATGAAGAATCTTTGTCTTCGACCGGACTCACCGACGATGTCCGGCCATCCCCGACCGACACGTCCGGCCACGATTTAAGCGCCTGGATCGTCTTTGAAATGATTTGACTCGGCTTTCAAGCAGCGGAGGAGCGCCGTCCGGCCTTTACTTAACGAATCGCTACCGATCGCTTTTTCGACCGCTGGAGATCAACGGCGCAAGTTCAAAGAGGTGACACGTGGCGCGAGATCTGCAACCGGACGCTGGCTCGGGCGCGTCCGGTCAACTAGACCGGCGCGTCATGTCAGTACGCAGAACGGCCTCCCTTAGCTCTAACGGCTCTATTCGTTTGGGGACGTCTATAAATAGTGTTTGGCCGGCTCCAAGGCATTTCTTTTGGCACTTTGATATATTTGACATCCTTGTGAGCCTAAGCAAACATCTCCCACTCATCTCCATCATTGATTCATCATTATAGTGAGATTGTGAGTGATTCCATGTGCATTTGCTTGAGTGATTGCATCTAGTGGTACTTGGGGATTGTTGTGACTATGGATTTCTTATTTCTCTTGGTGGTTGCCGCCACCTAGACGTCTTGGAGCAGTGAAGGAGGATTGGCATGAGTTGATGATTGTTCGTGGTCATCTCCCGGTGAATGTGAGGGTTTTTGTGTCTTCCCTGCGGAGAGCCGAAAGGTAAGTCTAGTGGATTGCTCGTGTCATTGAGTTACCTCACTTGTGGGTAGGTTCTTGCGGTGTCCAATTGTGTGGACGAGGTTCGCGTGCAACACCTCTTAGTCATTTGAACCACCAAGTGTTGGTCGACATTTAACGGGGACTAGCGTCTTTAAGCAAGCACGTGAACCTCGTGGAGAAAAATTGATTGTCTCTTGCCCTTCGGTATTCTCCCGGTGATTGAATTGGTATTCATCTTGTGATTGGTTCATTCCTCTCACGCCAAGCAGGTATAATCACTCTACTCACTCATTTACATTCCCGTAAACTAGTTATAGCAAGCTCTTTAGTGTAGCTAGAATTGAGAGCTTTCTTTGTAGCCCAAGTTCATGTAGTGTAGCTCTTTAGTGTAGCAAGTGTGAGAGCTCTTAGTGTGTAGTGACTTAGCCTCTTGTGTGTCTAGTGATCATAGCAACTAGAATTGTTGGATAGGTGGCTTGCAACCCTTGTAGAGTTAGAGTAAGTTTGTATTTCGCCATTTGTTATACTAATCAAATTGCTCTAGTGATCTTGTAGATTTTTAAATAGGCTATTCAACCCCCTCTAGCCATATTAGGACCTTTCACCCTGACTTTCCTGTAATCTAGTATGCTGATAATGCCCTCATTGTGATGGAAGGGGATGCTAGGCAACTCTATTTTCTAAAGTTAGTGCTTCAATCCTTTTCTGAATCTACTGGGTTAAAAGTCAACTATAACAAATCAATGATGCTCCCAATCAACATCCCTCCTGAGAAGTTTAACCACCTGGCCAGTCCCTTTGGATGCTCAAAAGAATCATTCCCCTTCACCTACCTTGGTCTATCTCTTAGGACCACCAAACCAAAAGTTGAGGACTTCCCGCCCCTTGTAACCAAGTGTGAGAGAAGATTAGTTTGCACATCTTCTTTCCTATCTCATGCAGGAAAACTTGAACTAACAAATGCTGTTTTTTCTGCTCTACCTACATTCCACATGTGTGGTCTATCACTGCCTAAAGGAGTAATCAAACAAATTGACACATTCAAAAAGCATTGTCTATAGAGGGGGCTGATATTAACTCAAGAAAACCTCCAAAAGCAGCTTGGGAAATGGTCTGTGTCCCCAAAGAAGAGGGTGGGCTAGGGGTAATAAATATGGAAAAGCAAAATGAGGCCCTTCTAATGATAAACTTGGACAAATTCTTTAATAAAAAGGATATCCCATGGGTTTCTTTAATTTGGGAAAAAACATTACAGTAATGGAAAGCTTCCAAATAATTCAACATGTAGAGGGTCATTTTGGCGGAGAGACATTCTGAAGTTACTAGAGACTTTCAAATCCTTCTCCATGGTTCAGGTACAAAATGGTGATACATGCCTTTTCTGGCATGACAAATGGTTACAGCAACCTCTGAAAGATGATTACCCTGAGCTCTATTCTTTTGCCCTGAACAACAATTTGTCTGTCACAAACTTCTATGCTCATCAGCAACTGCAAGAGATTTTCAGTCTTCCCCTATCTGCAGAAGCTTTCCAACAGTTACAACTAATACAATCCTTTATTGATCAGTTTCCCCTGACAGATCAACATGATAAATGGTCATCCAATTGGGGGGATTATTCAGCCTCAAAAGCTTACAGATCACTGATGGGTCAAACAAATGTTCCCTAGATTTACAGTTGGCTTTGGAGAAGCTTTTGCCAGCCAAAACATAAGGTATTTTTTTTTGGTTATTACTAAAAGACAGACTAAACAGAAAGAACATTCTAATGAGGAAAAATATGCAATTGGACTCTTATCACTGTGATCTATGTCAGCTGTCGATGGAGAAAAACCTGTGAGCATCTTTTTTCATTGAATGTCCTTTTGCAAAAGATTGTTGGAACCTGCTGGGCACTTCATTTCAGATGGGGCTAAACATCTCAGATTGCGTCACACAGCTCAAAATTCAATCTCATCCTGTTTTCTACGTGATGGTTGCAATTCTCATGTGCTAGGCAATTTGGACAGTGAGAAATGACTTCATATTCAAGAATGTCCAACCAAGTGTTCAAGCAGACAAAGAAACATTCAAAAGGAGTTGTCTTTGTTTCCCTAAGAGCCAAGGCTAAAGTTTCAGTCACCTTTGATTTATGATCCAAAATCTGTTGTAATCTTCTTGATTAGGCTAATTTTTTTCTTCTCTTTCTTTGTTTCCTGAACCCTGTTCTTTTGTTCAGTTTAGCCTTGTACTGTACTATTTTCAATTTTAATAAATTTCTGTAGGGGAAGTCTCCCCTCCAGTTTCATAAAAAAAAAATCAAGTCCAAATCTGCACCTAAAAACAAAAAGCAGCCGCGCCACCGGCTGGATTCAGGCTTCTTTCCTCGACCGAGCCCTGGCAGGGTAACGACGATGAGCCTTGCCGAAGGAGAGGAGCAGCCTATGTAAAAACAATGACATGACCTCGAAGGGGATCATAGCGTTTCGGCAAAAAAAAAAAAAAAAAAGGAAAGAGGAAGAAACACCTTAGGACTTTTTATGGCTAGACTCATATCCACGTCAAACCATATATCCACATGTGTTGGGATGTATTTAAGTGAAAACTAAACTAAGTTGTTAGACCTTGATGCACCCTAATATGTGGATAATGTGGATACAAGCACACCCAAACAAAACCTTAATTGAACTGTACGGATTTTTTTGAACAAATCAACTGTACGGAACTAATTAGAAGAGAATTCATCCAGTTTCTTGGGCTCACAGACTCAGGGGCCCGGGAGCAGAGCATCCTCCTATTTTTGTTTTCTGAGCCTTAAAATCAGCCCGAGTTTAAAAACAGGCTGTCACAGTTACGGCCCATTGTGGTTTGTTGCTTTTCTGGGTGGCCCAGTGAAGTTGCAGGGTAAAATATTCAGTGCAAACTGGTTCTCAGTGCAACCTTGCAAACTCAGCTGCGTATCATCTGATCTGGAATGTGAGGCGCACATGAATCGTTCATGCTCCGACTGTGTAACCCCCGCCTCCACATAGAGCATTTTACATGGAACACCCCATTCGAAGGAACATTTGTACAACAGTCCTTCCATCTCCCATATCTAGACCGCCTCCAGCAGCTCTAGACTTCCGGGCCTCCACCATGCCTCGCCCCCGGTCCTCCACCATGCCTCGGCCCAACGTATTATCAGTTCCGAGACAATGACTTTTCAAAATATATTGACTTGACAATGTAAAAATAAAATAACAGTTCTGAGAAAATTGGGGCTTGCTTGAGTAAAATCAAGATAAATGTAGCAGATTTGTAGAACTCTGAAGACAGACAGAAAAAGGTTCAGAGAAGTTCAGTTAGCATAACTATAAGAATCAAAAGTGAATTAGAAAATGGATACGTTATTTTTCTGCCGCAGAAGACAAAATTTTCACCTGCATTTACAGTTCTAGTCACTAAATTGACACGAGGACATGTTCTTTCAGATTGGAGGCCATGTGACTGGTGTTAAATCTGAGAAGGAAACAAAGTATCACGCGGTGTTTCATCCTAATTATAATTAACATGTATTAATAAAAGAATCAAGCATACAAGGTTATGATTAATAGAAAGAGGAGAGCTGGAAATTCCGTGAGATCTAAACCACCTCCAGGCTCCATAGACTTACCTGGTATGACCATGAAGAAGTTAATCGTGCGAGCTAGTTACCACTTAAATCAGGCTAGGAGCAATGAAGGGAAGAAGTTAATCACGCGAGCTGGTTACCACTTAAGCCACCGTGTATGCAGAAGCAGAAGCAGAAGCAGAAGCATCAGATCTCGAACACACGATCCTTAATAAAGACACATCCAGTAGATGCACAGCCTGAGGCGATAAAAGTGGGGATGTCTAGTGGAATGGTGAGGAATCTTCACCTTGGCCTGAACCCTAGACGGTGGACCTGGGCGGAGGCATGGTGGAGGACCGGAGGTTTGGAGCTGCTGGAGGCGGTCTAGAGATGGGAGATAGGAGATGGGAGGACTGTTGTACTTATGTTCCTTCGATCAGGGTGTTCCATGTAAAATGGTCTATGTGGAGGCGGGGGGTTACACAGAAAATTTGCTAGGAGCAAGAGCCATTCATGTGTGCCGCACATTTCAGATCGGACGATGCACAGCTGAGTTTGCAGGGTTGCACCGAGAACCCAGTTTGCACTCAATATTTTGCCAAGTTGCAGAGTCCTATAACGCTATTTTTCTTTCTTTTCTTCCCGCCCCTCTGACATCGAACACCAGAAAAGACTAGCAACAGTTGCATCCTTGCATGTGTAGGAGTAGTGTACGGTACCCAGAGTAGAGGCTTCCTCCTGACCAAAACTGCATTGCCCATTGACCATCGATCTATCAGCTACTCCGTACTGAACTCTGGATCACAAAACAGGCAGACGAAACGAAACAAGCCATCACCTTTTCCATTCCATGGCCGTTTGTGGGGATGGATGGGAAGCATCAATTCCTCCTCCCAAAGGCAACGCCAACGGCAAATGCTCCATGGGTTAGCACACGATGACACACGCACGCACGCAGCAAAAGGTGAAGCCGCAGCACGTGCTCTGCACCCTGCAGAGCATCGCTCGAGGTGGAGACATGTAGGCTGTTCGGTTGGCTGGTTTGTTTTGTCGCTGGTTCATGAAGAAGTACTGTTAGCTGGTTTGTGTGAGAAAAAAATACTATTCCGGCTAAAAAATTATGATCGTTTACGATACGCCACAGCCAAACAAACATGCTGCTGACCGACCACCCAAAGCAAAGGTACCCCACAGCCTGCAAAGCCTCGATCTTGGGGCAGCAGGACGGCAGGCGCAGTCGCAGAGAGGAGACTACGCGCCGTTTGCCGACAAATATCCGTTGCGTTCTTGCTCTTGCCCCAAGACTTGACATCACATATCCGTTGTGGCGGCAGCCTCGAAGTTGCAGGCATAGGGACAGCAGTACAGCACAAACGTTAGCTTGTTGATCTGTGGCTTGCAGCTGTAGCCATGGCGAGCTCATCATCTTGTCGTCTGCTGGGGCTGGCCAGCTTCGTGCTCCTGGCGGCGGCCGCCGGCGCCACGCAGTACAAGGTCGGCGGCGACAATGGCTGGGCCGTGCCGGCCGCCGCCGCCGAGTCCTTCAACACCTGGGCGGAGAAGACCAGCTTCCAGATCGGCGACAGCCTCTGTGAGTCACCCACACACACATTTGCGTCTGAGCATTACACATTGCCCATCGTCTCAGCTCGTGAGTGATCTTTGCGTTGTTCTTGCTCTCGCAACCCGCGCCGTCCGTGCCCGTAGTGTTCGTGTACCCCAAGGACAAGGACTCCGTGCTCCTGGTGGAGCCGGCGGACTACAACGCCTGCAACACCTCCTCCTACGACAAGCAGTTCGACGACGGCAGCACGTCCTTCGCGCTGGACCGCGCCGGCGCTTTCTTCTTCATCAGCGGCGTCGAGGCCAACTGCCGCGCCAACGAGAAGCTCATCGTCATGGTCGCCGGCAGCGGCGGCGCCATCGCTCCGGCCCCGGCCGCCCAGCAGGGCTCCGGCTCTCCCTCGCCGTCGACGTCCGCGCCGGCTCCCTCCAGCGGCGGCGCTCCGGTGCCGCCTGCCTCGCGCCTAAGGCTCCCGCCGCCAAGAACTCCACGGCCAAGGGCGCCCTCCCGCCGCCGGCAACGACAGCAACGGCGCTGGTGCTGGTGGACTCGCCGTGGCAGGCCTCGTCGCCTCGGTTGCAGGGTGCGTTGCCTACGCCTCGCTTGCCTTCTGAGTTCTGAAATTGAAAAACACTGGATGGCAGGCAGTGGTTCTTCCTCGTCGTAACAAACTGAAACTGTGTGTGATTGTGAACAAAGTGTATCTTTCGTGTTCGTTGCAATTCAACAGAAAAAACACAAATTTAATTAAATGCTGGACTGAGATCAGCTGATCATGGTGCTGACAGCATTGGATTGCCATAATCTTTGGTTAAAACGTTTTGGTTTGAGGAACCGCCACGTTCTTGCCGATACTGAACTGATTCTGATAGAATCGGTTGCTGCAAGCCTGCAAACGGGAAATGCAACAATGGAGCATTGCATAACTGAGATGAAAATGCAATGAATTTTTCAAGAGAGACAGCCCCACCAGAGTCAAAATATCCAGAGATTGCTTCTATAAATGTGACCATACCTTCCTTAACCAAAATTTGTTGCTGAATTGGCAGATACACCTAGTCTGTAATTCAGAGCAGTGGGCAAACCCAGAAAATCCTCAGAACATTTTAAACCTATAAGTAAGACTATATAAATGCTCTTAACCAAAGATTCTTGGTGACATGACATCCACGAGAATGCGGAAAAGAAGACATTTTTACAGCCTCCTTCCTCTCCTACCACCCGGCCTGCGAGTGCTGTAAGCTGGAACAGGACAAGAGTCACATCCTCTGTTAAAAAGGGGGACATCAAATTGCTGCAATGCCTATATGATTATTCATTATGTAAATACTGCTGTCATGTTATGTAAAGCAAATTTGGTGTAGCTAGACAGAACCAGCAAACAACAGTATATATAGAAAAGAACAAAAAAAAACTTCAGTTTGTATATGCAGTTGGGCGAGAGAATTTACCAATTCGTTCAATTTTTTCATGTCAGATGATCGAGCTCAGTGCCCTAATAGCAGACTGATCACCAGGTTCAGTAGCCTTGTTTTCTGGCTCCCAACACAGCATAACTTTGGTCCTTTGGAACGCAAGAATTTTTTTTAGGCAAAACAGGAGGGGTGAGCCCCTACTGTGGGATTAATTAAAATAAAACTGAAAGGTTATTACAAGGGTAGCTCAAGAAACAAAAAAAGACAGGAAAAAAATCCGGGACACTAAGAGGGAAGATTGTTTATCCATAATTCAATAAGAAGGAAGTAACTTCTCCTTGCACGCCACAGCATCAGTGCCAATTCAGACTTGAAGATCCTCTCTGTCTCTTCCAAGGATGGCAGGACTTGATTGAAGATGAGACCGTTTCTAGTTTTCCAGATTGACCAACAGGATGATAATCTCCATGAAGAAAGGTACTCCCTCCATCCACAAAAGAATGTGATTCTTGCTTCCCGAGAAGTCAATCAGTTTGAAATTTAACTAAAATTATATAAAAAAATACTAACATTCCTGATACAAAATTAGTATCATTAGATTAGTCATAGAATATATTTTCATAATAATTTGTTTAGAGACATAAATATTAATACTATTTGATATAAACTTGGTCAAACTTAAGCTATTTTGACCGGCACGGATCCCATAATTGTATTCTTTTTTGGACGGAGGGAGTACTTGGAGCTGGGATTTGAAGCTCTCTAGATTCTGAAATGCATCTGATTGATGCATCACCTGAACATTTAGCCAGTTCCAGCAGGCTGTAGCAAATGGACAATGCAGCAATAGGTGACTCAAAGACTCTTCCACCCGATCATTGCACAGAACACAATTAAAATCTGGGAGTTCCATATTTTTCCTTTTCAATAATTGCCTAGTGCTATTTCTGTTAGGATTAACCAGCAGAAAACCTTATGTTTATTCTGACAAGAACTATTCCAAATCCACTTGAACCCTGGATGCACTGTATTGTGACCACTCAGATGTTTATAGGCTTTTGCCACTGAAAATTTTCCTGAGTTCCAAATGCATGACCAATGATCCGCAAGAATTTTATAGGAACCATATGGGAATTTCACAAAAATCAGTTTATTTTCCATAGAAAATGAGGAAAAATAATTCTGCATTAGAAAGGGTCTTAATGCGCAGACATGAATAAATGGAGTATATTCAAAGAACATAAACTGCCCAGTCAGACAATAATGTGCATCACTGTGCAGCATCATGAGAACTGAGAAGCATAAGGCGATGGCTCATCACGATCAAGTTTGACCTTCATGCCCCTGCCTGAGATTAGGTAAACTTGGATTTTGTTTCAAGCATCGTATGGTATTATTATACACAATAACAAATACTAAAAGATAGGATCATACTACTGACACGAGCGAGTGTCTCCTTTCCAGACAAATCAGTGACAATGCTGCATAAAGAATATGGGAAGAGTACATATATAAGTGGCTAACTGTTGTCCGAGACTTGCAGCTCACATGAGTGCATACTGTAAGGGCATTGCCAAAAGGTACTTAGGATGAATGTGCCATTGGAAGATGCAAAGATATTGCAAAGACATGCTAAAGTGTATCCAGGAGTGACTCCTTGGGCTCTCTCGTCTTCGTTTTCAACTGCCAAAACAAAACACAGTAAATAATAAATTAAGCTGAAAAACAAGTAGTGACCAAACATTGTGAGATTAATCTGCCTAGCAAACTCTAACAACTGTTCCTTTGCTGAAGCTCACCTTACCTCGCCAAGCAAGATACTGGAATAGGCAAGGCGTGTCTAGGTTGAGAGCTAGAATTGCGTTTTTTTGACGGAGGGATTAGTAGCTAGCATGTAGATGTAATAAAGCTTTGTTTTCTAACTCACACGTGCCATCTTCCTTTATTTTAGTGGAGCCGTTATCAGTTGCATGCAGTAAAGGGAGGAGAAGCGGTCCAATAGAATTAGAGATCAATTATGCATGCACGTACTAACATCGTTGGATTGGAGGGTAAGAATATCTAGATGTCTCCATGACATACGAGGTATTGGTTTGTATTTAAAATGTTTCCAAATACCAGATCATTGGTGGGCTTTATGCGCTTGCAAGTTGGTACAACCATTTGTGGAAGTCTTTGATAAAACTTTTGTGGCATTCTCCACCGATCATTCTAAATGATTGCATTCTAGTATGAGGCTTCTCACGAGTGTGTGCGGCTTCGCATACTGAGGTCGTACAATAATAAAATCACTAACCATTTTCTCCATTCATTTGTGTCATTGTCTCCGCTACATTTAGGGGATGTTTGGAACAGTGACCTAATAATTAGCCCATGTTTTTGGATACCAATTAGAAAGCCTAAATATGAGCTAATTCTAAGATACTAAGAGCTAATGAGGGCTAATTTGTACTTAGAGTCCATTGGCCTTTATTAACCCATAATTACCTCATGTTTTCACAAGGTTGTCTAAATTGTAGCCCTGCGATCCAAACAGGCCCTTTGTTTGCAATGTCTCCTTTCAACTTTCTACTGTCAATGATCTCTCATTCGATGGTCACCATGGTGCGGTGCCACTGTCCTGAAGAAAAAAAAATGTTCGCGTGCCCTACAGTGCACGACATCGCAGCACACATCTCACACGCTTCCGCACGCGGATAACGCCGGCCGTGCCCGCGCGCGCCCACATGGCCCGCATGAACGGAGAACGACGCGCGCGCCGCCGCCCGTGCGCTCCGATCGCCAACCGTCGTCGATAGGCCAAGCGTTCCCTGCGCGGACCATGGCCACACGCGGACAGCGCGGAGCCCCGCACCACACGGCGCCCCCGCCACGTCTCGCCGCGCGGCCGGCGCCCCGTCGGCGTCGCTCGTTAAACCAAAAAGGCGTCATTCGCCCGGCGGCAGCGACGGACGCCGACGCGCCCGCGCCGCGACACGCGCCGAATTAACTCCGCCGTTGAACTCTCGGCGCTCGCGCAGTCACCGCCGAACGCCGAGAGCGAGGCGTAGGCATGTGCGTGCTTGCGTGCCGCCAGATATAGCCTTGCCCGCGCGCGCACGGCGGCCGGCCGGCCCGTATGGCGTTCGCTTGGGATTTGCAGGCAGGGAGGCAGCTAGCGTCTTGACGTGCAAGCAAACTGGGTTCGCACAGCTGTGCGATGCGCCTCCGAGAGGCGACGGCGCTGTCCACGTCTCGCTACCGTATGGCCCATGGCGTCGCGCGTAGGCGTAGCTGGGTGCTGGCGCTCACTATAAATATGAGCTTCCATCGCCAAGCACTGCTCACAACACATCGTGCAATTGACAAGACGTATACATACACAACAACACTGGAGCGAGTAGAGATACTACCGACTTGTTGTGTGTGTTTGTCATCTCGTCGATCATGGCGAAGGCGCAGGTGGCGGCGGCGAGGTTCATGACGGAGGTGGCACCGCCGCCGGTGGTGTCGGTCATGCGGCGGAGGAAGGTGCCGTGGTGCCTGGACACCATCGCCGAGGATACCATCGCCGAGCAGCTGGTGGCGTGCGGGTCACCATCGGACTACGGCTTCGCGGCGGTGTGGTCGCTCAAGAGGATGCCGACGCCGCCGCAGCCGCGGGAGCGCGCGGGCGGGTTCATGACGAGGGATCTCGGCAAGTACTTCTCCGACGCCCACGGCTGCCAGGCCAGCCACCGGCGAGCCGTGCATGCGCAGGAGTTGCACAAGGTCGGAGCTTGAAGAGACAAGAGGGATCGAACATCTAGCTAGCAGTGAGCCAGTGAGCTAGCTTGTTTGGGAGACGTGTCGTTTTAATTTGTACCACTTCCACACGTGCGCTCATGCACGATAATTTAGCAAAGTGCTAGCACCTCAAAGATTCTCTATGCACCTCCTTCCGAATGTTGAAGCTGTCCTTAAAGGTGGTCATAGGAGTAGAGAATAATGCACGCACATATTGATATGGTTGGGTGTGCATCCGTGCATGTAAGAATTTTATGTTTGTATTGTGTTTAAAAATAAACTTTAGGTAAATTAAAAGTAAATACAACTTTAGAATTTTATGGGTGCCATCTGGCAAAGCAGGTCAGTAAGCTATGAAGAAAATTGTTTGGAAAGATACAATAATCTGCTTGTTAGACCATGTTTGGTCGTTTGGAGGGGCTTCGTCCGGCGTCGGCTGTAGCGGTATTGTGGAGGAGCCGGCAGAGCCCAAAATGCTGGCTTTGGCGTCTCCTGTTATATGCTATTGATGAGGAGCCAAAGCTCTTATACAGTGCAGCAACAGCCGAGCAAGGGAGCCGGAGCCTTCGTGAACCCAACCAAACGAGCTCATAATTCGAATAAGCTGAAACCATTTCTGAACGTGTTTGATTTACTCCCCCACAGTCCCATCCCTGCTAATGGGTCCATCAATCTTGTTAGCGGTGGTGCATGCGCACAAACAACAGATTTGTTGACTTGTGGCATGGCTTTGTGTGTTAGGGAAAGAGGTCCAGTGGGGACGGCTCCTCTAGAGCAATCATGCATGGAAACTCATAGTGAGTTCGCGACACGTATCCATATGCATGCATTCAATGTATGGAATTATTGCTTGAATTTAGAAGGAATAGTTAGAAAAGAAAAAAAGCTACAACTCTTGCATACACATGGACACGTATGGCAAACCCACGATGGATACCATGCATTGGTTACTGATCCAACGGAACGTCCCTGGCGATTTTTTCCCCCATCTTGCATGCTCGGGGACTATAATGGAAAAATTCTTTGAGTGAAAGCTTGATGTAAATCATTGCCTATGCAGCACCGCTCAGGACACATGGATGGCATTCGAGAGGTATTCGAGAAAATATGGGGAGGCCCAATGGACCAAGGGTTGCAGCGCTGCATAAGGACCAGCACAACATCAGGACACGTGGATGGCATTCGAGAGGTATTGCACCTGCATTAGTATAGGAGACTATAATTGGTGGACTAGTCGATATAGCGTTGAGCCTTCTGGGTCAATATAGTTGTCGAAACGTCGCGGATTCTGTGGTTGGAGTAGAAGCCAACAGGATTGCTCAAGTAAGGCGATAGCCCTTTGTGTTGTTGTCGAGGTGAGTGCCGGTCCTGAGATTTTAAGGGCGCTCTGACAATCTCATCGCAGTGGCCCTTCTTAATCATGTATAAAATTTTATAATATATAGGCGCTAATTTTACTTACAAAACGAAAGTAAATTTAATAATATATTTTTAATTTAACATGTCTGATAATTATCGAGGAACAATACAAATTAAGCATTATATTTGTAGATGTATGATAATTATCAAGGAACAATGTAGATTAAAAAAGTAATATATTCGTTTTTTTGTTCTCACCCATGACAAATGTTTCTTAGGTAACATTCTAAAATTCTAACATCTAAATTAGAAGAAAAATATGACTATATGGGTACAAAGTACTAGAAGTCTGGAATACTATACAAATAATTAATTTGGATTAAAAATAAAAAGGAAAAAAATACCTTGGGCCTAATTAATTGATCGGTGATCGCAATTCTTAAGAAGCCAAGAATCAAGATGTCGTTGTCGTGGAGCCCTGCCTGGTCGCCGTCCTCGTGCGCCGTGTCTGTGTCTCCGGTAGTCTAGCTCTTCACGGCGGCGCGGCTCGCCAGCTCCGCGTGTGTAAGGCGCACGTCGCGAACTCACGATCAGAGTGTGTTGTGTGCAGCGTGACTCCTCGCCTCCTCTCTACCCGAGGGCCGTGGGGAAAGGAAACTAGGAAAGAAATGTCGATGTTGTCTTTTTGGGCCACCTGACCAGTTCTATATCTCTCTTCTTGCTAATGCCTAATGGACTATAGGATCTGGGGTTTGTATACCTGGGCTTGGGCCCCTCCTCCGCTTGGGCCATCGGCCGTCGCACCTCGTGCCCTATCCCTGGGGCCGGCACTGGTCGAGGTATCCAAACATAAGAGCAAGTAGTCGTGATTAACGATGTTGTGCGTACAATAGCCATGGGTCAATAGAGTTTTCGATGTCATCAAAGTAGATGTACCCACTAGCCACACATGAAGCCATGGGTGCATGAGGAGGTGCCATAAGGATGGTGTCACATATGAGAAGACACCGTAGATGAATATGATGGCACGTCAAGGCATTCGTCGAGGGAGAAGGTCAATGTCGATGATGATGTAGTCGATCTGTCATGGACGACGTGTGAGAATGCATCGAGGACGAAGGCACATACTAGTGATGCAAATACTGGACGTACTAGGTAGAGGGCCCCAACTATTTATCAGTGTATAAAGGATCAACAGAGAGGGCCTCGATGCCAATTCAAATGCATAGAATGGTAGGGGTAGTAGGTGTTGATGCAGCCCGCGGTTGTCAAAGTAGAGTAAGGCCCCGTTCGCGTGTCCTTAAACCCGGCTTGATCTGCTTATTTTTTTCATCCGGAACAATGTTTTTCTCTCATAAATTCCTCCAGCATTCCTCCAAATCATCCAAATTCCTCCAGAATTCAGACAAGCGAACATGCACTAAGTAGGATAGGAAGAGACATCGACGTTGCCGATGAGGCTGTGCTAGATGAAGCGAGGAGGAACGAAGGTCCAGATGATCTAGAGCAAGGCCAATGAGCCACAAAGACCATGTGTGTCGGGCGCGATCGAGGCAGAGAACATAGTCGGCGTGGACCGGTGGTGAAGATGCAAACATCGAAGAATACGATGGGAGACTATGCTACAACGTAGCAAAGCAATGTAGCCGCTCCATTGCTCAAAGAGGAGACGAGCAATAGTTGAGGACAAACTTCATAGGATGCTATGAAGGCGCACACAAACGGTTGACCAGACCAATCGCCCAGTGACGTGAAGTAGGTTGTGCGCTCTCAGTGGATCAAACTGAGATTGCATGTGAGGTCAGAGATGACGATGGTGATGTCAAGGGTGAACTTGGTGCTGCACTGACTTTTATTGCCAAAACCTAGGCTGAGCGCTCGCACTAAAGAGATGAGACCAATAGTGGAGCCACGAGTGAGATGAGACATGAGGGCAACGCCGAGGGTGACCTATGGCGGCAATATTGGTAGAGGTGCCTTGATTGGTGGAGGCGATGATGAGCAGGTGGTTCGAGACGCAAGTGCATAAAGAGCCTAGAGGCGAGAGGCGGCACATGCTGGCATCTCGTGAGAATGATGCTAGGTAGCGTAGGTAAGAAAAACGATTGGCATTGATAATTACATTGTAACATTGTGAAATATGAGCGAATCAACAGGCACCTCTAGAGCTAAGGGATTATTCTATCCATCCTTTTTACTTCCCAAGACCCATGTGTGTCTCCTTGTCTCGTCTAGGATATGGACTCACTAACTGTACTCATATGAGTTAGTAGAACCAAGACGTGTTTGTGAGTCCAGCGATGCTGTAAAAAATACTAAAGTCCGATTTCAATACATATTAGAATAAATGACGCCGATCAAGATATAAAATCTTCGAGCCACAACCCACAAGTCGTTCACGTAACCATGAAATAAGGTGTACATCTGGTTATAACAACATATGGATATGTTTGCTAGCTAGTATAATACAAGTATCAAGTTGTGATATGTGATGTTGGTTGTTGGAAGATGAGACATATATGCATTCATATATACTGAAATACATCAACATGCATTATTCACAAAAATTAAATCGATTCTATGTGTCACAAGAGAGTAGCTGCAATGCTAGATTAATTTTGGTGCACTAGTACACTGGTGATTTCTCTTGGTGCCACCCTTTTTCACCGGCGGTTGGGAAAGAGGTGGCGCCAGAGAGAGAAATGTGGGATAGCCTCAAGGACCTTCGTGTAAAAGCCTTTACACCGGCGGTTCAGGTAAGAAAAACCGCCAGATGTTAACGGCCTATTTACACTAGCGGTTTGCATTAGCCAACCGCCAGTGTAAAGCCCATTTACACTGGCGGCTTGCTTACATAAACAACACTGGCGGTTGAACTATGTGAACCGCCTGTGATACTCATTTTTAGTGGCATTTTTTATGTGAACCGCCACTAATACATCTGCTATAAATACTCCTTCCTCCCCCGACCAGCACTGTTCAGCCGAGCCACCTTCCATTGGTGGCGAACTTGGAGGTCCAAAAATCGCAAAATACAAGGGGGGAGGTTTTGCTCTTCATTTCTTTGGAGGAGGTGGCTTAAGAAGGTTAGTGAATGCCTCTCATAGCTCTTTTTGCATTAGTGCTTCTCACTTTAAGCTTAAACTAGATCTAGCTAGAGAGAGAGAGTTTCATGCTTGTGTTTTGAGAGAGAGAGGTTTTGCTCTTCATTTCTTTGGAGGAGGTGGCTTAAGAAGGTTAATTAATGCCTCTCATAGCTCTTTTTGCATTAGTGCTTCTCACTTTAAGCTAAAACTAGATCTAGCTAGAGAGAGAGAGTGTTTCATGCTTGTATTTTGAGAGAGAGATAGAGAGAGTGGTAGTAGATTTTTGTTTAGGATTTCAATACATGGTATTTTAGAAGGTTTAGATTATAGTGGTGCACCTCTCATAGTTGATTCTGCATTATAAATTTGATTCAAAACTAGACCTAGGGTTTCATGGGGAGAGAGAGAAAAATGGTAGTATTATAGAGAGAGAATTGGTATTATCACTTGCTTTAATGGTTGTTATAAATAATGTGGGAGTTAAAATATGTTATGAAAAAATAGAGAGAGAGTGTTTCATGCTTGTGTTTTGAGAGAAATATTGTATAAAAAGATTTTAAACAATCTAGTTTATTCGTCAAACGAGATGTTTTGAAATTACAATAATTTTTAGTTTATTCAAATAACTACAATAATTTTAATTTTCATCAAATAATTTTAAATGTACCCAATTAATTAGACATTACCATTATAATTTCATATACAATTTGAAGATGGAAAGATCAAGTGGATGTACAACTTATTAAGATTACACCCGGCCATACCATTTGGAGGTTCAGAATTTATTGATGCCGCTAGGAGGTATGCATGCAGATAGAAGATGAAATACATATGTTGTCCTTGCATCGAATGCAAAAATGTTGTTGTATTTGAGGTTACTAAGAAAATCAGTTCTCATTTAGTTCATCGTGGTTTTGTGAAGGATTACTTGATTTGGATGAAACATGGAGAGGGTAGTTCACCGCCTTTCCGCTGCAAGCCAACCTAGTTCATGCCGATGGACTGAATATGGATGACGGGACACGACACCATAGGCCCCCGACTGATCCTGTTATGGCGGATCTTAGTGATGATGATGATGTCGGCGTCCAAAATGCGTGTGAAGACGTCGACGAAGTTCAAGTCGTCGATGAAAGTGAACAAGCAGAGTTTTTTGAGGCCTTGTTGCACCGTTATTCTGATCCTTCTATGTTCCTTATCAAAGGAATGGAGGCCTTGAAGAAGGTAGCAATAGAGCATTTGTACGAAGTGTCTAAGGGTTGTACAAATGAATTTACCACACTGAGAGCTGTCCTTTAGTTTTTGATGCTAAAATCTCAGTATGGCTGGTCTGATGCTAGCTTCAATGAGTTTTTGCGTGTTCTTGTAAAACTCCTTCCAAAGGGGAACAAAGTACCTGCTAACACATATTATGCAAAGAAGCTAATCAGTCCACCGACTATGGGTGTCGAAAAGATCGACGCATGTAGGAATCATTGTATCCTATATCGAGGTGACGATTACAAAGACTTGGAGAGTTGTCTGAATTGTGGTGCGAGTAGGTACAAGACCAATAAAGACTATCGGGAAGAAGAGAATTGAGCTTGTGTAAAGACAGGAAGAAGCGAAAGATGACACAAAAGAAGACCAAAGAGAGTTAAAAACCAATAGCAATGAAGAAGTAGACTATTACGCAGAGAAGGGATTCCAATTTTGGTGATGTGGTACCTCCCATGGTTGATCGGTTGAGGTGTTTGTTCCCAAACCCCCGAGGATGCGTAACTTATGTGCCGGCATGCTTCGATGAGCGCAAACACGATGGAAAACTTCGACATCCATCCGATGCCAAGCAAAGGCAAAATTTCAATGACACATACAAGGATTTTATTGTGAACCAAGGAACATAAGGTTCACTACTGAGTATCGATGGAATGAATCCATTTGCCAAGAGGAGCAGCAAGCACAAAGACATGGCCGGGTGATCCCGACCATCTACAACCTTCCTCCATGGATTTGTGCCGTAAGCAAAAATACCTTTTGCTAACCATTCTTATTTCTCTGAACCTACACAACCTCGGGTGTCGATATGGATGTGTTCCTAGAGCCCTTAATGGAGGAAATAAAAAACTATGGGAAGAGGGCATGGCCATGTGGGATGAGTTTCATGGAGCCATTCACACTAAAAGCAATGATTTTTGTTACTATAAATGATTACCCAGCTCTCTTTTTTTCAATATCAGGGCAGTTCAAAGGAAAGCTTGGTTGTGTAGTATGCCTTGACGAAACCGCACACGCAAAATACCTTTACTGTATCTAACAAGCTAGTGTACATGAGGCATAGACGCTTCTTACCGAGAGGACACAAGTACCGGTTGAAAAGGATGGACAAGTACTTGACAATAGGGATGAATCAAAATCTACCGCTCCATCAGTACCAAAGCATGTAAAAAAGAGTGTTCCTAATAGTCAGCAAAGTCACATTTGTTTTCGGGAAGAAGACCAAAGATGGAAAGAAAAGAAAGGATGTCAAGGCATCGGAAGGGGACACATTCAAGAAGATGTCAATTTTTTTCAAGTATTTGCCAGGAGATGCGGTATACTGAGAACCTGTTTCTTCACGAGGAGAAAAAGGTTGAGTATCTCGACCCGCCGAATAAGCCGAACGAGCACACACATGGTTATGGGTCCTGACCACGACTTATTTGTGGGCAAGACCAATGATGAAATAGCCAAAATTAGAGTGGAGGAGAAACAAAAGCAGGAAACAGCAGTGGCCACCTACATAGGAAACACGTTTCTTCAATTCGGAAACAGGAGTATTGTATGTGCACCATACATGTTCAAGTATGTTGGTCCTAAACTCCTTAAGAATTTATAAACTTACTATTGTCTTAAAACATGACTTCATTATTCATTTATCTCCATGAAGGATGACTTTTGGTCCTTGACTCATGCAGATTTCCCAAAGAGCAGTTATCAAAAGTTCATCGATATTTTAGATCAGTAAGTCAAGATTTGCATGTGTGCTTTTCAACATTTCTATATCATATAATTAGAGTTTGGATCGATATGACTTGTTGAATTCATTCAACACTGCAGGCATACAGGTTCTATAAGTTCAAGGGTGGACGCTACGATTTAAAAAAAGCAGGAAAATCGCTACATGTGCGGATTAACTTTAAGGTAAATTTTAAATAAACATACATATTCGTCTTATACACACACACACATAGCAGCTATGTAACCACTTACCAGTTCTTATATAATGCTTTGTGGGTACTATATGTGCGAGTTTCTCAAAGAAAACGGGAGATACACCAACAACCATAGCAAAGTAAATAATAGTCATAAGTGAAGTTTTGTCACTACTGATGCCTTCTCCGTATTAGTTAGTTGTAAATGTATGATGGCTTATTTTTTTTGCAGGTATACAAGTGTAATCCCACGAGTGTACGCCTCCAGAATGGTGACCTCATGGCCATTTGCGAGGACTTCCGCCGGTTCATCATGAAAGAAATAATTCACTTGAATGGAAAGTATTTTGATCCGGACTCCGAATTAGTTCAACCACAGTACCAAGAACTCATAGATATTGCCAGGCTAGAGCTAAACCACAAAGATTATTAGAGGAGTACGTCATGGGACGACTGAGCTAGCTATGAGTGGAAAAAACTTTGTTTTATGTATACATTATTAGCGCAGATGACTATGGTAATATGCAACAAATATTACTTTTTTTTCATGCATGCAAAATAATTTTTTGTGATATCTATTTCGATTCGTTTCAATTTTATACAATATTCACTCAAGCGGGAAATATATGGCGCGAAATAAAATAATTCAATCAAGGGAAACATATGGCGCCAAATTTTGAATTTTTAAAAACAATTCACTTGGCGATTTTGCTAATAAACCGCCTCTGAAAAAATTATTCCGAGAGACGGCAGATTTAGGTGAACTGCTGTGCTAAAAAGCTACACTAGCGGCTTATTTAAATGAACCGTAAGTGAAAATGCTTTAACACCGACGGATTGTTTACTTAAACCGCCAGTAAAACACCATTATCACTGGCGGTTGTTTTAGCCGGTACAAAGTTATTTCTACTTACGCATCTTAACTAACCATTAATAGTATTATTAATTTGTACTAGTCTTTCACACGGGCGGTGGGTTCAGCCGTCGGTAGAAATGCCTCTGGAACGCCGGTGCTGAGCTCGAGTGTACCAGTGGTGTGAGTTTGGTGCATATGAAGACACGGAGGTGGGGACTGAAGGCGCCGTTGCGCACCCTCGTGAGTCCTGACCACCCGCCGCCGCTGCAAGAACCGGCCCAGCGACCTCCGCCTCCTCGACGCGCCACGGTCCGAGTCCTGCGCTCCCGCTGCCGCCCTCGCCATGCGAATGATGGCGCTCGCCTGGACCTCCGTGCCCGTGACGTCGTCGTCGTCGCGACCGCCGGCGGGCACCACCAGGTGCTGCGCCAACGTCAGCAGTCGATCGCCGTCGTACGCGTAGCAGTGCGCGCCGCCGATCGTCGTCGCTGCCTGCTTCTTCTCCCACCTCGCGCACAGAGCCTGCGCCGCGTCGTCGTCAGTGCAGCCGCCGCCGAGGCGCAGCTCCGTGTCGCAGCACCGCCTCTTCTTGGACGACGGCGCCATCGTCGTCTCCATGGACTGATCAGAGCTCCTGGCAATCTGAATCTGGATCAGAGGCAGGAGGGGGAGAGAGATGGGCAGACGGCGGAGAGATCTTCTTTGCTCGCGTTTTTATGCGGTGCAGCGCAGGCGGCGCGCGCGCGCGTGGGAAGTATTTTCCGTGTGCTCTTTCGGCCGGAGGAGAGCACGGACGCTCTCCGCTGGGCTGGGCCGATCCTTTGCGTTTTCCAGGTGCGCCGTCGCGTCAAGCATGCATGTCGCCGTCACCTTGGGCCGACGAGGCGACACCACCGGCTAATCCTGGCAACTCGTCGTGTACGTGGTGTCGTCTGGTCTGGGTGAACCCAACACAAGTTTGGGCGCGCGCGCGTGAGGAAATGGAAAGCAACACGTGCATGCCGGCGCGTGGCGATGCCTGATTGCCTTCCCGCTACAAAAGTTGGCCGCCGGAACGGTACGTGCGTTCAGTGTTTGTGTGCCGGCCTACCATTTTAGATGTGCGGTTTTCTTTTCGTGGGCGGTGTGCTTAAACTTTTGAGTGCTTCGCTCTAGAAGTAGCATTCCATGGATACAATTGGGTTAAAAGCACCTGTGGAATTAATGACAACGCTTAGAGACACGTGCAAATCAAAGTTCTGAAATTTGACCACGGAACTGTTATCTACAATTCTACATACACAAAAAAATATTCTAAGACTTGTAAATTGGAAATGGAGTATGTTAGTAGAGATTGTCATTCTTTCATTCCAAATTGTAATTGTGAGTCATTTTGGCTTTTCGAGATATTGTTTCATTATATATCTAAACATAATGTATATTTGTTTATGTAGCAAAAAAAAATTATGCATCTAAAAAAGATATAATGATTCATAATTTAGAATACAGGGAGTACTTTTGAACGGAACGGAGTTCTAATGGTCAAAGGTATGTGTTAGAGCTAGTAATCTATACAAACAAAACATTTAGCCAGCCAGGACCTATTTGGTTTATCGCTGGCTGGAGCTGCCTGGTTAAGCACCGAGGCGTTGGATTTCGCACGTTTGGGTCTAGACTAGATAGATGGATGCTTGACCGAAGCTGTCTAGTTCGGAGTCCCCAAGCAAACATGTGCATTCACTACATATGGAAGTAATTTCTTTGAGTGTTCGCATTAGGCAATTGCACCTATTTTTTCAAACCACTGGTGATGATTTTCTCAGCATTATTTCATCACCGATTTTTCTCAAACCACTAGTGATGATTTTCACCGACAGTTCATACGACCTAATTATTAATAAAAACGATTTTCATCGTCGATTCGTATTGTGAACTGTTACGAACTGACGGTGAAAAATCATCACAAATGATTTCTGTAGTAGTCCTATACGCCCTACGCCTTGCAATCTATTGATACTTAGAGCATCTCTAATAGTTTGATAAACCCACTCTCATTCTTGTTTTTTATTTTGCATGATACAAAAAAATCTCCCAAGTTATCCGTGTTTGGAAAATGGAAGAAAGATAGTCGGATGACCGATACTTCCTATTATTTTTTTTCACGGAGCTTCTCCGAGGGCCTCTTCCTTAAATGAATATTATTTCTTTCTTGGTAAATTTATTCACCTACCGGCTTCGCCTAAAGGTTCACCAGAATTGAATCTCTTACCACTATTTTCATATATGAAATACCGGGATATAGAGTAGCCAATGGAGGTGTGAGCTAGTTATGGTGCTGGGATGTCCGGACATGGCACGAGCGTTGGTGCTGCCTAGGAGGTTTGCCGAAAATTGGATCTCCAACTACTATTTCTAGATCTGAGAATACTAGGAGGTAGAGTAGACAAGAAAAAAATTTGTTTTGAAAATTCTAGGTGGATGACATGCCATGGAGACAAATTATTTCGCCAATGGTCGGTGGCTTGGTATATACGTGAGAGACGATGTGTTGCTAATGTTTTTAGGAATGACTAAAAGTGACAATGTCAGTGGCTCAGTATCTTGAGGTTGTTTAGGTCTTGTTTTAGTTGGCACCATGAGATTCAAACATGACCTTATTTTAATTTATGAGAAAAATCCAAATTGAAAACTATAATGCGTTTTGAGATATTAGAGCAACTCCAAGAATATGGCTAAATTCTGGATATGGAAATTGGCTCTCTAAAATAATTTAGCCTTTCAAAATGAGAAGGTTCCGCAACAGCTTGCATAAAGCTGTCTCTCTATTTATTGAACCTGCTGCCACATCATTAGGCTTGGATTAAACTCAAGCGACATCACATTAAAGCATATCATCAACAGAAATGCTATAGGACACAAATGTGTTTTGTTGTTTGTTGGCACACATGAATTTTGTGTCCGCTTGTATGAAGAATCGATGTCCGGTCTGCTCCGATTTGGTGCTGGTTGGTTTGTGACACCGACGGATGTGGCCCACTGGGCTGTCTGATTGTTGCCGACACCGCTCAGATTCCTCCGATCCACGCCACGCATGAGATAGATGAAAGGTATAGTGATTTCTGGAGCTCGCCGCTGTGGCTATTGTTCTGCCCTCTCCATGCTCCTCCCCGTCGAGGCCCATCAGGCGCCCCTCCTCGGCGATTAGGAGGCTCGCTTGTCTCCGCCATACCTTGAGGTCAGGAGGTATCTTCTTACGCCGCACGCTCTCCCCAGCATTGAGCTCTGTTTTGTTGGATGGACTCGCTTTTTGGTTCAGAGATCTACTGATTGATGGCATCTGTGATGTATATGTGGTTCGATTCGAGTTCATGTAGGGATGAGTCTGCCTTTGCTTTTGCGCCACCTGGATGGGCGTTGTTTGTGAGGGATTTGTTTGTGTAGTCGTCGCTTTCGCTTTGAGACAGATGACGGCCACCGGGCGAAGCAAGGTGGGTGGGGATGATGTTAGGCGAGGTGGAGGAGGGTGATTTGCGCTTATTTAACCCCTTGATTTGCGCTTGTTTGATTTTTATTTTTGTGGGTTTTGAAAGTGTTGCTTTTGCGAGGGGAGCGGGATAGGCGAGGTGGAGGAGGGGTGATTTGCGCTGTTTTGCGTTCGATTTACGGCGCTAGGATCGTGGTAGGGGTCTGTAGAGCTAGATGTCTTTGAATGTCAGTGCTAGCTAGTTGATTTACCCATTTGCTCGCCATTGGTTTTGTTCTCTGTTTTGCTTCTTTTGTGTTTCATTTCCTATCCATTGATTCTGCTGCATGAGTGCTCTCTGATTTGGCGTTTAGATCGCCACTGACCAGTGGATGAGCAAGGATAATAATTTACCAATGGATGAGCATGAAAAACTGAAACAATCTATCCTCCTCATTACTAATACCAACCAAATGATTTCTGTTGCATTGCATATGTTGTCTCCGAATGTTAGTGCTAGCGATGCTTGATTTACCCATTTGTGTTTGATGAGTTAAGTTCCAAAGAATCTATTTGTGATAGTAGTTGCTTGCTCTCTCCGAATGTCTAGTTCTAGAAATCTATTGATCTACCTCTTGTGAAACCAGTGATTTAATAGAACTATGTTGATCATGGTTTGCTTGGGATATTCAAGTTCAGGATGGTCAAGTAATCATTTCTCAAGTCTGCTCAGCCTATTAAAAAATGTGCTCTTATGATTTATCCTTTCCCATTTCTGATTGTGAGTAGATCGCAGCTACTTGTGGTCCTGTATGAACTGCTTTGGTCTTGGAACATCCAGTAGTCCCGCTATATCTCACAGTAGTTTCTAGATGGAACACTGGCCTATTAGAAAGTACACCAAGATGGATTGGGTGTGAAAATCGCATCGTTGATCTGCTTTGATTTTGTTGAATGCTATGTTTGTATTAGTGAGTATTGATCTCGCTAAACCGCATGCGATGATTTTGTTATCGGTCAATTTGTTTGTGGTCAGTAAATCGCCTCGTTATGCAATCAAGTTGTATCTTCAAGCCTCTCAAGAGGCATCATTAAGGGGCGAGGTGATTGACTTGGTTCTAAGCAGTATGGCAGGTGATTTGACTTGGTTCTCGAGCATTCTCATTTTGGTTAGCGATATTAGATTAAGGTTTTAATTTTTCAAATTAGTTGCCCTAGGTTCTCAATATTTATGGTCATGGTTTGTTTAAGTGTTGTGCTAGCCTCGCTAGATGATTACTAAAGGTAGATTTGAGATTCTACTTTTTGATGAGAGGTGAACTGGCTGCATAGAGTTTGTTGTTAGCTCAATGAATTAGATTCTTATTAGTGTTTGTATCCATTGAACTAGTAGTGGTAAAATGCTTCATTGGTTACTATGTTAGCTATAAGGTGCTCATCATCCATACATCATATTATTGTAATATTATATTTGAGGAAGAGGCACTTAGCGTGAGTGATTTTTGAAGTCCGATTTTACTTGGTGCTTAGTGTACTTTTTATAGCTTTGCCCTTGCTATGCTACTACTATGACTTTAGGTGGTGCCTGTTCCTTGTCAATCTGAATGTTCACCCACAACTTGCTTTGGTTCTTATAAATTTGTTGTTGTGGCAATAAAGGCAGGTTTTGTGCCATTAGTGCCCAGATAGGTAGTAGTGTTTATGTGTTTTCATCGAAAAAATTTGAATCTTTTTTGAGTTGTTTAACTAAAATATATATTCCTTTGCACAATGTAAACATTTGGACCTGATAGTAAATGCTTATTTGGGCCAGAAGGTTACAGATACTACTCACTTTGGTTTTATATGTGTGTTTCAGACTACCTGCTGATTTATTTATTAAATTTGGTTCTATATGTATGTCATATATCTTCATGATTAAGATGGATGGAAATGTCTCTTCTATATATGGATGGATAGGTGTATATGTTGCTGTGGGTTTTACCGGTACTTTGTTAGATATATACATGCTTAGATACATGAAGAATGAAGCAACATGCATATTTTAATAATTCTTGTTTCTGAATTATAGGCATGCATATTTTTTAAGAAAACAATAGTTGATTAAACTTTTTTTGGTATATAGCCATGGATGATGATGAGTTGGGTTTTGATGCTCAATCTGTAAATGGTGAGAGTGATGATGAGTTTGATATGAACTCTGAAGAAGACAACAACTCTGATTCATTGAATATTGGTGAGGTAATAAGTTTACTTGATTTTGTTTGTTTATGCACCTGTGTATATAATATGATATATCTTGTTGCCTTTTTTAGAATTCAAACTCCCTGAGATGATGATATTGATCCTCGCTAGCGTATCCAAAGCTTTCAAGCATCTAAAAGGAGTGTTTTCTAGAGTATGTTCTCAAACTTTTATTATGAACAAACTATGCATATTTCATATCTCTTTGGACTATTACCTCAATCGTGTCATAGTTATAGGAGTAGGACATCAGTCTATCTCTCATTTGCACATATCAACCTTTTATGTTCTTATTCTCCAGCAGTTAAGTTACTAGAATCAAATCGGTCCAATGCCACTATGTTTTTTTATGAACTAACTATTGATATTGTTTTTTCAGTTCTCTAAGTCTATTGAGAAGAAAGGAAAATCACGACGTTTTGAAGTTCAAAAGTGTGCTGGAAAGATAAATTCAGTAGCATGTGCTTTTTTTGACACTATGTTTAGTGAACTGGTGATTAGTTTCATAACTGAAACTTATTTTTCTCATTGGTTTTTAGAATCTTAGAGATGTTAAAGGAAACCGGTAAAGGAAAATCAACCGCTAGTGAGAGTTCATCTCGCTAAAGGTGAAGTAGGTGCAATAACAAGTATTTTGGACAGAAAATAAGATAATTGGATGAGTGTAAGAAAAAGATCACCAGGGATCATGGATTTGGGATCTTGCTTGAGTATGATGGATGTTCAGTGCCTAGAAACTTTGTCCAATGGATTGCAGATCAAGTCTATGTCAACTGTTATGATATACTTGTTGGAGGCAAAGCAAAATTAGTTCACCTTTTCTTTGGGATTCCAATTGGTGTGAAAGACATCAAAGCAGAAAGATGAGCTTGCAAAGACCAATTTCCTTTAAAGAAATCAATGAGACTTCTTTGCCCCTCATCAAGACCTTTGCCAAGAAGTTGGTAGGCAACACTTTGTCTAATGATGACATCTTCCGATACTTCATGGTTGTTGCATTGTCAACTTTCCTCGCGCTCCAAACTCAAGTACTCTTCCTAGCCCCAAGTATGTAGGTTCTTTGATTGATGTTTCTACTTATGAAAGATTGGGACCGATCCAAGTTTGTATTTGAATGACTGCTTGTTTAATATCATTATACGAGAAAAAAAAAGCAAAAGAAGGACAATCGGTGGTTGCATATACTTCTTTTGTTGTATATCTTTTTTTCCATTGCTTATTTTCCTATCAATTCCTTTTTGTCATCTATATGTAATGTATTTACTGACCACTTTGTAATTTCTTGTAGGCTTACTATCTAGACTTCCTTAACTTCGGATCTCGTCACCGACTTCCCTAAATTTGCGAAGAATTTTTATGTTGGAAAGGTTCTACGATCCATAAAATATGCTTTATATGATTGTGTCTCTGGCACGATAAGTTTGGAAAGCATCCGATAAGTCTTGGTTTGAGGTTTTATGAGTGTTGTGATGTTTGTTTTGTTCTTTGTTGAGATTAATGACTAACATCTGTATTATATTTTGTATAGGTCAAATCTATTGAGGAAACTTGTTATGTCAATCTTTGTTACCGGTTGATGTGTGTGCTTCTTTTAGGGATTCTTCAGATATCTTCAGATTGCAATTTCTTCGATGAACAAGTAGGTGCCTTGTTCAAGATGTTCATAGTATTTCATTTAATTTTTTGTGAAGAAATTACTGGTTTAGTTCATTGCTATTTTAATTTTTGCACTATCTGCAATTTTTGTTGCCCAGCCTCCATATTGAACTTTACATGATTCATATGGCACTATTAATTTGACATGACAGGGACAATGAAGCTTTGTGTGGTATTTTCCAAGAACATCACACAACATGGTTTCAGGAGCCTCCGGTAAACTTGTCATCTCAATGTTCCAAAGACATGAAAAAAGCGTCATGGTCATGCAGTTGATGAGCCCTAGAATTCTACTATTGGAAATCCCATCTCCAAATATAATGTTAGTGAGAAAGATAATGATGCAATGGCATATATGAATATGAAGCCCCAATGATTGTTGGTTCAACTCATACCATTGTGGAAGATGTTTTTGATACCAAATTGGTCAGCCGCTACTATAGTTAATGTGGAAGATGATGGATCCCACAATGGCCGCTAAGCATTAAAATTAATGATGAAGAAGTTTCTATGACTAAAAAATTGATTCAGATAGTGCATACAATGTTTTTTGGTAGTGACAATTGTGGTGTTTCTCAGGCAACTGTAATTATTTTTTCTAATAACTCTTCAACTCAAGGTACATGAAGTGTTCATAACATTGTTTCAAAGATTAAGTAACTTTTGTATCTCTTGTTCATACTCTTATAAATATTTTTAGGTGTAGATTCAGCCACAAGGAAGGAGGAAGAGAAAAACTATGCATCACAAACTTCTAGTCCTGATAGTGTAGCTTCTAGGACTCGACATGGATTATCTCAACATCTTGGAAAATCCCCTCTCAGTTGCAGAAAAGATGATGATGCTGAGGTCAATGTTCCTGCATCTTATTCATTTTCCTTCAGTTTTGTATTTTCTAAATTGATGGATCATCTCTATTCAAAATTTTCTTTTGTTGATTATATTATTGTGTTTAGAATAGTGATTTTAGTATGAAATTATTTCGTTGGATAATGTATTTTTAAATTTTAGGCAAGTGTGCTGGATCAAACTAGAACTAGAGGTGCAAAGGATAATCCTATAGTTGTTGGAGAAGCCCCAGTCATAATTTCTAATGCTGCAAGTAAACGTCAGAAGCTTGAACTAAAAGTGAGTTTCTCGTGTTTGCCTGCTCTTTTTTTTTTTCTGTGTGTGTGCACCTCATCAAGCTATGTGTAGATAGTCTTGCAAAATACTTTATAGGCATAGGTTGCGGCATGTTTTACGCTGTTTGGTATTGGGCTTTTTTGGTTTTTGTGTTTGTTTGCTATCTTCAAATGTCTATTCCTTCGATGATCAAGAGGGGTAAAAGTCTCCATTCGTGCTGACTAGTAGGGGCCAACAGCTAGCTATAGAGTGTGTAGACAAGTCTAATTCCCCCTTGGTTGTGCTTTGTATTTGTTGTTTTTGAGGTTTTTCAAGGGAGAAATGATGCTTAAACATGGAATTTGATGCTTGGGTTCGAT